>CM074732.1:42310587-43011837 GCA_037367245.1 Phrynocephalus guinanensis | reverse complement strand
GTGGTCCAAAACATCTGGAGTGCCAAAGGTTCGCCACCACTACTCTGAGAGCTTCTGTCCTTACAGGATTATTCTGTCAGCAGAAAAGAATTAAAGATCCATGGTACATTTCTAAATTATTTTCTCAAACACGGGTCAATTCAAGTACATTGCTTAGTCCACCAGTTGTCATTTTGGCCTCATCTCCCATGGAAGCATCACATACAGTATTTGTGGCTGGTGGTATTGAGTTGATAGAATGCATCCCCCCCAATGCGTTTAAATGCATATTCAAAATACTGGGCTCACCTATGCTTTCATCTGTATAGCTAAGTTTAATGCCTCCTGAAGGGTTGTGCCGTCTTCATTCATGAGAGGAATGAATCATGAATACATCTTCCTAAGGCCATTGCTTGCTCTCATAAGTTAGATTGATACATTCCACTATGCCTGTAGTCTTTTATGATGGCATTTCAACTAGTGTAGCTGAAATGAATCTGCTTCCTCGATTTTCTATTGCGTATAACTTTGCACAGACTAATCTGCTGCCCTGGAGTACACGTATCTTGCTTCCCTCTTCCCTTCCCTTCCCATTCCTTTTTTTCCCTTTTGTATCATGTTTATTTGACTGTAAACATGTGACATAAGACTGTCTCACCATTTAAATGAGTTGAATATAGCAACCAAAAATTTCGTTGTTCCTGCAAGGGGGCAATGACAATAAAGATTCCTAATCCTAATCCTAAAATCTTTGCAGCACTAAGTAAATTTTGGATGACTTGCACATCTTTGAAATAATTGTGCTGCTGCTACTGCTGGTATGTAGCCATCATTGTCATCTCCAGTATCACAGTGTTGGCATCAGGAATGGAAGCTAAAATGCTTATTTTTGTGCAGTACATAGTAACACTAAGACAGCAATCCTGCCTTCATTTACTTGGGAGTAAACTCCACTGAATATAGTGATATTTACTTCTAAGCAGATAATAGCAAAAGTTGCATTGATAAATTCAGAAACAGTAATATGAGGGATCACACCTGCTTATAATTTGCTTAAGCAATCAACAGTGCTATAACTAAATTGTTTCTAGTTTGTAGTCTGAAATCACATAATATGGCAATAGGGCCAAACTTTGGAATCTTAGGTCAGGCCAGCTCCAGAGTAACAGATCACACTTGAAATCCAGTGGAATATCCATGAAATTTAAAAAAAAACCTGAATTACAGTCTGGATTTATACTGAGAGACAACACAGAGGTTATCACTTTTTACTCCAACTACCACCTCTTTTCACAACTACACTGAATGACACTTGCTAATCTCAGTTTTATTTATTTTTACACACTCTGGGCAGTGTACAACAAATTGCCAAATAAACAACTTGCCCAAGAAACAACCCCAACAATAAATCAAATAGGAAGATAAAAACAAAACAACAAACAGGCATACAACCAACAAAAGTCTGGCCAGAAAGGGCTAGGAAAAATAATACAAACCAACTGACCATTGTGCACTCAGTGATCACCAAACCTTTCCCTAAAGAGCCAGGTCTTTAAAGCTCTCCTGAAGGTCAACAGAGACTCAGCCAGCCTAATATCCAACAGCAGTTTATTCCAAAGTGTCAGGGTAGCCACTCAGAAGGCCCAATTCTGGGTAGAAATTCTTTGAGCCTCCCTTAGAGTGGCTACCTGGAGCAAGAAGGAGAGAGAGGCTCTGGTTGGCTAAGACGAAGCTGACCTCTGAGAGATTCACTCCACCATGTAGTCAGGTCCCAGGCCATGGAGGATTTTGTAAACCAAAACCAATACCTTGAACTTTATTTGGGAGGCAACGGGTAGCCAATGCAGACGAGCCAAGATGGGGGTGATGTGGTCAAACCTGCCTGCACCAACCACCAGCTTGGCCCCTGCATTCTGCAACCGCTGCAGTCACCATACAAAGGTCAAGGGAAGCTCCATGTAGAGAGCATTACAGTAATCTATCCTCAAGATCACCAGCACCTGCACAACCGTCCTGAGAGAATCCATATCCAGGGGCAGGCAGATCTGGGCAATAAGCCTCAGTTGATAAAAGGCTGCCTTGGAAACAGCTGCCTCCTGGGCCTCCAGGGACAAAGCTGGGTCCAGGAAAACGCCCAGACTCCTCACACTCTCAGCCAACTGGAGGGACAATCCCCCCAAACTGAGGAGAGGGTTGAGTATGAGCCTGTTAGTCCTACTCCATTCCAAGACTGCGGCCAGAGGTAGAAAAGGAAAGGTAGAGCTGCGTGTCATCAGCATACTGATGGCAGCAGATTCCATAACTCTGAATGACCTCAGCCATCGGCCTCATATAAATGTTAAAGAGCATAGGGGATATCGCTGACCCTGGAGCACCCCACAGGAGAGTGTCCATGGGGCCGACAAAACACCACCACCACCACTCTACTCTCTGGGCTCAGTTGTTGAGAAAGGATCGGAGCCTGCACAAAGCATGACCCCAATATCTGCCTCAGACAACCTGATCAGGAGGATACTATGATTGACGGTATCAAAGGCTGCAGACAAATTGAGAAGGCCAATAGGATAGAGGAACCCCTGTCAGCCCCCCTCAGGAGGTCATCTTGCAACTTGACTAGGGCTGTCTTAGTCCCATGCCGCGGCCTGAACCCGGACTGGAATGGATCCAGGACCTGATCTTCTTCAAGGAATGAGTGGAGCCTAACCACGGCAACCCACTCGATCACCTTGCCCAGAAAAGGAAAATTGGCTACTGGATGATAGTTAGACAAATCGTCGGCAGCCAGGCCAGATCTTTTAAGAATGGGCTGGATCACTGTGTCCTTCAGGCGAGCGAGAAGGATCCTCTCCCTGAAGGAAGCAGATACGATTGCAGCTGCCCATTCCAGCATGCCCCCCCCCAGTGGTCTTTATTGGCCAGGACAGACAAGGGTTGAATGGAGAAGCTGCTGGTTGGCAATGAGCTAACACCCTGGAGGCCTCAGCTGGAGTTATTGGCCCAAACTCCACAAATCAGGGAGACTGGGGGGGGGGGTGTGCAGCGCGAGGGATTCTTGGGGATAAATTAGTGGAAACTGAGTATATACAGTATCAGCCCAGATGGCCTCTATTTTAAAGCAAAGCAAAGCAAAGTGTTCTGCTTATATACGGCCCCATACCACTTCAAGTGGTCTCTGGGCGGTTTACAGTTTTCAATAACAGTACGCAGGCTACACATTGTCCCCCCCCCCCCCGCAAGCTGGGTACTCATTTTACTGACCTCGGAAGGATGGGAGGCTGAGTCAACCATGAGCCTGCTACCTGGGATTGAACCCCTGGTCGTGAGCACAGTTTTGGCTGCAGTACAGGCATTTAACCACTGCGCCACAGGACTCTTTTAGATTTAAAATGGGCTGCAAAGGACACAATGGTGAAGTCACCAGGAGGAGGCCTTTGTTGACGAGGACTGGAAAGGTCCTGAACCACCCTGAACAGTTCAGCCAGGCAGTTCGAAGCCTCACCAATCGTCAGGGAGGCATGAAATTTTTTGCCTTGCCTCATCACCCTGACATAGCACCTGATCAGCAATTTAACTGCAGCCCTGTTACTTTCTGGCCGATTCTTCCTCTATCTGCTCTCCAGCCTCCTCCTTTCTTGCTTCATCACCTGCAACTCAGCCATATACCATGGTGAGGAGCTGGCTTGGGAGCGGATGAAGCACTTGGAGGTGATCTGGATGACTGCCCCTGAGGCATTCCCGTACCATCTATCCACCAGAGCATCAACCGGATCATCGACCAGACCATCCAGAAAAGCCTTAAAGGCCTCTGAGAAACAAAGAGGATCCAGAAGCCTCTGGGGACAGCCCCAAACAGCAGGGCCAGGCTCCCCGCTAGAAGGAGTGGCAGTTGCCAGGAAGGTCAGCCAATGATGATCAGACCATGACACAGGTTGGGAGCCAAGGGTCCCAACCCTCAGATCATAGTCTGCAGACGTGGAGGAAAACACCAGGTCCAGCGTGTGCACAGACCTATAGGTGGGGCCGATGATATGTTGGAAAAGGTTCATGGATGCCATGGACTCCGTGAAATCCAGAGCCATTCTGGACAGCCATACTGCAGCGTGCACGTTGAAGTCACCCACCATCAATAGGCGGGAGGACATCAACAGTGCCACTGAGATGAACTCAGAGAGCTCTGGCAGGGACGATCCTGGGTGGCGAGGAGCACGGTACACCAACACAATCCCAAACCTCTCCAACTGTTCCACCAATAGGTGCAAGCACTCCAATCCTGGACACACCAATGTTGCGGCTTTGCTGACATAAAGAGACTCCCTATACACAATTGCCACCCCTCCCCCCTGACCCTCTGATCTTCTTACATGCATGCTGGTTGCAAAACCTGGGGGACAGAGCTGGGAGAGAGAAGCCCCACCCTCTTCACCCAACCAAGTCTTGGTGAAACAGGCCAGGTTGGCTTGTTCATCCATGATTAAGTCATGGATGACCAGGATCTTATTATGAACCGACCTGGCATTCACCAGTAAACAGGAAAGATTGGAGGCACAGATGGCGTGGACCCCTGCCATGTGACGGTGGGTCGTAGGGTCAGAATGGAAGAAAGGCAACAATTGCCTGACCCCAATTCTTCTCACCCGACCCACCCACGGCCCCAAGCAAATCTCCCACACCCTGACACAACCAGGATAGGCTCCATAGGCCTCGGTGATTGCCGAGTGCACCCATAGGAAAAGACAAAAGACATAACCAAACCACGCAAATAAGGGGCAATTAAACAAAAGACAAAACAAAAAACTATAATAATACACAGTTACCCCTCCCAACAGAACCCATCCACAGCCCCCCTCAAAATACAATGGCCACCCAAAAATATGTATACAGTACAATAGTATAATAGAATACAATAATAAAATAAATGAAATGAAAACAATAATAAAGTCCCTGTCCTAGTAGCCATCTAGCCTTAGGCTGTAGTGAAAATAGATGGTAAAATACAAAGAGGGAAGGGCCTCTCCCCAAGTGAACGTCCAGCTCCCAAAAAGCCTCTTCTAAAATTATATTTTGTGTCTTATTGGATAACATCTGGAATTGTGATGCAAGTTTTGAGGGGACAGGGGAGAGGGATGCAGAAGAATCACGAACCCATTCCACTAGCTCATGGATACCACTGGATTTCACCTATTACTGTATGTTTGCCAAGTGTTTGGTAAAGTGTATTTGAACCTAATGTGGAATTTACTTTACCACAGATGATTGTCACTCTTCTGAGTCAGAACATTGGCTGATTACACCTTATACACGAAGCCAGAGGAGCTTATGCCATAATAAATCTATCATACTTCAAGGTGCCATTAGACTCTAATTGATTAGTTCAACCAGTTATTTTCAGTGCAATTCAATGTTATCAACTGTTATTTCCAAACAGATAACTTTTATTTCTTGGAAGGACACAATGATGCTTTGCTGTGTGGCAACGGCTCAGATGCAGGGTGAGAGAACGGTCTTGTTACATTTTATTGTCTTCATGTATGCTGGGTGTAGTGTACGGTTACCGCTGAACAATTTGATTATGTTATTGTTGTTAAAAGTTCAAATTAGGGATGGGCACCAAACAAAAAACAAAATGCTGATTCGTCAGTTCATTACGTAAGAAAATGAAATGAAATGAAATGAAACGAACCGGGGAAGCAGCGTTTCGTTAGTAATGAAACAAACTGGCATTTTTTGTTTACAATGAACTGATTTGTTTATCTGTAAAACAGCTCCCCTGGGTCCTAGAGGCACCATATTTCTTGTGAAACGTCCTTGGATTCTCCCCTTTAAGCTATTAAAATTTGGAGAGATTTGGGGTTCAGGGGGCTGCGTTAATCATCTTCAAAGGGGAAGAAAAAAAACATTTCTAATTGCAATGTTATGTATATAGTGATCCCAGGCAGCTAGCAGCGTGGAAATTACCGTGGAGCTTTCTCCAGCTCTCCCCTGTAACCCCTTGAAATTTGGAAAGTTTTGGGTTTCAGAGAAGAGAGTTATTAAGTTCCAAAGGTGGTGCGGGGGGTACTTAATTGAAGGAGTATGGATCGGCGAGCTGAGGGGAAGCTATAAATTAACCCTATAATTGGTAAAGCATGCCGAAGACACTCATTCATTTTAAGTATTCCCCCCAGCTCCTTTAGAGTTCAATATATCCAAATTTAAAGGGTCCCCTAAAACTGCTTGGGGAAGCTAAGCCTGCCATTTGCATGCCTGGACTCAGTAATTTTCCATTGAATATTTTGGTAAAAATAAATTGGTACCCAGCTTGCTGGGGGGGGGGGCAATTGGTTAATTACTGGTTCATTTTGTACATTAAAAATCATTTCTAACAAAACGAAATTAATCACAGGGGAACAAAGTGAAATGAAACAGATCTCAGTTTTTCCATTTCGTGCCTATCCCTAGTTCAAATCTTTAACACCTTGGAAACCGGAGCCTGATGTTTTCATGTGAACGCCTAAATTTGTAGAGAAGCCTTTGCATTTGATTTCTCTCCCAGCTCAGACCAAGTAATTTATGTCCCTCCAGATGTTGTTGGGACTGCTGCTTCCATCAGTTACAACCAGTATAGCCAGTGGAAGATGGAGTCCCAACAAGATATGCAAAATCACATATTGCCCACCTTTGTTTTGGACCTTATGGCAGTGGTGGCCAAACTTTGGCCCTCCAGATGTTTTGGATCACAACTCCCAGAATTTCAAGCTGTATTGCCAATGACAAAGGAATGTGGGAGTTGTAGTCCAAAACATCTGGAGAGCCAAAGTTTGGCCACCACTGCCTTATGGTAAAATCCAGTGGGCTGCTTGTTATTTCCACTTGTACCACAGTCCATTGCACAGGCAGCTGTAAAGTTTCTGAGCTTCTGGAAGGACCCATCTATCAACCCCTCCTTTTGCAAACTTGGAAACAGCCCACAACTGATCCTACAACAGACGGTTGCATAAGCAGGAGAAATGAACTCGAATCTGCCCGATAACTTTGTGGAGTAGCACTCTCTGAGGTGCATTAAGAATCTGTGCGAAGCAATGGGTAGTTTTCCATTATTAATGAAAAAGCTTTGATTCTGTAGACCTTTGCACGCAGTTGGCTTTCTTGAATTGTTCTGTCGTAAACTCATAATAGAAAAATATCATCAGCCTGTCGTAGCATATAATTTGAGTAGGATAAGCTTTTAAAAACTATTCCCTCCTCTCCATTTTTCATAGCCAATGTCCAGAAGGCTATATGTGTGTAAAAGCTGGCAGAAACCCAAACTATGGCTATACAAGTTTTGACACCTTCAGCTGGGCCTTCTTGTCACTCTTTCGCCTCATGACCCAGGACTACTGGGAAAATCTTTACCAACTGGTAAGAATCTCTGTAAAAATTATTTTCCTTTCATCAGTCTGTTTCTAAAGAGCCAAGATGTCACTCCATTTTTTTGAAAGATGGTACATTGATTCATAACAAAATAATCATTGCTAATCAGAATGTTTGCAGACTAAAACAAACAGAAAAATCAGCAGTAGCTGAACACACCCTGAAACTGGACATGAAATCCTCTTCCAGAGGTACTGGACAACACTACCAATCACTATCTCAGACTACACAGGGAAGCCACTGAAATTCACAAACACAAGCACAGTTTTAACAGAAAAGAAGAAAGTCTAAAAACCAACAAAGCCTGGCTTCCAGTACTGAAAACTATAGCCTGCAAAAGATGTAAGTTCAGTGATTCCCACCCAGCCACAAGAACCAGTGATTGGTTCACACAATAGAACAGCTAACTTCACCCATCAACCACATAGAAGGATCTGAGCCACCCCTGATTGCAGTGAAACTTTTTAATCCCTCCATCACAATACAGTGACTAACATCTATTCTCCTGCGTAGGTAAATTTTCCCTTCCCACAACTTTAAAACCCCACAGTCTCACTCACTCTATACCCCAGAGTGTAGAGAGAAACTCCTAGTTCCCTTAGCGCATTGCCCTCTGAAGATGCCAGCCACAGAGTCTGGCAAAACGTCAGGAAGAAAAACTTCCAGATCATGGCCAAACAGCCCGAAAAACTCATAGCAGCTATTTTACATGTTTTTTAACCATACAATGTACTTAATCAGTTTTATAGTTTTAATGTTTTTTTAAAATATATAACTGATTGTGTTTTTAGTTTTGTCCTTTTTAATGCTACGAGCTGCCTTGAGTCCCTTTATCGGGAGGAAGATGACCTATAAATAAGACAAATAAATAAATAACTCAAAAAAGTGTTGCTATAAGTCAGAGTCAACTTAAAGGACGACGACAACTATGATGATGACAGTCACTTTCATTTGTTGTATGTGACAGGCATGAGCAGAGATTGTATTCTGCTTTCATCACATCTGGGCTCCATATCCTTAACTAATGTGTGAACAGGATTAAAGAGTTGATTTAATTCCAAAAAAAAACTGTGTCTTCTTGATTTTTCTTTATAGACCCTGCGTGCCGCTGGCAAAACGTACATGATCTTTTTCGTCCTGGTGATTTTCCTGGGCTCTTTCTACCTGATCAACTTGATCCTGGCCGTGGTCGCCATGGCCTACGAAGAACAGAACCAAGCCACCATGGAAGAAGCTGAGCAGAAAGAAGCCGAGTTTCAGCAGATGCTGGAGCAGCTGAAAAAACAGCAGGAAGAAGCTCAGGTTGCATTACCGTAGAATATAGCCTCTTAAACAAGATGGCATGTAAAATCCGTGATTTGCTAAGTCTAATTAAGGTGCTTTTAGCTGGGTAACATGAAATATCTCATGATCGCTACTTAATACAGTAATCGGCATGTGTGCAGATATACCTAAATAAGAGGCAGGGAAGAGGACAGGAACAGAGAGAAAATTATAATATTTAATTGATCGAGACAAACCTATCTGTCATTAGCAGATATGGATCAGGAGCTTCCCATCATTCAGTCTCCACAGAATAAAATATACTTCTGGCGTGGGGGTGATATTGGAATTAGGGTTTTCTGGTTGTGTTAAAGCAGATATCATATTTGAACATCGCAACAACTCTTTCTAAATGGTTGATCCTTAGCAGAGGCACAGGAGAAACCAAACTGTCGTAGGAAAACACTGCTCCTGTTGTCCTGAAATAAATTTGGTGTGGGTCTGAAATGGTTCTGAGAGTTTTAAATCTGCCAAATTGTTTCATGAGCTCATTCTTTTCCGTCAGAACACAGGGTGAGCGTCATGAACATCAAACTCCTTGGCCTTCAATAATAGTATTAACAGATTAGTATTCTACGTCTTGAATGCCTTCTTCACTTTTGTCACACAACAGGCAGCTGCTTTAGCCGCTGCGGCCGATGAATCTCGAGAGTTCAGCGAAGTTGGTGGCGTGGGAGGGTTCTCGGAGAGTTCTTCGGCCACGTCGAAGCTGAGTTCCAAGAGTGCTAAAGAGAGAAGGAACCGGCGGAAGAAGAGGAAGCAGCGGGAACAATCGGAAGGGGACGAAAGGGAGGAAGACGACTTTCACAAATCGGAGTCTGAGGACAGCATCCGAAGGAAGGGCTTTCGGTTTTCCATCGAAGGGAACAGGCTGACCTATGAGAAGAGGTTTTCTTCCCCACATCAGGTGCGAAGTATGAATCTCTTTCTGTTTGCGCAGCAGGTTGTGTTAGTTAGGACAGCTGGAAAAGAGTCAGTCTTGTATATGTATATGTAGACTCAGAAGGATTTTATGTGTCTGTTTAAAAAAATACAGCAGAGTGAGCATTGGCAGTCATTTCTTCCTCTTTGGGGGGGGGGGAGGCATGGATCTCCAGGTCAGTATGTCAAGCTATGAGAAATAATCACCTGGTGCTCCATGACCAAACCTCAGGTTCATGCATTCTGTTTTATTCCTGTTCCTTCCCCTGTCCCCCCCCTTGCTTGGGTCACTTTCAGTTTATCTGTGGAATACGGCATTTTTTGTTTAAAAATTAAAAAAGATTGTCACTCCAAATAGTCCAAAAAGAACAAATAAAAGACCATGTGGTCCCCAGGGTTGCACAAATGTAAGAGTGGGTGATACTTTTTATTGGCCCATGAACAAAAAAATTAAATTGCAAGCTTTTGTGGATAAAATTCCACTTCTTTAGGCTTAATACAAATTCTTAATGAGTAGTGTAAAAAACTGGTAGACTAAAATCCAGACATTGATGGTACTTATCTGTGAGAATTGATGTAAGTCCTTCTGAGGCTGCTGTCTTAAGTAGCTTGCAATTTGATTAATTTTTGGAGAATCCTTGGACCTGGTGCTCTTGGGGGACCCTCTATCTGCCTGAGCGAACTGACCTCATAAAATTAAGTGTTCTGCTTATATAATGCCCCATAGTGCTTCAAGCACTCTCTGGGCAGTTTACAATTTAATTACTGTATGCATGCAGGCTACTCATGGCCCCACCTACCCCAGTGAGCTGGGTACTCATTTTATCAATCACGGAAGGATGGAAGGTTGAGTCAACCACGAGCCAGCTACCTGGGATTGAACCCCATGTCGTAAGCATAGTTTTAGCTGCCTAGATGTCCTGAGCACATCCGATTTCGCTGATCTCGGAAGCTAAACAGGGTCGGGCCTGGCTAGTACAGTGGTACCTTGTATAAAGGAATTAATTCATTCCAAATGAAATTCTGTTAAACAAAATTTTCCTTTATACAAATTTCCATAGGAATGCATTGAAAACGGAGTAATCCCTAATTGCATTTTTATGTTGTATGGATTCGCCCCATAGACAATTCTGTTAAGCAAATTTCCCCTATCTCCAGAATTGTTTATGTTGTACAGATTTTATGTTATACAAACCATTTGTTATATGAGGGTCCACTGTACTTCAATGGGCGACCACCGAGGAATACCAGGTGCCATAGGTGCCTGGAGTAGGAACTGGCAAGCCACTCCAATATTCCTGCCAAGAAAACTCCATGGACATGGGGTCACGAAGAGTCGTTACCATTCACCTGTTTTTCCTTCCTTTGCCTGCTTCTCCTCCCAGACCCAGTCTGCACCACCTCCCATGGTGTGTGGAGGTTCATCCTCCTCCTCATTATTTTCTCCCCTCATTCCTTGCTAGCTAGAGGCAGGAAGAGTAAAGAGAAAGTGTTTTATTGTAAAATTAAAACTGATTAATACATAGTTGTTTTGTGACAGTACTAACAAAAGTCATGCATGTGCCCTTTGAAAGGTCCCAAATGCATCCATAGTCAATAATTTTATGTGCAAGTTGGGGGGGGGGAGAGAAAGAGCCTTACCAAAACATAATTTCATTATACTTTGCCATGCTTCTCTTTTCTAAGTATTTTTCTACTTGCAAATGACTCATTGGATTCCTCAGTTTGTTGCTAATAAATCCTATTGCTTTCAATTGAGTTCTGCTTGAAATCTGGCTTCAAACAAGCATACAGTAACCCCTGCCCTTTCGTGGTTCATATACAGTGGCACCTTGTATAAAGGAATTAATTCATTCCAAATGAAGTTATGTTAAACAAATTTTCCTTTATACAAATTTCCCATAGGAATGCATTGAAAACGGAGTAATCCCATTTTTATGTTGTACAGATTCTCCCCATAGACGATTATGTTAAGCAAATTTCCCCCATCTCCGGAATTTTTTTATGTTGTACATAGAGATGGGCACGACTAGGAAAAATGACGTTTTCGAGTTGTTGTGTGTCGGAGGCAGTCCGTTTCGGCTCGTTTCCGTTTTTTGCGAAATTTCGCAAAAATTAGTCAGTTCGTTTTTTCGTTGTCATTAGTACTGGTTTGGGGGGGGGTAGTAGGCTCCTGGAGGGAGCTGCAGGAGTCAGCCAAGCCACAAGTGACGGACTGGCAGACTCTTTGCACCCGCTGTGTCTCACCTTGCATGTAGTGCAATGCAAGTAGATCTGGCTTAGGGTTAAGACGGGTTCGCAAGGGCTTTATAGTTACAGGGTGAGTATTGGGGTGCACCTCTGGGTATGACCCACTTAGAAGGACAGTGTACTGGCGTATGGGTTAGGCTTTCAGGGTTCGGGTTTGGGCTACGATTAGTGGTGGGCTGTTTATGCCCGATTGGCACATCCCAGAAGTCTCTGTGGTCAACCTGGCCAAGTGGCCATGCGATTGGTGGAAAATTTGCATGGTCCACTCCCATGGGCGAGGCCATCATTGCGAATGTGCAGGTGTAAAAAAATAAAATATCAACGGAGACTTTTTTTTGCAAGAAAAACCCACTGCTGCTACTGTAAAAATTCAAGTATTTAAAATAGCTAATTTTCGCATGTTTCTGTGGTGCTTTGGTGGGGTTTTGGGCAACGATTTCAAAAAAAATATTGTGGTCGCCATTTTGGATCCCCCGCACTGCATTGCGCCCTCCCAGCCTGGTACCAGCAGCGCAGCAGTTTGCAATAGCCAAGGAGAGGGGGGGCAACCCCCCCCAAAAATAAAACACCCTTCTGGCCTGGTAGGTGCCCTCAGACAGTTTTCGCCTACTTTTAGGGCCGGGGGAATTTTTTTTTTAACTTTTAAAAACTTTTTTTCTGTGCCGCTTGGCATTGCGCGATCGCCGCGATGCAAGTAACGAGCACGACAAATCAGACCAAATTGTTCGTTCGTCGGTTCGAGCTCGAATTTTTAATTCCCGTTACCGTTTCCGTAGAGTAACGGATACGAGTAACGGAAACAGAAACGGGAATACCGCTAAGTCGTGCCCATCTCTAGTTGTACAGATTTTATGTTATGCAAACTGTTTGTTATACAAGGGTCCACTGTACTGCGGTCCCGCTATATCGAGGGACTGCAGTATATGAAAAAAAAGTCCCCCTGGGGTAACCTGGAAAGGCCTGTTTCAGGCCTTCTGTACTTACCCCAGGCTTGGCGTTGCCACAAACTTCCGGTTCACAGAAAAGCATTTCTGAGTCCTCCGACCGGCCTGGAAAGGCCCTCAGAGGCCCCAAAGTGCTTTCAAGCGATCCGGAAGTCACTTCCTGTTTTCCAGAAGTCACTTCTGGTTTGCGGGGAAGACCTTTTAGAGCCTCTGACAGGCCCGGGAAGGCCCGTTCAGGGCAGCGCCAGGCTGGGGGTAAGTACAAGAGCCCCCAGTTAGCCCCCCCCAGGCCCGGCCCAACCTGCATCCGCATATTTTGCGGATTATCATGGATCGGGTCCCTAACCCCTGCAATAGGCTGGGGAGCAGTTACTATATTGAGTTTTTCTCGTCTTCTTATGTGTGGTTCATGGATATTTCTGATTTTGGGTTGCCTTCCCATATTTCCATACAGTCTCTGCTGAGCATCCGTGGATCCCTGTTTTCCCCAAGGCGCAGCAGCAAGGCGAGTCTTTTCAGCTTCAGAGGCCGAGCGAAGGATATCGGATCTGAGAACGACTTTGCTGACGACGAGCACAGCACCTTTGAAGACAACGAGAGCAGAAGAGATTCTCTCTTTGTTCCTCACAGGCACAGTGAGCGCCGCAACAGCAACATCAGCCAAGCCAGTCGATCGTCCAGGATGGTCCCTGTGCTTCCAGCCAATGGGAAGATGCACAGCACTGTAGACTGCAATGGGGTGGTGTCCTTAGTTGGTGGGCCCCCAGCTCTGATGTCACCCACTGGGCAGCTTCTACCTGAGGTAATCGGAGTTGAAGCCGCTACTGAGTAAGGCTGCTTTTATACGGCCCCTAAAATCCGCTGGCAACTTAAATGCAGATCCCCCCAATGTGTTTTTTGTTCTGCTTCCTGTGTTCCCACCTCCCGCACTCTGATTCTATTGTTTCTGTCTGCGGTGAGGGGAGAGAGAAAAAAATGCAGACTCAACTCTGCCTGCCGTCGGCAGCATCTAATTGTTCCAGCCCGTTAGGATTCCTGTCTGTTAAAAGGGGGGGGACCCCAACAAAAAACAAACAAAAAGTGGAGGAGGGCCAGGCGTGCAATGCTTTAAAACAGCAACAAGGTTTTTACCTCCTCCAGACCAGGTATTTGTAAAATGCACTGGGGCGCACTTAAGTGGGCATAGTCGTACTTTATTTTATTTTTTTAAGTCTGCTGCTGGTGGGAAAACAATTTTATGCTCCGCATTTGCCAGTATTTTGCAACAGATTTTAGGGGTCGTGTAAAAGCAGCCTTAGATGCATGCACTTGTTTAATGCAGCCACTTTTCCAATAAAATAACATTCTCCGAAGGCCAAGCATGAGATGTCATGTCCCTATGATCATGTGCCCATGTGCATGTACCCATGTGCACATACCCATGTTCATGAGAATAATCTGAATCAATAACATCATTCAGGCTTTCTTCTCTGATCATTTCCGATGGGGCGGGGAAGGCCTGAAAGGAGCGTCCAGGGGTATTTGTCCCCCTCAGCAGTGGAGAATCCTTGTGCACAATTTCCAACCATAGCGAGGATTCTTGGGGTTTTCATATTAAAACACTTAAAATTTCCATTCGGACCTGAGCACAGCAAGTCAGAGGTGGAGAAGAGAAGACCTACATAGCACAGGGAAGTTTGGGCAGCGTGCCTAGAATGTGTCACTGTTTTGAAAGTTTGAATGCAGCTAGAACCCAGCTAAAATGATAATCATGATGATGACAAGGAAGAGAAAATATTTAGAACCTAGATTACAGACAAAAACAACTTTGCTTATTCTCCACCCACTCTGTTATCCATTGCAGGCAACAATTACAACAATTGCCTTGCATCCTAATTAAGTTTGAACCTTTTTCAAGAAATTGAACAGTTAGCGAAAAGCCTTTGGCTAATTAAGAAGCACTTGAGGCTGGCAGGGACTTGTCAGCCCCAACATTTTCATCAGTACTCGTCTCTTCTGCTGCCAACCCTTGGGCATCATTTTAAAAAACAACAACAAAGTTTTCGGTCTTTTGCTTTGTTTTATGGCACAAGCCTTGATGCAATGGAACCTTTTCAGAGCATGAAAAAGTTACTTAATTGGACTACATCTCCCAGCATCTTCCAGCCAACTCAACATAAAGGCACTTTTCCTCGTGTGACCTTTTTGAAAAGCTTTCTGACCACATTTTGTCATTTCCTCTCAAGTGACAGTACAAGTTAATTTTAGCACCAGGGCAATAACCTGAAAAATTCTCAAGTAACATCAAGCTGCAGGCAACTTTTACCACACACTTAGAGTTTGGAAGAGGAGGAACTTGAATGCAGATCTCCCCAAACTAAGGTCAACATATTGTTACAGGCCTGGCTTTGGGCTTTCAAAACAGGAAGATACTGTAACAATGATGGCAAGTTGTTGGCTCTGTATGACAGCAGTAATGGGCAAAACAAAGGAGATATTCTGCCAAGCCTGTCCGTGGGATCAAGATCCCCTTGGTAGTTGCTGGCAAGAAAGGTATGGAGCAGTTCCATTGTTGACAGGCGATAGGCTAGAGCAGAGCCATGTGACATGTCCATTTTTATTTGATGTCTATAACATTAATGAGATTTTGGAAGATTTTCTCATTTTCTGATGATACTTGAACTTGCTCCCCCTCTCAAGGAATTCAGACTCCTACAGCTGAGGTTCACAGATGATTTTCTCTCATTCCAGTCTTAAAACTGTGTAGCTTCTGGGCTGCAGCTTCATCAGACGCCTTGAACCTATTCCCCCAACCACTCGTCATGGATTCTCCAGCACACACTCCTTGCTTTGCTCACCATTTTTGCTGTTTTAAGTGTTGAGATTAATGATTCATTTATTTTCAGGGCACCACAACAGAAACAGAACTCAGGAAAAGGCGCTCAAGCTCTTACCACATGTCCATGGATTTTCTCTCTGATCCGACTGCAAGGCAAAGAGCAATGAGCATAGCCAGCATACTCACCAACACAATGGAAGGTATGTAAACTTGAGAGTTGGTGCGGTGTAACATAGAGTGCAGACCCGAGAGAGGCAGGATCGAGTCCCCACTTCTTGGATACCCTTGGACCTGTCACTGTGTCTCTCAGGTTAACTCATCACCCAGGTTTGTTCTGAGACTAAACTGGGGGAAGATGAAGTTCTATCTATATACATAAATCTTGTTGTTGTGTACTTGTAGGTTTCTAAGTCATACGTATCCTCTGTCAGAGCCCTGTGGCACAGTGGTTCAGTGCCAGTACTGCAGCTAAAACCGTGCTCACGACCTGGGGTTCAATCCCAGGTAGCTGGCTCAAGGTTCACTCAGCCTTCCATCCTTCCGAGGACAGTGAAATGAGTACCCAGCTTGCTGGGGTGGGGCAATGTGTAGCCTGCATAATTAAATTGTAAACCCCACAGAGAGTGGTTGAAGCGCTATGGGGTGGTATATAAGCAGAACACATTACTTTGCTTTCATGTCCAGAAGCTATAGTACACTCTGTTGCTCATTGCTAGTTGGTGCAGTATCTGATCAGAAGTTGGAGACCTCATGGACACAAGGGGTTGATAACAGTTGGAGGGCAATGGGTTGCCTTAACAGTGGGGGGCACACCGTTGTCACTTCTGACTGTATCTGTTGATCACCTACTGTTGATCATCTGTTGATCACAGTAATAAAGTGGATTATTTATTATGTCATTCCTTTTCATATGAGTTGTTTCCCTCTCCCTGCTTTTCTAGAGCTTGAAGAATCCAGACAGAAATGTCCTCCGTGCTGGTATAAATTTGCTAACATGTGTTTAATCTGGGATTGCTGCGCTCCATGGTTAAAAATAAAGCACATTGTTCATTTGATTGTGATGGATCCATTTGTCGACCTTGCTATCACCATCTGCATTGTTCTGAACACTTTGTTTATGGCCATGGAACATTATCCGATGACACCTCAGTTTAATAACGTGCTATCTGTTGGAAACTTGGTAAGCCTTTCATTTGCTGCCTTAAAAAGCAAAAAGCAAATAATTACCTCCTCTATATTGAAATATGAGTGAACTGCTTGGGCTCCTTGGGCTGGATCTACGGTACATTAGGTGAATCACATTTAGATCCCATTCAGGTCAGTGTGCAAAGTTGGTGAGACTAACCTATTGACTTCAGTGGGATCTAACAGTAGCCAGTAGGCAAAAGAATTGTGCCTGTGGACTGGGGTTGGAGGTGTAGACCTAGCAACAACAGAGTCCTTCTGGTTTATAGTACAGTGACACCCCCCCCACCACCTATTGCAGGGGTTAGGGATCCGACCTGACCCGCGATAATTGAAAATTGGTGATATGCGGATGCAGGTCAGGTCGGGCCTGGGGGGCCTAACTCGGGGCTATTGTACCTACCCTCAGCCTGGCGCTGCCCTGAATGGGCCTGTGAGGGCTTTCCCAGGCCTTCTGGAGCCCCCCAAAGGGCCTCCCTGCGAACCGGAAGTGATTTCTGGGTTGCCGAAAATCATTTCTGAGGCCTCCAACAGGCCTAGAAAGGCCCTCGGAAGCCTCAGAAATGATTTTTGGCAACCCAGAAGTGACTTCTGGTTTGCAGGGAGTCCCTTTTGGGGTCTCCAGAAGGCCTGGGAAGGTCCTTGCTGCCCCATTCTGGGCAGCTCCAGTCCTGGGGTAAGGATGGGAGGCGTGAAACAGGCCTTTGCCCCTTACTCCAGGGGGGCTTTGTTCATATACTGCGATCCTGCAATGTAACGGGACTGCAGTATGTGAACTGCAAAAGGGCGGGGGACCACTGTATCTTGGACGGAGGGGTATATATCAGGGTAGGGTAGTAATGGTGTAGCTTTTTTGCCTTACTTTTGCAGTGGCTCTTTCTTCTTTTTCTACTTCCCACGAAAGCCAGCAAGAGCCCAATCTGGGAGTATGCCATGTGTGCCAGTGGGTCAGATTTGCACTATAGAACAATCTTTGACCTAGCAGGACATTTATGCAGGATATTTTGCATATCATAATACATTGCATATTTCTCAGGATCACAATCAAGGAGTTCATTTTTGGAGGGGTTTTCCCTCCACTTCTTTTTGATGTTTTCCTTATTTTGTCCTGCTCAAAATACTGTAGATCTTGAGAAGCATGATCTATGTCACACAGAACTAATGACAAATCATATTTTTGTGCGTAGGTCTTCACTGGGATCTTCACAGCAGAAATGGTCCTCAAACTAATAGCTTTGGATCCTTATTATTATTTCCAAGAAGGGTGGAATATTTTTGATGGCATCATTGTCAGCTTGAGTTTGATGGAGCTGGGCCTTGCGAATGTGGAAGGATTGTCAGTCTTAAGATCCTTCAGACTGGTAAATACATGCATAAGCTACGGAGATTTGAATATACTTTTCGATAACGTATACACTAACCTATTGGATTATGAATGTATATATTTTATGTTTTACTATTGTGGACAAAAGCATTTTATCAGTAGATAAATCTTGTATAGCCCTGAATGGAGCAACACATGTGAGTGCAACACAATGCATGTTTCCTTGGAAATTAATTTCAATCAGCGCAGTGGAACTTACTCCTAAGTTAAATACAGTGGTACCTTGTATAAAGGAACTAATTCATTCCAAATGAAATTATGTTAAGCAAATTTTCCTTTAGACAAATTTCCCATCCCATAGGAATGCATTGAAAATGGAGTGATCCCATTTTTATGTTGTACGGATTCTCCCCATAGGCGATTATGTTAAGCAAATTTCCCCTATCTCCGGATTTTTATGTTGTACAAATTTTATGTTATACAAGGTGTTTGTTATACAAGGGTCCACTGTACTTAACATTACTGCTTAAAGCTGTTAAACATTCAATCCTCTGATATGCATCTACTATATGGCATCCTTCACCACTGAAGGGGTCCAAAGATATCTGTGAGTCTATTATCGCCTTCCGGAAGATGATAGTACTGGTGCTACTTAGAGAGCAAGGAAAATGAAGTCAAATGCTGGTGCCTATCTATTTTTATTTTTCAGCTTCGAGTCTTCAAGCTGGCAAAATCTTGGCCGACACTAAACATGCTGATCAAGATTATTGGCAACTCGGTGGGTGCTCTGGGGAACCTGACTTTGGTCCTGGCCATTATTGTCTTCATTTTTGCCGTGGTGGGAATGCAGCTGTTCGGCAAAAGCTACAAAGAGTGTGTCTGCAAGATCTCTAGTGACTGCGAACTTCCTCGCTGGCACATGAATGACTTTTTCCACTCTTTCTTGATCGTCTTCCGAGTCCTTTGTGGAGAATGGATAGAAACCATGTGGGACTGTATGGAGGTTGCTGGACAAACCATGTGCCTTACTGTCTTCATGATGGTCATGGTGATTGGAAACTTAGTGGTATGTATCCAACAAATGTTTATCTCATTTAAACAGTGGAATATACATTGATTTTTAAAATATTTTAAACATTGCATATGGAGTGATTTTTCCAATATTCGTGTTAGTTCAATTTAAATTACAAAGCTGAGATAGTGGTGCTGTTTAGCTTTTGTATCTATGATACTCAACAGATTTTGCAATTAATGACACTTAAATACAGAGATGCAAGTTAAAAATCAACTTTGTCAATGGGAAATACAGTATTTCAAAGGTCAGATCATGGCTCTGTTTATCTTCTGTTTTATGTGTATCCTCCTCAAATCACCTGTGTCAAAGTGGCCTGCCATCTAAATCCAGTGTGTAGTGGGACTGCCAGCTTTCATTTAAAGATAAACTTTAGTATACCAGAAGTGCTCCTCTAAAAGTTGCCAGGCCCTTTCCTTGTCTACATAGAAATGTGGAGAGTGGCTTTATGCCAAATCAAACCATTGAATCATCTTGCTTAGCAGTGTTCACTGGCAGCAACATTTGCGGGTGTTGAACAGGTATCTCCCAGCTCTTCCTGAGGCTTGAATCTAGGCCCTAGCACCAACCACTTATGGCAAATCCTATACAGTGGTACCTTGTATAAAGGAATTAATTCATTCCAAATGAAATTATGTTAAGCAAATTTTCCTTTATACAAATTTCCCATAGCAATGCACTGAAAACAGTGTAATCCCTAATCGCGACCATTTTTATGTTGTATGGATTCGCCCCATAGGCAATTCTGTTAAGCAAATTTCCCCTATCTCCAGAATGTTTTATGTTGTACAGATTTTATGTTACACAAACCATTTGTTATACAAGGGTCTACTGTATTATAGAAAGACCATCTGTAGTACTTGGAGTTTGCAGGTTTCCCAGTTTGAAGCATCTGTCAATAATGTCTAGACATCTTATGACTATAATATTAACTAGTTGAGACAATAGTGAGTTAATGGGAACACTAATTTGATTTCCTGCTGGCTTGTTGGGTCTCAGATAGATGATACACTAAGGACAGGACCCAGGGGTGTACATTAGTTGGAGCCTGTTGCTTCTGCTAAAAACAGTAACACTTGCTTCCTCTGGCAGCCCCTGAGAACTCTGAAAATCTGTTCTAAATGGCTGTGAAAAGATCTGAAGCAGTTTTGTGGCGCTGTAGAAAACAAATGGGGTAGGAAGAGAAGAGGAAGGGAGCTCTGATGCGGCTGGCATTGGGTATGGAGAACCATGGCCTTAAGGTGGTCCAATCTATCAGGAGTTGGGGAACACAAATGTCACACTGAAACATTCGGAAAAGGGCCTGATGTCCTTCTGTGTAACATACCAGCAATTTGTTTTGCCTTAATAGGTTTTGAACCTCTTTCTAGCCTTGCTGCTGAGCTCCTTCAGTTCAGACAATCTTGCTGCTACAGACGATGACAATGAAATGAACAATCTCCAGATAGCGGTAGGGAGGATTCAGAGAGGCATTGATTATGTAAAAAGAAAAGCACGTGAATTTGTCCAAAAGGCCTTTGTGAGGAAGCAAAAGGCTTTGGATGAAATCAAACCCCTTGAGGATCTGAACAACAAGAAGGACAGTTGCATTTCTAACCATACCATAGTTGATATCGGCAAAGACTTCAACTACCTGAAAGATGGCAATGGAACTACCAGTGGCATTGGCAGCAGTGTGGAAAAATACATTGTTGATGAAAGCGATTACATGTCGTTCATAAACAACCCAAGCGTGACAGTGACTGTGCCCATTGCTGTTGGCGAGTCAGATTTTGAAAATTTAAACACAGAGGAGTTTAGCAGTGAGTCAGATTTGGAAGAAAGCAAAGAGGTAAGTTTACTTTAGTACACACTTGACTTCGTTTAACAAGTTATTGTTTTAAAAACAGGAACAGCTCTAATGTGATATTTGATCTTTGACATTTTCTCATTCTACAAGCTCTGCAAATCAGCGACATACTATGTGTCTGTGTGCTTCTTTTAAATGAAAAAATATATAGTAATATTAATTATATTAACATGGTTGTATATGAAGTTAATTTTAGATCATCAGTTTCCAAACTAGAAGTCAGGAAGAAATTCCAGAGAGGGCCACAACGCTGTGACATTTTCATAAGGAACAAATATTTTTAATCAGCTTAAACAAATTTTTAGTTCCGGTATATAGAATTCATCATGAAAAGTGTTTTTGTTTATTTTTAAATTTGGAATATTTTTATTACATTCCCACATTTAAGTTTTAAATTATGTTTTTCCCCTGGGGGAACAGCTAGTAAAGGAAAAATGGGGAGGTGTGGCGTTTTCTGGAAAATGAAAAAGGGGGCATGATGCCCAAATGTTTGAGAACTACTAATAGAGATACTTTGGCACCTCTTTGAAGATTAATATTTTAACTTCATATTCTTCAAATTTTTATTCTAGCACTCTCTAAAATAGGAAAAAAGCAATGATAATGTTGTTCCATTGAAATTAAATGTCCTCTCTTCTCAGCTGAATTCTAGAGGATGTTAATACAAGATTCTATATGGCTAATAATCTAATTTATGGTGCAGTTATGAATCATGCGCTTTACAGAAAGGCATGTAGAATTAGACAGATATTTAGTTATTTAATGTTTAGTGATAGTCAACTGTAAAACAAAAAAGCAAAGTGTTCTGCTTATATACTGCCCCATAGTGCTTCAAGCACTCTCAGGGTACTTTAGAATTTAATCATGCAGGCTACACATTGCACCACAGCAAACTGGGTACTCATTTTACCATCCTCCAAAAGATGGAAGGCTGAGTGAACCACAAGTCAGCTACCTGGGATGGAACCCCAGGTCATGAGCACAATTTTGGCTGCAGTACAGCAGTTTAACCACTGCATCATGAGTTATGGTTCTAATATGATGCAAATGGATTTATAGCATTGCATTTAGAAGTAATTTCACAGACATTAATGGACACTAATTTAATGATTTAGGATCTGTTAGGACTGCAGTGTTATGCATAATCTAATACTAGAGATGGGCATGGCCAGATTTTTTTTTTTTGAGTTGTCATTTTTCGGGACGGGTCCGTTTCGGGTCGTTTCCGTTTTTCATGAAATTTTTTAAAAAATTGTCATTTTGTCGTGTCGTTTGTCATTTGTTGTTACCGCCGCCGCAATTTCGCGCGATTTGACGTCCCAGTGAGTGGCGTCCCGCCGGCGCTAGGTGTTTTTGTGCCCTAGGTGGCAGGCGGGGTGGCGGGGGGGCATGGGCGGGCGGTGGCAGTGGCAGGGGGAAGGGGCGGGCGGGCGCGCGGGCGCGGGTCCCGCAATGACCCAGAGCAGGCGGAAAACACTTTAAACTGACTTGCTGCACAAGACTGCGTTGAATAAAGCAATTGCAATTTTTGCAAACAAAGTGGGCAGTGCACCCACAGCAGAGCTGCAGGCAGGGTATGAAAGGACCTTGGCTTGCCACCAAGCAAATGAAAATTTTAAAATAAATCCACACCTCCCCTCCCACTCAAACCTCCCCCCTTTGAAGCACTATCAGAAAAGAAATCCTAACAAACTGCAGGAGAATAAAAAAGAATAAACTGTGTTGCTATTCCCCACAGCAGACAGAGAATGAAAGGAATTATTATTATTTCCTAAAAATTCAATTGAATCAATTCCCTCCCTGCCTGCCTAACTGAAATCTAAAGGCTCTGCGAAATCGAAACTAGTCTAGCACAGCAGCCAGCTACACACAGCCCTCTCCCACCCACATCCAAGCCCGGACTGCGACTCTTCTGGGAGTGCCTCGGCTTTTTATGCCCTCTTGCACATCCAGAAGTGTCAGTCAAAACCTGGCCATGCGATTGGTAGAATGGGTCCAAAAATTTGCATGGTCCCATCCCATGGCCAGCCCATCATTGCGCAGGTGTAAAAAAATAAAAATAAAAATAAAATAAAATCAGTGTGACCTTTTACTGCTATAAAAACCCACTGCTGCTACTGTAAAAATTCAAGCATTTAAAATAGCTAATTTTCGCATGTTTCTGTGGTGCTTTGGTGGTTTTTTGGACCACGATTTCAAAAAAAAATTGTGGACGCCATTTTGGATCCCCCTGCACCGCATGGCAAATGGAGATGCCGAGGATGCCCCCTCCCAGCCCGGTACCAGCAGCCCAGGACAGGAGGGGGGGGAAGGCTGGGGACCCCCCCCCCCAGAAACCACCCCTCTGGTAGGTGCCCTCAGGCAGGCATATTTTCGCCTGCTTTTTTGGCTGGGAATCGGGGTTTTTTATTTTTAAAACTTTTTTTCTGTGCCGCTTGGCATCGCGCGATCGCCGCACGATGCCAGGAACGACAACGACAAATCAGACCCAATTTTTCTTTTTTCGGTTCGAGCTCGAGTTCTGACAGCTTAATTGTCGTTACCGTTTCCGTTACGTAACGGAAAAGATATCCAAAAACGGAAACGACAATTTTGTCAAGTCGTGCCCATGTCTATCTAATACTAATACTGTATCCACTCAAAGAATGGGTGCAGCCTGCACTGAAACTTGTAACTCTTGTTGCCTTTGATGAAAACGTTTAGGTGTGTGACTAAATCTCACTGAAATACATGGAGTGGAGATGCTTGGTTGGATTCTGCCCTCGTCATTTGACTGTTCAGGCAATTAGCCCCTGCTACCCTTTGGAAAGCAGGAATATTTGTTTTAAATATGTCACAGTACGAAAGACTTTATAAAGTACTTTGATTTGTTAATTCCTCACATAGCCTCCTTTCGCAGATTACTGGATTTGCAAGAGTTCTTCAGACGTATCTTCCCATCAGTTATGCACTATTAATTTTCACCAACTCTTTGTTATGTAATTTTCTTCTTTTAAAACCTTTAGCGTTGTTTTAAAAGTTAGCTCAGAAACAAATACCAAAGCTCTCCAACGATGTCATTTTGTATTAGAGCTTCTCTAAAAAGTCTGACCGGGCTTTTAAAATACTGCTTTTTTTTAAAAGATGGTTACGCAACGGCATGTTTCAGTAGCTGAGTGAAATGTCATTTTAGAAACCTGGTCCTAATAATGAGGGCCAGGGTCCTCCTACTGAACCACCCCTGTGTGGAACACATTGGTGATGTAGCCATGTGGGAAGATGTTATTTGCACAAGTGTTGTTGTTGAACTGGCAGGGATAACCACGTGGGCATCAGTGGTGATGGCATCTGACCTGGATGCCTTCAAAAGGGGATTGGACAGATTCCTGGAGGAAAAGTCCATCCCAGGTTACAAACCATGATGGAGATGTGTAACCTCCAGGGTTTAAACCAGGGTACTTCAAGGGCCAGATGCAGGGGAGTAGTATCAGGAGACAGAGATCTAGTCTCATGTGCTCCCAAACACATCTGGTGGGGCCGCTGTGAGATACAGGAAGCTGGACTAGATGGGCCCTTGGCCTGATCCAGCATGGCTCTTCTTATGTTCTTATGTTCTAGTGGTATTATCCTGCATTACTGCCCTGCAGGCAGGGCTTTCCACTCAGGGGAAGATCAGTGGGATCTTGGCCAATGACACTGTACTGTTCCCTTGTTTTGTAGAAAAAAATAAGTGAACAGTTTGTTGAAGAGTTTTTGTCTTACCATTGGGCATCATACAGATTTTATGCTAATTTCTTTACATACAACACATCACTCAATGTGTAGCTTTTGTGAAAGTGTGAACCCTCCCACCCCAAAAGGCTAATCTCATGTCCCTGTTTTCATGACATGAAAAACACATCTTGTAAGCCATTCTTATTCTCAAAGCACGTTTCAATGTTATATAGTTGTTTTTGGGCCATGGCTTTTTTCAAGTTTTAGGACACAACCCAATTAACATTTCGTGCCTTTGAGGCTCTAAAATGCTGAGCTCCTGGAGACGGTGGTTGTGGAATTCCTGCTTAGGCAGAGGGCTGGACTTGATGTCCCTTGGGGTCACTTTCGAGTCTACAGCTCTACAACTGAATGCTTCTGAGACCTGGTTGATTACTACAGGAAAGGGTTAAGCCTCAGTCCTGCTCTGTGGAGGATAGGGCATAAAAGCTCCTCGTGCATGATGGGAAAAAGAAGGCGAAGGAAGAGAGGGTACTGAGCTGGATTTTTCATTCTTGCTCCCTTCTCGCTTCCCATTCTGTGTTCAAGCAATAGCAGCCTCCTTACTGAAGAAGTTTGCACACTGGCTATTATCATAGCAGACACTTCTACTCTTAAGACCCTGCAGCGAGCAATGTGTGCTTTATTGCATATTTCGATTACTTTTCCTGACAGGTGTAGCATCCAGGAGTGCATTGACATGAAGCGTAGTAGAGTGGGATACATAGTTTGCTATAAGATGGTACTGTATATGTGGAGAGGAACCACTCTCCACACACTGGCAATATAATGTGAAATTATAAGCATTCATTTAGCTTTGCTAGAGATATCTGGCAGGATTTGGGAAATGAATATTTTTCCAACTAACATCTTTTCTGTCCCATAGGGTTTCCTTGGAAATGCAGGCCTCAGCAATCAGATTTACTATGTGTTCTGAAGCCTTTGAATACTGTAATGCTATGCCACAAAAAGTTGCCCCTGAACATCTATACAAGAATGCATTTTGTCAGTGTTTAATGTTATAGAAGGGGGTTGGAGAGAGCTTTACTGAACTTGATCCAGAACTGGAAAATTTTCTGCATACAGTAATACCTTGGTTTATGAGCATAATCCGTTCTGGAAACATGCTTGTAAACCAAAGCACTCATATATCAAAGCAAATTTCCCCTTAGGAAATAATGGAAACTCAGATGATCGTTTCTCAGGCTTGATAGACCACATACTGTATACACAAAATGCCAAAACTCACAAAAGAAGTTGGTTAGAAGTCCATGCCCACACCATGGTTTAGGTACCTGGCTGCAGAATCTGCCCTGCTTGAGACTAACAACTGGGTTTTACTCTGTGTTTTTAATGTAACAATAATAAAACACAATTTGTACCTATATGCACACTTGACTAGCTGCCTCATGACTAGAAATGGGTTGAAAAATGAGGAAGGATGTTGAAAACAAATTAAACAAAAATATAAAGAAAAATAAAACAAGCCCTAACCTGCACTCAACTTTGAAAACATTCCTGGCTAGTGAACGGGAGACCTTCCTCTGTCCTCTCTCTGCTTTTGAGGCTTGCCTGAGATGGAACATTCCAAACAGTCACACAGAATCCAGCAGGGGAACAGAGGGAAAGAGAGCCACCATTGATTAACTTGTGGTCATGTGACCTGCTCCAGTGCTTGTATTGCAAAGCAAAGTGTTCTGCTTATGTACCGCCCCATACCACTTCAAGTAGTCTCTGGGCGGTTTACAGGGTTTTTTAATTACCGTATGCAGGCTACACATTGCTCCCTCCCCCCAGCAAGCTGGGTACTCATTTTACCAATCTTGGAAGGATGGAAGGCTGAGTCAACCATGAGTCTGCTACCTGGGATTGAACCCCAGATTGTGATCACAGTTTTGCCTGCAGTACAAGCATTTAACCACTGCACCATGAGGCTCAAGACATTGCTTGTTGATCAAGGCAAAATTTAGAAGAAATATTTGCTTGTCTTGCAAAACACTCTTAAACCAAGGAATTACTGTATTTGATTTCTGCACTGCCCATCTAGCTACAAGGCTACTCTGGGCAGTTTACAACAAATGTTTCAGTTTGGGCTATTTGAGGCTAGGAAGGACACGTTTTCCTCAGAGTCTTTAGGGTTCTTGAATAATTGACAGAGTTCTGGGTGGCATAAGATTGTTCCCCATTTTAAAATGGGTGGTTTGATAAATAACGTCTCATGTTTGATGTCTGAACTCCTATTCAGTCATGTTTTAAGGGGCACGGACCCCACACATGTTGACAGGCATCCACTTGCTACCTCTACCATCATCATTCTAATCACAGAAATTTGATTGATTAAAAGCAGAGTCTGTACCCAGAAAGCCTCTCCGTGGTGGCCATAATTTCCTCAGACAGGGATTTTGGTTCTCTCTTCAGACAGTTGTATTTCTCTGACTAAAATGATGACAGAGGAGAGTGAAGCTAATATACTCCCCTCACAACACATGTGGGCACCAGAGGCTTAATATCATGGCTGAAGAGGGTTAGATTGTCTGCTCTGTTTGACATTAGGAAGGAAATATATCTCAAGTCAGATTAATTAGAGATGGAGTTCAAGCGAATGGATTTACATACCTTGGCACATGGAGATTTTGTTATAGAAGCATCCCTGTGTTTAGGACTAACCTGAAGCATTGTCTAGCAATGAACTCTGCCATTTTGTTCTTCTAATGCTCCAAGCAGACAAGCGATATGCTCATCTGAGGTGGGCAAACCGCTTTTGTTTTGCTCTTACAAGTTCTTTGTTACAGCTAGGCAATGTTGTCCATGCAGATTACAGCACAGCTCGTAGGAATACAATAGGTGGAGAAAAATTGAGACATAAAACTGTGCCAGTTAGGTCTTCCTCTTGGTTGAACAACAATTCATAAAAGACTAAGTCCATCCCATACTGGGAGTCTGATGAAACCATAAAACGTTTGTAGGATCACACACTCAAACCGTTTGTCTTTGTGAAAGGAGTTAATAGTAGCAGATAACTTTCTTGGCTGTACCCATGTGATGAATAACAAGATTTTGCATTTTCCATCCTTAGGGTAATTCTAGAACTTTATTTTAAAATCTTGTAAAAACCAGGGAACTGAATTATTGCTAGTAATCTGATTTATAATCCTGGTTCCAGATTTTGGCTGTAATCTCAGAAGGTCCTTCTGCCCTTTCTCCTTAGTCCCCAGGACCACCAGGCCTGCCTTTTTCCATTCATCAGAATGTCTCACCAGGACTGGATATTTAAAAGGGAAAGTGGGAGACAGCCTAACAAACTCCATCTCTGCCAACACTGTTGCACACCTCTAAATCTGTATCATCCTCACTCCAATTTGTTAAGATTAAGATATTTAGGTGTCTTTCATTTATTACTTTGATTGTGAAATTCTGTGTTGTATTTCTGTTAAATGACAACATGGAATTTGTCTTCTGAATGTCTTTATGGGCACACCAGCCTTTTGCATGATCTTGAAATGAATTTCAGCTGTGCAGCAAACAAGCCACTGCAGCCTTTAGACAGTGAATCATTTTAAGATTTACCCACTAATTAATTTGTGTCTTTTGGAATAGCGCCTTATGAAGACAAGTGCATGCTTTTGAGTGTCAACTGGCCATATGTAGTAAGACCCCCCCCCGGCTCAGTATCATTTTAGATGCTATGTAGTAATTTCAGGAAGCCGAAGTCAAAAGCAGAGCTACTGTATGGTAAATTTCATTTCCTACCATTCTTACTTCTCGCAGGATTAAAATCAAGCTGGATCATTCAAGAATGCAACTCTGGTACTTTTTTTATCAGGCAGACCAACGAGCAGCACCAATTTTACACAGGTTACCTAAGCAAGTTCTACCTCTGTATGATCACTTTTTAAATGGGTATTGACCGGCCTGCATGCTACTCAGCCATCTTCCTTCCCCATCCATTGCAATATTGTAGAACCTTTCCACGGCTTCTCTCTGATGAGTCAGGTGACTCGCACCACAGCATGGTCAGGCAGGATTGGCCGTCATAACATCTATAGGATCTCAGGCTTCAGTTAACCAGTGTTTTTACTACTTGATTCTAACAAGCAAAAAGTGCATGCTATTATTTATTCAGCATTGAAAGCACTCAGTTAGGCCACGGTCCTACCAGTGTTTTCTGCGTAGTTTCCCAGCAGTGAACTGCGTAGCAAAAGATTGCGTGCTAACCGGGAAGAGAATTCTGGTCCAGGCCAACCACGCCCCTGGAACAGTAGTTTCAGCGAAGTTTCCTAAACCACCGCCAAGGGCTGGATTTAGAAACTTCGCTCGAAAATTGCTTACTTATTTGCTTCTGTAACCACGACAGGACCCTGAAAATACGCAGTAAAATCAGTTGTTCCCCTTTATCACCACGGAGGCTTGGAAACTAGAGCCGGAAAGAAGGACAAAATGCGAAGTAGACAGGTAGAAACCGAACCAGAATACAAAAATACGACGCAGAGGAGAGGACACTAACTGCACATTAAAAACCACATGACCGCCTGAAAAAAAATACGCAGGGAATTTATATATGAAGAAAACGCTGGTAAGACCGCGGCCTTAGATAGACAAAATGCCTATGGGAAAATTAAAGGATCTGTTAATTAACTCAGTGGTTTTTTATTCTGTTTTACAGTTCATATGGTCAACTGGTGTATAAGAATTTTGAATGTTTAAAATCAAGGTTACCAGGTTTTTGTTTTTGTTTTTGTTTTGTTTTTTGGGGTAAGCTCCAATGCAAATCACTCATATTTTATTGTCCAATCGAGTCACTAATACAAAACAAATAGCACCCAAACAGTGATTTCAAAATTGTCAACCAAAATAATGTGTTGAGGAGAGGGGTGTAAAATGGTGACATGGGTAATTCTGCCAAGAGACCCAGTAATTCCCATGTTTGTGTTCCAAATATGCTGCCCCAAATCTGGAGAAAATAACAACCATATGTCTGGCTAGGCATGATTTTTATTAGGATCATGGCAGTAGAATTAAAAGAATAACACTCTGCCTTGGTCCCAGTACATATGCCACCCCAGAACTCTTTAAAGTTGAAAATGCAGTGCCAGTGTATATGCTTATCATACTGTAACATCGACTTTGGCTGTTCTCGATACTGTATATGTAAGCCCAGTCTTGGGAGCCAGGGAAGCTAGAGAAAGAGTGTGTGTTTCTATGCACACTATGCAAGCTACTTCAAATAAGTTATTCATAGTGCCCCAGTGGCATGGAATTATCAGGCATTAATAATAATTAATTGTATCCTGTCATTTGATTAATTTGTTGCAGGGTGCTTGGACCATGGCCCACATATACTTCCCTTATAGAGCTCCCTTATAGCACTCTGTTTTGCTTCCACTACAGCCAAGCAAAATGCAAAAATATGTTGTGTAGGAAGGTTCCCCTTACCTTGTACTGACACTGGTTTCTCTAAATTTAGATAGATTTATTCTAAATTTTAAAAAGCATTATGGTTCCTTGTTTTTATCCCCCCCCCATATACATAATAACTAAAATTCTGTTGTTTAGTGTAGTAAGTCACAAACAGAGTAGAGCAATTAAAATCAATGGAACCTGAAGAAAAGTTGACCTACCAAATCCCCATTAATTCAATAGGCCTACTCTTGTGCAACATACTACACTAAGGAACAGGATTTCAGCCACTAAGTCTAAATCATTTTAAATTATCTTTTATGTGTTGACCTCTCCCTTTGTCAAGCTCTGCATTAGCTATTTCCACCTCTTTCCCATTTTCCCCATCCTAGTAATCTGCTAAACTACAATTTTAATTTGGGGGGGGGGGTGAAATGGAAACTGTTAGCATGTTATCTTTTTAGCTGCTGCTTCTTTTTTTATTTTGCTCAAATATCAAAGGTATCTGCATGTGATGGAAGTAAATGATAGAAAAAGTGGAGCTCAAGGGCAAAGTTTGTTTAATGTATCATCAGATACAATACTGTTACTTAGACTTATTTGCTGCTTTCAGAAATGATTCCCTGACTAGTATTCTTACCTCATATAAACTTCAGTTTTCTGAAGTTTTCCTTTAATATTCTGTTGCTGGATGAACACATGATAGCAAAATGACGTGCACATCAATAAGAATACAGTATTTCCAAGTCATGTTTCTTTTGTTTCATGTATAAAAAGCAGAATGTTCTACCAAAACACCTTTAAAATTTACTTATTTATTTCTGTTTGCAGCATACCATCTGATGTATCTCTAATATACTAAACACACACACACACACACACACACACACACACACACACACACACACACACACACACACACTTGAAGTTTGCACTGTGTCTAAATTAACCATCTCCCTCACGTGAGATGTACTTTCCATTGCATGCTGATTGAAAAATCTTTCTTTATTGGTACATTTCCCGAAGGCTATTTATGGTTGACGTTCTGCACTGCCAAGCACTTCAGATTTACCCATTCCCAGAAAGTATGTACGAGATTGCAGGAAACATTGCAATCTGGCGCACAGTTAGGGTCAAACTGGACATTAAAAGAAATGCCTATGCCCAGTGATTAAATCCTTTCTGCCATACTTTCTTAAAGATACATGCCAGCCACCATGCTGGCTGAGAATTCCTTGCAGTTGTATCCCAGTTGTAACCTTTTCCAAGCACAGACCTACATTACATTTATCTTTCATTTTATTTGTTTATTTATTGGATTTTTATACCGCCCATCTGGCAGCGGTATCTGTGTGGTATGAAGCATTTACTATAAAGACACTGCCTCTTTTGGCTTCTGTATGGAAGTTTCTAACAAAGTAATGGACATAAACAGTTTTGGTAGCTGGGTTGAGCCTTGAACCCATCAGGTAGTAAAAGCCTGTGGGCTAATGCCAAAAACTCAGAAGCCATGTATTAATGCAAGATGTACATCTCTCAAAACAAATTGATGGACCATAGCATTACTCGGTGGTTTCTTTTTGATAACTTGTTGAAAAAGGGGGAAATACCTGGTGAAGCAAATTTCATTTGTTTTCTTGTTGGTGTGTGCTACATAAGAATATGTATGATAAAAACAATCAGACTAACCACTATAACATCCAATCCTAAACCCTATTAGAAGTTTTTCCCAAAACTAAAAATGTTGAACTGTTCAGATACCTGTACTTCCATTTAGGAAGATTTATCTTTAGAAACTTGCTGAATGTGTATCAGGTCCTCAGTGTATATATTCATTAGTCATACCTTCAAAACCCATGTGATTTCACAAGTCGGCTGTGATTAGAAATCATCATTGTTATCACCTAAACTATGGACGATATCTCAGTAATGGTCACATTGTTAAAATAAGGCCCTCAAGGCATCCATCTTTCCTTTTCCTACGTGCCACTGGTTAGATCAACAAGAAAACATGAAATTCCTGTAACTCTTTACCGAGCCAGTATATACTGAATATGCTCATTTCCTTTTATAAAATTTTTCTTTTTGGTGTTTTGGAGATTGAGCTGCATTAGGATTCTTAATGAATGTGGTTGCTGAGACACACAACACAACAACTGCCAGGCCCAGCCACTTCTTGGTAAAGAGCTGGGGAATGATCGGTGTCAGGCCACATAAATTGAACGCACACTCCATAGACATTCAGACAGCATATTGTGTCATACATTTGACCTTGACACCAAATGCTGATGTTGTCTATTAATCTGAGGGCTTCTAAGCATAGAAATAAAATAATAATAATAATTCAAAAAGTATTGAAAACATTCTTACAATCCGGCTTATGTGATCTGCCCCCTGCAAAAGGAAGATAATAAAATGTCCAGGGGACAGAGTGTAAATCTGCTGTGCTGACCTTCTTTCAGTCCTTGGTTCTGATGCTACGGTTGGTTACACTGACGCCATTTAAAGTCTTTGAAGAAAGATGGCAAATGGTTGGTTACCTTTGTTTATGTATTCCAATCAGGCTTGGCTTGTAAAATGGACAAAAAAACCTACAAAGTTAGCAACCTCCAACTCTAATTGTATCCATGTCTTTATGCAAGTTACACACATATCCTAGGTCAGTGATGGCGAAGCTTTTAGAGACCGAGTGCCCAAACTGCGATTCAAAACCCACTAATTTTTCACAAAGTACCAATACAGCCATTTAGCCTGAATACAGGTGGCTGTGAAAGGGTGATGTCGGGTGCCCACAGAAAGGGCTCCGAGTTCTACCTTTGGCACCCATGCCATAGGTTCACCAACCCTGCCCTAAGTCATGGGGTGCTTCCCACCTCTGTTATTGTTTAAGTCCTATGCAATCTCACAATTATCATATCATCATCATCATCATCACTATTGGTACTACAGCTGCTATTGATATTACTACCTGTAGCACTATTTTTTTAAGGAGATGGGAAAAACAAAAGTTGATAGCATATACTGTAGATGTGTACCTTAACCCACATAAAGTTTGCATCTTTAACTATTATCCCTCAGACTTCTGCCTGGCCATTTTCTTTGCAAGTAAAATATCTAACATATTACTTTGGTGAATAACCTGTACATATTTTCAAGGAATAAAACCAGCAACGATACTATCTGAATTATAATTGCTTACTCTTTTCGCCATGTTACTCATGTTGCAATACATAGAAGTAATGAAACTTTTTTCCTTCAAAAATGAGCAATCCAAAGACAACTATTTTATTTTCTGAAAAAGATCCATGGGTTTTAGTTTGGTTTTGACTTTTTCCTCTACTATTTAAAGGCATTAATTCTAGAGAAAACTATATAGGATGGAGTGACATGTACAAAATGTTAAATAACTTCAAACAATTAAAACAGTGACCAAGATTTTAACCAACAATATTTATTAAATAAGCATGAATTGCTCACATTTAGGAACATGATGAGAATCCACACCTTAGACTCTCTAGTTAAATACATATAATAGTTTATGAACGGCTCCATTAATTGCAATAAGGGAACCTAGTCTTCATGTGCCATCTATTGGGTATATGGATTGGCTGCCCCGACTAGAAATAATGGGGTAGTCAATACATTTCAAATAGTAATTTATGCATCTTATGTATTAATTTATCAAATTGTGTATTGTGCAGCTGTGGGCTATTATGTTCCCTGAGATTTAGACATGCATTTAAGTACTATGTGACTATTGAGCTTTTAATTTGTTTATTCAGAAATCAGCCCACTTAATTTCAGAGGAATCTAACTTCATCTTGTCTACTTTGTTCCCATGAATAAGTTTTAAGAACAGTATAGAATATCATTTATGAAGAGTGCATTTATGTGGTATGTGGTTTTTTTTAATGGTAATTGTCTTCATCTGCAAGGGAAACATCAAGATTTATATGTATGTACTCTTCACAAATGATGCTGCACATTAGAAGGTCCCAAATCAAAACACGTTACATGATGCTACACCAAGTATGCTAGACTTTTCCACCCATCCATCTCGATAAACTGTCACCCAATATTTTCACGGTGGCTTATAGAGTGCACAATCAATCAATCAATCAATCAATCAATCAATCAATCAATCAATCAATCATTCAATCAATCAATCAGTTTGTCAGCCCTAAGAAGACTATCTGGGCTAAATAAATCGTTTTAAGATAAAACTAAAATGGAAGTTCTGAAAATGGCCATTATGATTTGATTTGATTTGATTCTTACTAATTCTTTTAGATGCTTAGTGTAGAAAGTCCTTTTTCCATTTGGAAAAAACAAAATGAAACTGTGTTGTGTTTGTTTTTCCATTATATTTTACATCCATGAATGGTCTATTATATCAAGGAAGTTATTCTATAAAGTTTTAAATTGCCAGGAAGCAAAGGACAAATGGTGTTCTCCAAGAATTAATCTTTATTTTTGTTGGTATGAATGCTCACTTTAAACTCTAATCTATATTTCCCTTGAAGATATAAAATTAATACCAGAAATCTTGATTCCTATCCAAGCTTGGGACTCAAAGGAGCCACAAAATCACCTTTGAAAAACCTCTGGGGTTCTATTCTCCCCACATGTATACCTAAATATTCATAATTTATCCTTAGAAAGCCTACAAAAGCAGAAGAATCAAGCTTTAATCTCGGGGAATTAATACAGTGAACGGTATTCAAGTATCTCAGAAGTTGACCAGAATTTTCAGAATTGACAAACACAATTTCGGAAAGAAAGGAAAATATTTTTAACCAGAGGTTGGCTGAACTACCTGAACTGGACAAAAATGGAGCCGGTCATTTTCTGAATTGGTACTGAATTGGTTCTAGTCAGTTGGATCATCTGAAACCCCTTTCAAAATAGTAATCCAGTCTTTCTGCTGTTTTTGAACAAAATTGGAAATGAACTGAGCAAAACTGGTAAAGTACTTTCTTCATCAGACTAATATTTTTAGCTGGTTAAAGTTCATGCAATTTTTTTAAAAAAATGCTTGGTTCCAGTAAATAATGCCTATAGCTTTTGTTTGGAATGAAATGTGAAGGATTGTCGTTTATAACAATATATTATCACAGGTATGCGTTATTCACCATCTGCTTACATCATTTTCCACATAAAGATAGCTACTTACCAATGCAGCCATTTTATGGATGTTATACATAGTAATAACATTGTATAAGGCTACAGAATGCAACGATCAACACTACTTTTATTCACTATGGTACTCATATTTGTCTGCTTTTATTCATGTGGTACCCCATTTGTTCTGGTAAGAAAGTTAGGAGACAAACTGGACGTTTGGCTGACAATCTTCTTTATCACTGGCATAATGCCTTTCCCTCCAAATTAGGTTTCTATTTTCCTCAGTGTGGTTAAAGAAAAGTGTTTATTGCGACGTAGTAAGAGAACACATATGTGTACCATGCAAGAATAAAAAGTAGTTTCAAAACGCACAGTTGGTTGTGCAAATGCATTGGCAAAAGAGAATGCAAAATAATGGCTCCTGCTCTGGACTTAATATGCTGCTTTTCCTTCTGAAACAATATAGAAACATAGAAGTACTTATACACTGATAATCCGTGTTTTCATGTCAATGGGACGGAACATGTTCAATACAGTTTGCTGCCTATGCATACTCTAAGACATGAAAATACTTCCTTCAGCTTTTAGTTGGTTTGGCCATAATTGCGAGAGGTTGGGGCACTGAACACGTTGCAATTCATTGTGCTCTCTGTATTATATGATTGAAATCACAAGCTAGCTCTTCCTATTGTGAATGAACTACCCCAGAATTTTCAACCGCTGTGTGGCTCAGCCAGTTAGTATGCGGGCTCAAGTTTGTGGTTCCTTGTAGGAACATAGTTGAACTGATTGACGCTGTGGGTAGAACCAATGTAAATGTCATTATCAAATTCTCCTGACCTTATATGTTCAAAACAACAACAACAAACTGGCATTACATCTATACGTGAGGAGTTCTGCTCTTTGTTTAAGAGCTCCTAAATAAATGGAGAGCATTCTGGAATGCATTAAGCTACCCAGTACTACAACCGAGAGAAGGCTCATTAAGTGTTTTATGGGGCTTTATTCGCAGAAATTAAATGCATCTAGTTCGTCTGAAGGTAGCACAGTGGATGTCGGCGTTCCTCAAATAGGAGAGCAACCTGAAGCTGAACCTGAAGAATCCCTTGAACCAGAGGCTTGTTTTACTGAAGGTGAGTGGTGAAAAAGTATGGAATCATAAGTATTTCCTGCCCTGTATTAGAAACAGGAACATTTTGGGCTAACGGAATCCACCACAGTCTCTCCTTACTGTATGTTGTCTCTCTTTACTGTAAGCCGCCTTGGGTCCTTTTCCAAGGAGAAAGGTGGGGTAAAAATACTCAAAAATAAATAAACAAACGATAGTCGTGTGATTTGCCAGCCTGAGCCTGGTGCAAAAGAGACGCACTTAGTATTAAACATTTTTAGCAGAAGGAAGTGCATAGTCTTTCAACACAAAAAACAAGTTATGTTTCTTGTGCTTATTATATTACATTGTTTACATATATATTTTATATAATTTTGTATTTTGTTCTTGTTAATTTTGTAACCATCCAAAGCAGCCATTGTAACAAGATGGCATGGTATAGAAATTTAATAAACAAATCAACAAACCCAAAAATCCACTACTCGTTGTCTGAGGCTTTATTCAATTCATTATTATAAGATAGGAGAACAGAATAATTTTGTTGTTGGCATTATTGTAAAGGAGTTGGGACTCAGACATTCTGGGCAGTTTACTAATCAGTTCAAATTGATCCATTTTTTACCTTTTGCTGCTGTTTTTACATATATTCTTTTAAGATAGTGCAGGAGCAACGGTTTAGGTAGGATTCATCTTCTGCTCCTGCATCAGAATTGCCCTAGTAAGACATAGCAACAAATTGAAAGTTCAGTGGGTTTTATTCAAACTCAGAGAATCTTACATACAGCACAGAAATCCAGTGTTATCCTAGACTAGGCCCACTGAAATGTATGGGGCTTGTTAATTCCCTCTAATTACAGTATATGGAATCTTTTGGTAGATGTAATACTAGATTCAGCCTGAGCTATTTTATGTACCACTCCGTCCACAAGAGAACTGGTTCCAGATGTGATCCAAACAAAAACAATCAGATTTCACAGCATGCAAATATATAGTTGAAATTCATGTTTTTTCTTTCTTTCCCCAAATGGGGTGCCTAATTGTTATGTGCACATTCATGTTGCATTTCAAGTGAGGGCTTAAATCTTCATTGACAGACTGTTGTAAGAATATATTTCACTCGAGACTGACTAATTGAATTATTTGGAGGATGTTTCTGCAGAAGAACTGACACTCTGCTTTTGTTTGTCACCTCCTCCTGCCTTATTTTGCCAGACTGTATGAGAAAGTTCACCTGTTGCCGAGTCAGCGTGGAAGATGGAAAAGGAAAAATGTGGTGGAATCTTAGGAAAACCTGCTACAAAATAGTGGAACATAATTGGTTTGAGACGTTTATTGTCTTCATGATTTTGCTCAGCAGTGGTGCCCTGGTAATTCTGGATGTTGTTCTTTACTACAGATATTGCAAGCAGTCCAGATGCATAATTAACAAATTGGAAAACGTGTACAGATTTTGGATAGTGTTTATCCTTCTATGAATAGTAGCACTGACTTTAAACATTGTTTTTGTAGGTATAAAGTTTTGCCACCCAACCCATCCCATGTAACATGACACTGTATTTCTTAAAGAACAAGATAACTTACACTGTGATGCTTTTGAGCCATGCTTCACTCTCCGTTGTAGCAATATATTTTTACTTAGAGAATTTCACTTTTAAAATACTTTTGGGTCAAATAAGCCTTAAAGGATGAAAATGGAATCGGAGTTTGAACTGTGCCAGACATGGTGCACCCTTACATCACAAAGTAGCTATAATTTGTGCCAATTATATAGTTCAGTAAAGGAGTTTTAAATTGTAGGAGCTGATTTTTAAAATTCAAATTTCTGAGATATTTTGAATGAGATTTTTTTTTTTTAAAAAAAGAGAGTAACATCTCAAGGGTTAATGCAACTCCACAAAGATATTAAGAGTCAGATCATTACATATACCATGAAAAAAGAGCATGCTTTAAAAAGAAAGAAAGAAAGAAAATCTATTGAATAATCCTGTTGGTCTTGAAAGATCTATCTGTTAGGTATCACCAGTTACCAAGTATAGCAGTGGTCCCCAACCTTTTTGCCACGGGGGGGGGGGGGCAGTTTCATAGAAAACAATCTTTCCATGCACTGGGGGTGGGGAGCGGGGAGTCTCAGGATGATTTTAATTTTTTTTCTTGCTACGTGGGGCTTTTTCTTGGGCGCTCATGTGTGTACAACTCCCCCCCCTCCTACACTGGTTCCATTATGACCAAAACAAAACTTGTTGCAATGCATGCTCAGGGGAGGAAAAGCCCCTGGGGGTGGGGCAGGGAGATGCATGTATGTTCACTTGGGTGTGCACCTTAGAGGGGACCTTGAAGGAACCTTTAATAACACAGCACTGTGCAGCCCATTTCCTAACAGGCCACAGACCGGTACCAGACCACGGCCTGGGGGTTGTAGACTTGGGCAGAAGTTAAATGAATGGGCTTCTTTCTTTTTATATGAAGATAGGTCAGACAGGCATCTTATCAGAGTTGGGAAGCTGTACAAGAAATATGAGCTTTAGGAATTAGTGCAGACAAACCAGGACATACTTACATACTGTACATGGTCATTGGGGGGTAGGGGCTACGTGGCCTATGAAGCACATGCAGTCCCCCAAGTCTATTTCTGTGAGCCCTGGGGTCTTCACAGGCCTCCCCTGGCTAAGAGAGGGGAATGGTAGGTTCGGTTGTCACTCTTGGAAGTGCTTCAATGTGATGGATCAGGTTTCAAATAAGTACTAGGCTCGTCCTAGGGTAGTATTAAAAATAAAATTTACCAGATCAGAAGTAGACATTCAACTACTTCTAAATTTGTTTCCCCCTCCCTCATTTTTCTTTATCTTGGGAACTTGGTGCATCCTTCAGTGTGTCCCGGAGATAGATAGGAGATTGGGCACAGAGTATGGCCAATGACATCTATATTTGTCTCAATATTTTCCATTCTAATAGTAGCTCTCCAGGCAGAGGCGTAGCTAGGGTTTGGAGCTCCTGGGGACAAAGTCAGTTTTTGCACACACACACCCTTTCCCCCTCCCAGCTGCATCTCACCCACCCAGCAAGGGGCCCCCAAGCCTGGGGGAACAGCAAGGGAGGGGGAGAAGGGTCCCTCTTTCTCACACCCTCTTGGGGGATCCCCCTCCCGGACAAGGCTCTCCTGTGCAAACCACACAACGCAGGGACAGCAGAGGCAAGGAAGAGTCCCACCTCAAGTGGGGAGGGAGTGGAGGAGCCTTCCTCAGCCTAGATAGTGGGGGTGGGGGGGTGCTTTCTCATACTGATAACTGAGGCAACCCCTTTCGGCAGTGAGAGGCAAGTGGCACAACCCCGGGCACCAGCCAGCCAACTCTCCTGATGGCGCTTCCAGACCCCAAGGGATGTGCTTGCCCCACGACAACTGGCCCAGGCGTGGCTGCTTACCTGCCCGCCACCACGCCCTGGCTGGTGCTGCTGGTGCAGCTTCCCAGCAGCCTAGCTCAGCCTCACCTGGGCTCTGCCTCCCTCCCGTCAGCTATGCTGGGCACAATCGCTGCCCCCCCCCCGACTGCCTGGGAGCTGCTTCACTCTGGCAGGAGCACCACCACTCCAGGTGCCACCAGGGGAGCCTCTGCTGGTAGAAGCGTGCACGGCTTCCCTGACAGTGAACGTGCACAGCACAGCCTTGTGTACTACAGCCAGCAGCAGCAGCTGGAGGTGCTAGCTTCTCCAGCGCCCTCAGACCTCTGCACCCCAGGGATTTTGCCTCCCCCCATCCCTCCCAAGCTACACTAGTATCTCCTGGATGACAAGAATATGTCTCCCCTGTCCCTTATGACTTAATCCTTTTAACTCAAGATGCCAAGAATTGAACCTGTGACCTACCTGTACCACTGAGCTATGGGCTGTTCTCACTTCTCACAATAAGGGGCTCAGTCTCAAAATGTATTCCATCTCTTATTGCAAGTGACTCTTGATGTCACGAGGAGAATATTAACGAAAGGAGAACTGCTAAGTCTTTCCATTCAGAAACGGGGTAATTGGTGTTCCTTTTTGTGGAAAAGGAAATATTCCCATGGCATTATTCCACAAATTTCAAACACTAAAGTCATGCTATATAACACCCTTACCTCTTTTCTTTATAGGCCTTTGAAGACATATACATTGAACAGCGCAAGACCATCAAGACCATGCTGCAATATGCAGACAATGTTTTCACGTACATCTTCATTCTAGAAATGCTTCTGAAATGGGTAGCTTATGGCTTCCAGGTGTATTTCACCAATGCTTGGTGCTGGCTGGATTTCCTCATTGTAGATGTACGTATTCTGTCTGTTATGAGCATGAGTTATATAATACATTAGTTATCCATTTGTGCTCCAATTTGATTCAGCTTTAGCATTGTGCAGTCAGTAAAAAAAAATATATTTCAAATTCACTTGTTTTATAACCCCAGCAGCTCTTGCAATATTTGACCATGTAGTTGCACTTGGTGGGTTCCACTGCTTTGTTTGAGACAGCATGTTTGGACTAGATAGCTGGGGCAGGGATGCTGTTAGCGAAATTCTTCTTCAAAGCCATCTATAATAAGGGTCTGGCATTTTTCCTTGTTGACCATGTGGTTTCATCATGGTGTGCCCTTTAACATGTGCTTGTTCTACTATGGCTGACTGGGAAAAGCTCTACAACACTACAGAAAATAATTGTGAAGAAGGAAAGCACAGCAATCCTTACACATCTCGTGAATTAATTTCCTTTCTCTCCTCTCTCTCTTTTCCATGTTTAGGTCTCTTTAATTAGCTTAACAGCTAATGCCTTGGGCTACTCTGAACTTGGTGCAATTAAATCGCTTAGGACTTTAAGAGCTTTGAGGCCTCTAAGAGCCTTGTCACGCTTTGAAGGAATGCGGGTAAGAGGGGGGAAAAAGTTGAAAAAGCTCAGAATAATGCATGCATGGAATACTACCATTCGAAGCATCTTCTTGAAAGACATAAATGAGAGCTGCATAGTTTTCACTAAAAATCTCATTTTAGATAAGAGTTCTAAGAGTCAGGCATCCCTCTTCTTCTTCCCCAAATCATCTGCAACATAGGGACAGTAATATAGAACTAATGTTGCATGCTTGAAATGTGGTATATAAATGCTGTTATTGGTGCTATTGTTTATTGCAGACTTCTTTAAAATAGCTGATTTTAAAAAACAAGTTCAAAACATAGTTATCTTCTTGTATTAATTTAATTCCCCTACATATTTTTTAAAAAACATTTTAGTTCTTTGAACTAGAACTTTGAGGTCAAATGACTCCCAACTAAGGGCTCATACTAGTTGGAGAATGTTATCTCCTTTTTTGTACTAATGAAATTGTGTGTTTTTTCTGTTGTCCCAATGATGCAGTGCTTAAACTGGTGCCAACTGTGACAAAATACAACAAAAAGCATGGTTCTCTGTGCTTTTCCATCTTTTTAGGGGGCTGTTAAATTTTTTGTTTCACTTAATACTAGAATCATAGAACCATCATAGGGTTGGAAGGGACCTTGGAGGTCTTCTCGTCCTACCCCTGCTGATAGCAGAGGTCAGATGACAAGATCTTGGTCAGGTTTTTGGTTTACCACTACAGTATTCCATTATTAAACAAATAAGCAAAAACACTCAACAGAAAAAATTGGAAGAGTTTCAGCAACATTTTAAAAAGAACCTGATGGTAAAGCGAATTGAGTAGCTGTGGATATACTTATTGTAAGCTTTCAGTTTATCACTCTTTGACTTAAAGAAATGAAAAGTACATACAAATATAGCAGAAAGTCAGTTTCTAGGGTTTCCTCCAGATTTTTAAAGTATATGTTTTTGACGACAGTTGATTTCTGTGTTCGATCAGCAACAGGTATCTACTGTCAGTGGAAGCTGTCAGTTTAACACTAAACTAAATCAAGGGGTGGGGAGATCCAGCAAACAAGAGGATTTTGAAGGGTTTTTTTTCAAGCTTTTGAAACATTTTTGATCCATTGTTTAGTGCTAATTTCTTAGAAGAGAACAAGCCCTATAGCAGGACTTTGCACATTGGTTTAGAGAATGGTCCAAAGGTTTCCAAGACAGGCAGTTTTTCCTTTCAACCAAAAAGCAATCATCTTATATCTGTAAGAAACAGGGTAGGGGCCTCATGCAGCCTAATACCTTCCCGTGTTTTACACTGTTGTATCCATCTTCTTCCTTTGGAACAAATTCTGTTTCTGTTGCACGCTCTGACTGTCAAAAAGCTTTTTGGACACTCCCTTATCAAAGGTTCCTAAGAAAGCTTAATGGTCATGGGATAAGATGGCAGATCCTCTTATTGGACAATTCCTATTGGAAAATAGGAAGCAGAAATGGGAAACAACAAAGTTGTCACAATGCAAGGTGGTAAGCAGAGAGATTGGGACTGTATTTAGACTTGAATGAACAGTAACTCTACATCATGTCCAAGTGGTAGCATACTATTGAGGGTGGCAAGATACCAAGGTCTCCAAAGGATTTTTGTTGCAGCTGCTGTTGTTAAAAAGAGGATCCTCCCTCCCTTATCGATTTTATGTTTGCCTTAAATATTTCCTTGGTTTGGATAAATTATTTCACAATGTAAATCAGATAGCTTTTCCCCCTTAACATTCAAGAAGGAAAACAAAATGGTTGGTTTCCTATTTAATAACTTTAGGAGGGCAATATTTCATATAATGTGCACTATTCTGCCTTGTGTATGAGCCTCTACATTTAAAGTAACTCTCACGCCTTTTGCCCCCTCAAGTGCCACATGCTCCTAGTATGACACGCCACATGTCATACTGGTAGATGTTAGCATGCGTCTGGCACTTTGTGTTTTTTAGTTTTGTTAAAGGATTTCATACTGTAAGTGGGTGATAACAGCTGCAGGGCTCAGAAAAGGGGAAATGTAGGTCAGATGTTGTGGAAGGAGTAACACATGACTGATCATGTCGCTAGAAGAATGAGACGTATATATCCTGCAGGCTTGGCACTGCTTATACCTTGAAGCCAGTTGTCTACTGCACTGTTGGTTTGTTTCTGCAGAGAATACTCTCATCTCTGGAGATGGATAACCCATTTTTTAAGAACAGAAAACCATAAAAGAAAAGAAAAAGTGAACCAAAATTCTGCTGTGCTTTGTCTTGCCCTTTGTGTGCTTGTCTATATGTTAACAATAGCCCCATCTGTCGGTGGTTGGGGGTTTCAAATGGAGTTCCACAGCTCTAGAATAGTCATGGAAACTCAATTCATGCCTGATGCCAAAGCCCTACTTTGATGTGGTTGGTTAACTCCGTGTTGCGGCTATAACGTATATAAGTGGGAACCACATGGTTCATTGAGATCATGGTAGTGCATGCCATAGTTCCATCTGGTACTCTTGGCAGTGGCACAGTCTAGAAGGACTCGTATGGCTGCAGGCAGTTTACATTTTAACCCACAGGTCCAACTATATGGATGATTTCCTCACCAAGTATGCAGTAACATATTATTTGTATTATACAAAAATTACTGCTCATATGACTCTGCCACTTCACTGTAGTACACTTAATATTATTCTCTGCAGATTACAGAAACTGTGGTTCTCTAACCTATTTATTTATTTCTTATGTTTATATTGTTGGCATAGCAAGGCCTACATCCAAACATATGGCAAACTAACCTCAGTATGAGTCAGCAGTTTGTATATCTCTTTAAGACCTCACTATTTAAGTAATGGTGCTAGCCTCACTCTCTCTCCTCGGCCACGCCCTGACCTGCCTGACGTTTGTCTCCAGAGGGATAGAGAGAGTTGGAGAATTACTACTATTTTATTGTTATGTAAGCTTGTATTTTACTCTTTTGTATTTTAATAAGCAAGGCAGTATATATGTGTATAGCTCCTTATATCTCCTTTTATGAGCTCTAACACAACTGCTGTTGCCCTATTTTCTATTTTGTATATTTATCTGTACAGATATTCAATGAGTGTTTTATTATTTTCATAGACCATCCCGTTTACCTTTTCCCCTTTAGAATATAGAGATAAAGTATATTTTCATATATGTTTTGTGTCTATGACTCCTCCTTTAATCAGACTGCAGCACATAATATCAAATAATACACCAATCTCCCACCAATCCATTAATATATCCCAACAAAATATGGTAGCAGAGAATGGTTGGGATTTTTTAAGTTTGGTGTTATTTTTGTAGGCTGCGGACTGATAAGTTGTTTTGGAGAAGACGCCGAGATTGTTTTGGATTTTTGACTTTTCCTTTTGAAGACGGAAGCCTTTTTCCCTGCAAACATTCTTTTCATTCTTTGAACTGGAGAATGCTTTTGCATTGCTTGCCTCTGATAAGGTTGACGGACAAAAGGGAGTCAATGTTTTGAGTTGGCTGAGAGACTGTAAGACTTTATCTGATAAAGCCTTCTCATTTATTGCTATTTGGAGTTTTTACTGAAGAGCTAAAAGGAATTTTTGCCATTACTTAAGGACAGCATTTGACAGCATTTTAAGATGACTACGCCCAAAGACACAGCTTCGGACCAGCCGCATGCTTCAAGCCAACCTCAGCTGCATGTGATGAATGGTGCTGGCGTGTTCCCAATTCCCAAGCTGAGCTATCAGAATTTCCAAATGCGGGACGCCAGATTGAGAGTTTCCCTCCATGTACAAGATTGTTTAGCTGCTATAGAACAAGAACACATGCCTGAAAGCCAGCAAGGACAGATTCAATTTAAAATGAGAGATGCCAAAGCTTTAATGTTGCTGTACTCTGTGTATAGAAGATCATGAGACACCTTTGGTTACCAAGTATAGAACAGCTAAAGGACTCTATGATGCTTTAAGGAAGAAATATTTCACTAGGTCAAGTAAAAATGTTATATTCTTAAAGGAGAAATTGTATAGCATGAGAATGAAGGAAGGAGCTAGTATTGATGCACATTTAGATGAAATGTTAAAAATTGTATCTGAGCTTCAATCTGCAGGTGCAGAAATATCTGATTCAGAGTTTAATACTTGTATATTGCTAAGCCTACCACAATCTTTTGCAAACCAAAAGGCTATGCTAGAGTGCACTGCAAAGGTGGATGTGGAATATACAATAGCTTATTTAAGAGACTCTGGACTTAAAAGGACAGTGAGTAACAATTCTGAAATGCCTGTATTAACTATGAGACCTGATTCAAGGGAAATAAGATGTTATTTGTGTTCAAGAACTGGTCATGTAGCCAAATATTGTAGATTTAAGAGGATGGAAGCTCAAACACCTAGAAATGCTCCCAAAGTGACAATGTTACCTAGTAGGAAGGGACATTTTAACAACCATAGAAATTGTAACCTATCTCATGGTAAATTCAATACAAGGTGTGACCAAAGTTTTAATGGTAATAGAGGTACTCAAAACAAAGGTAATCAATTGTTCCAGATATCTAATGATGAAAGTGCAAATGATAAGAGACATTTCCTCATTGATAGTGGTAGTTTCATACATGTTTGCAAATACAGAGAAAGCTTTAGTGAGCTTGACACTGAGAATAGACCAAAGATATTGCAAGCAAACCAGCAGAGGTTAAATGTGCTTGGAACAGGAACAGTACCTTTAAAGGTCCTTACATCTAGAAATGAAGTTGTGAATCTCACCTTGACAAATGTAGCCTATGTTCCTGAAGCATCAAATAATTTACTAAGTACTAAAAGGATTGTGAATAATGATTATACAGTTATACTTAAAGGTGATACAGGAAAGATTATTAACAACAGGACTGGCCTCATATTAAAGGTTGAAGAAGAGGATGGATTTCATTATATCATTGATGTTAGTGATAAGGAGCATACTGAACTACATCAAAGAAATCCTATATGTCAAACTAGGCAAGGCACTTGTGATCATAAAAACTGTATTTATTCTTGGCATGTAAAATTGGGACACAGAAATATGCAAAGCATTGAAAAACTGTTATTAGAATGTGGGATCAATGCTCCTAAATGTGATAAGATGAAAGAGAGATGTGAAATTTGTATAAAAGCAAAGGGAACTGCTCCTAGTTATACAGGAAAAGCTAGTTTACAGGACAAAGAATTTTTAGAAGAGGTTTATTCAGACTTAGTGGGTCCTATGCCCTTATCCGCAGGTAGAAATAGATATTTCCTTACCTTTACTGAATCCAAGAGCAAGTATAGTTACATATATATCCTTAAAAGTAAAGATGAGACTCTTGAGAAATTTAAAACTTATGTAGCTGCAATTAAGAACCGTTTTGGTCAGGCACCTTTGACATTACGTACTGATGGTGGAGGAGAGTATTGTAATGTAGAGTTTAAGAGATTCTTAGAACAAGAAGGAATAGAGCATAAAGTAACTATATCCCATTCGCCACAACAGAATGGATGTTCTGAAAAATTAAATTGTACTTTGCAAGAAATGATTAGATCTATGTTGATGCAAGCAGAATTGCCCAACACCTTGTGGGCCGAAGCAGCTGTTACTGCAACTTATTTGCATAACAGAGTCCCTAGTAGAGTAACAGGTAAAACACCTTTTGAACTATGGTTTGGAAAGAAACCTGGCTTAAAACATATACGGGGTTTTGGAGCCAAAGCATATTCCTATATCCCAAAGGAAAAGAGAGGAAAGCTGGATCCCCGCGCTGAAATTGGCGTTGTTATTGGGTATCCTATTGGAGGTAAAGTGTATAAAATCTTTAACCCAGAGACACTGGAAGTAAAATGTTGCAATGCAGTGTATATAGATGAGAGCAATTTAAAGAAACAGATGTCTCAGAGTACAGTGGCCATTGATCCCCAAAATAGAGAGGATGTTTCACAAGAAATGGTCAGTTGGTTACCTGTAGAGACTGCCAGTCAGATGGCAAGTCCACCTTCAAATGAATTTACCAGAACAGAAGGGGAAACAGGAACTGGACCATGTGAAACAGATGTAACAACCACTGTGAGACGATCTGAGAGGAGCAACAAAGGCAAACCTCCAGAGAGGTATGGTTTCTGTGAAAACCTTCAAACCATAACTGAACCAGCAAACTTTAAAGAAATCAGTAAATTATCTGCATTAGAAAGGAATAAATGGATAGAAGCTATGGGGGAAGAATATCAATCTTTACGAGAGAAACAGGTTTGGACTCTTACTGATTTGCCCCCTGATAGACGAGCTATTGGAAATAAATGGGTTTATAAGATAAAATACAACCCAGACGGAAGTGTGGATAAATATAAGGCACGTCTGGTTGCTAAGGGGTTTTCTCAGAAATATGGAATTGATTACCTTGACACTTTTGCACCAGTAACCAACTATACAACACTTAGGATACTCCTTAGTATAGCAAGTTCGAGGAATATGTTTGTAGAACATTTAGATGTTAAGACTGCTTTCTTAAATGGAGATCTTTCAGAAGAAATTTACATGGAACAGCCTGAAGGATTTCAAGTAAAGGGACAAGAAAATCTCGTTTGCAAATTAAATAAAAGTGTCTATGGGCTCAAGCAATCGTCCAAAACTTGGTATGATAAATTAACAGATCTTCTTTATCGCCAAGGGTTCAAGCAAGGAAAGGCTGAACCATGTTTATACATGAGATTAAAGAATGGGGAGTATCAGTATATTCTGACTTATGTAGATGACTTATTGGTATGTTGCCAACATAAGGAGGATATTGATGAAATAGTTGATAAGTTGAAGGAAGAAATAGAAATTAAGCGATTAGGGGAGGTGAAACACTACCTTGGGATGGAAGTAGAAAGGCTTAATGATGGTAGTTTCCTCTTAAGTCAGAAACTTAAGATCACAAACTTTATTGACTCTGTTGGGATGAAAAACTGTAACACAGTGTGTACCCCATTAGAACCAGCCTATCTGAAAATGAGGGATGGACAGCCACTTAAGGACAACAGTGAATATCGAGAAGCAATAGGTAAACTCCTTTATCTGTGTAAGACTACGAGGCCCGATATTACAGCGGCTGTTAATATCTTGAGCAGAAAAGTGAGTTCACCAAATCACTATGATTGGTGTGCCATAAAGAGAGTAGCAAGGTATTTGAAAGGAACAGAAGGATTTAAATTAAAGATATCACCTTGCCAATACCCTAGAATAACAGGATATATGGATGCAAGTTGGGGAGAAGAATCCATAGATTACAAATCAACTAGTGGATATTTGTTCTACTATGGAGAAAATTTAGTTGATTGGAATTGCAAAAAACAGACTATTGTGGCCCAGTCTTCAGCAGAAGCAGAATGCGTGTCAGCAGCAAATGCATGTAATGATTTGGAATGGATATTGAATTTGCTGAAGGATTTTGGGATTAGTGAACCCACACCTGTAATTATGTTTGAGGACAACCAAGCATGCATTACAATATGCAAGGGCCAAAGTACAAAGGGTAAAAGTAGAGTAATAGGGTTAAGATGCCAGTTGGTGAAGGATTTGTATCAAAAGGGTTTAATAGAGATCGAATATTGCCCTACAAATGAAATGGTTGCAGACATATTTACAAAGCCATTAACAAAGGATAGATTTGTGTACTTGGGAGATATGTTAAATGTTTTGGACCTGGACTCAAACGGAATTGACCATAGATGAATTTTGATGCCATAATGTTTTGTATGTTATACCTTGAGAAGGGGTGTTGGCATAGCAAGGCCTACATCCAAACATATGGCAAACTAACCTCAGTATGAGTCAGCAGTTTGTATATCTCTTTAAGACCTCACTATTTAAGTAATGGTGCTAGCCTCACTCTCTCTCCTCGGCCACGCCCTGACCTGCCTGACGTTTGTCTCCAGAGGGATAGAGAGAGTTGGAGAATTACTACTATTTTATTGTTATGTAAGCTTGTATTTTACTCTTTTGTATTTTAATAAGCAAGGCAGTATATATGTGTATAGCTCCTTATATCTCCTTTTATGAGCTCTAACACAACTGCTGTTGCCCTATTTTCTATTTTGTATATTTATCTGTACAGATATTCAATGAGTGTTTTATTATTTTCATAGACCATCCCGTTTACCTTTTCCCCTTTAGAATATAGAGATAAAGTATATTTTCATATATGTTTTGTGTCTACGACTCCTCCTTTAATCAGACTGCAGCACATAATATCAAATAATACACCGATCTCCCACCAATCCATTAATATATCCCAACATATATCCCATCCATCTGGCCAGATGGCCACTCTATATGGAGTAGGTGATGTACAGTACTCAATTATGAGACACCAAGTTTAGGAAATACTTGTTTTCTAGAAATACCCCTGTTGACAGGGATAGAGATTTTATGTATACTCTGAAGATAGTCTTATACGATTATTTCCTCAGCTCAGCCTGCCAATGCTAGGACCACTGTTGTTAAATTCTGTCAAGTCATCTCCAATTCATGGCAACCCCATGAATGAGCAATCTCCATGCTCAACTCTTGTAGATGAAAGCCTATAGTTCCCTTTGGGCAGTGGTTCTCAACCTGTGGGTCCCCAGATGTTCCTGGACTGCAGCCCCCAGAAATCCCTTCCAGCACAGCGAGTGGTGGAGGCTTCTGGGAGTTGCAGTCCAGGAACATCTGGTGACCCACAGGTTGAGAACCACTGCTTTAGGGGGTCAGTACATCTCATGTTTGGTCTTCATCTTCACATATGTGAAGGATTTCAGAATGCTCAAAAAGCATGACATAAAACTTTTCTTGTTTACATGATATTACAGCAATTCACTGTTGTTCTTGCCATGAAATGTTCAACTACATGTGCATACATAGACACACTTACCGAAGGATGCATTAATAAAGAAGTATCCAGTTCGCTGAAGTGATGTAGAAAGTTATTCTTTCCTGTGTAGACTTTCAAAAATTTATGTTGTTGCCTAGAATATGTTCCTTTGAGTCATATATTCACACTTTCCTTGTGGCTCTCCATTTCTTCCATAGGTGGTGGTGAATGCCCTCCTGGGAGCGATTCCATCCATTATGAATGTGCTCCTTGTATGTCTTATATTCTGGCTAATCTTCAGCATTATGGGGGTGAATCTCTTTGCTGGCAAGTTCTATCACTGTGTCAACACTACAACGGATGAAATGTTTAGTATCGATGAAGTTGACAATCAGACCCAGTGTGAAGAACTCATAGCTAGAAACGAAACGGCCCGATGGAAAAATGTTAAAGTCAACTTTGATAACGTGGGACTTGGTTACCTCTCTTTGCTTCAAGTAGTAAGTAACACTTTTTTCAGTACTTCTTAAAGCCGAATTATTAAAGGAAAATTATTTTTCATTTAAAAAGATTGCCTTATGCTTTCTTTCCTTCAGCAATGCCTTTTTTTCACTGAGCTTACAGGAGAAAGTGTTGAAATGAAGCATTCATCATGAATGCTTCAGTCCTCATAGCCACTCCACACTTCATGTAGATATACTGATCTCAGTGTACAAGCAAGATCCTTTTGTTTCCATCTCCATGGGAAGCACATTTTTGTGAAGCTAATGGTTCTTAATAGTTCTTAATTGCCCATTTATGAGCAAGCCACTCAAAAATATTTTGCATTATATCTAGGGATAGGTCACAACAATATACAGAATTATCCCGACCTATTATGAGGATTGCAGCTACCTTTTGAGAGAAATAAGGGGGAGATCAATTACATCATTTTGCTGGTAACCAAAAAGGCCAAAAAAGGTAATCAAAATTTGACCAAAAAAGGCCACTGCTGCAGTTAAAATGCAGATTAAAGGCTATGGCTTTCTTTATGGAATCAATATATGACTAAAGGGTAAAACTAATATATGAAATAGACTCACATGCAAGGCGAGATATGTCAAGCCTTACATTGCTATAATTGTGATGATTCTGGCATAAGCTTATGAAAACACCAAATTCACAATCTCCAAAAATTAGAGTAGTGTGAAAAAGTTCAATATTCTAGGCTCCATGTGTCCCAGTCTAATCAGCTAATGAATCCATAACATCTGCAAAGGGTTCCTGAGCCTATAAATGGTCTCTCCAGCTGGTTCAGTAGGAATTGCAATCATGGGAAAGACTGGTGACCTCACAGTTGTGCAGAAAACCATCATTGACAACCTCCATAAAGGAAGGAAAGCCTCAAAAGGTTGTGATTGCAAAAGAAGTTGGATGTTCTCAAAGTGCTGTATCAAAGCACATCAATAGAAAGTTATGTGGAAGGGGAAAGTATGGAAGAAAAAGGTGCACAAGCAGCAGGGATGACCACAGCCTGGAGAAGATTGTCAGGAAAGGGCCATTCAAAAGTGTTGGGGACTTCCACAAGGAGTGCACTGCGGCTGGAGTTAGTGCATCAAGAGCCACCACACACAGACGGATCCTGGACATGGGCTTCAAATGTTGTATTCCTCTTGTGAATCTGCTCCTGAAGACTGATGCCCAGTGTTCCACAGTCCTCTTTTCTGATGAAAGCAGCTTTTGCATCTCATTTGGGAACCAAGGACCCAGAGTCTGGAGGAAAAATGGAGCGGCACACGATGTATGATGATTGTAGTCCAGTGTGAAGTTTCCATGGCCTGTGTTGATTTGGAGAGCCATGTCATCTGCTGGTGTTGGTCAACTGTGCTTCATTAAGTCCAGGGTCAACACAGCTGTATGCCAGGAGATTTTTGAGCACTTCATGCTTCCTTCCACAGACAAGCTTTATGGGGATGCCGATTTCATTTTCCAGCAGGACTTGGCACCTGCCCACACTGCCAAAAGTACCAACTCCTGGCTCAATGACCATGGGATTACTGTGCTTGATTGGCCAGCATACTCACCTGGCCTGAACCCCACAGATAATTTCTTTGGGGCGTTGCCAAGAGAAAGATGAGGGACATGAGACAAAACAATGCAGCAGAGCTGAAGGCCACTGTTGAAGCATCCTGGTCTTCCATAACACCTCAGCAGTGCCACAGGCTGATAGCATCCATGCCATGCCACATTGAGGCAGTACTTGATGCAAAAGGGCCCAAACCAAGTGCTGCGTACATATGCTTGCTTATACTTTTCAGAGGTCTGATATTGTTTTATTTCCAATCATAGTGTTATTGATGTCATGTAATATTCTAATTCTCTGAGAGTGTGAATTTGGGGTTTTCATAAGCCATACATCATAATCATCACAATTATACCAAAGTGAGGTTTGACATATCTCGCTTTGCATGTAATGAGTCTATCTCATATATTAGTTTCACCTGTTGAGTTGACTTACTGAAATAAATGAACATTTGCACGATATTCTAATTTTTTGAGTTTCACCTGTATATTGCTATTTCAGAGTAATGAAATGAATAACGACCCTAGGGGCAAATTTAACACAAAACGAAACAAACCAAGAAAATTCGTTCGCTTAGGTTCGTTTCGTTAATGGATGGGGGTGAAGATGTCTGCTACCTGTTGCTGGTCCGGAAGTATTGTCTTCCTGGCTTCTGGGACGGCGACCGGGGGGGGGGAGCTGACGGCCATGCTAAAGAAAAGAAATAAAAATAATAAAAAGAAGCGCCAACCAGCCCCCAAGGCAGGCCTGGTCGGCACCATAAAACAACAACAACAACAACAACCAACCCAGCGCCAACCGGGCCCCAGGGGCTGCACGGTTGGTGCTGAAAGAAAAGGAAAAAAAGCCCCACACTACAGCTGTAGCGTGGGGCCTGAATCCGGAAAGAGGGGGGAATAAAATAAAAATAAATAAATAAATAAATAAGGGAGCGCCAACCGGACCCCAAGGGTGGCCTGGTCGGCACCCTAAAATAAAAAATTAAATTAAATTTTTAAAAAACCAGCACCAGGGGCTGCGTGGTAGGTGCTGAAAGGAAAAAAAAGCCCCATGTTACAGCTGTAGCGTGGGGCCTGAAGTCGGAAGTAAAGGGGGGGACCAAAAATAAAAATAAAAAAATAAAAAAGTCCTGGAGGGAACTGACCAAGGGGTGCACTGAGGTGGAGGCGAGGCAAATTTGTCCAGCCTAAAGCCAGGCAGGTGCAAGGTGGAAGGCTGGAGGGTTGCGGGCGAGTGAGCGGCATGGCCAAAAGCGGGCTCCCCCAAAGCGAGTGGCAGCGGCGGCTTCCTCGAGATCCGGGTGCCTGGGCAAAGACACCTCCAGAGGTGGAGCAGCCCATCTGTCTCCCTCTGCCACCAGCAAAGGGCATGGGGTTTCACTTGGCAGCACCTTGGGAGTGCCAGGACCCTGCCTGTCACAGAACCTGACTCTGAGGGGTTAAATGGTGAAGAGCTGCTGGAGGAGCCTTGCAGCTCAAGTCAGCAGGCAGCTGGGTCTGATGACTCAGCTGAAAACATATCTTCTCCCCCTAGAAGGGCTATGAGCAGGATTCCGCAAAGACGTGCTACCAGGAGAGCTAGGGAAAGGGTCTTTGATGCTAGACGGGGAATCAGGTCGGGAAGCCCTGATTACTAGCAGAAGCCTTTCCAGAAATAAGGGTGTGTTCCCTGTTTTGAGATAAAGCTGGCAAGCTCACCTTGAGCTCTCTGTGGGAGCAACGCGTCATTTGAACTTGCAACCACGTTCCCGTCTGTGACCTTGGCTCTGTTTCCTGATTTCGGACTGGCTTCCTGGACAACGGCTTGATCTGTTCCCTTGGGTTTGGCATCTGGTTTCCGTGAGATATTCTGGTTTTGACTTGGACTGTTAATTGCTGGGAGTTGGATTCTGTTATTTATCTGGCACTTGATTGTTGGCAAAGGACTTGAACTTGCCTGGCTTTCCACTAAAGATCTTGGCAAAGAACTGAACCCTGTTTGTGTGTGTGCTCCGTGTGCGGGGCTTGACAGGGAGCCTGCCGGCGAGGAGGAGTCCTCCGGGGACTGGTTCGCCGCCAGGCGAGACTGGGGCAGGGCTGTGCTTGGGATTGGGAAGGTCCCTGCAGGCTCCGTTCCTGGACAGCGGAGGAGGCAATGGAAGCCCTGCCATGTGGCAGTGGTGGCTGCTCTCATGGCACAGTGTGGTGCAGCACGTCCCTCCCCGGGTTTGCAACCTGCCCGTGCTGCCTAACTGCTGCGTGCTGACCCTTCCCTTTTATTAAAAAAAATAAAGTAATTTTTTTAAAGTGCCGACCAGGCCCCAGGGGCGGCTGGTGCTGAATTTTTTTAAAAAAGCCCCACGCTACAGCTGTAGCGTGGGGCAAACCCGAAAGTGAAAAAATAAAATTAAATTAAAATGTAAAAAAAAATTAAAAGGAGTGCCGACCAAGCCCCAAGGGTGGTCTGGTCGACCGGGCCCCAGGGGCCGCACAGTGGGCACTGGGGGAAAAGGGGTAAAAACGAATAATGAATTAACAAACCAATAAAATGAATTTTTTTGAAAAATTTCATTAAAAATGAAACAAAATGAAGCCTTAAACGAAATGAAATGAAACGAATCACCATTTTTTTCAGTTCGTGCACATCTCTACTTTATATGTCAACATTAAGACCTTGAAGTCAATGCGGTAATGGATCAGCAGCCAGTGCGGTGTGGCCATAGTCGGGGTAATATGATGGAATCTTTTAGTACCTCATACTAGTCTGGCCGCAGTATTTTGCACCAGCTGGCGCCTTGACATTAACTTCCAAGGCAGCCCCAAGTAGAGAGCACTACAGTAGTCTAATCTCGAGACTAACAGTACATGGCCCAATATAGTGAGAGCGCCAGGGTCCAGGAAGGTGTGCAACTGCTCAATCCACCTAACATGGTAATGTGCGATACAGACCAGTTTGATGAGGTTGAAGACAGCAATCTCTATTTAGGTGCCTCATGTGAGCCACACACACACACATGCATGTATGCACATACGCGCGCACACACACACACAGAGAGATGAAAGTTCTAGACCGTGTAGATCGATACAAGAGCCTTCTCCTCTTCCAGCTGTCAGTTTCAGACACTGAAATTGATGATGGAGGGGCTGGGGCTGGGGCTGGGACACTGTCCCTGTTTCCTGTGAAAAACATGGGACGTAAGAGTGGCATGTCTGGGACTATGGGTGTGATGGAGATGGGAGTCGCAGGAATGAGAAAGAAGCTATCTTTCATGTTTTTGTCCCAATTGCTGCTCTGCTAAGAATGTAAGAATTGCTGCTCTGCTAAGAATGTGTGCAACTAGAGGGAATGTGCTTTGGGGGATAGGGAGCAGGAGAGGTAGTCTCAGATAGGCAGGAGGAAGGCAGAAGGGATGGATCAACAAAGACTTGAGTTCAGCTCAGGGACTTCCCAAGACTAAGGGGGGGGGAAGACCTAAGGGGGGGGGAAATCACACACACACACACACACACACACACACACACACACACACACACACACACACACACACACACACACAGAGAGAGAGAGAGAGAGAGAGAGAGAGAGAGAGAGAGAGAGAGAGCACATTTATTTATTTATTTACCACAAGAAATTTATCCACCTCAATAATAAGTGGTCTCTTCAGTCTTTGAAAACAATTATTCTCTTGCATTTGCAGAGCAGGCATTAAACTTACTATGTTTTCTCTATAGGCCACCTTCAAAGGCTGGATGGATATTATGTATGCAGCTGTGGATTCACGAAATGTAAGTAAATTATTGTGGCACATTCGGATTTTCACACACCACTGTTATTTCAGCTGTCGTTTCCAACATCTGGTTTATTCCTCCTCATTTACTCAGCGCCAAACCTGATGTGACATTGATCATGTGATTTGCCCCAACTGCAAAAAAAAAAGTTCACTCACAAATAAATAGCCAGTCCTTCTGAACACTTTTTTTTGCTGTGCAAATTGCAGGTGTAGCCCTGGTGACCTGGAGTGAGAATGGAACAGTGGGCATAGTGTGAAAGTTCACACTTCCACAATGCTGATCTGGGTTAGGGCCCCGCACTACTTGTGATGGAAAAATCCTGCACGCAAGGGCAAACCACATAACTAACGTCGTGCCAATTGTGATTGTCTCTGTTGTGCAATATTTAGAATATTGTGGGGCAACTTGAACACAGCCTGCAGCCTCACATAACTTTTTTGCAATCCCAGTTCTTCAACAAGAACATCAAAATGACAACTCGGATGGTAGTGGTTGTGATGATACACATTTTCGACAATGTTTAAGAAGTCACAGTATAAATCAGTCCAGGACATATCCCTACAGCTGCTTTGGTTTTATACTGGGACAGTGCATGCTGAAAAGGAAAATATAAAATGTGCATTTTGGCTGTCAGAGCCAATGGAAATGCAAATAAATTAGCTGCCTAATAGTCAAAGTGAAACAGCTATTGTTTCTGCATATTGAAATTGAAAGACAGAGAATATTGGGTTATACCTGGCATACATGCTATCTCTTTTGAGGCAGGGCCAAAATACTTGATGATTTATCATGTACAAGTACTAAGCCAACATGCAAACTGGATACCAGAGATATCTAGCTGTTTGAAATAATTTGATAAAACAAATGCTTAATATAACACCTACACTGTGCGCAATTCAGTCAGATAAAACCAACCCATTTTCTATTGTCTAGCTGTTTGAAGTAATTTGATAAAACAAATGCTTAATATAACACCTACACTGTGCACAGTTCAGTCAGATAAAACCAACCCATTTTCTATTGTCTAGCTGTTCGAAATAATTTGATAAAACAAATGCTTAGTATAACACCTACACTGTGCACAGTTCAGTCAGATAGAACCGCCCCGTTTTCTATTGCTGCTATAGCTCTGTTCTGGTATTTTCCCCCCTTAAAAATTCTGTTTGTTTTGTAGGTGGAACAGCAACCTCTTTATGAAGACAACCTGTATATGTATCTTTATTTTGTCATCTTCATCATCTTTGGCTCCTTCTTCACTTTGAACTTATTTATTGGCGTCATCATAGATAATTTTAATCAACAGAAAAAGAAGATAAGTATTCAGTTTGACCATGTAATCTCAACGCACACACTGTAGGGCAGTGATGGTGAACTGTTTAGAGAGCGAGTGCCGAAATTGCGATTCAGAACCCACTAATTTTTTTTTGCAAAGTGCCAATACACCGATTTAACTTGAATACAGGTGGTTGTGAAGGGGCGATGTCAGGTGCCCACAGAAAGGGCTCCGAGTGCCACCTTTGGCACCCGTGCCATAGGTTCGCCAACACTGCTGTAGGGCTTCAGACAGTGATATGGCAGTTGTCAAGCTCCGTGTTCTCAGCATTCCAAACCAATGGTCCCTCCTTTTTTAAAAAGCTGTTTCATGGTGTAAATGCTTGTTAGGAGTGTAGATGATCAGTTTACAATATTTCAGCATTTTCATTTGTAAATACACATCCTTTAGCCAAATGGTATAAATTAGAATAGAAAAAAATAAGAATTAAAGGTAAGCAGACACTTGCAAAATGCCTAAAAAGAGCACATGTTAAGGGAAAACAATGTATATAGAAATGAAAAGCACAGTGAAAGATGCCCAATATTTTTTTTTCAAAACTGCTTTAAAGTAATTACCCGGTCATTTAAAATAAAACAAATAAATACAAAACAAAACAAATATTTCCAAGGGTTTCAAAATTATTGATACAACTTGCTGAAGTTAGGTGCTACTCTACCAACATTTTGCTGAGCCTACAGAGCTAGTCAGTAGCTCAAACGTGGAAGAAATGTGTGTGTTCTGTGCACCCACTTGTACCTCAGCAATACTTTTTCTGCGCAGGTTCTGGATCTGAGCTTTTCTTCAAAAAAAATCCCTCTATTTATTTGGCTATTTTTTGTGAATATTGATGTGTTTTTTCAGCAATTCCAGGCAAGGTTCTTTCCTTCTCTTATAGCAGACAGGTAGACAAACACACAGGAAAATAATGTATTCTCAAAGGCTTTCACAGCCAGGATCTGATAGCTGTTGTGAGTTTTTTTGGGCTGTTTGGCTTTGTTCTGGAAGTTTTTTTTCTTCCTGACGTTCCGCCAGACTCTGTGGCCGGCATCTTCAGAGGGCAAGGAGCTCAGGGAACTAGGAGTTTTCTCTGTGCTCTGGGGTATAGAGTGAGTGAGACTGTGGGATTTTAAAGTTGTGGAAAAGGGGAAACTAATTAAAAAAACAAACACCCTAAACTGATGTTGAAGTGAAATGAAGCAGGTCACTTTGTTCTAGAGACCTACTGCTTTTTTACTTTCACAGTGCTTCATGTTTACAGACAAGACTAGTGCCAGGGATCAGTAGGGGATACCACCCCGGAAACCAAGGATTTAGGATCAAAATATGGTCAAAGTATTGGAATCCCAGGAGATTAAGGGGGGAAATATAAGTGTATTAGAATCATGAATTAGGTGGAAAGTTGGCCTGAACAGTCTTGTTAGGAACAATCTGTCTGCTACTTATCAAGCTGTCCTTTTCTCTATCCCAAACCCAATTAGAATCACTTCACTCCTCCACCAGCAAGGCCACAGCTAGGGTTGCATAGGCGGGAATTCATGCACCCTAGGCCAATGTCCACGTAACAAGACTATTCAGGCCATTGTCCAACTTATGAACCTATTCAGACCAGGTTGATCTCTCAGGAAAAGAAGTGCTGTTGCCGTGACTCAACTTCCAGATAACTGAAGAGGAAATACCGTATATACTCGAGTATAAGTCGACCCGAGTATAAGTCGAGGCCCCTAATTTAACCCCCCAAAACTGGGGAAATGTATTGACTCGAGTATAAGTCTAGGGTGGGAAATGCAGCAGGGCCTGGCAGCTCCTCCTTTGTGAGCTGGGGGAGTGGTGTGTAATGTTTAAAATGATTTTTAGCCACTGATGCAAGTGCTTGGGTCAGTGGCTAAAAGTTATTTTAAACATCGTGCACCGCTCCCCTGTGATGCAAAGGCGGGTCATGAGAAGTGGCACACAATGTTTCAAATGACTTTTTAGCCACCGACCCAAGCACTTTCCTCAGTGGCTAAAAGTATTGACCCGCATATAAGTCGAGGGCCCCTTTTTTCAGCCAAAAATTAGGGCTGAAAAACTAGGCTTATATTCGAGCATATACAGTATATGATGGATAATGATAAAAGTGCCATTAGAAATGGAAACAAAAGGGAAAGAGAAAGAAGTAGATAATAATGAAATGGAGAACTACAGAGAAATCTAATATGTTTGAAAATAATTTTTCAAATTTAGTAATAAAAACTCAAGTATGTTGGCTGACATTGCCAGTATATTGAAGTGTATTGAGAGGTAGTAGCAAAGAATGAACAAATAAGGTAACATAGCATCAAACCAATCCATGGTTACCATTCCCCTTGGCAATTGCTCACTCTCTCTGGGAAGTATGAACACACACACAAATTGCTCACTCTCTCTGGGAAGTATGAACACACACACACACACACACACACACACACACACACACACACACACACACACACACACACACACACACACACGGTAAAATCAAGGAAACACATTTTTATGTTTGTATGCTTTGGTTTAATAATTTTTTTTTAAATAAAGTAGCTGGTTGTAACTAGTTTTGATTTCATCCGTTTACTTTGGAGGCCAAGACATCTTTATGACAGAAGAACAGAAAAAATATTACAATGCAATGAAAAAACTGGGGTCCAAGAAACCACAAAAACCTATACCAAGGCCAGCAGTAAGTCTTATTTTTCTCCCTCTCCTAACATTATTTACTTGTTGCCCTTTTAAGTTTCAGACTGCAACTGAGTGATGTTCGAGAAGAAAATATATCAAAAGTAGCAATTGTGCAAAGGAGCTTTTACAAGGAGCATTTATCCCTTTCTAATTGTGGGAAATAATGAGCATAATCTCATGACAGGAAATAGAAACATTGGCATATACTGTATACTACATCAATATTTAACAGGAGGTTTTGATTAAAACGTGTATCTGTTATGTTTTTCACCTACAGAACAAATTCCAAGGCATGGTCTTCGATTTTGTTACAAAGCAAGCCTTTGACATCAGCATCATGATTCTTATCTGCCTTAATATGGTCACCATGATGGTGGAAACAGATGATCAGAGTGATACAATGGAAACAAATTTATACCGAATTAATCTGATCTTCATAGTTCTCTTCACGGGAGAATGTGTCTTGAAACTGATTTCACTCCGATATTATTATTTCACCATTGGTTGGAATATTTTTGATTTTGTGGTTGTCATTTTATCTATTGTGGGTAAGGAAATTTTTTAATGAAAATTATTATGATAAATTGAAATTGTGGGAAGTTAATGGAAGTACTTTTAATTAGCATTCCAAGCAAGGTTTTAATTAACTGTTGCCATTTTACAGACATGAGATGTTACACATGTTCTGAACTAATATTTTAAAAATATTGTTTTTAGGTATGTTCCTAGCAGAGATCATTGAGAAATACTTTGTGTCACCCACCTTGTTCCGAGTGATCCGACTGGCACGGATAGGCCGGATCCTGCGCCTGATCAAGGGTGCGAAGGGGATCCGCACCCTGCTCTTTGCCTTGATGATGTCCCTGCCTGCCTTGTTCAACATTGGGCTCCTCCTTTTCCTCGTCATGTTCATCTACGCTATATTTGGGATGTCCAATTTTGCCTACGTGAAGAGAGAAGTTGGCATCGATGACATGTTCAACTTTGAAACTTTTGGCAACAGCATGCTCTGCCTCTTTCAAATCACCACCTCCGCTGGCTGGGACGGCTTGCTAGCCCCCATTCTCAACAGTGGGCCCCCGGACTGTGACCCTGAGATTGACCACCCGGGGAGTTCAGTCAAAGGAGACTGCGGCAACCCTTCCGTTGGGATTTTCTTCTTTGTCAGCTACATCATCATCTCTTTCTTAGTCGTAGTAAATATGTACATTGCTGTTATTTTGGAGAACTTCAGTGTTGCTACAGAAGAAAGTGCGGAGCCTTTGAGTGAGGATGACTTTGAGATGTTCTATGAGGTTTGGGAGAAGTTTGATCCAGATGCAACCCAGTTCATAGAGTTTAGTAAGCTCTCTGATTTTGCTGCCTCTCTGGATCCTCCTCTTCTAATACCAAAACCAAACAAAGTCCAGCTTATTGCAATGGATCTGCCCATGGTAAGTGGGGACAGGATTCACTGCCTTGACATCTTGTTTGCTTTCACCAAACGTGTCTTGGGTGAAAGTGATGAAATGGATGCCCTTCGTGTCCAAATGGAGGATCGGTTTATGGCAGCCAATCCTTCCAAAGCCTCCTATGAACCTATTACTACCACGTTAAAGCGAAAGCAAGAGGAAGTATCTGCTGTCATCATTCAACGAGCCTTCAGGCGCTACCTCTTAAAGCAGAAAGTTAAAAAGGCATCCTGCATTTTTAAGAAAGATCGAATCAAAGATGGCGATGACACTCTTATCAAAGAAGATATGATCATTGACAAGCTCAACGAGAATTCAACTCCTGAAAAAAACGATATGACACCCTCCACCACCTCCCCACCTTCCTATGATAGTGTTACAAAGCCTGACAAAGAGAAATATGAAAAAGACAAATCAGAAAAAGAAGATAAAGGTAAAGATATCAGGGACAGTAAAAAATGAACAAAGCGGACAATTTACATTGTGACAAATTGTTTACAGCTTGAGAAAGTAAAGTATTATTTCAAAAGGACTCCTGTGGGAGGTTTATGCCAAACTGACTGTTTTTGCACACATAGAAACACACACACAAACACAAACACACAAATATCTATAAATATATAAATATATATACAAATGTTAGATATATATACTTAAGGTCAGTGCCTATTAACAAGACAATGACCCCTCGTCAATCCAGATGCTGCTCTGTAAAACAGAATAGCGAATTTGACAGGAGGTCACTGTTTTCATTACCAGCTGACACTGCTGAAGAGAAAAGGAAAAAAAATGGCTACCCAGACTGTAGGGACCCGACAGAGAGGTGCAAAGTGCGATGTGATGTGTGTTTATAACATAAAACACTCAAGTACAATAATTGTATCCACTGTTTGCATTCCAACTGCCACCTTTTTGCCATATTTTTACAGAAATCAGTCTTGGTGAGGTTGTCATTTTTTTAATTCACAGGTTGTTTACTATTATATGTGACTATTTTTGTAAATGGGTTTTATGTTTCAAGGGCGGGTGGGTACAAGGGAAGGGGGGAATATGAGGACCAGCTATTCTGTCTGATTCTCTTGTAATGGGCGGGCAGAAGTGATTTGCATGAAGGCATGCTGCACTTATAGACCATGCATGGAAACTGATAAGACTTCTTTGCACAAGAGTTTTAAATACTTCCATGTTTCAGGATGGCTCCAGATTCAGAGGTGCTTAATAACAGTATACATCTTTATGTCTCATCCTGACAATTTTTAATGTGCCTGTAAGTCTCATAAAATCAACAGTTATTCTACAGAGATGTCCCTGCACATGCCCCATTCAGTCATAAAACTAAGTTGACACAGATGTTACTCAACAGCACAATCCTATACATGTTTACTCAGAAATAACCTCTGTTGAGTTCAGTGGGACTTACCCCGGGTAAGTGTGTGTAGGGCTGCAACCTGAATGTAAAGATTTGTAGGGAAAGAGTGTGTGCTCTTCTTAAGTGTCCTATAGGAAACAAAACGTGTTCACTTACAAAAAGGTCTGGAACATTGAACTGGCCAAAAGAGGGGGGAGGGAAGAAAAATCCAACATATATATGTTTGTTTTTAATTTCTCCTGCAGTATTGTTTAGCCATCTTCTGCTCTCAGCGAAGTTGACATTGTACGTGTCAATGAGATGCTGCTGTCTATGTAAATAGTTACTTTAGCCCTGTGGTGCATGTTTGAGCAAAGGAATAAATGACCTTGTGCACAATATTTATTGCGTCAAATATGTACCACAATAAGTGTTGTTCGCAAGCCTTGAACAGGAAAATATGATGTATTATGTACCATTATAAGTAGTTTGGAGGCTATCACTGATGCATGTAGTTTATCTTGCCTTCGCTGCTGTATTTTTCTTGAATTTGTTCAGAAATCTATTATGGGAAGCCATACGTCAGTGGTAAAAGTGAAACAATTTGTTCAACCAGACATCATTCCTCATTTCATCAAGCAATAGTTTGCATCTCTTTGGGGGGGTTGGGGGCGGGGAGGGGAGGGGAGGGGAGGGGAGGGGAGGGGAAGGGAGAAAAGCTTCCTGCTCGGCCCTTACTTATTTTATTCTTCTCTTGAATTTTGAGTAAACCTAGTACAGGGTGTAGCCAGCTGTACATGTCCTATTGCAAAACAGCTTAGTCTCTTTGAAATACATGGTTCGAGATCTCCGAGGAGAAATTTATAAATAGTGTACAAAATCTCATTTCGTCTTTATTTTCCAGCATTTTGTACATAAATGACAAAAAAAACCTGATCTTTGGGCTGATGTTACAGACGGTTGTTACTTTCTGTCCATAACATTTTTTATTTGAAAGACTCTACAGAGTAGAATAAAACTTTGAACAGAGAGAATGGGGAAAATGGTAGGTTCCTGGGTTGCTTTTTTTAATTAGTACTGTATTTTTGCACACATCTTATTGCGGTTTTTTCAGACTGAGTCCAAAATGCACTTGCTTCCAAATAGCTATAACTTGTAATTGAAATGTGGTGGGAAAGATTTGTCTGAAATCCTAGCACTGCCTGCATCAGCAGTTAGTCTTCTTATTCATAAAATTATTTATCTTTTTCCAGTGTTTGTTTACATAGACTATTCTTATTCTTGTTGATTCATGCTGCACTAGAAGTCTTCTAAATATTACACACAGTTCCACAATTATAATTTTCCCCTGCCCCACATGAACCAAGTAGCGTACTTGTATATCTGATCACATCAGGACATTATTATTATTATTTTGTATTCCATTCACAAGCAAAAATTAAATGTTAATTCCTCCTTTTACTGAAACTGTTGACTTTGTGTGTTGGTGAACTGCATGCAGGAAAATGCTATTACCATAAAGAACGGTAAGCCACATTACAGTTGAGCCAAAAGAATAAAGACTTCGTTTTTTTATTGTACTCGATGAGGTTTGGTGTATTTTTTATATTGTAGAAAAAGTTGTATTGGATGAGCACCTTAATGCACAGAAATGTAATACTGTACAAGGTTCTTAATGTTTCTGTCTTTACCTTGTTTGCTGGAAACCCGATCCTACTTGCTGCTGGGATTACACGGGGAGGGGGGTGGATTCCCATCCTAGTCATAAAGCATAGCATAAAATATTATATGTCTTCCAACCTGGATACACTACAGATGTGCTAGAATACATTTCCCATCATTCTCCAGGCATGATAGCCAATAGCCATGCTTGGTGCAGATCAGAGTTTGAAAATAATGATTTATAAATCATATACAGTAATGCTTCATAAGACAAATTTAATTCATTCTACGGGTCAATTTGTCTTCCGAAAAATTTGTGTTGCAAAACACGGTTTCCCATAGGAATGAATGAGAAACCGATTAATTTGTTTCAAAGCCTAGAAAAAAGACAGAAACACCCCTTCTTTGTTAAAAAAAATCTCTGTAAAGTGCACTTTCAAGACATAAACACTGTGCAAGAACATAATTAATCAAGACTAAACATTCTAAACATCACACATTAATTTTTCAAACATGCTGCAGTACAGTCCAGTACACTTCAGTGACATTTCAAGCATACACAACTGCAAGCTTTAAAGCATCACATTGCAGCTTTTAAAACATGGCAAACTTCAACACTTCAACATTTACGGAACACAACATTTTTTAACTTTTACAAACAAAATTAGAAAAAAACATTTTTGAGAGGAGGAGGAGGACGAGGGCTAGGCAGCAGCACCAGAAGGATTTTCCCTTGGCCTTTTCACAAGGAAGCTGTCCATTGTCTGTTGCTTCCGGCACCACAGTCTCACTGGAATGACTTCAAAGCCCTTCCACACCTCTGCACTTGAAGTCTCATGCTAACCAAAAGCCACTGGGTCCCAATGAGTCCTGAGTGCCTTTCTTTTTTTAATTTACTGACTGAATGCATCCTTGGTACATTTTTTTTTAGAAGACTCAATACCTGTACACATTGCTACAGGGTTGCTAAGCATCCTGGGATCATTTTTTGAAATTTCATTTTTAAAAAACTTCACGGCTGTTATTCGTCTTACGAGGCATCACATAAGGGGAAAATTCATCTTACAAGTTTTCCCTATTCCAAGAGATTTCATGTGTCTTACGAGTTTTTCGTCTTAAGGGGCATTCGTCTTACAAGGTACTACTGTAGTTCATTTTAATGAGTTACTTAGGTGGCAGTAACATGGATTAACAAGGACCAAATATATTTCATTGGTATACTTAAAGAAGAAGAGCCAGTCTGCAGAGTCTTGGCAGGGCTACATGTTTGAGAACACTCTTGAATGTTCAGAGTTTTTTATGCCTAGGAAACACTGGCACAAGTCACCATAAAGTCAAATGAATTTCACAGAATGTAATTATTGTTATTGTAACAACCTAATTAATTTTAGAAACATGGCTGGAATTTTTCGAGTTTTGATCCTAATTGTTTTTAAGAAACATAGATGTTATGAGTAGTAACACAAGACCACAAATTATTTTCCCCAACATTATGAAATGGCTTGGCTTTTAAAGATAATAAAGAATAATGAATGCTGCCTAGAGGCCCTAAGCACATCCGAACTTGCCTGATTTCGGAAGCTAAGCAGGGTCGGCCCTGGTTAGTACTTGGATGGGAGACCTCCAAGGAATACCAGGTGCTGTAGGCGCCTGGAGTAGGAACTGGCAAACCACTCCAGTATTCCTGCCAGGAAAACTCCATGGATATGGAGTCACAAAGAGTTGGTCACGACTGTAACGACACAACACACACACAACACACAAAGAGTAATGAGGAAAATTACTTTACAATGTAACTTTCTAAGTGCTGCCGCAGGTGATAGTTGTATCCCAAAAATTCTGGAAGGCACCTGATTCGAAAATGCTATCGGATCAACCTTCACCCCTGACATCATGCACATGACTGTAGTGACTGCTTTAGCTTATTTTATTTTATTTTATTTTATTTTATTATTTGGCCACAAGCTACATCTTCACTTCGGTTATATATGTATGGGGTGGTCCACAAGTATATATACATCTTCACTTATATATATATATATATATGTATGGGGTGTCTGTACAGTATATATATATATATATTCATTCTACTAGCCTGTGCTATATATTATAAATGCACTACTTCCTGGCTTCTCATCCCTTGAGTGTAAATGTTGGACAATATAATGTTCCTAGTGGTTGGAAGGGTTCCTCTCTCCAGGCTGTTCAAAACGTTTTGCTTTGCTGTGCCACTGCTAAGGCACCCCGGGCAGCTTTACTACTTCAGAAATCAATACACCTGGTGTGCTTACAATCTAAAAGACTCAACACAAAAGAAAAGAGGTGGGAGAGAGAAGAAAGAATCCATTTGAAAATTACCTGCGCTCAAGCACCAGTTTTCAAAGCAACAAAAGTCTTCTTATCGGCAGCTGAGATGAAAGTAGTTAGAACACTGGAGGTGCCAAATGCATCTGTCTCTCAGCACACAGTTTATAGTGCGGACTCTGCTGTCCCCATTTCCCCTCCTGGAGTGACTCCTGAAACAAGTTAGTTGGTCTAGGATGCCTTAATTGTGCATTAAAAAATAAAGGGCTTGTATTTTATGTGCATGCAATTAAAAAGTAGCCCTCTCCTTCAAATATCCAATATTTTCTAAATGGATTCTTATCCTATAAGATTTCCCTCAGCACTGTTGTCTTGAAAAATAAGATTGGCCTCAAATTAAGCCTCTTCCTTCCCCTGACTGTGTCTCATGCATTCCTTTTTCTTCTCCATTCACAAACTCGATATTGACTCTTCTGCCTAATCTGTTCCTAATTATCCCAATTGCACTACCCTACTCAGTCAAAGCCAAGAATTAATGTAGCATTCTGATGTTGCTTACAGACAGAGAGCCCGGAGAACACTGGCGTTCATTTCCAGGTATAAGTAGGCTATACATGATTATTTTGTGGTGACATGGGGAATGACTTCCTATCGACCTTTGCTTATCAACCAAAAAAAGCACAGATTTCCCCCCCTCAAAAAAGAATATACAATGGTACTTTGTATAAAGGAATTAATTCATTCCAAATGAAATTATGTTAAGCAAATTTTCCTTTATACAAATTTCCTGTAGGAATGCATTGAAAATGGAGTAATCCCATTTTTATGTTGTGCGGATTCTCCCCATAGGCAATTGTGTTAAGCAAATTTCCCCTATCTCCGGAATTTTTTATGTTGTACAGATTTTATGTTATACAAACTGTTTGTTATACAAGGGTCCACTGTACTCTTTTTTTGTACTCATGGCGCAGTGATTAAACGCTTATACAGAAGCTAAAATTGTGCTCACTCCCTGGGGTTCAATCATGGTATCTGCTTCCCGAACTCTTGACTAAATAATTAAATCAAATACAGGTTAAAAGAGAGGATGTTTTAGCTTTAATTGATAAATTGAAGATCAAGTAGTCACCGGACTGAAATAGCATCCACCCAAGGGTTATTGAAGAAATGAGAAATGAAATTGAGGATCTCTTCTTGTCTCTTAAAACGGCCACAGTGTTGGAGGACTAGAGGATAGCAGATGTCAGACCAATTTTTAAAAAAGGAAGGAGGGGGGACCCAGGAAACTACAGGCCCATTAACCTTACATCTGTCCCAGGAAAGATGTTGGCTCTCCTTCAGAGCACCTTTTCTTCTATGTGCCTATTAATTTTATCCTTTAGGATGGTTTCCATCACTTTGCCTGGGATACATGTCAAACTGACCAGTTGGTAATTTCCTGGATTGCCTCTGGATCCTTTTTTGAAGATAGGTGTTACATTCGCTACCTTCCAGTTGTCAGGCACACCACTTTATTTGAGGGAAATATATATTTTGGCTAGGACCTCAGCAATTTCATTTTTAAGTTCCTTGAGAACTCATGGATGGATGCCAGCTGGTCCTGGTGATTTGTTAGCATTTAGTTTAACAAGACATGCAAGGACCTCCTCCCTGGTTATGTCTATCTGGCTTAATTCTTCGGCTACCCTTCCTATGAAGACAGGCTCTGTTTTGGGGCATGTGGTCTCTGTCTTCTGCAGAGAATACTGAAGCAAAGAATTCATTGAGTCTCTCTGCAATCTTTGTTTCCTCTTTAATAATCCCTTGCCTTTCATTATCATCTAATGGTTCAATGGCCTTCCTAGTTGAGCTCTTACTTTTAATGTTCTTAAATAAGTCCTTGTTATTTCTTTGAGTGTTTTTATCTATACGCTCCTCAAAGTCTTGCTGTGCTTTCCTGATTGTTGCCTTGCATTTGTTCTGCCAGAATTTATGTTTCTGCCTGTTGTCCTCACTTGGATAAGCCTTCCATCTTCTAAATGAGCTTTTCTTACTTTTGATCACTTCCCGAACAGCTCCTGTAAGACACATTGGAGTCCTGTTGGACTTGGCAGTGCCCTTTTTCCCTTTTGTGTATGCATTCCAATTGGGCCTGTGTTGTTTTTGTGAACAGCCTTCATGCCTCTTAGAGTGTTTGGACTCTCTCAATTTTCCCTCTCAGCTTCTTTTTTACTAGTTTTCTCATCTTTGGGAAATTGCCTTTTTGAAAATTTAAGGTCTCTGTATTAGATTTTATCAGTGATTTGCAGTCTATGATTAAGTTGAAAGTAATTGTGTTGTGGTCACTGTTCCCTATTGGATCAGTCACATTAACATTTTGCACCAAATCCTGTGTATTACTCAGGAACAAGTCAAGGAATCTTATACCTCTAGTTGGGTCTTCAACCATCTGTTCCAGGGTACAATCATTTAGCATATCTAAGAACTTTATCTCTTTATCATGTGTGGAGCAACAGTTCACCCAGTCTATGTGAGGGTAATTGAAGTACCTCATTATAACCAGGATTCCCTTCTTGGATGCCTCCTTTACGACATTCTCCAACTGCCTGTCTCCCTCCAGGGCTTGGGTCAAAGGCCAATAGCATATGCCTTCTGTTAGACCATCCATATGGCCTGCTACTCTTACCCACAGAGTTTCTAATGGTGACTCCAAAGCACCTAGCTCTTCCAATTCGTATGATTTTATCACTTATTTGACATATAAGACTATACTACCTCCCATTTTCCCCTTCCTGTCCTTCCTGTACAGTTTGTAGCCTGGGATAACTGCATCTCATTGGTTATCATCCATCCACCAGGTTTCAGTGATGCCAATAATATCAATATTTTTATCTATTGCTAAGTATTCCAGCTCCCCTATTTTGTTCTGGAGGCTTCTGGCATTTGCATACAAGCATTTATAAATGCTTTCCTGATGCAGTCCTTTGAGTCTAGTTGCATCATTAGACTGCCTCTTGAATCCTTCTGCTGGAGAGCTGGTGAATAGCTCCTCACTCTACTCAGTAATTTTTGCATCCTCCTCTCTACTTAACCAGATACTGCCAACTCCTGTCAGCTTTCCCCCGGTTATCAGTTTAAAAGCTGCTCTGCAGCCTTTTTGATGTTGAGTGCCAGAAATCTGGTCCCATCATAGTTCAAGTGAAACCCATCCCTCCTGAACAGGTTTGGCTTGTCCCAAAATATTCTCCACTCCAGTTCCTGATAAATCTGAAGCCCTCCTTTGGACACCATCACCTCATCGACGCATTGAGGCTTCTGAGCTCTTTCTGCCTGGTAGGTCCTGCATGAGGAACAGGCAGCACTTCTGAAAATGCTACCTTGGAAATCCAAGACTTCAATCTTCCTAAAAACCTGAATTTGGCTTCCAGGACTGACCGCTTTGCCTTCCCAAAATCATTGGTTCCAATGTGTACCATGACCACTGGCTCCTTCCCAGTTCTCTCTAACAAACTATCTAGATATCTCAAGATGTCTGCAACCTTTGCACCTGACAGGCAAGTCACCATACGAATATTGTGCACATCACAAATCCATCCCTCTGTATTTCTAATAATTGAATAACCTAGTACAAGGAACCTCTCTCCTGCAGCCTGTTCATCTACATACACCTCATCAACTATATTAAAAGAGAGGTCTTCAGTTTGTTCCTCTTGTTTGTCTTCCTATATCTCCTCAAATGTGATGAGGGAGAGATCCTCAGGTGAAACCAGTTGTTACTCTGTGCATTCTTCATGAGGTGTGATGAGGGAAAGAGCCTCAAATTGATTCTGTAATTTCAGACTCTCAGAGGTGTCCCTTGGCCTTATACTTCTTCAAGTCACATTCCTCCAAGCATCGACCTCCTGAGTTAGTGACATGACTTCTTCCTCAGAAATGTGCCCTGTCTCTTCTTTGTCCAGGATAGTCTGCTGTGCTCTGTCCAAGAACAGCTCAAGCTCCTTAATTTGTTGCTGGTTAGATATGCGGGCCTCTAGCTGCTGGATCTTCTCTTCAAGTAGAGCAACTCATTTGCACTTGCTGCAGGTGTAGTTCTCCACACGCTTTGGCAAGAAGACAAACATGGCACAAGTGTTGCAGGTAATTACAGCTGCTCCCCCTGACTCCATTTTAATGAGTGTAATATTCTGGGCCTCAGAAATTTACACTTTTACTCCCTTTCTATCTAGTAAGATTATTTGCTTCCTTTGTTGTTTATTTGAAATCCAACGACGCAGCACATGGGCCTCTAAAGCAACTCTACTCCAACTGTAAGCACCCCAGAAACTTGCCAGTGCTGACTTGCTCCTGTTTATTTAACTGTCCTCAGCAGCAGCAATGCTTGGAAGCACACCCAGAACAAATTACTATGATAGATTTTGTTTTTAGTTTTCATGTGATGTCAGGTGCTTACTGCTGGGAGCAGTTATTTAAAGTCAAAACTTAACCCCCTCAGTCACTGTAAGCACAGGAAGTAATCAGAAGCTCCACCCCCTCGGCCGTGTGCTCGCTCTATAGTTCTGCAAAACTCCCCTCCCTCTGCTGCTCTGCAAGAAAAGAACTTGGAAGCTTCTGGGAGCAGGTATTTAAAGGTAAAAGTCCACCCCCTCAATTACTATAAGCACAGGAAGTAGTCAGAAGCTCCACCCCCTCAGCCTTTTGCTCGCTGTGTGCTCACTCTATCGTTCTGCAAGCCTCTTCTCTTTCTCCTGCTCTGCGAGATGCTTCTCCAAGAGGTCAAGGAAGCATACATAGTTCTTCTCTTCTAAATTTGTCTTCCAGTAACCCTATGAAATAGGCTATGCTGAGAGACATTAATGGGTCCAGAACAGCCAGTGAGTTTCACAGCTCAGTGGGAACTAGAACCCACACACTCATCCAACATTCTAACCACTATATCACATCAGACTTTACTACAGTAGGACCCCCATATCCACTGATTCATTATCCACTGATTCAGTTATCCATGGTTGGCAGGGGGGGATTAAATAAATACAGTGGTCCCCCGCCCTTTCGCGGTTCTGGTACCGCGGTCCCACTATATCGCGGGACCACGGTACCAGGAAAGGGCTTGAGGGAGGGGGGATCGCACACCGCCCTCCCGCGCCTCCTAGGAGGTCCGGGCAAGCGGCGTGCAATTGCAAAGGCACTTCCGGATGCGGAGCCCCAGCGCTGGGCTCCGCAGCCGAAGTGCCTTTGTCCGATTGTGCGCTGCGATTGCCCGCCCTTACCTCCCGGGAGGTTGAAACAAGCAGCGTGCGATTGCAAAGGCGCTTCCGGACGCGGAGCCCCAGCGCTGGGCTCCGCAGCGGGAAGCGCCTTTGTCCGATTGCGCGCCGCTTGCCCCCCTGCCCCAGCCCCCCCCGCTTCCACATATCACAGATTTTCATGCATCGTGGGTGGGGTGGGTCCCTAACCCCCGCAATTGGCGGGGGGTTACTGTAATTCAGCAGCCTCAAAGCAAGCTACTGTCCCAAACAGTATCTGTAAACCAAGCTACTGTCACAAACAGTCGCTGTAAAGCAAGCTACTATCACAAAAAAGCAGCCATAAAGCAAGCTACTGTCACAAAACAGAAGTTTTGGGGCTTTTGTTGTTCTCTCTTATCCACAGTTTTCATTATCTACAGGAAGGCCTGGAACCAATCCCCAGCTGATACCGGGCTCCTACTGTACTTTATTTTCTCCTCAAGAATATGCATAATTGACTTTGAACATAGAATAATCTAGATTAGACTTGTTTACCTCATTATCTTCTGTCAAACCAGAACATGACTTCTCAAAGTAGTGGTGCACCAACAGATGCTAGTCTATGAGTCCTCAGCTGGCAGTCTACAGCAAGCTTCTTAGGAAAGTGATACATGTTCAGAAGTGTAACATGGATATACTGCAAAGCCACAGTTCATACAATGCAATGCTCCTACTGATGTCATGCCACATGGGGTGAGAAAAGTATCATGCACATAGACATATCTTGCTTCTCGATATAACATATGTTCAGAAGGGCACCACCAGGAGTGGAGCTTGTGGCTTAATTTGATCCAGCACGGGAAATCTCACCCAGCCCGGAAATGGAAAGAAAAGACCATATTCGTGTATAAACATTGTGTCTGTGTGTCTGTGTGTCTATGTGAATGAGAGAGAGAGAGAGAGAGAGAGAGAGAGAGAGATAGAGAGAGAGAGAGAGTAATTATCATAAAGAATTTATTTTATTTTTTTCACTCCCCATCCACTGCCCCGCCCCACAAGACACTTCAGTAATTTCTGATAGAAATTTAACCTCAAAATGATTTCCTCAGCAAAATTCCAGTGCAACATTGGGATGCCATAACTGACTTTTTGCTGTTTCTATGGCAACCTTGATTTTCGGTCTGCACAGAATAAGGCTGTGTGAGGTGCTTTCTCTTCATGGGGGGGGGAGTTGACCAATCAAAAAAATTAGAAAGGTCTTGTCCATGGTTGACTACTAACCATAAGAGTTCTAATGGTGAGGTCATGGCATGCATTTATCTCTTTTTCTATCTCATTCCAAACCAGGTAGCCTTTTAATTAGTATGAAGACCTATCAACAAATATGTTAAGGTTTCATGCAGTGCTGCCTTCAAACATTCACAGCTGTTTTTAGATTTCTAGCAAAAGTAAAAATAACATGAGGTGATAAGAGCCAATACCATAGCAGTGAATATGTCAATCAAACCTCATCAGATATTTAAGGATCCATGCAGTATCAGCTCGAGGAATACCCTAAATGCAAGATGTAGTCTGAAGTCTGATCTAGTATCTTATTCTAACTTGACTTTCCCCACAGTTTTTCCAGTTAAGTTCTTAAACCTCCCTCTAACAATAATCACATTTATACTGTCCATTTCAACATTCATAGCTCTTAAAATATATTTATCATGGGGTAGCCATTCAGAAGTATCTTACCCCCCACCATTCCCTATGACTGCTGATGGTCCATCATGCCTTTTAGATTATACTGGGGGCAATTTTGTCAGGTTTCCATCCCCAAACCTGTTTTAGTCTAAGGTGTGTGTGTGTGTGTGTGTGTGTGTGTGTGTGTGTGTGTGTGTGTGTGTGTGTGTGTGTGTGTGTGTGTGTATTTGTTTTGCAAAACTGGAGGTAGCCTAAAGCCACTTCTCATTTTGAACAAAGCCCCCCCCCCCCCCGATCTGAAAGAGATCTGTGTTAATGACCTGTGCAAATAAATGGTCTCTATGAATATGTCCTTAACAACTAGGATGAAAATATTATATGGTAATGTATGGCACCTGATTGGTAACATCATTTATTGCTATTGTTTTTAGAGCAACAGTATTACTTTCCAGTAACTTCATTCTTTTCAGGACCCCGAAATACTGCTCCATTAAAAATGACATTTAATGAGTTTGTCAAGCTATCCTTTCAGAATTTATCAGCAGGTCCTTAATGTCTTGTTCATTACTGGCATACTGTACGCAGTGTCTTTTAATCCATACATGCTTCCAGAGTTCAGTGTACTGTACTGGGGTTCGGTTTGCAGTGCCTCCTTCATCATACCAATGTCCAGAGAAGCATATTTTTGATGCATTTAAATCTAGCGGACTTCTATGAAATAGCTGGAAGACTTAAAAGTATTGAGATGGGAGAAAGATTCCGATGGGAGGAGCCACAATTAGGATCCCTTTAGACTTGAAATATCACATTTATATAAAGTATGCAGTTTCATAACAGCTACCAATGTTTGGTATTCAAAATCAAGAGCCCACCATCTTTTGAGCCGAAGGATTAAACTAAAGCCTGGGAAATTAGGATTCATCCGGAGTCCCTTTAGTTCTAAACTGGGAAGAGAAAACTGTGACTGACTCAACACGTTTTCTGAAGTGGCAGGCAAAACAAATAAACTCAAATTTTATTATACGGTCATAGACCCGAATAAACAAAGATGACAACACACTGGGGGAATTAGAGAGGGACAAAAAGGAGAACATTTCTTGCAGTGATCCCAGCCAAGTAGAGAAATGCATAAAAAGTGGCAAAATGCCATGGAAATTATTAGTACTGTTAAGGCCTCCTCCATTTCTGGGTTCCTCTCTTCTTGGATATCTAGAAACCTCTAAGGTCAGAGCAAATCCCCTCCAGAAGCAGGAGTGCTCTGCTGTGCAGAGAAAGACATAGGAATTGATGGCTGGCTCATTCTCTTAGCAACTGCCCTGATGCTGCAACAGTACTTCAAACCTTTGTTTTTTAATCCTGAATCTACTGCTAGCATTCTGACAGGGTCTACTTTCATCCCTGCGTTTCAAACAAGAAACGAGCTCACTTGCTCCACCTGGTCACCATATTAGTTTTTTCAAAATGCCTTGGAAATTAACTTCTAGGGGGCTGGAATGAGGAGGAAACAAGATCGCTTCTTCTAATCTCTAATTATTACAGTTCCTCCGGAACATGTAACTCAGTGGTGTCCAAACTTCGGCCCTCCAGATGTTTTGGACCACGACTCCCACAGTCCTTTGTCATTGACAATACAGGCTTGGAATTCTGGGAGTTGTGGTCCAAAACATCTGGAGGGCTGAAGTTTGGACAGCCCTGATGTAACTGTAAATGGCTGAACAGTATCTTTGTTTGCCTGCAACCAACCACCATTGTACTGTACACGTCATTCAAAGAGACAAAAATAAGGGATTTTTACTTTTTGTTTCAAGAACAAAAACGTCCACTGCATTATGGCTTCTCCAGGCCAAATACCCATTGTTTTTTGTGTTCATACCCCTGTCCACCCTCCCCCAAAACGTATAGCTGACAGTTGAATCTTCACAGAAACTTGAAGGGAACTGACATTTTAAGACAGTCACTGGGATCATACGGCATTGACTTCCTATGGGGAATTATTTGAAGGAACACCACTGAGGTGTTGCACAATACTTTCCCTCCCTAAAACAGAAGAAAGTGAGGGGGGGGGGAGAATACCCTCTGCATTTTTTGTTCAAGGGTCACTCTCAAAGGTCCAGCCAAATGTTGGATCAATTATTGTGTGAGTCTGCGCACATGCCATCTAATGTGGCCACTTACACCCACTGGTCGCTGAAAAAAAAAGAGAGGATAAAATCATATATCATAAAATTTCCTTGTGCTTGTTTATATATGTAGATGCAAATTTACAAAGAATTCGAGAATCTTAAGTAGTAATACAGTACATTGTACCATGAAATATATAGCTCACCAATTTCAGCGCCATATCTCTCAAAAATGTAGGCAGGTGAACGGTGTGCTTGCACAACTGCTATCCAGGTGCTAATCACTGATGGGCAAATTCTAGACCTCTAATTAAAGTTCTTTCTCTTGAACTAGACAGCAGTCCAGATATAGGACACATTCTGTTGGAAATGTGTCCCTTGACAGTCCTTTAAATAGCTTAATTACCCCTGTCCGTGAAATGAGGAGAAATGTGTTTATGCCCCCATGAAGAAGAAGAAGAAGAAGAAGAAGAAGAAGAAGAAGAAGAAGAAGAAGAAGAAGAAGAAGAAGAAGAAGAAGAAGAAGAAGAAGAGAACTGTGTAATTCAAGGTCTCACAATCTGAGATGTTGATTCTGCATGTAAAAGCAGTGAGGAGGGGAACCCCTGTTATTTCAAATGTTTGCCTCAATCTGTATTTGGCAAATTAACTTGCTGTCAGATCATCTGGGAGACAGCATGGTTTTGATTGAATACTGACGTTTATTTATTTATTTATTTATTTATTTTTATATTTATACCCCGCTTATCTTTCGTTCGAAACTCTAAGCGGCTTACACAGCGAGCAAGCACGAATAATTACAGAACAATAATATATAACATAGCAAAATAATTAAACAGTAAAACCCATTGCATCCAAAAACAACAGTACAATGACTATAAGCCAAGCGCGCACAAACAAAGTACACATAAGCATAGCCGCTTGGACATTAAGATGGCGGGACCTCCAAAAAAAAAAAAGGAAAAAGAAATCAGGGTTCGCCAAATGCCTCTCGAAATAAGTAAGTTTATGATAACCTAGACCTGAAAAGATTACCTATCCAGAAGAATAATGTTATAAAAAGAAATAAGCATTTGCCCCAACATGTACAGTAGTCTGAGCCCCAGTCCTGGCTTAATCTGATCACTAGATGTCGCCCCATAATCACGGCAGGTTTCATGCTTAGTTTATAGCATGCAGTACAGGAAAGAACTGTGCTGCTGAATGTAACTGCTTCCAGGCAGGTAGAAAAATGGGTAGAAAGCAATGCGTATTTCTTCACAGACAAATGTTTTGAGGGCAGCATTGATGGAAAGTACTGAATTAAAGGGATTCGTGTCTCTGCTTCACAGCCACTTTTCAGCAAGGTGAATTACTACCCAGCTTTTTTTCTTTTCCTTTCACATGCTCTTTTTAGCTTTGAATGTTGTAAGATGCCTCTTCTAATTCCCTGTTCCTAACTTGAGTATGTCTGGCTGTGTATTGTCCTTCATTATTGCAAGCCACCTTGGGTCCTTTTCCAAGGAGAAAGGCGGGGTAAAAATACTCAGATTTTAACAACAACTTGGACCATCTAATACAAATCTCTCTTGTACATGAGTTTGATAACCCATATACTTGGATCAATACCATGATATTTGTCTCCATAGCTGGAAGCAAAACAGTTCCCTGAGATTTCAGGCTGTGCCCTGAGACCTCACACAAGCCTAGGCCCAAGCCATCGTGCCTTCAACTTTTCCTAGCCTACTGACTTTTCCAGAGAATCTTGCCTTCTCATGATGCGCCAAAGCAGGGCAATCCCAGCTTCAAGATTTGTGCCTCCAGAGATAGTTCAGGCTTGATTTGCTCTGGGACCCCCTTGCTCATCTTTTTTGGCAATCCAGGGTATCATAGGGGCACCATATGTCAGAAGCGACATAATGGTGCTTAAGAACAAGTACTGTATGAAAAAAACTTGACTGCACATACTGTAACAACAGTGATGTTGCTAGAGAGCACAGTCCTGTGGAAGTCATGCTAATCATAGAGATATATCTGAGTAGATCAGCGGCAGCACTTCTGTGAGCAGCTGATTGAATTAGCTCTTCCCTCCAAAACAACAACCAAAAAACAACAAAAAATGAGACCATTTGCCCTGTCATAACTGTTTATTGCTTCTCCTTTTAGTTGTTTGCATTGAATCTACAGTATCAGGTTACACAGAATGAAAAGAAAGGGGGAGGGCTGCATTTGAGGATTCCAGATGGTCCATCCTTCCCATCTGGATTTAGGCTACAAAGATCAAGAGAGAAGAACTGCAAGAACTCGCAATGTATATTTATAACATTATACAGTACTATGTCCTTCCTGATCACGAAGCACATCTGTGCAGGCATCAGCCTTCATTTAGAATTTCCTGCCTTTGTGCAACATTATCCTACAGGTGATTGCCTTCACCCTAGTCTTAAATCTACAGGTTCTTTCAAAAACCACTGAATATTTGTGGGAGATTGTGTGTGAATTTAGAGATCAATATACTTTATATCCTAGCACTGAAATCCTAATCCTACCTTCCAAAGAGCAAGTCCTATTTATATAATACAATAGGCATCTCAAGAATCATACAGAAGATTGCTTTATAGCACAATGTTCCCAGAAATGTTCACTCAGAAATAAACCCCGTTGTCTTCAACGTGGCTTAGCCCTTCCCTGTGGAATGTAGGTTCATAGCCTCGGAGAGAAGCTTTTATTTGCCTGGGCAACTGGGATTGCAATTGTTCCACCTTCCATTTATCCATTCCTTCCCACTCTATGCCACATATAGGCATTCTCCATCTCAACTTTTCTTGGTTTTTATTTTGTATAATGATTATTGTTGTGAGTTACAATTATTATTAGTTTGCTCTATTTCTTGTAAAACATGCTGTACCCCTTCCTGATAAATCACTCTCTCCAGAGTATAAAACTAGATTCAGAAATGGCCTGGTCTTAGAAATGTGTGTGCTAAAAGCTGCAGAGGAAGGGCAAAATGAAACATATACTGGTATCTTGCAAATTTATGGCCATTCAGAGGTGCCCTTAAGACTCTAGGCTGACTTAGAGTGATTGTGTGCCCGCAAGCCATTCACCCTGGATGTCCTTTTGTGTTATCTTCTGACACATCTTCTGTTGTATGTCAGCATTAGATGGTAACTGTAGGGCCAAGTGAGACTCCTGGTTTCTCATGGAGTCTAGCTGAGTTGATTAAATCTGATGGTGGTTCAAAAAAAAGCTGACAATGCCTTTCTCCAAGGAAAAGGTCGGGGGAGGAGAATGACCCAGGTAATTACAGAACCGTTAGTTTATTTTCAATGGCAAGAAGGGGCCCAGGACAACAATCAAATTGGGTGAGCGGAGAATTGGATCAAGAATAAGAACCAAAGCTATAAAGGCATTCTAAATTCAGCAACAATATCTAGTTAACTCATACTGGGGCCATGGACCAATTTCAACTCAATGCCGGGGGGGTTTAATTGGAGCTATTTTATTGAGCCCCCCCCCCGTGCTCTGGATCAAAGGAAGCAGACCCAACCCCAACTAGCAGGGTTGAGTAGCCAAGGGCAAAAATAATGGGAGCGGAGGGAGAGAAGACAATTACATTTTTGGAGATGGTTTGCCCCAAACCCTGAAAAACTACCTATCTGCAACTTGGTAGTGTGGATCATCTCTTTCTGTTCCCCCGTTTTGCCAAGTTGTCATAGAATCATGATGCTGGAAGGAATCTACATGGCCATTGAGTCCAACCTGTTGCTGAAGGTAGGGATACAAATCATAGGATATTTGCCAAGTACAGTAGTTGTCTAAATTTTTCTTGAATGCCTCCAGCATTGGAGCACTCACCACCTCTCAAGGTAATTGATTCTATTGCTGTACCGCTCTAACAGTCAGGAGGTTTTTCCTGATATTCAACCAAAATCTGGTTTCTTGTAACTTGAGTCCATTGTTGCGTTTCCTGCATTCTGGGTCAATGGAGAACAGATCCTGCTTCTTTTTTATGACAGCCTTTCAAGTACAGTACAGTGGTGCGTGGTATAAAGGGATTAATTTGTTACAAATGAAATTCGGTAAAGCAAATTTTCCTTTGTACAAATTTTCCATGGGAATGCATTGAAAATGGATTAATCCCTAATCATGACCGTTTTTCTGTTGTATGGATTTGCCCATAGGTGATTCTGTTAAGCGATTTCCCCCAATCTCTGGAAATTTTTTCTTTTAAGCAGATTTTCTGTTAAACAAACCACTTGGTATACAAGGGTCCACTCCTTTTTCCAAGGCTAAACATGCCCAGTTCTTTCAGTCTTTCCTTGTAAGACTTGGCTTCCAGTCCCCTAATCAGCAGCAACAACAACAATGTAGTAATACTCCTAGTAATAGTACTTTCCAAAAATGCTGGCCCATATTCTGTTTATCTGCCCATGATGCTCCAACGGCAGAAGATGCTGTAGCATCCTGATGGGACCATTGCCAGAGTACCACAGCAGCTATCACAGTGGGGAGTGCCAAAAGGATGGCTATCATTACGGATGCCTAAGGACAACCTCCAGGTTGGAGAGAGAGAGGCAGGATATCTTTCAATGCCATTTGCGGGGAATCTTAAGCAGGTGAAGACATCTGCTTGGGAATACCCTGAAGCAAACAGTGAGCCACTGTGTGAGACAGAATGCTGGACTGGATAGGCTGTGGCCTCTTCCAGCCAGACTGTTCTTATGTTCTTATGATCTTATGACATTAGCTGCTACATCTGGCTTGCTGAAGTGGCAGGAAGAAGAACAGAACCTATTGATGGAGGGAATGGCTGCTGGCTTGTGGAAACTGGTGTCTCATGTGCTCAATTTGTGTGTGTGTGTGTGTGTGTGTGTGTGTGTGTGTGTGTGTGTGTGTGTGTGTGTGTGTGTGTGTGTGTTGTAACAGTCGTGACCGACTTTTGATGACCCCATGTCCATGGCGTTTTCTTGACAGGAATACTGGAGTGGTTTGCCAGTTCCTACTCCAGTGTTCCCTGGTGGTCTCCCATTCAAGTACTAACCAGGGCCAACCCTGTTCAGCTTCCGAAATCAGGCAAGATCAGATGTGCTTAGGATCAATTTATTTTCAAAAAAATCTCCATCCAAAGAGCCAGTCTCCAGCTTTCCTAATTCATGAATGCACCTCTTGCCTTTCTACAAATTGTTTCTTAAGGTGGAGAGAAGAACCCACTGTTTTCCATAGAGAAAAGAATCTTACCTATTTTTCAAATACGATCTGTCTAGGGGGAGAATGGCAGGTCTGACCATTCCCTTTCCATTCTAGGTTGCACCATGTTTGGGCTGTGTTTCTCTGCTCTTCTTTTTCCTCCTTCTTCATACTCTCCCCACCTCCCCCTTCATGTTGTCTTTGCAGAGCACAAGCAAAAAGAGAGGCACACCAACACACACACACACACACACACAGAGAGAGAGAGAGAGAGAGAGAGAGAGAGAGAACATTCAGAGGATGCCTCTGATTGGCTGACCACTGTTCAATGGCCAGGGAACGCCGGAGCAAGCCCTTCAGTCTGCCTTGATGGAGCTGAAAGAGCAGAATCCCAACCACAGGTAACTCAAATAAGGGAGGAGGAGGGAGAGAGGGAAGAGCAGATCCATTTGGTTGCACAGGTCCAGGAGTATCATCTGTACTATTTTAAAAAGCAAACAAACCCAGAAACAAGCTACAGTACTGTCTATATACTGTCTAAATTTCTATAGCTACTGTCTATATACTGTCTAAATTTCTATATTTTGTATAACCTCTGTGCGTGGGTTCTAATGCTAGTAATTTTGGAACAGTGTATTCTCAAAAGCTTTCACGGCCTGGATCTGATAGTTGTTGTGAGTTTTTGGGGTGCTTGGCCATGTTCTGGAAGTTTTTCTTCCTGATGTTTCTCCAGACTCCGTGGCTGGCATCTTCGGAGGGCAAGGAGCTCAGGGAATTAGGAGTTCTCTCTGTGTTCTTGGAACAGTTTGGGCATTTCCTCTTTCCTCTGCACCCAATTCTGCTAAGAAGCAAACCATCCTCATCCTCTTATTTTTTTAAAGGTTTTATTGGTTTCTTTTGAGATAGGATAGGAAGGGAAGGAAGGAAAAAAGGGAAAGGGGAAGGGGAAAAGGCAATGGGTACATTGGATAGGGTTCAGGAACAAAGACCAAATACTATTGAATATAAACTAATGCTGTATATCGTTGAATATATCTGGCTTAACGGTTATCAAGTTCGGCTGCCATACCTTGCCATCTTCTTGCAAAAAGTTCTTTGCCATCTCCTTTCAAGTAACCGGCAAGCTTATCGATTTCCATACAGTCTCTTATCTTGCCACACAGCTCCTCCTCTTCTGGAATTTCACCTTGTTTCCAAAACTGTGCATACAAAATCCTAGCAGTTACAATTATGTGTTGTAGTACATAATTTTGATCCTGTGGTGTGCACTTATCTGCTATGTTAAGTAAAAAGAGCTCTGGTTTAAATTTCAGTTTGCTTTTTAGAGCTCTCTATAAAACTCTTTACCATAGACCAGTAAGTTGTTGCTTCTTTACATTTCCACCGCATATGGCAAAATGTACCAGGATTCTTTTTGCACTTCCAGCACCTTGAATCGATGATTCCGGATCCTCATCCTCTTAGAACTGCAGAGCTGGAATCATCGAGTCCAGATCCAGTCAAGGAGGCACTGTGGGGGAATTGATCTCTCAACCTGTGGCTCTGTAGCCAGAAGCCTAAACTTGGAGCTCTCCACGTGTACAGGGCAATTGATATTGCTGGCAAATCACTCTGGCAGCATTGAGATCAGCGTGCTGACCTGGCAAGTCTTGAGTGAGAGTGGGGCAGTTGCAGTAGACAGGTGACAAGTTGACCCCCCCCATGCAAAGCAAAGCTCGACTATAAAGACCACAGCATTGTAGAGGGAAAAAGAATAATTCCCTGACGCTTAGGAAAGAAGAGGCTTCAGCTGCATAGAGCTTTCAGTCAAGCACAGGTTCCTTATTTATCCAGAAATGTACCCGTGAACAGAGAAAACAACTTTTAATTGTCTTGTTACAAAAAATAAATATGTTCCCTTCTTTTCCAATTTCAAGAACAGGACATTAAACAGTTGAAAGAGATAAACTATAATTGCTATTGGACAGGAAAGCACACATTCTAATATTGTAGGTTAAGATGTTTTGGTATTCTAACCTGGTTCCTGAAATACATGTGTGCCTACTTGAACATTGTTTAGTTAGTTTGTTTTAAAGCCAACAAAGCATTAATGACCTGTGTTGCAATAAACAACACTGCTTCAGTGCCTTCAACTATATAATACCCCAGTAGCTAGATGAGCATTATGGAAAATAAATAAATAAATAAATAAATAAATAAATAAATAAATAAATAAATAATAAAGTACTGCAATGGGGACAATCATATCATATATTGACCTGAGTAGTTTATCTCAGTGGAACTGTCAGCTTTTGGTATTTCCTCTGTCTTTATTCAGAGCAGAATTTTCAACTGCATCATGCAAGGTAAAGGTAAAGGTTCCCCCCGCACATGCGTGCTAGTCATGTCTGACTCTAGGGGCAATGCTCATCTCCATATTCAAGCCAAAGAGACAGTGTTGTGCAAGTCCGTGGCCATGTGGCTGGCATGCCTACAAGGAAACACTGTTTTACCTTCCCACTTTTTAATGGGGGTACCTATTTATCTGCTTACATTCACATGCTTTCGAACTGCTAGGTTGGCAGGAGCTTGGGTTAACAGCGAGAGCTCACTCCGCTGCATGGCTCCCGGGATTCAAACCACTGAGCTGCCAACTTTCTAGCCAACAGTTTTAGTACTCTAGCCCGCTGAGCCACCACGCCCCATTGATAATGCAAAGCAACACATTAATGCAATTGTTTGTGACACTTGCATTTCCTGAATTTCATTGACTACTTAAAATACTTATGATTAATACTGCCTTGCATTGGGAAAAATTCAAACTACAGTAGGTCTGCTGGGGATTGGTTACTGGCTTTCCTGTGGATAATGAAAGCCATGGATAAGAGATAACAATTCCCCCCAAAAATCTGCTATTTTGTTACAGTAGCTTGCTTTACTGCTGCTTTTTGTGACAGTAGCTTGCTGTTAAGCCTCACACAGAGAATAAACACACAAACAGAGTTCAGTCCTTTGCCAAGGTCTTTAGTGAAGAATCAAGTAAGTTCAAGTTCTTTGCCAACAATCAGGTGCCAGATAAATAACAGAATTTAAACCACAGCAATTACCAGTCCAGGTCAACACAAGAATGTTTCACGGAAGCCAGATGCCAAGCCAAAGGGAATAGATCAAGCCATTGTCAAGGAAACCAGTCCAAAGTCAAAGCAAAACAGAGTCAGGAACAGACAGGAATGTGGGCACAAGTTCAAGTGACGCGTTGCTCCCATGGAGAACTCAAGGTGAGCTTGCCAGCTATATTCCAAAACAGGGAACACGCCCATACTCCTGGGAAGGCTTCTGCTAGTACTCAGGGTTATCTGACCTGATTCTCCGTCTAGAATCAAAGACTCTTTCTCTAGCTGTCCTGGTAGCACGTCATTGCAGAATCCTGCTCATGGCCTTTATAGGAGGCGGATATATGTTTTTAGCTGAGTCATCAGACCCAGCTGCTTGCTGACTCCAGCTGCAAGTCTCTTGCAGCAGCTCTTCACCAGTTAACCCCTCAGAGTCAGGTTCTGTGGCAGGCAGGGTCCTGACACTTGCTTTACAGTTACTGTATCATTTAATTTTTTCCTCTGCCAAGTGTGGATAACTGAATCAGTGGTTAATGAATCAGTGGATATGGCGGTCTTACTGTATTCTGTTGCAATTCAGAAAACTCCCTGCAGCTGTTTACTGGGAAGCCCACAAGTGTGGTGTTAAACACCTCTTTTTCTTCCATGGTATTGTTCAGTATGTTTCTAAGTAAATGTATTGAAATTAAAATGCAAATGGAAAATGTCTTATATGTGAATGAGAAATTAAACATACATTGTGCAGTCACTATGCAGAGAGTTTTTGGTGGAAAGCTTGTTGCAGATCTCATGCGTTGTAGACAAAATTTCCCATGGAAAAGGTGCTTAGTCTTTCTGCATGAACTGAGTGGAGTGATGGTGGTAGCAAAGAATAACCTTGCTGCATCCTTATCAGAATTAGACTATTCTGCCTAGAATGACGCCTAAATGGCAAGTGGTAAGACTGTATGTATTATGCAGGACAGAATGCCAACAAGGTGTAGTAAGGCATTCTCTTGCAAGTGAATCTGACAGCATATTGGATCCAAACTTAGTCAGAGAGAGCCACTGAAAGAGTTTTAGTGGGAGTTTCACATTTTAGCTCTTCCTATCTGCAACTGTAAGTCAAGATCTGGATCTCTGCATCTGTTTCGCACAACATGTCCATTTGGGAGAAAGAGCGTCGTCTTCTCCATAAATCTCCATTGTCATGGATGTCTATTAACATATACATGATAATAGTTATTGATGCATTATTTTAGAGCTCTTACTATCGTACAGTGATCCCCCGCCAATTGCGGGGGTTAGGGACCTGACCTGACCTGCGATAATTGAAAATCCGCAATATGTGGATGCAGGTCGAGTCAGGCCTCGGGGAGCCTAGCTGGGGGCTCTTGAACTTACCCCCAGCCTGGCCCTACCCCAAATGGGCCTGTGAGAGCCTTCCCAGCCCTTCTGGAGGCCCCCAAAGGGCCTCCCTGTGAACTGGAAGTGACTTTCAGTAAACCTGAAATCATTTCTGAGGCCTCCGACAGGCCTAGAAAGGCTCTCAGAGGCCTCAGAAATGATTTTCAGCAATCCGGAAGTAACTTCAGGTTTGAAGGGAGGCCCTTTTGGGGCCTCCAGAAGGCCCAGAAAGGCCCTCACAGGCTTGTTTGGGGCAGCTCCAGTCCTGGGGTAAGTATGGGAGGCTTGAAACAGGACTTTTCTCCCTTACCCTAGGGCAGTGATGGCGAAACTATGGCACGGGTGCCAAAGGTGGCACTCAGAGCCCTTTCTTTGGGCACCCGACATCATCCCTTTATAGCCACCTGTATACAGGTTAAATTACTGTATAGGCACTTTGCAAACAAATTAATGGGTTTTGAATTGCAGTTTGGGCACTCGGTCTCTAAAAGGTTCGCCATCACTGCCCTAAGGGGCCTTTTTTCATATTCTGTGGTCCCACAATATAGCAGGACCGCAGTATATGAACCACAAAAGGGTGGGGGACCACTGTATACCCCTTTACATGTTGGCATACCTATCAGTAACCAATGAAATGCCTTTCTTGAGGGATTGGTTGCTGGCAGTAAATGTTTCAAGATAACACATGCTAGTACAGTACTGTATTCTTTTCCTGCCCCTTTGCCTTGGACCTGGCCCCCTCACTGGGACATGCTGCCCAGGATTTCGTAAAACAGAATTCATATCTTCAAGTAGAAGAGATTCCCCAATTTTGATTTACTAAATGTGATTACACTGATCTGTTCTATGGACTGAGCTCAAGTTTAGCTCTACTTTGGATAGACCCACTGGTCTTAATGGGGCTTCGCAAAGAACCTTGTGTCACCTTAAACTCTGAAAAGTGTTTATTGTGGCACAACCTTTCATGGACTACAACCCACCTCATCAGATGAAGCGTTAACCTTAGTTTCTAGATTATGACACTCGGGCTTGGCGGAGTAGATGAGTGTTTGCATACAAACAGTGGGCGGGGTGGTGGTGGTGGTCACAGGATGTCAAAATGTAGAAAGTACTAATAATGATTATTACCCCAGGCAGTGGCCATTAATAAAAAGGGGTCAAGGTTTCCCCTCCTTCTGTAAACAGACATTGAGCTAGTCTCAAAGTAACTGCTCCCTTTATTAGTCCACTTAGCAGTCATCACTATACTCAAAATGTATAAAAGGCCTTTAAGACAAAACAGAATATAATGAATCCCATTGGCTTCAGCTTGGCAGCAGAGTTAATTAATTTTGGACACCTTAATGTCCCATTTCAAGGCTAAATCAAGTGTACCTTATGTTCAGAATTCTTCATCTTACCGAAGCCACACTGGCCCTAGATCAGTGATGGCGAACCTTTTAGAGACTGAGTGCCCAAACTGTGATTCAAAACCCACTAATGTTTCGCAAAGTGCCAATATAGCAATTTAACCTGAATACAGGTGGCTGTGAAGGGGTGATGTCGGGTGCCCATAGAAGGGGCTCTGAGTGCCACCTACGGCACCCATACCATAGGTTCACCAACACTGCCCTAGATGTTAACAGTCACATGCCTGTATTTTAATTTTGGTTGCTGGCCCTGTTGCTTCCCCTTTCCCTGCAGTTTCACAGCCAAGAGCCTGAGATGCTGTGAGCAACAGGCCTTTCTGATTTCATGAGGATAGGGGAGGCTACTTGTGATGTCACAGTGGGAGGGCTCTTCATTATGACTAAAACGACTACTACTATGAGGAAAGACTAAAACATTTGGGGCTCTTTAGTCTGGAAAAAAGGTGCCTGACAGGGGATATGATTGAGACGTACACAAAATACAAGAACTAGGGGACATACACTCAAACTGAGGGTTGGGAAAGTGAGAACAGACAAAAGAAAATATTTTTTCACTCAGCGCGTTGTTAGTCTGTGGAACTCCCTGCCACAGGATGTGCTGATGGCATCTGGCCTGGATGCCTTCAAAAGGGGATTGGACAGATTCCTGGAGGAAAAGTCCATCACAGGTTACAAACCATGATGGAGATGTGTATAATCTCCAGGCTTAAAACTGGGGTACTTCAAGGGCCAGATGCAGGGGAGTGGTCTCAGGAGACAGATATCTAGTCTTGTGCGCTCCCAGTACAGGAATCTGGACTAGATGGGCCTTTGGCCTGATCTAGCATGGCTCTTCTTACGTTCTTATGTTCTTATGACCACCTGTTGGTGAATGGACTAGAAGAATGAATTGACATAGCCAGTTCTGTTGTGCTTGGAATGCTAAGGATGGCCCTAGTCCATACTATGCAGTGTTCTGTTCATTATGTAGAGACTAGCTGGCTCTCTGCTCAGCCAAAGGCTCACTGCACTCTAGATGGACCTATACTTTGAAGTTAAACTGTGCTGCAGTGTGCCCACAGCGTCTGTTGTTCTTGGTACAACGGGTTATGGCAACATAACTCTGTCTTGGTAAGGAATGGCCACTTTAGTTTGCCTAATTTCCCAGTCAGGTCACTGATAAATACTGAGTGGAGGAGAGTGCATTTCTCAGTCTCTCGGTCTCAGTAAGATAGGAAGTAGGGCATTTCTCTCTCCTTGAAGTGAGATTTCTCTGTGCTAAGAATTTTTTTTAACACGCTGTGATATCTTGTGAAATTTCTCAGAAGATTTGTGGTTGGTTTTTTGTTTTGTTTTGTTTTTGTGTTTCCTGGAAGAAATGCCGAGCTACACAAGATTATTACAGTTTCTGTGCAGGATGGCATCCTTCTTGTAGGGGATTCATTAGGAAAAGGCAGAAGAATTACCGAACTGTGCAGGAGTGTTGTAACTCCTGTGTAGAGTGGCATGCTTCCCTGCGCAGGATTTACAAGAGACGGCATTAAGCTGCATTGCACTGGGCTATTTCCTATGCAGAATTGGTATTGATAAAAATGGAAAGTACTCCAACCAAAAAAAATGGAAAATTGGGGCAGAATTGTGGGAAGCCAGGACATTGCATTAGGATAAGTGAGTATCTTTGACAGAGTTGGTGGTGGGGAGGGCCCACAAGATGAAAAATGCTTCACATCACTAATTCAGGGTATCAGTAGTAGAGATGGGCATGACTTGAAAAAAAAAAATTTCGAGTTGTCGTTAGTCGGGCCGGTTCCGTTTCGGCTCGTTTCCGTTTTTCGCGAAAATTTGCAAAAATTAGTCGGTTCGTTTTTTCGTTTTTTCGTTGTCGTTAGTACTGGTTTGGGGAGGGGGTAGCGGGCTCCTGGAGGGAGCTGCAGGAGTCAGCCAGAGCCACAAGTGACGGACTGGCAGACTCTTTGCACCCGCTGTGTCTCACGTACTTGCATGTAGTGCAATGCAAGTAGATCTGGCTTAGGGTTAAGACGGCTTAGCGCAACGGCTAGGGTTAGGCTAGTTACGGGTGAGGTTACGGTGAGTATTGGGGTGCATCTGGGTGCCTCTCTGTCCCACTTAGAAGGACAGTGTACTGGCGTATGGGTTAGGCTTAGGGTTCGGGTTTGGGCTACGATTAGTGGGCTGTTTATGCCCGATTGGCACATCCCAGAAGTCTCTGTGGTCAACCTGGCCAAGTGGCCATGCGATTGGTGGAAAATTTGCATGGTCTACTCCCATGGGAGAGCCCATCATTGCAAATGTGCAGGTGTAATAAAATAAAATAAAACGGAGACTTTTTTTTTTGCAAGAAAAACCCACTGCTGCTACTGTAAAAATTCAAGCATTTAAAATAGCTAATTTTCGCATGTTTCTGTGGTGCTTTGGTGGGGTTTTGGGCAACAATTTCAAAAAAAATATTGCGGTCGCCATTTTGGATCCCCCCCCACCGCATGGCAAATGGATGCGCCCTCCCAGCCTGGTACAGTCAGCAAAACCTGGCCATGCGATTGGTGGAATGGCTCCAAAACTTTGCATGGTCCACTCCCATGGGCGAGCCCATCATTGCGAATGCGCAGGTGTAAAAAAATAAAATAAAATAAAATAAAATAAAATCAACAGAGACTTTTTTTGCAAGAAAAACCCACTGCTGCTACTGTAAAAATTCAAGCATTTAAAATAGCTAATTTTCGCATGTTTCTGTGGTGCTTTGGTGGGGTTTTGGGCAACGATTTCAAAAAAAATATTGTGGTCGCCATTTTGGATCCCCGCGCACTGCATGGCAAATGGATGCGCCCTCCCAGCCTGGTACCAGCAGCAGCAGCAGTAGCAATAGCCAAGGAGAGGGGGGCGGGGAACCCCCCCCCCCCAAATAAAACACCCTTCTGGCCTGGTAGGTGCCCTCAGACAGTTTTCGCCTACTTTTAGGGCCGGGAATCGGGTTTTTTTTAACTTTTAAAAACTTTTTTTCTGTGCCGCTTGGCATTGCGCGATGCAAGTAACGAGCACGACAAATCAGACCAAATTGTTCGTTCGTCGGTTCGAGCTCGAAGTCTGGGGCAGTGATTCCCGTTACCGTTTCCGTAGAGTAACGGAAACGAGTAACGGAAACGGAAACGGGAATACCGCTAAGTCGTGCCCATCTCTAATCAGTAGTAATTGCAGAATCAGGTGAGGAACTACCTCCTCTTCTCCCTTACATTTCCCGGACAGTTTACCCCAGCCTGCCCCCTGCAAGCCAAACCACTACAAAAGGGGATGTGCAGGAATAGTATGTGGTAGACACTCCAGTAATCAAGAGAAGTGGGTAGAAAAGAATCTTAGTTCTACACAGATTTCAATTATTCAGTTTCCTTGGAAACCTGCTGCCGATGGATTTGCCCTCTGTGGCTAAAAATATCCATGTAGCTAGCCCCTCTTAGAATAACAAAGAACCGAGAGAGGAGAAGAGGGAACCACAACGTAGAGGCTTGCCACACTAATTTTGAAAGTTCTCTTAATAACAGGTTATTCTGTGTGAACAGCAGACTGGTAATTTCTTATCCGGTGTTACCTTTCATTGCTGTTGGCAAGCTTTCATCAGCCTTGTGGGATGGAGATAAACCCACCCGCTTCTTTGGCTCCCGTCCCTACTGGGAGTAGAGGGAACGTGTTGGTGTGGGAGGATGAGAGATAAAAGGTTTCCAAGCAATCGGCATGAAAGCGGGCGGCTTGCAAATGCGGAGAAATACTTTGGAAGCCCCCACTGGGATTCCTGGGTTGCTCCTGCAATGCAAACCACCACCGCCCATTTCATTGCAGTGGGAGCACATGAAAACCTTGTCTTGAACACTTGATTCTCTCTCTCTCTCTCTCTCTCTCTCTCTCTCTCTCTCTCTCTCTCTCTCTCTCTCTGTGTGTGTGTGTGTGTGTGTGTGTGTGTGTGTGTGTGTGTGTGTGTGTGTGTGTGTGTGTGTGTGTGTGTGACAGAAAATCTTTTCTGGCAGGATACTTAAGGTTCACAGCTTTAATTCCTGTGGGGGGGGGGCAGTCATTGCCATTTCTGTGTTTCTGAACAAGTTGTGACGTTTGGTCTCAAGTCACTGGCTACTGACCCAGCTACAAGAGACCCATTGAATCAGCTACCAAATGGTGAGTCAACATTTACATCATTCTCAGTGGTTTAATGGCCCTTCTTGGTTGGGCCTAGCAATTGGGCTCAGGCCTTGATATCTGAACACCTGAACTTCAATCCAGCAAGGAGGCACATTATATCACAGTGAACACCATCAACCTCAGTGGGGTTATGCATACACCTGTGTACTAGATTTTAGCCGCAGACTACCTGTCATATTTTCTGGTTTAAAGGGACTTTAAAAGAGCATTCTCAGCAGTTTTATGTAATAAAGTGACCCTCCGCCTATCACAGGGGTTAGGGACCCAACCCGGCTCGTGAAGATTGAAAATCCACAATATGCAGATGCAGGTTGGGTCGGGCCTGGGGAGCCTAGCTGGGGGCTCTTGTACTTACCCCCAGCCTGGCGCTGCCCGAATAGACCTGTGAGGGCCTTCCTAGGCCTTCTGGAGGCCCCAAAAGGGCCTCCCTGTGAACTGGAAGTAACTCCCGGGTCACCGAAAATCATTTCTGAGGCCTCTGACAGACCTAGAAAGGCCCTTGGAGGCCTCAGAAATGATTTTCGGTGATCCAGAAGTCACTTCCAGTTCACAGGGAGGCCCTTTTGGGGCCTCCAGAAGGCCTAGGAAGGCCCTCACAGGTCTATTCGGGGCAGCGCCAGGCTGGGGGTAACCTATTGCCCCTTTCTGTGGGCACCCAACATCTCTCCTTCACAGCCACCTGTATTCAGGTTAAACTGCTATATTGGTACTTTGTGAAAAATTAGTGGGTTCTGAATCACAGTTTGGGCCCTCGGTCTCTAAAAGGTTCGCCATCATTGGCCTAGACTATAAGGAGATTGCAAGACCCTGAAACTGAGCTACAGCACCGTGGCAAAGACCATACAGCAGTTTAACAGGACAGGTATCACTCAGAACAGGCCTCACCATGGTCCACCAAAGACGTTGAGTGCCCACGCTTAGCATCATATCCAGAAGTTGGCTTTGGGAAATAGACATATGAATGGTACCAGCATTGCTGCAGAGGTTGAAGGGTTAGGGAGTCAGCCTGTCAGTGCTCAGACCATACACCACACACTGCATACGATTGGTCTGCAGGGCTGTCATCCCAGAATGAAGCCTCTTCTAAAGATGATGCACAAGAAATCCCACATATGGTTTCCTGCAGACAAGCAGACTAAGGACATGGCTTTCTGGAGCCATCTCCTGTGGTCCAGTGAGACCAAGATAACTTATTTGGTTCAGATGGTGTCAAGTGTGTGTGGTGGCAACCAGGAGAGGAGTATAAAGACAAGTGTGTCATGCCTACAGTCAAGCATGGTGGTGGGAGTGTCATGGTCTGGGGCTGCATGAGTGCTGCTGGCACTGGAGAGCTACAGTTCATTGAGGGAACCATGAATGCCAACATGTACTTTGATATACTGAAGCAGAGCATGATCCCTTCACTTTGGAGACTGGACCGAACAGCAGTATTCCAACATGATAACGATCCCAAACACACACACACACACACCCAAAAAACGGCCACTGCCTTGTTAAAGAAGCTGAGGGTAAAGGTGATGGACTGGCCAAGCATGTCTCCAGAACTAAACCCTATTGAGCATCTGTGGGGCATCCTGAAACAGAAGATGGAGGTGTGCAAGGTCTCTAACATCCACCAATTCTGTGATGTCATCATGGAGGAGTGGAAGAGGACTCCAGTGGCAAACTGTGAAGCTCTGGTGAACTCTGTATCCAAGAGGATTAAGGCAGTGCTGGAAAATAATGGTGGCCACACAAAATATTAACACTTTTGTGGGAGGGAGCAGCAAGTAAGAGAAGTTATAAAGAGTGTGCCGTCTGAGAAAGTCAAAGATATGGAAATATACATGAAAATAAAGATAGTGTAAAAGGAATAGAGGGGATGGCAGTGAAACATGAGGGAAGTAATAAAGAGCTAGATGATAGGAGAAATACAGTAGAGATAAGTGAAAAAGAGAATGAACCAATAGCAGAGGCATTTTGGGTAATTGACAGTTCAGAAAACGAATGGCAAGAAGATGGGAACACAGAGGGAGGTTTAAAGATAGACAACGGATAAAGCAGTTCAGACTGAGAAGCACCTGACACAAGAAAGAGTATTTCCTGTACCACCAGATAAACCTTTAGAATGGGTAGTAAAAGTTATGCACAAAACAGATAGTCCTTTTTTCTTCAAAGTGATTTACCAGCTGAAAATGCCGAAAGCAAATAAATCCCCGGTGCAGTAATAAAAGTAATCACTTCGTTAGTAGCATCATAAAGTAGTTGTTTATTCTCCCTTCATAATTGAAGCCGCCATTTCAGAAAGGGGGGTATTAAAGCTTATTGAAGAAGGAAACCAGGTATCACCAAGATATATTGTGTCGTAGAGTGATGGGATAAAGCAAAACAAACAAAAAAACAAAACAAAAAAACAAACAAAAAAACCTGTCTTACTCACAGCAGTAAAGCTTCATAATATTATCCACAATTATATACATACTGTGGAGCCTGCAGCTGAAGACCATTCACCATTATGGCAGCCGGCTTTCCCCAACGGGGAGATAAGGCTATTCTGGAATTGCGAAGACTGCCACCGCATTCTTTTCAGACCCCAGATGCTGCCTCTTTTTGCCCCCCTCCAAGGGGACTTACCCTATTTAAGGGTCCTGTTTATCTGGGGAATTTCAGCTTGATAAGCAGGAGAGCTTATCAAGGCATCTCACTGCAGCAAACAGGAAACCAGAAGTCACAGGTTTCTCTTTAAGAACATCTCTTTAAAAACATGTAAAATACATAAAGTGGTACCTCTGCTTAGAAGTTTAATCTGTTCCAAATGCTTGTACTTAAGCTGAACAACTCTTAATTTGAACAGCCCTATCTAAAAAATAAAAATAAAATAAAGTAAATAAATAAAATTGTAAGTAGAGCAGACCACATCTAAAATTGGTAAGGCAGCAGTTAAAATGGCAACAGTTTTTCACTCTTAAGTCGAATTGCTCTTAAGTCGAGGTACCACTGTATCCCTGTTGGCCGGTAGCAGCTTGGAAGTGGATGACAAAGGGGCAAGATTCCTTCTTATAGCGCAAAATAAAGGGCTGTCTATTTTGTTTTAATTTTCAAAACATGCAGATTGCAAACTATTTCTTCTGTTAAAGGATTTAAAGCTAATGTCAGCAATAAAGGTTCCTAGAAAAAACTGCTTTGTTCATACAGTGTTTTTTTGAATCACGGTATGCATACTTGCTCTTTTGTTGATGTGTATTTGAGAGGTTTCATTTATACAATATGAATCTATCCTATATTTATTCGTAAGCATACATTATGCTTACCTGTTTTGTATTTCTAGAAATCTTTCATAATTGGGGTGCGTGTGTTTCACCTTCTGTTTTCCAATATGCATTGAAAACTAAGCTCAACAATAAGCATTTTCTATTATAAAAATTCCAATGTCTCAACATTAAAACATAAAGAATTAATGTTCATATCACATCCAAGCTACAGCTTCGCAACACACTTGGTTATCATCTGAGTAATAGATGCTGAGTAACCCAGCATTTCACAGCAATTCTTAAAATGTAACATCTGGTTCGTGCATTCAGCTGTTGATAATGTTAATATACAAAATAGCTCATTTATGATCACAGGCAAACACGATTTGCTTCTAGATACCTTATCTTGATTTTTTTTTTAATACTGTACTCCCGAAGTGCATCTGAAGACAATTGAAATATCAAGCCATGACTCATTCACAGCTTCAGAAACTTGCCTCCACAGCTTCTCTTCCTCAAAATTTTCCTGAGGGAGGGAATCTCAATGATGTGACTCCATCCTAGAAAAAGGGAGAATGTTTTCTATTATTTTATTCTCTTTCTCATTGGCTAGAATTCTACACAAACACACCAGGTTCTGGGGATTGCTTTTGTTCCTTGGGAACTCAGGAATGGAGGAACTCTTTATTGTCCGAAAATCACAGGCAGCTGTGATTTTCAGGTATTGAAAAGTTCCTCCCTCTGTTCTTTAGTTTACAAAGGCTTCCCCAGGATGGAAGCTGTTCTTAGGAAATTGGATGCCTTTTCATTCCCCTCAAATGGCTAATGTCATCACCACAGTTGTGCAGCATAAAGGGGTGCAATATAGGATTATGGACTCTATGTGTACATACATATGCCCTCCCTATGTGCATATGTATAGATATTCCAGTCAAGGTCGACCTATCATATTATTCCAGAGAAACAGAAAATGTAAAGAAAGCAGCTGTGCTTAACTTTGGGGTGGAAAATAAATGTTTTTTGGTTGACATTTCCTTGGGGAAATAACTATTCTGTTCAGAGGAAACAGAACTGAATACTTCTTGCCTGAAACATTTGTCAACACACACACACACACACACACACACACACACACACACACACACACACACACACACACACACACACAGAGAGAGAGAGAGAGAGAGAGAGAGAGAGAGAGAGAGAGAATCCTTCATGCCAGAGTCTCATTTTGGACATTCGTTCTGTCATCACTTCAGTTTTAAACAACCCTGATAGACGAGAGAGGGAAGCCCCTCGCTTTGGTTCATGTTATGTGGTTCCACCCCTCTGCCCAAGCAACCAGTGACCAACAAGGCAGCCAATGGGGTGGGGTTTGGGGCTGGCTTTCAGGAAAACTTTCAGGGCCAGCAAAGAAGAGAGTGTGATTGGCTGTTGTCGCTGGAGAAAAATAATAGCAATCTTGCATTCAACTGAATATTGGTATCAGTGGGAGGAGGGCTTTACCATCTAAAAGTGATTGTCCTTTTTCTTGCCATTGACAAATCGGCAGTGTCTCTTTCCAAGCTAGCCTCCCCACCCATTTCTTCCCTTGTTTTTTTGTTTACTTTTCCCCACTTCAAGCGCACTGCTCACACAGCACGGATGTCTCCCAGTCACTTGGTTTGAGAGACCCACATCCTCTCCCTTCTGTTTTATTTATTTATTTATTTATTTATTTATTTATTTATTTATTTATTTATTTATTTATATACCGCCAGATTTTTCCAGGCAGAGATTACAAACTGTAGGTAAAATACATTTTTGTTTTCCACCTGAAATGCTCCCAGAGCAGTCCTATTTACAGGTGTATGCATATTGTGCTGGTTTTAATGAAGGACTCAACTCTGGGGGACTTGTAGTTAGTCTTCCCTCAAGCTGTCTCTTTCCAGCTGTGTAGTTTTTTTTTTACTCTGCTAACCCAAGGGAATTAACCAAATTCCAATAAATTCCAGGAATTTGGGAGAGGGCAAGAATCCTCCGTTCACCTGATTCAGCACCATACAGGATGCAACTGAGGGACATTCAGGTGAACTATAATCTATGCCTTTCAAACATATGCGAGTAAAGACTTATTAAAGCAAACAAGTACACACTAGAATACGGAATACATTTTTATATTATAAACAGACAAAAAGATACACATTATACGAATGAGTGCACCAGAGGATTTTGAGAAATGCAGTCAGCAAGATTAACAGATTTTCATGTCCTTAATGTAGTTAAGAATTAATCTCAGAAGGTCAGTTGCAGAAGTCAGATTATTTCTCACACTGATTCGTCTTTGAATGATCATCTTACATTGGTTTATAAAAGTGGAAATAAATACATTGGCTGAATTCCAGAAGTAGGTTGTAACTAGAGTACGCCAATGGAATCAGTGGAATTTACAGAGGTGTGGACTGATCAAATCCCCACTGATTCAATGGGCCTACTTTAGTTTCAACCTATTACGGGATTTCAGCCATTGGTTTATATCCAGTGATAGGCTAGCAGAAAATAAATAAATAGACAGTAATCTACTACCAGCGAAAGAAAGAAATAACTAGTGCAAGCAACACTAAAAGAGGCGGGGTGAGTTGTTGAAAAACAGATTGAGAGTACAGTAATACCTTGGTTTACAAGCACAATTTGTTCTGGAAACGTAATTGTAAATCAAAACACTTTTATATCAAAGCAAATTTTCCCATAAGAAATAATGGAAACTTATACGATTTGTTCTGGGGTCCCATAGACCACTTACTGTACACACAAAATGCCAAAACTCACAAAAGAAGTTGGCTAGAAGTCCATGTTCACACCATGGTTAAGGTACCTGGCTGCGGAATCTGCTGTGCTCTGAACTAACAACTGGATTTTACTCTGTGTTTTTAATGTGGCAATATATTAAAGTGCAATTTGTACCCTCTGTGCACTTGACCAGCTGCCCCATGACTATAAAGGATCTGAAAAAAATATGAATGTTGAAAACAAATTAAACAAAAATATAAATGTAAAGAAAAATAAAACCCTAACTTGCACTCCCCTTTGAAAATGTTCCCGGCTGGTACAAGGGAGACCTCTATTCCTCTTTCCTCCCTCTGCTTAAAGGTTGCTTGAGACCATCACCCGCAATCTAGCAGGGGGAGGGAGGGAAAGATAGCCACCACTGATTGACTTGTGATCATGTGACCTGCTCCAGTGCTTGTATATGAAGACATGCTTGTTGATCAAGGCAAAATTTAGAAGAAATGTTTGCTTGTCTTGCAAAACACTCTTAAACCAAGGTATTACTTTATTGGATTTGGCAAGAGAGCAAGGATGAAAATGTGCTGCCACAAGGGTTAGAAGCTTTGTGCTGGTGGAATTACATCACACGATATAACCTTAGAATCTTAGAATACAAACTCCTGAAGAATATTTCATGCACATTTACTGAGACATAAGAGTCACTGTGCCTCTGGGCTGACTTCCAAATAAGCATGCATATTCTTGGTTCTTGAATAGTATCAGATAGCTCAGTGGTTTAGGTCTCTGACTGAGATTCAAGAGGTTGGGAGTTCCATGCCCTACTGTGCCTCCTTGACAGAGGTTTGGCGTGATGTTCCATAAGGTCCCTTCAAGTTCTGCAGTTCTAAGGTTATTGTTATATTATAATAATTATTAAAACTAGAGATGAGTGTTTCATTTCGGAAGGGGACTGGTTTCAAAAGGAAACATGCCAGCACATCTGGCACTTGGAACCCATTCCCACCCTCTGGAACGAAATCAAAAGAAGTACAGCACCTTGCTGTAGCTTGTGCTGGATGAAATTCCAACCAGGAAGCAGCCTCCGATGCATCATCTTTCCCTCTCCCTGCTGTTGCCCAATCAGACAGAGAGGCAAGATGATGCACGTCCTTGCACAGCTCCTGATTAGCCAGCATCAGGGAGATGGAAATATGAGCATCGGAGTCTGCTTCCTGGTTGGAATTTCACCCAGCACAAGCTACCGCAAGGTAAGATAGTGGTTGATTTTGTTCCGGAGGGTGGGACTGGGTTCTGAGCCCCAGATGTGCTGGCATGTTTTATTACGGAACCAGTACCCTTCCGAAATGAAACACCCATCTCTGATTAAAACCCATCTATTGTGTTATATTTTTGACAACAGTCCCTGGGTCAGACCTAGGACTGCTTTAATTAAGAGTTAAAGAATACCGCAAGAGTGAGGAACAAAGTCAGCATCCATTGGGGTAGTAAAAAAAAATCCCTTTTATTCTCTGTAGCGAATATTACAGCATAAATTTTGTAGAATAATATGGATATTTGGGAGGAAAACATAGTAATCTTTTCTGTCTTCCCATAATTTGTCACGAGCAATTATTTTATGATTATGCAGAGTATGTCATTTGATTTGACGGCTGTAAAAACATTCTGCACTGGGTAAAATATATCACGTATGGTGTGTGTGCATGTCATGACAGGTTTAAAAACCTGAAAAACAGAACAGGCTCTTCGTTCTCATGTTCCTCTTGATCATTCTGGCCACAGCCTTTTCATCACCCCTGGGAGCATCCCTGCCCTTGTCCGATTACTGGACATCCCACAGCTTTGGAGTGCACATTTGAGTGGAAATATGCACTCAACAGCTGTGTGCTGCATACTTCATCCTCTGCTTTATGTTGTGCTCGTAACACTCTTGGAAGGCTCTGTGCTGCAGGGGTGACCCGAGAGTGCCTGTGAATCACACAGGCAAGTCTTTCGAGCCCTTGGAGAAGGGATACATCCAGGGCACGCCTGAGAAGAAGGGAGCGCTGCCAACGGGCATGGAGCAGAGCAAGGCAGGAGGCTGGGTCGGCCAAACCTGAGAACAGCAGTCTTGGTGTCGGATGTCAAGGAGCCAGGCGTCTCTCCTGTTTTCAGCTACCTTGTGCCAACCCATGTGGTCTTTTCCTTGCTGAAAAATACGTCGCCTGTCAGCAGAGGGAGCGAGATAGAGATGCTGAACCAATCTACTGCATGGCTGTGATTCCCTCTCCTGTGCGCGGTGGTGGCTTTTATTTCTCAAAGCTTGGTTGACGGCTAAAGTGTTACTAGGTCAGGAGTCTGGATTTTTAAAAACAAACTTGCTCAGAGGGGGAACACATAATACATTATACAGAAAGTTTTTTTTTAAAAAAAAATCTGTGGGAACCAATCAACAGAGCCAAGACTAAATAGAAATCTCCATAAGAGGGAAGTGCCCTCCTGCCTTTCCTTCTGCATGGTTTATTAAAAAGGTTTTCTGAAATGTTTTTATATCAAGAGTACTATTCATCACTAAGCATCCTGGCATCGGCTCACAGATCAGAAGCAACGGTTGAAAAAAACTGCTTTTTGGAGGACAACTCCCCCATTCCCTAGTCTACCAGGATTCTAGGAGGTATAAATGAAAAGAAATAGCTTTTCCATGTTGTGCCATTCTGTGTGTCAAGAACAGAATTCACACAAATGAAATGTGGTGGCTGTGTGCCCAGTGTTTTAGAATATGTTGCAGAAATATAAAGTTGCCCGTATATAAAGCTGCCGTAAAGGGATTTGAAGCAGAAGAGTAGTCAGCAGGGAAGGGACTCCAAAAATGCCCCATTGACTGCTTCTGCTTTCTGAACTATTGTGTCCTAAACGTGTGTTTGTTGGCTGACGGTACAACATCTAGCCTGGGGAAATTATGGTGAACAAAAATGGTGGGTGGGAGAGGCGTTCAGGGCCTCTCTTGCATCTGCCATTCCCCTTCCAGTGACTTGTCTCTACTTTGCAACTGCAATGAAAGCCAAGAGGGTCCATGCTCTCTTTTCCACATGTAGTGATTCATTTGACAAGGGGTTAATAGGAAGCTTTTTGATTTCCCCCAAATTGCTGCAGCATGGCCTTGGCTGATGACATCATTGGACCTGCACAGCATAGCCGTACCAATTGGATTCTAGCCTGTTTTGCTTGGAATTGCTTTTATAATGATTTTTAAATTGTTACATCATTCTTCACGATAACGGATTCCGCCACCGAGAGGGAGAAATGCTAAGAAAAAGAAGAATAGGAAGATATCATTTTTCATGTGATATAACCATATCAGGGCATGGTCTTGTGCAAATGCTGAATACAAATAAAGAAATGGATGGTGGTAGTGATTATTTCCTTGTTGGGTTACTGTTGGCCTTGAGAAATTTTTTCCGCTTTTGTCCATTACATCTGTTTCTGTGATACTGGTTGCACCATTTTCTACTTGTTCTGTCTGTAATATATATCATTATCAGTGACTCATATTTCATCAATGTGATCTATGACAGTAAAGAACAGGATTTGGGCCATAGTATTTTAGAGTCAGGTCTAGATTCTATATATTGTTTTTTTTTAAAAAAAATCTATAAATAGAAATTGTATTGGAGAAAATGTGTGTTCAGGACATGAGTAGACCTTCTTTGCTTGTATGAAATACTGTATATCATTTTTCAGCTCCTCCATTCCCCAGATAGAGACTTGGGAAATAGTTTGACTACACTCAACACAAATTATTACTTTCAGGTATTTTCTTTTAACATATAGGCTGAAATCCTGTTGCTCTTAATGTAATGTAAACTTATGCCTGGGGAAATTCACAGGAAGTTATGCCCAGGCATATTGCATGCCAGGTTGTCCAGTTAATTGCTAGGATATACTTGTCAGCTAAGTTTTCCACCTTAGCAGAAACTTCGCAACCACTTGCATAACGTCAAGTTCCATGGGTGTAGTTCTGCAGCAGGATTTTGGCCACCATATGCCTCAGATGAATCTATTTATCTGGTGATATTTTACTACAATTCATGAATAACCATTTGAAGGTATGCATTGTGATGTCCACCTTTTGTAAAGGAGACTTTTTCTACTTCCTGGTGAAATCAACGTACTTATACATTTTTGTTTCTTTTCTCTCTTTTTTCTATCCTAAGTTTGGTTCACCTGGAATTTTGAGATGTTGGCTTTGGCTTCGGCATTGATGTCAAACTGATAAACAAGTCCATCTTGAACTTTCCCCCTTTCCCACATTCTGGTTTCCTCTGATTTCTACTTCGTTATGGAATCAGATGCGGTATATAATTTGGAATACATTCCCCACTTTTTATTGTTACCATTATCTCTTCATGCAGATGTCAGGTAGTTTGGGGAGCTAGCTCTCTCCCTGCCCGCTATTTTTTAAGATACTGTAGTAGTATTTGCATTTTCTCCTTCAAAGTGTGTTGGGTCGTTTTGATCCCTTTCCTACAGACAAACCACAAAAGTGTTAATGTTCATATTGCCATTTTTTTTTTTGCTTTGGGAGTGATTTTGATTTAGCACAGCATATCTTGGAGGGGAACATCAGTTTTATGAGGAGCCTTGTCTTTATGGAAGGGGTTTATTTAGGCAGTGGGAAGGTAGGAACATATTTTTAACATGCTTCATCCCAGGACCCTAGGGATGTTCTACCACATCTTTCTTCCTCTGTTCTCAGTCTCCTTTTCTCCTTTTGCTGCCTCCTCCCCCTCCCCCCACCTTTGGTCTTTATTGTGACAGCCACAACTCTTGCCGAAGATACAAGAACAACTTGACGTGTCTCACTGCTTCAGTTGTTCAGACAAAATGATGTGGTTTCGCTCGTCACTGCCTCCAGTATAAACACGCAGTTCTTTGTCTGCTGTCTTCATTAGCATTTCTGCCTTGCTTCAGTGCTACACAATTATTTTACTCGGGGAATGTGTGATGCCAAGAGACATCAGCTGAGTTATAATTAGCTCTGTGCCAGCAGCTCTCACAAGCTACAGACAAGTGGCACTCAGGAAGGTGCAAAATAATTTATTCCTGTACATTTAAAGCAGTTGAAGAATGAAATATTTGTGTGTTGTTTGCTGCATTTTGGTTTGGCTTGTTATTTGGTGTTATTCTATTGACCTCCATGAGTATGGGAGAGAGCTGCGGCTACATGAAATCATTGATTGTGAAAAGCTATTTTAGTTCCGTATCAGGAAAACAACTGTGACAGAGCAAAACTAGAAGCCACTAATGTTCTTCTCGATAACTAGTGTTTAATGAAACCACAAATATCTGCATCTAGTAAGATTTGCTTGGATACAGTGGTTACGATTTGCTTGGATACAGTGTTGTTTCAAATAGTTTGTTGTTGAAAAAATATTTCATGTTCTAAATTTTAAGCAAAAAACAAAATACTCCAGTAAACTCTGTAACTGTGGCCCAGTCTTGATCGCAAAATTAATGTATTCTAATAACGTTTTGATCATGCAATACACAAGTTACTTAATCTAGTTCTTAAAGTGAGGCATGCCAGTTTTGACTGTGTATTCTAAGTCTGCAACCTTATACAGTGGTACCTTGGTTAACGAAATTAATTAGTTCTGTGGGCCTTTTGCTGTGCAAAAATTTCGCTAACTGAAATGCGATTTCCCATTGAAATGAATGGGAAACCAATTAATCTGCTCTGGAGGTCCAAAAAAAGGCAAAAAAGCTGTTTTTCCCCCAGACCTCTTTATAAAGTGCACTTTAAAGGCATGCAGAGCCGCCCCCCCCCCCCCTGCAGTGTAATGCAAATATGGACAAAAGAAAGCAGCATGACAACCTGCAGCCTATTCCCACCAAAAGAGCAATGGGGGGGGAATGTAAACATGGACAAAAGCAAGCAGCAAGATAAACCCAGCCTATTCCTGCCCGCAGAGCAATGGAAAAGAATGCAAAGATGGACAAAAGAAAGCAAGCAAACCTCAGTTCCCTACGATTCTAATTTCAAAAGGTCTAAAACCCACTGTAAAAAATGTCCAGAATGGCTCCAAAAGATGATCGAAAAAAAACTCCTCCAACTCCTCCCACACCTTCACAAACTACAGGGTGTGTGCTTGTAATGCATCCTGGGTACACTTTGTTTGCAAAGTGCAATGGAAAATGCATCCACGGGATCCCATAGGAAATGTTTGTTAACTGAAACATCCCTATTCCTAGAAATATCATTTCACAGAGGCATTCGTTATCCCTTTCCTGAGAGTATACAGTAGGGCTTAACGTCTGAAGGCCCATACATGAGCATATTCTTTAAGTGCATCAGCTGGGTTTTATGATATAATTTCTGTGATCATGATGCTGATTTGATTGAGAGCTAACATAAATTAACATCAGCCATCTCTTTCTACTGTTAATAAAAATATTATATTTACTGTCTCTCTCTCTCTCTCTCTCTCTCTCTCTCTCTCTCTCTCTCTCTCTCTCTCTCTCTCTCTCTCTCTCTCTCTGTGTGTGTGTGTGTGTGTGTGTGTGTGTGTGTGTGTGTGTGTGTGTGTGTGTGAATAAGTGATCCCTGTTCAGGTGTACATAAACAATAATTATGGATTTTTTTTATGCCTTGCACATCCCACTTGAAACATTCAGAACTGCAATCAAGGTTATAACTACACTTGTAGAAATTAAGCTGCAGTTTAACTGATGCAGGAGTCTGTGCAAGAGACCATTTAGGAGAGGAAAGGGGACCATCATCCCTGAGTCAGGTTCCACAGGGCATAGCAGTCCAACAACTTTTAGAAGGGAACAAGTTGCTTGTGTTGACCTCAGAGGATAATAATATTCTGCATACACTCGCTCAAAGTTATTTATAACAACTGTGTTACCTTGGTCTAGAAACATAATAGAATTTTGGCCACCATGTTTGAAAAGTAAGCATGAATGGTTGTTGCTCATTGCTGCACTGACCATTATATTTTGATCATACTATATTTTGATCATACTTTTTTGGGTTCACTTTTTAAACCCAAGGTTGATTTAAAATAAATAAATAAATAAAAAGGACTTGAAAAAAATCGTATCAAAATCTCTCTCAGAAAGTAATGTTTGAAAGTCACCAGAATACATTAATAGATGCATGAGAACTTTGTTATCCCCCCACACAATACAGTACTTTGTCACAGGTTGCTACGTTACTTGTGGTTTGTTACTTTAAACCTCTGAGTAGATTGGGCAGTACTATACCACTTCGGAAAGCAGGTGAGAGTGTGGGGTGGAGGTACCAGGAAGCATTAAACCCAAGCCATCCAAAGAATCCTACTTATGGACTCTTCCACCACAGTTGCCCTCTTTGAGCATGATAGTGTCTGGGTTTGTGTACACCCTCAATGAACCCAGACTGGAAAGGATCCAGGACACAATCTTCCTCCATTACTGAATTAGAGATGCCAGGAATTGAACTATGATTTGTTTATGCAAAAGCACTGTCCCTTGTATGAAAGGATGTCAGCTGCACCCAGGCTCTTCTTGCTTGCTAATGGCAGAGGCGCCTGAGCCAGGCAGATTAGTGCTTTTAAGAGGATAGGTAGAAATGCACCTCACGGTTCATTCAGTGAAGCAGTAGATATATTGTCAAATGGATTCTTAATTCTGTTTGACGGATGCTAGAAGTACCAGGATCCAGGCAAGAAGCCCAAAGTGTTTGAAAAATCAACAACCCTGCCAGCTTCCAGCAATGACTTTGGAGATCTTGATAACATGGTCAGCGGTCAAATGTTTTCATGCTTCATTTCTCCTGCTCCTCTGACAGGTACGCGTGACAGTGCTGAAGCTATGAGTGGAATTTTAATCAGCAAGCTTGAAGGAGTGGGCGACTCCTCTGTGGTCTCTGTGTGGGAATCGGATGATGAGCTTTCTAGCGGCAAAAGCACTGACAATGGCAAGGGTGTCAATCTGCCCACTCCAGACCATTGTAAGTAGGAAAGTGAAAGAGACCAGGCTTTTACTGTGGGATATCTAGAGTCACTGAAATATTTCTATAGACAGAATACAGCTTAACACAAACAGGCACTCACAGCTTTAAAAATACAGACTCAGAGGCTGTTACCAGAGTGAACGGTGTTCTGGGATTTAAAGGAAAATTATGGTAAAAGAGGGGAAAGTGTAAAACAAACTGTATGAAAATCAATATTGTTGTTGTTTTCCGAATTCAGAATTCAGTGAAATGTAGATTCCAGAATAATGACTTAATAGGAACAAACCTATTCACTGTACTGTATATGTTTTGTGAGCAGGTATTAATCATGCTGGTAACTTGTACTCTGATTAATTAGACATTTAATGTGAATATTTTAGTACCTGAACACAGGTGACACTTTAATTTTTTAATCATATGCAGTCCCTCTGCATATCTTTCAATGTTTCCCTTAACTGAATAAAATAATTTTTCCCCTTTAGGGAAAATTATTTTCTTCAATGAAATAAACATGTAAATGTTAAATATACATTCTCAGGTGTTGTAGCCTTTCTTCTGTAAAATATAATGTGTAATCAATCAATCAATTAACTATTTCTTAATGGAGTGCTCCCCCCTTTCTCATGTCCTTGTGGATTTGTAGAAATCACAGATGGCATCCAGACCTTCACGGGTCAAGCGTGCTTTATTACAGTGCAAGGAAAGGCCACTGTGGAATGAAGGGGACAGGAGAAAATTAAAATTAATGTAAATTAAAAGGAACTGAAAGTTTTCTTTCTCCCAGAGAGAGGGGAAAGTAATGCCATACTGACTTCAGAATGACAAGAGTTTAGGCTCAATATACAAATGTCTGAATATCTGAAAGAATACTTGAATATTCTGCTGTAAGATTGACAAGGATGTGATTTGGTAATATTGAACCCCTTTTTATTTGTTTGTTTCTTTACTAGAACAGCAATGCTTTTCAAGAAGATGTTGGAAAGGCACATATTGCAATTTCCACACACACACATATATCAGTAATTAAGTCAATAATTCATTGTGGCATAGTCGAGTGTACTTATTTCTGGTCCATATTTTTTTTCTGATGTTAATGGAAAGGTGTGTAATTTGCTGCAATCCTCAAGTCAGGTCGACACATTTCTATGTTTAAAATCATGATTATTTCCAAAAATAACCCACAATTTTAGGAGACCATTTTTTGAAAAAAAATATTACCCTTCAAGAGAATGAATGTTCAGTGAGGATGTACAATTCTCCATTCACAGGTAAGCTTGCAGAGGATTTTAGAAGCTCATATTCACAAAACTTAAGCATTTATGAAATCTACTTGGATGTGGGGTGGGGACCAGGAAGATGAAACGACTACACTGCTGATCGTCCAGTGTGTTGACTGTAACAGCTACTGATATTTTGTGTTTAATACCACTGTGCTTTCAGATCTCAAAAGCGACTTGGTTTTCCACTTAAATTCACCCGAGCATTTCCAACACAAAACCCCAGGCTAGTGAGTGATTTCCCAGCAGATCTTCCCCATTATGCTATTGCTATGTCATGACTGGCATTCTGCTTTTTACAGTTTCCATGACAACCATGATCTTTGATCTGCAAAGAATAATAATGTATCACTAAGAGGTATAAAACATTTTTTCCTCCTGAAGATAAAGCTTGGCTCCCTCAAAGGAATAGATTGCAGGCAGCAGGGCACTTATCATTAATCAGGAGCATAATTGCAAGGATGCTGTATAAATATGAATTCCTGTTGATGGCAGACAGCAAACCGCATCGCCTAATTTTTCCCTGGCTCTGCAGAAAGACTTGAGAACATGAGAAGCTTTCTTACAGTAGCTACATCATTAGCTGGCATCGCTCCTGCTTCTACTACCGTGACCTATAATGAAAGAGTAGCATGAAGGCGTCTTTGGTGCAAAAAAGAAAGAATGAAAGGAAGGAATTGGGAAGACCACAAGCAGTTAGAAGCAAGTGGGGATATTGACAAGGGAGTTGTTGGTTAGGGAAGGAGGGGGAACAGGTGAGTGCTTCCCGAGTCTTTGAGGGATTTATTGTTCCTTCTTGAGAACTAGCTCCAGAACCCAGTTACGGGGGAGGGGGCGGCGGCTCAGTGTTGGACCCCTCCCTTTTTTTAATTCATTGCAACCATTCTCTGTTGCTTCTTGCTCTGTATCAGCACCACTCCTCTAATTAGTACCAGTGGGGGGCAGCAATTTAAATTTCCCACACTGCCCTAGGGTGATGCTGTAAGAAGTACAGTGTAAGAAAATTATAATACAGTGGACGCTCCTATAACAAACGGTTTTTATAACATAAAATCTGTACAATGTAAAAAATTCCGGAGATAGGGGAGATTTGCCTAACAGAATCACCTATGGGGCAAATCCGTACAACATAAAAGTGGTTGCGATTAGGGATTACTGGTACTCTGTTTTCAATGCATACCTATGGGAGATTTGTATGAAGGAAAATTTGCTTAACATATTTTCATTTGGAACGAATTAATTCCTTTATACAAGGTACCACTGTAGTGGCAGCCTAGCCCTGAATACTAGGGCTGATTGGGGAGATTAGGTGGGGGAGGGTGGGAAGTAAAGGCGGGGGAGGGGAAACCAGGCAAATGATGAATCACGAAGAAGTCTACAGACCAACCAGTCTGAGGACAGCTATAGACCATTTGGAATGAAAGACCTTACTTCTTAAATCAATACCTGCCTGCAAGAACATATTGCAATGGGACTCCAAATGTCCAAAAGACATTGGTTCGTTTTAGTAACATCTGTAAACAGGCCAACATTTGCTATACATTTTAATGAGAGCTGGGAGTGTGTGTATTAAAAGTTTGTGTACACATGTTCATTCAGTTGTGGAAATTGATTTACTTCTGTACATATATTGAGTTGGCTGCAGTGTTCTTTCTACAAAGGGAAGGCTGTGTCTCGTCACAGCAGGGGCTGACATTCAGAAGGGGAGAGGAGTGCCAATTAGTGGTAATTGCTCCTGAGCCCCTAAACCACTTCCCATACTCTTCCTGGGGGATCACAATGTCCAGAGCAGCTTTTTGGGGTGGTGGTGAATGAATCGGCCCCAGTTTTCTCCTGCCATTTCCTTTTGCAGGAATGACTGGTGTTGGACTCACCGGAATACCACCTGCAAACCATTTTCCATTTCTGTTGGTTTCAAAAAGTATCATAATTAAATGGATTGGTCTGTATTGCATTGTAATTCACTTCTACAAATGTTTTTTGTGGATGTTTCATAAATAGAAACTGTGTGCCGGGTTTCTTGCAAACATGTACACAGACATCTACATATATCAAGATCAAGTAAGAAATTTGTTACTAAATGTATTTCTCAGGGGATCTTTGAATGTGGTGGATACATGTGGGTAATTTATGTGACTTATTGGAATAATTGCTTGGCTCAGAAGAGCACAGGAACACAAGAAAAGGCATGATGGACCAAAACAAAGGCCGGTGTCCAGTGTTCTGACCACTGGTCTGTTACCTATGGGGAGTTTGCTACGATGGTGATGTTAAAAAGCATGAGTGGAACTGAGCCCTCTGTCTCATGGATACATCAGTCTCAATCAAGCAATACACAGATGCCTCCTCCCTATTTGATTGGATTTGATGTCTAACCATCCTGAAGAGCAGCCAGAAAGGCCTCTCTTTGCCATCCTAAGTTGGTAAGTGGGTCTTGTTCTTCAACAAGATGGAGGATTTCTGGCAGCTTTCCTCTTCACCTTCATTTCCATGCCTTATGGAGCACATCACAACCAAGAATCCTCTGCCTAGCAGAATTTCAAGGCACACCGGGAGGTTGGAAAGCTCTTAACAAATAGAACTCCCCCCTGATCACAAAAAATAACCCAGCCATCTTGTGTTGGGAGATTCTATTTCTGCAATTAAAATTAGATTTTAAAAATAACTGAGGAGTGTTGTTTATGTAATACATTTACATAAGCTTATTACTTAAATTGCCTACTGTTCTTTAAATCACAAGATTACATTGAACCTTAGGGACCATGTAGTATTCAACAAGCAATGGGCAGGTACAGCTGATTTATTCAGAGTATCTTGGAACCACTGCCTTTTCTGGTCCAAGGGTAATAATAAACATCATTGTTGGCTTCTGAGTGCTCTTAAAAACCTCTTCAAAAATTAATCAATATTTGGAAATGCATTGAATAATTTAGAATAGTGAATAAACCGTAAGAGATCATGATCCTCTCATAGATGTTTTATAACCATTAAAAGGAAGATGACTATGTCATACACTTTTTAAAGAAATGATGGTAAAAGTAATGTGATTTTGCATTTCAAGTTTTACTTAACATTTTGAATGCAGCTTGCTACTTCCTCAGGGATGGGAGAACTTAACTCTCTTTTTTTGAACCCTATGTTCCAGTATACTACAGCCAATATGAAGTCTTACCACATGTGGTATTCCAGGAAGGGTTCACTCAACTATCAGCCTGAAGCAAACACAGTCCAAAAAGTAACTTTTCCCACCCTTCAAGAAGTAGTAAGCTGCACTCTAAATTTTGTTGAAATACCTGAAATATAAAATCCCATTACTGGCAGTGGACCCCCGCCACCACCTAAGATGGCTGCTTGTGGTGGAGTGGTTAAACTGCTGTACTGCAGCCAAAACACAATCAGGGGTTCAATCCCAGGTAGCCAGCTCTTGGTTTACTCAGCCCTCCATCCTTCTAAGGTCAGTAAAATGAGTACCTTGCTTGGGGCGGGGGGCAGCGGCAAGGTATAGCCTGCATAAATAAATTGTAACCACCCAGAGAGTCCTTTAAAATGCTACAGGGTGGTATATAAGCAGTACACTTTGCTTATTTTTTATTTTTCCTTTGCTGCTGCCACTGCAACCACTCCCTCACTTCCCCTCACCATTACCTGTCGACCACAACTTGGGCAACCTTTGGGTGGTTGTGGTAATAATCCCTCTGCCACTGTGTCCCAGGGTCCTAAGGCCTTATGGGGCCCTAAGGCGGTAGGAATGCATGCACCAGCATTCCCGGATATGTCATCTGAAAGAAAGGTTTTCCATTCCTCACGGAAGCTGGAGTTGCTAATATACTGCATTAAAAAAGCTGTGCAACACCTGCCCATGAGTACAATCCTAAACATTCTACATCACAAACCTATTATAAAATGTAATAAAGCTATTGTGCCAAATCAGCACTGCTTGTGGATTGGGATTCCCTGCTGTCTTCAATTGCCACAAAAGTTAGGGATTTTCTTATAGATGGAGAAAAAAAATCAGGAAACTGAAGACCACAGGATGGGGGGGAAAAGCAAGTGTGAGTTAATCCTAGTCCAGACCAACAATCTCCATTTTCTCTCTGTCTCCAATGTGGTGGTGTGAGTTGAGGTTCCAGGTGCTGAGGAGGGGGAGGGGGAGGAGGAGGAGGATCCACTCATCAAGAGCAGATCAAATCTGGAACCAACCCTGGCATTCCCATGTACTCTAAACCTGGAACAGTCAGATATTTGAATGTCAACAGGGTTTTAGGAGGAGAGAAAGAATACAATGAATGGGTGCAGAGAAGGGACAACACTCATGGGACTCAGTCAGGACAGACTTAAATTGCACTGGGACTCAACTTGAAGTTTTTTTTTTAATGAATTGGACTTGACTTGTGACTCAGAACCCACCCACCCTTCTCTTTTTTGGGGGGTGGGGGAAGCTTATTTTCAATAGGGATGTGGTACCAAACACTCATACTTGGAACTCAAACCCAAAGACGTGTCAACCATGCCTGCAATGAGTCCTGCTACTTCCCATCCCTTGAAATTTCTGTTACAGAAAAAAAATACGGTTTTATATGTCGGTGAAGATTCTTAGTCATCCAAGTGAGGCTATCTGGAAGTCAAGTCATGTCAACTGGACTTCTTTTTCTTGTGGGATCGAAATGTTTTGCTACTCATCCAAGCAGCTTTGTCAGATTGAGGCGAGTTAGAGGCAAGGCACCAATTTAGAGTTCACCTTGATTTCACCTCACCCTGGTCTGAACAGGTTCACTAGATGGACAGTGCCCTGAATAGGTTCATTAGGTGGACAATGGCCTGGAGTGCGTGAAAGTCCCACCTATGCAACCCTTCCTAACACCCATCAAGTATGGCTCATTAGCTATGGCCTTCCTGGTGGATTTTTCTAGGGACCAATGAAAGGGTAGGATGATAACTGGCAGAGAGATTATGCCTGAGTCCCCACCTCTGATGAGAGATGGGTTTTCAATGCACATATGAATGGTTTCCCTGACCCCTCTCTCTTACCACCTGTCTTCACTAATATGTGCACATCCTCCTCTTTGAATGAGTGCCCTTTGTCCTTCAAATGAAGGTACACTGCTGATTCCGGTTGTGAGCTGTTGCCTCCTGTGTTTGGCCATCCTTCTGTTTAATGGCTGTTTGGTTTCTCCAATGTAGAGGTCTGCACACTCCTCACTGCATTGGACCACATATACTATATTGTTCCTTTTGGGTTTTGCTGTCTGTTCTTTTGGGTGGATGAGTCTCTGCCTCAGTGTGTTTGTGGGTTTGAAGTAAATGGGGTTGTGGTGTTTGCCAAAAATCCTTTTAAACTTTAAAGACACTCCAGCCGTGTAAAGAATGACCAGGTTCTTCAGTCCGCCCTGGTTCTCAGGCTGATTCATCGTTTTTCTAGTTCGGGACATTGCTTTGTTGAAGGCCTACTTTGGGTAGCCACATGTCTTAAGTGCTGTCTTCAGACAAATCCATGCTTCTGTGTGCATCATATAGTCACTTTTTTAAAAGAGATTTAAAACATGTTAAACCCAATTCACGTACAGTAATGCCTTGGTTTATGAGCATAATTAATTCCAGAAACCTGCTTGTCAACCAAAACACTCTTCTATCAAAGCAAATTTCCCCATAAGAAATAATGGAAACTCAGATGATTCGTTCTGGGGTCTCATAGACTGCAAACTGTACACACAAAAAGGCCAAAACTCACAAAAGAACTTGGCTAGAAGTCCACATCCACACCATGGTTTAGGTACCTGGCTGCGGAATCTGCTCTGCTTGGGATTAACAACTGGATTTTATAGCTGTTGTGAATTTTTTTGGCCTGTTTGGCTGTGTTCTGGAGCATGGCTAAAGAGCCCGAAAAACTCACAAGTATCAGCTCCCTGCCAAGAAAGCCTTCAAGAATAAACTGGATTTTACTTTGAATTTTTAATGTAACAATAGTAAACTGCAATTTGTAGCTCTATACACACTTGACTAGCTGCCCCATGACTAGAAATGGCTTGAAAAAAATAAGAAAGAATGTTAAAAAATTAAATATAAATATAAATATAAATATAAAGAAAATAAAACCCAGACCTGCAAGGGAGACATATATTCTTCTCTCCTCCCTCTGCTTTGGAGGCTGCCTGAGATGGAATGTTCCAGACAATCCCCCACAATTCAGCAGGGTGGAGGAGAGAGAGCCACCATTGGCTCACTTGCGATCATGTGACCTGCTCCAGTGCTTATATATCAAAACATTGCTTGTTGATCAAGGCAAAATTTAAAATAAATGTTTGCTTGTCTTGCAAAATGCTGTTTAACCAAGTTACTCTTAAAACAACATATTACTGTATGGGCTTTTCCCCGTTGTGTAATTGCCTTTTAGATGATTTGCTCTCTATAGGGGGAAAAACCCATTACTTCCATCATAAAGGTACAACTGAACATTTTGCTACTTGCTTTTCTCTGAATCTATGAATGTTCAGTAGTGTGAGTTTTTTTACCATGGACATTTAGGTAAAAGGTAAAGGTTCCCCCTGCACATGTGAGCTAGTCGTGTCCGACTCTAGGGGCGGTGCTCATCTCCGTATTCAAGCCGAAGAGCCAGTGTTGTGCAAGTCCATGGCCACGTGGCCAGCATGGCTGCAAGGAAACACTGCACCATTTAACCAGGGTGCAATTGTTTAGATCTGTCATCTCTTACTAGCACCCTCTGGTTGTTGCTCCTGACATTCTCCCCCAACCTGTCAATGCCCTAGTCTTCTTAGGAAGGCCTTTGCTTCATTGGATGATGCAGTGCTAGTTCAATTCTGACCACTATCACGTCAATACATGCTGAAGAGACAAAAATCATCGACCTCCGAAAGCCAGTGGTGGCCAAACTTTGGCACTCCAGATGTTTTGGACCACAATTCCCACAGTCCTTTGTCATTGGCAGTACAGGCTTAGAATTCTGGGAGATGGAGTCCAAAACATCTGGAGGGCCGAAGTTTGGCCACCACTGTCCTAAAGCGGAAGACAACAGCAACCAAGTGCTTTTTTTACATAGAGAGTTTCCTGTGAATCTCAGGGTGTTTGTCAAATCTTTCCTCTGTCAAAGGTGGAAAAAAAACTCTCCTTGTTCACCCCAAAGAAATGTCCCACTTTGCATAGAATAGTAAACTCTGCCTTCACAGTACAAGGCAACGCTGCGGAATCGATTTTATTTTTGCCTGTGCACTGGCCTTCTTCAGGAATGTCAACACCAATCACTGCTTTAACGGTTTGTTAATAGGGGAGTAAGGGCAATGAGAAGCATTCTTGGATGCATGAGATGACTAGATTTTCAGAGTCAGTTCCCTCAAACTGAAAGCTGCCAAGCCTTGATTTTCCTCTTCCTCCCTCCCCTCCTCCCGGCTTCTTTTTTGGTGTCACCTCAGAGGAAATCTGGTGTCTGTAAAAGATGTGGAGTGTAGTTAATTATACAGGTGCTGCCTTTGCTCTACATAAGAGGGAGTAATTGCTAGGTGATTATAATATTACTTCCCTCCCACCCCCATCACACAGCAGAATAACTTACCTCAGCTGCTGAACTTTTTAAAAATATAAAACAAGGAAACAAAGTCTATAATGAAAATAGGTGTTTCAAAGGTAATCCAGGAGCTGAGAGCAAAAGATGAACTTCATTGCAAGCTTGTCCTTGAAGTGGCCGGGACCATTTGACAAACTTCAGATGCCTTATTTATTTATGCCCTGATATAATCCGTGAATTATGTTGCAAAGATGAGACTCAGCTGTTTTGTACCACAGGGTCATTTAATTCTACTTCTGCAGAGGTGACTGCGGAATGGGAACCATCATAAGGTCCCTAACCTTGCAGCTGGCAAGGCCAGTACCATCCCACTTAAGACCGTAGAAAGTTACTGTGGTGGGGCTACAGTTTGAATAGCATAAATATATGCAGAGGCATGGGATTTTAAAGACCTTTATGCTGCCAATTGTGATTTGAATAAGTGTGTCAGTTTTCTTTGTTACAAGACATAGCAGTCTGTAGAAATGTACATCTATTTAGATATAATGATTTTATATCCTCTGATTAATTATTATTTGTTAAACCCAAATAAGGCCCAGGGCTCATAAATTATTTCCTTGACATAACTCGTGGCTTTAGAATTAGAAGGTGATGCAGAAGAAAACAATTAAGTTCCCAAAACAACATTCTATGTACTCCATAGATAGTCCTGTGCCTACATGGTAGGAAATGGATGTTCGTTGACTTTGCTTGTTACTGAGATGTTTGTGTGATCAACACTCTGAAAGCTCACTGCCTGTGTTAATAAAATGTTGCTGTTTGAAATTTTATTTATTTATTTATTTATTTATTTATTTATTTATTTATTTATTTATTTATTTATATTTCTATACTGCCCCTTAGTGCAAACTGCAATATCCATTATCTGTGCATCTATCCCTCTATGGTGGGTGTGTTTCTGACCCACACCCATCATAAATATGGCATGCCTGAATATTACATTGTGTATGTCTGACTGTAATTCATGAAAATGCCACTGAAATGAATAAGTCCTTAAGGTCCCATAATACCCTTGCTTTGTCTTTGATTATTCAAGTAGAATTCAAAGTTCAGGAGTAAAGATTCATGATGAATGGGATCATATACATTGAAAACAAAGTGCTTGATCCAGATCTAGACAGATCAAGCTTCACGTAAATGTAAAGGCAAAGGTTCCCCTGCACATGCATGCTAGTCCAACTCTAGGGGCGGTGCTCATCTCTGTATTCAATCCAAAGAGCCAGTGTTGTGCAAGTCCATGGCCACGTGGCCGGCATGGCTGCAAGGAAACATTGAAAACTTTGTGTAGGTCAGTTGAAAGAATGAGACAAGTTGACAAACCTATGTCCCATTTATTCTAGCTGGTCCACTCTAAGCCATGCAGACAGATGGGACAGAGGCAGTCAAATGTGAGCTTAATTTAGAAGGCTGAATAAAAATACTCATTAACTTTCAGAGGTGGGATTCCTGATTTACCAAAGTAAATAAAAGTAATGCAGAGCTTTTTTAGGAGACGGGGAAGCTCTTCCTTTTCTATACTTCCACAGTCCTACATGTTCAACTGAACAAGGACTAGATTTCTATTCACTTGTACCTGGGAGCAAGTCTCTCTGAGCTAACTTATGCTTATTTCCAAGAAGTCTTAGTATAATCCATGGTATAATATAGTGTGGCAAGAATCGGACCTTTCAAAAGTAGCACCTGCCCAGTAAGAGGGGTTTCACTAGTTTTCAGTGGCATCCCAATACGGACATATCTGAAGCTTTCCACGGTGTAAGAGTGTCTTGAGCCTGCCCAAGGTTCACACCTGGTTCTGCATAGACGAGCCCATAAAGCAGGTATTCTTCTACTGATCTAGTGTGAATCTCACAGATCGATCCACAATCTCTTGGCTTGGAGGGACTCCCATTAAAGTAAAGGGACCTGTTCTGAATTAAGGGGATTGCAGCCTTAATTGGTCTTGTTTTTTCTCTTTTGTCCTTTGGTTCTCTGTATTTATACAAATGGAAGAAAATCCATCTCTTGGACTCTCTGATGAAAAGCAGAGGAATTTGGTGTTACAACAAAATGTATAACTAGGGCCCAAGCCGGGAAAATCCTTGTTTTGTCTAATCCATCCTCAAGTGTATCAACAACTCTTTATTTAGGCTTCTGTACCCAGAACTCTAATGAGGTCAAAAAGGTCAACACCGGCTGGCAGGAAAGGTCACTATGGGCTCTGCATTCATTCTTTTCTTGAACGTTGGTATTCAGTACGTGGAGCAGGGCGAGCAGAAGGTTGATAGGTGTCCGAGAGAAGGTTCACTTTGTCTCGGGAAAATAATGGTGCGGTTTGACAGGTAGCCCTCATTACTCTTCCTCATGAAACACACAATCATTTCTACTGCTGTGTAGGGAGAAATTACCTGTGGCAAAGGACAGTGTGAACTGTTTTGAAGGATGTTCGAATTCTTAGCATGTGTACACATAATCTTACTGTTTTTGTTCATGTCGCTCACCAATCAAGCAACCAAGTGGTTCTTAATTTCCACCTTTGTGAGCTTAGTGGGGCGGGCAACGGTCTTGTCTCATGAATTGCCTTTGCCTAAAAAAGAACCAACCACTGAAATAGCCAGCATTAACTGCTACAAAGCTGCAAATTATTTCTCACGGAAATAATTAACTGAGGGCCTGTATGAACTCGCCGTTTCGGTTGACTTGGGCTACAAAGGGTCTGTTGAGGTCAGGAAGGAGAGAAGCAATTTGGCAGGCTCCTCTTGTCCCCATAGCAAAGAACCCCTTGGATCCCAATCAGCAGCCAAAGTAGAAACAGCAAATAAGAAGGGGAACAGAAAAGGTGGAAAGGGGGGGGGAGGGATGGAGGGATGGAGAGGAAAAGGGGTGTAGAGCAGAAAGGAACAGGATGGGGAGAGGAAAGAGGAGGGTGTTCAGAAGAGGAAGGAAATGGAAATGGAATCTGAAGAGAATGGAAGAGCAGCCAGGAGAAAGGGTATAAAAGCAAATATTTTAGAGACCAAGTGCCCAAACTGTGATTCAGAACCCACTAATGTTTCGCAAAGTGCCAATACAGCAATTTAAACCTGAATACAAGTGGCTGTAAAGGGGCGATGTCGGGTGCCCACAGAAAGGGCTCCAAGTGCCACCCTTGGCACCCATGGCATAGGTTCACCAACACTGGTATATAGGAAGAGCAAGTGACACAGCAGAATAGATGGGAAAGAGGGGAAATAAAAGGTAGGAGGAACTGGGAAAGATGGGAGGAAAGAGGAAAAGGAAGAAGAGAAAGGGGGAGGGGAGCAGGAAGGCAGGAAAAGGGGGGATCCATTGCCATTGCTGCTGCCGCCATTTGCTCGCTTTCTTGCTCAATCACTTGCAGGCTGCAGCATGTTACCCGAGGTGCCTGGCTCCAGCAAGCCACTGCCTTCATAGAAGGGTAGCCCCTCAGTGGCAGCAGCAGCTGGGGCTACCGTAGCTGGCGTGGGAGCAGGCACAGTTGCTTCTTTGGATTGTCTACATGCCAGAAAGAATCCACGTGCTATCACTGGGACAGAAACTGTTAACAGTGTGTGGCAACTGTTAAAGGAGGATGGCTTGATCTAGGTAGAAATACACCAGGCAGTCTTTTTTGGATCTAAACCACAGCAATTCATGTAATATTTCTATATGCCAGTGTGGATAGGCCCTTACTTAGGTAAATGATTTCCTATGATTTCTAATATTCATTAGTGAGCTCCAAAGATCTCATGGGGTAAGTGGATATATCTTCTACTAGATCAAAAGACAGGGTAAAATAATCACCAGATTACTTCCCAACCTAAGCCTTTTTTTGTGCTCCTGCCATCTGTTTTTTGGGTGAAACCTATCAATCTGCTTTTTCTGTTTCTTGCTGGAAACTAGACATGGGCACGGAGGAAACTAGTTAATGGCACAGATGGGCACAATTCAGCAGGCGAAAATATGCCTGCCTGAAGTGCTCACCTTAACAGTGACCTTAAATTAACCTATAAAGCACTATTTGACCTGAGTCCTAGATACCTCAAAGATTGAATCTCACAGTGTGAACCAGCTCAGGTACTAGCAGTTTATTCTTTATTTCTTCCTTGGCAGTTTGTGAGGATTTTTTTCTGATATTGGATAAAGGGGGAGGTTCGACTGGGAGTGGGAGGTGTGGATTTATTTTAAATATATATTATATACTACCATTTATTTTCTATTTTCCCAACTTCAATTTGCTTGCACACACACACATTTGGGGTGCAAGCCAAGAACAGAACCTCTATCCTAAGTGATATCCTAACTGCCCACTCGCCCGTCCGCCCGCGCCACCACCCGCCCGTGGCCGCCGCCTGCCCACTTGCCCGCTCACGCCTCCCCCTGCCGCTGTCGCTGCCCGCCCATGGCCCCCTGCCACCGCTGCCCACCCGCACCTCCCCCCACCGCCCGCCCCCTGCCCTGCCCGCACCCCGCACCCCGCCCGCCGTAGGGGCAAAAACACTACCCAGCCCTGATCGAAGGGCCCCTATGCTCTGCGGGAAGTTCGGCTAAATCGCTGCACAAACCAAAATGACGAAACAACAAAATTTTTGAAGAACTCCCTCCCACTAGAGGCCAGGATTGCCCCATCCCTGCTGTCTTTCCAGAAACAGGCAAAAGCCTTTCTCTTCAGGCAAGATTTCCCTGAATGATGGACTAACATACATGGCTATACAGACTTGTGTTTATAACCACTTATATCTTTGTGCTTGTATCTCTCCTTGTGTGATTACATTGACACTATGTTATCAATTGTTATTTCTCATCCCTCATAACTTTTAGATGGTCTCCACAGTGTTGGTCAATCTATGGCAAGGGTGCCAAAGGTGTGCACTTAAAGCACTATTTGGGTCCCCTCAAAGATTGAATTTTGAACCAGCTCAGGTGTGAACCACCCTCTCAGGTACGTCCCGTGGGAACCCATGGAAGGGCTTCTGGTAGGCCGCTACCCTCTCAGGTACGTCCCGTGGGAACCCATGGAAGGGCCTTCTTGGCCGCCGAATATTGCCCCTTCATAGCCACCTGTATTCAGGTTAAATTGCTGTACTGGCACTTTGCGAATAATTAGTGAGTTTTGAATTGCAGTTTGGGCACTCGGTCTCTAAAAGGTTTGCCATCACAGGTCTGCCATACATAATTACATGGAATTTATACTTTTTTTTAAACTGCCTGTGTTCTCTTTTAGCTTTAATGTTGTCTTCTAATGCTATAAGATACTTCTCAATTCCCTGTTCTTAAACTTGAATATGTCTTAATTATATATTGTCCCTCATTACTGGAAGCCACCTTGGGTCCTTTTTCAAGGAGAAAGGCAGGGTAAAAATATTCATAAATAAAAATAAATGAATACTTGATTTCAGCCAGCATTGCATAAATGTTGCTCTTTGAAAACATCTGCAATGGGCAAATTTTGGTTATCTATCGCGGTTTTGTTTTTGTTGTTTGATAAACAGAACACTGCTGAGTAATGTCAACAGTGATGTTTGTTATGCATAAAAGAAAATGACTAATGAGCAACATGTCACTTTTACAAGTCATGTTTCCAAGCCTTAGGGAAGTCCAGTACAAACTTCCTATAAATAAAACAAAGAAGTCAGGATGTAAGACATATTAAAAATTCTCTTTTAGGGAAAACAAAAGCTAATTACGTGTGTGCTTTACACAGTGTTTTAAGTACAGGTGTTGTATTTTCCTTGGAGACCTAAAATAAATTCACACTTATGATACTGATGGTCCAGTGTATGGCTGGAGCTATTGGCTGAAAGTATATCACTCTGTACCAGATGCGGTTTCCATTCTTGTTCAACAGCTTGGTTAAGGTCAGATGAAAAAAATCTCTTTAGGCTTCATTAATAAAGGATCTGTTTCCAGAGGGCTGTTCAGAAGGTCAAAAGCAAGCTCTGGCATATTCACATTGCCTTCACACTCATAGGTGCCCCAGACCTGCAATGCTGCTATTCTCACAAGCGCCAGAAATTTGGAAAGCAACACCTATAAGCTGTTGAAAAGAGATTTGATCACTATCAAATGATCAAATGTTTTGTAAATGATTATACTACTAATAAGATTTAAATATAGAGTGTGCCAAAAATACCCCACACATTTTCTTAATATTCCTTTCACAGTTTTTAGACCATAGGAAAATGGGGCTCAAAGGGACTATGAAATGTTGGTGGGTTCAGAAGATAACAGCCTCAAGAGCTGACCATGAAATGTCCAGATTTATAGCTTTTGCTCATGGTGTTTCACATAAAGACTCTTTTCCCTTCAGAGTGAGCAAGATAGCATCTGGAGATTTGATGCATGCAAGAAAGAACCTTTTACATGTACTAACATGCATATGTAGGTGTTATGGAGGAATTCAAGGCTTGTATATCTTAATTACCGGTAATTAATATGCTGCCTTTCTCTCTACAGAGGACTTAAGGGGACTCCTGCTCCTATAAAACAATGTAATATTCAGAGTGAAAAATATCATAATGTATATTTAAACAACCAAATAACAGTATTAAAACAATTAAAAGTACTTTCAAAACATTTTTTAAAGAACAGTTACACAACATTTGTAAACACACACACCCCACTTGTCACTTAAACACCTCCCTGAAAAGGAAGGCATTGCCTGCAGGTGGAAGGACAAGATGGAGGAGACTGGCCTGGGTTGCTGTGGATGTGTTTTTGACACTCGGTCCTCCTTTCCCAGAGGGAGCTGGTATGTCTGAAGAGTGAAATAGGGTTGTGCACCATCAGTGTTTTGCAATTCTCCTCTTGGGTGTGTGGGAAGATAAATTCATAGGTACTTTTTCCGGGAGAAGTGAAAACGTCTCCAACAATGTCTCAGAAGTGATCTTCGCCACAAGTTGTGCTTATAGCAGGAAGGTCCAAGGCACAAGGAGAAATGGAGGTGGCTGCAGTAATCTTTCACCCAAAGCCTTCCCAGCATAGAACATTTTACAGGCCGTCTGAGATTTATGATGCAGACACAGAAACAGCAACATAAGAAAGAACACGGATTGATTTTGTCTTCCACTGGAAGGTGGGAACTGATATCGACAATGTAAAAGGAACATATTGTTAAAGAAAAATCTTCCCATTTCTCAGCACAGCAGCTGAGAGAGTATTATGTGCAGTGATGAGCTGAACGATCTAAGAAAAAATCCTCGGCATAATTCTGAGAGGATAATACGTTCTCTTCAGCTTTTAAAGGTGGCCTCATATGAAGCTGTGTGGGCGAAGTTACCAGACGTAGATGAAATGTCTATTATCCCATAGTATATAATAAAATCTGAAGTCATGTCTTTTAAAAGAGACTAAGAAAGAGTTTTCAAGCGAATGTAGTTCAAATGTGGTTCTGTTTGCCCTAGGTGTAGGCCAGTAGGCCAAAGTAATATACAGATTTCTTATAGCTAAATGAATTTTTTTCCAGTGCCTACATAAATACACCAACAAAGACACTTTGTAAAAATACGGAATTCATACTATAAGTAAGGTTACATTTATTTCCCCTTCTCTGGCTATTTCCTGTCCTGATTATTTCTTGACACTGAAACGGATCTGTCTGAGCTCCTTTAAAAATTGGAAACACAAATTAAAACAAAGGGCGCTTTTGCACGACCCCTAAGATCCGCTGGCCGCTTAAATTCGGACCAGAGATCTTAGGGGCTTGTCGCTCTTCCTGCTTCCCTACCCCTCCGCACTTCCTGGCTGCTGGCTGCGTGAGGGGAGGGAGAAAAAAAAGGAAGAAAAGATCGTGCCTCACCTCCATTCTGGCTCTCGTTCTGGCTCTCACTCTTGCCGGCAAGATTCCTGTGTCTGTAAAGTAGCTCTTAAAGGGGCGGGAGCCAAAACAACAACAAACAGAAGCGAGGAGAGCCCTGTACTCACTATCTTTACACCGCATCAAGGAATTTTCAGGACGGAAGAGCAGGTACTTGAAAGGTGCACTGGGACGTGCTAAAGTGGGCGTGGTCACACCTAATTTCCTGTAAACTCCGGAGCTGGTGGGTAAACATTTTTAAGCTCCGGAGCTGGGAGCCATTTGCCCTGGAGTTTAGGGGTCGTGTATAAACGCCCAAAGATTCGAGACTGGTAAAGTCTCATGTCAACCCTGCTGATGATAGAGAAGAGCTACTTTGGAGCTTCGGTGAGGTCCATTCCTGCCTAAGTGCCATCCTTTCTCAAGGAAAACCCTACTGAACCCAGCGTGGGATGGGGTCAACTGGAGAAGAAGGTGACCACCCCGACTGAGAAGGAAGAGGATTCTGGGGAGACAGAAAAAGTGGGAAAGAGAGTGGAGGAGAAAATGGGTTAAAAGGAGGAGGCAGGATGAAAGGCGGAAAAAGTGACAGGACAGAAAAGGTGAGAATAAAAGAGGAGGAGAAAAAGAGAAGGAATAAAAAAAATATTTAAAGAAAGCAGGATGAGAACGAAATCAGTAGAGTCAGGACAGACCGACCCAAAAAGGGAACCAAAAATCTTTTCTTCCCAGCTGAGAATTGACCTTCTTAGAAAACCCATGGACCCACAAGTGGGGGTGACTGATGGTGGCTAGGGAGGAGGCAGAAAGGAGAAGGCATGCAGTGGTCCCCGTCAATCCCTCTTACTGAGGTGAGAAGGAGGCAAGGGAATGAGGGCGAAAGATCAGAGAAAGGTAAAGATTGAGAGGGAGAGGTGCCAGAGGGCACGATGGCAGGGAACATCTGGAGCAGAGAGGACCAAGGATTCCTGTCGTGGGACCTTACAGACCAGGCACCCAAGACACATGGGTTAGAGACATTTGGAGGAGAGCGGGTGTCCTGTAGACCTGCCACTGATGGACACTGGCCCAGAAAAGGGGGGGTAGGACAATGAAGAGCTATGTGTTACACAAACCCATTTTTTAATCAAGAAAAGCAACTCCTTCCCCTCACTGTTGTATGAGGAAGCGGGACAGTTCATATCTGCTGAAGTGGCTAGTTTCTTGGAATTAGCCAAAATAAAGGTTGCTTGTTTGGATTTGCGAAATGCGTCTGTAGCATTTGATTCAAATAAGGAATCCACCTGAGACAGATGGCAGACCCTCCTCACAAGGTTATGGAAGGAATCTAGAGATTTACAACCTTACAGAGGAGTGTAATTTTCTCCCCTATTCTCCTGCTAGGTTCAGGAGTAGAAATGCGATGATGAAGCGTTGACAATCAGTAATAATACAGCTCCCGATGTGGGCAATGCAGAATAAAGGAACCATTTAAGTCTCCTACCGGGAATAAAAGTCTGAGAGAGGGTAGTTCACCTAATCTGCTTTACTGAATGAAACTGTGAATGGTATTGGTAACAGCTTATTTTATATCACAAACTCGCTTTCTTTTCAGCTGCTGATGCAGGTAGATTCTTTTTCAATGTGTCAGTTTTTCCTCCCAAATGAGAGAGAACTCCTCCCCACCAAAGATATTTAACTTCACCCAGTGAGAAACAGAAAATCGCTTTGAAGAGAATATATAATTACATTGTAAAAATCAAGACACCTTTTCCATGGGGCACTTCTCTAAGAAAATAATCTGAAAATTGCAGTCCTGAAGGCTTCTCTCAACCCTACTCAGTTTCATTATGTGACTCATCACCCCGGACTAGCATTGAAAGGTCTACTCACTGCACAGTGGATCTGCACTTCAACACAAAGACATTAAAAAATCAGATATATTGTGCTATGGTGTCATTGCGATGGCCTATTTATGCCAATGTTGGGTTGTAATCAAGGATATTCATTTTGTAGTGGGCAGTTTCAGTTCTATTGCTATGAGCGTTCATCCACACTGAGCATTTATACAACTTTCCTTAAAAGGTTCCCCCCGCACATGCGTGCTAGTCGTGTCTGACTCTAGGGGCGGTGCTCATCTCCGTATTCATGCCAAAGAGCCAGTGTTGTGCAAGTCCATGGCCACGTGGCCGGTATGGCTGCAAGGAAATACTGTTTTACCTTCCCGCTTTTTAAGGCGGTACCTATTTATCTACAGGAAGCTGGATTTAGGCTGAAGATCAGGGGAAACATCTTAACTGTTAGAGCAATACGGCAATGCAACCAGATTCCTTGGCAGGTGGTGAGCCCTCCAATACTGAAAGCATTTAATAGAAAATTAGGCAACCATATTTCAAATCTGCTTTTGACTTGGATTCTTGCATTGAAAGCGGAGTGGACGTGATGGTCTTACAGGCCCCACACTTGAGGGTCTACAGGATGGACTACATCTCACCAATCTCCACTCTCTGGGAATGGTCCTCCAAGAAGGATGTGAGCCATGCCAAGGTGAGGCCCCCAATTCCCAACTCAGAGAGCCTCCCCGGGAGGATACTGTAGTTGACAGTATCAAAGGCTGCTGAGAGATCGAGGAGGACCAACAAGGACATCTTGCCTCCACTGGACTCCCTCAGTAGGTCACCCATGCTGCCACCTGAACCCAGACTGGAAGGGATGTAGGGTTTCATATTTCATTCTGTCCCATTTCCAACCCTCCCATGTTTCCTTCCTTTTTTTAAATTACAAAATAGCAATTATGTCTTTTGACTGGCAGTGCTATGTAAGAGCTGTTCACTGGGAACCCCTGATAGACCTTGTTACAGTAGTGGTAGTACCAGTAGTAAGAGTAGCAGTCCAAGGTATTTCTGAAGAGTACCAAAGAGAGTTCTGGATGTTTGGTGTTTTATTTAGCACGTTTTTCAATCTATAAGATGTCCCCATGTGTAAGATGACCCCCACTTTCCCAAACCAAAATTACAGTTTTGCAACTGCACAGTTCTCTTATCACCTTACTTCCATATATAAGATGATCCTTAATTGGTAGTTCAACAGTTTAGGACAAAATTATAGTCTTATACATGGAAATACTGTATTTGCTATATCCATACTTGCCTTTCCTAAAACGAACCCAATGCAGTTTACCTGAAATTTTCTTCATCCCATTGTTACCTTCGCCTCTCCCTTACAACCACCTTACGTATGTAGCAAGTCAGGTTGAGAGACAGTGACTGGTCCAAGGTCATCCAATTATAGTTCAGTGAAGACTAGAACCCAGATATCACAATCTCAGGCTAACCCTCTAGTGTTGCTATACGTCTCTCTCTCTCTCTCTCTCTCTCTCTCTCTCTCTCTCACACACACACACACACAGAGAGAGAGAGAGAGAGAGAGAGAGAGAGAGAGAGAGAGAGAGACTGAGTGCATTCTTGTGCTATTCATGCAAAGTATGGGTTTGGTCAACACTACTAGCATTGACCATCTGACTATCTGCATATTTTGCAGTATGAAGGATTCTTCAAGTTGCAGCTGAAGAGCTTTATCAGTGACAGCTCGGTCACAATGTGGAAAAAGGAAAACTTCGCAATACTGTAAGTTTGGGGGTGGGAAATTGGGGTTGGTTGAGACAGAAAATCTGAAGGGAATTAAAATGTGTGTGTTTAGTGGAAGTAAACACTCTGCATTTCTAGTTGGAAAGTTCTAGAGAAGGAAGAAGCTGATGGAAAATAAAGGAGGAGGCAGCCCTGTTGCTCGGTAGGGTAGATGGAAATACAGTAGCACTTTATTTCCCATATTATACCAATTGTGAGAGCAGGAAAGGTTGGCACCCTGAGTTCAATCAACATACAGTATATATAAAAAGGAGCTTACATAAAGCTTGGCAACAACCTTGTTTCTTCCTTAGCAACTTACCTATATCTTTTTTTAAAGTCACATTTTACGCTTTCAGAAATATGTTCAGAAAGAGAATGAAATGCAGACAATAAAATGCCATGCTGCAGATAATATGCAGACCTTGCTGAATTTGACAAACGTAGGCCTTCTGTGTTTTAAGCCTATAAACTGATGCATGTTGGAAATGTTTACCATTTACTTCTTATCAAGGAAACTGTCCTACTCTTGAGGCCCAGCTGAGGTTGGTTATCACTTGTGTATCATGACAGCACATGAACAAATCCCTTAGTTGATGCCCTTTATAGCAATTTGTTGCACAAGAGAAGAATATAGCAATGCTTCTGTAAAGTGTGGCTATGCCAGGATGAAGAATGGCATGGAGCAGATGGGGGCATTATGCCCCAATTATTTTGTGAAGTAGTGACATGGCTGAGTCAGTAGATCAGTTGAGAGTCTGTAAGCAGTATAGGCAATGTATGGGACATTCTGCTGCTGATGCATGAAATTTAGCCACTATCTTCCAAGATCTTTGTGTGTTTTCCAGAAACGACTGCGTGTTTTCTGTGCCTATTAAAATATAAAGTGACTGTTCGAGAGATCAATATACTTTCCCATTTTGACAAATGCAGTGCCTTTGACATAATAAACGTGCTTTTGTTCCGCAATTTGTTGAGACATATTCCCAACCCAGTCTTTTGATAGCAATACTGCACTAATTCTAGAGGCATTCCAAGAATATTTAGCATCTCAACAATGCAATAGCTTGCCTAGAGTGTGCATCCTTTGTGATTAATAGTGGGAGGGGAGTACTGTACATGGAAATTATTTTAGGCAGGTCTATGTTGGTTTTAATATAATGTATCAGAACCTAGTGATCCTTATATTCTCTCCTCAGTATGACCAGCCTGTTTGGTATCACTCTATCCGGTTTGTTTTTGTGGCACAGGTTTTTTTTTAACCCTTGTGGGAAGTGAAGGTATTTGGGAACAACGGATGAAAAGACACGAGGCCCTTCCAGGCAAGTGAGGGGAGGAGCACAAAGGAGGTTTTCATTTACTTACTGGAAGATGATAGCATAATGGATGGAGTTTGATTAATTTGCCATAAGCCTTCCCCACCCCGAGATAGCATGTTCTGATGCACCTCTGTAAACGTGTTTGTTGCTAGGAGGATGACACATGTAAACAAGATCTCTGCTTCAATGCTTCAGAAGTTCCTGATGTGCGTTTTATGCAAAAAACTGTAATGCCAAAAATCTTGTACTTCATGCAAAATGCAAGATTTTTAAAGGCAAAAAAATGTGCAAAAAACCCCCAAACAGAAAACAAACAAACAAAAAAGCATTTTGCATATCTCTCTGTGTGAATGCTGTTGCTGACAAAACTAGTGCCGGTTGCTTCATTCTTGTGTAGGAATGAAAAATCTCACAACAAATGCTCATTTTTCGACAGGGCATATCAACGTGTAAGACACTCTTCTCTGCCCAGGACCAGGATGTGTGTGAGGAGCCATTACATCCTTACTCCATGCATGTCTGCTTAAACAAGCAGCCCCTTTGCCCTTTTAGCTGAAAAATGATATTCACAATACTCTTCTTTCCTCAAGCTGTATCTTCCACACCCTAACTGCTCCAATGACTAGGCCACAAAGTTGTCTCTTTTCCTCTCAACCATGCTAGGTAAGGCCTAGGACAGGTGAGTCCAAACTTCAGCCCTCCTGATGTTTTGGACCAAAACTCCCAGAATTCCAAGTCTATATTTCCAATGGCAAAGGACTGTGGGAATTGTGGTCCAAAACATCTGGAGGGCCGAAGTTTGGACATGACTGGCCTAGGATGATCACCTCACTGGCAGGAGTCTGCCCTGTAACTTACGACAGGCTGAACTGCAGCAAAAACCCTGGTTCCTCACAGGCATGGCCATTCTGCTTTTTTCCCTTCCATACATACTGCATATTACAAGGGTTAAACAGTGCCCACCGGGGGAATACAAAATTTTCACTTGAAGCTTAGCCTGAGCTCTAGCTTCAGGTTTTGAGACAGTGGTGTTCACCGCCATTTGGGAAATAAGGCTAAACTAGACAAAAAGATCAATTTAATTCCACCTAGTGGTTCTGACAGTGGTGTGGTTACATAGTTTCATGGGGCCCATAAGCAGAGAGAATGAAGGCAGTGCCCCCCCCCCGTTCTGTTCCTCCTCCTCCTCCTCCTCCTCCTCCTCCTCCTCCTCCTCCTCCTCCTCCTCCTCCTCCTCCTGCACTACCAATGAATAGTACTAATAGGCATATTGCATTTGAATAGAAATGTGGCATTTTGCAATCATGCTAATCTTACTCCTTTTTCAGAAGTAATTTGTAATAAAGATAAACAATTCAGTGAATTACTGCAGAAAGAAATATTGCTGCAATTTTAAAAACATACCACAAAGCATAAACATAGACGAGTATCTGTATCATGAATGTACAAAGCTATAATTACACTACCAAAATTACAAAAGAATATTCAAGGACAATCTTTAACCCAAACAGGGAAGGAAGTTCATCACAAAATGCCAAGCTAAGCTTATCCTATCAGCATCCTGAGAGTGTTCTCTCCCACACTGCCATTGGGAATGAGCCAGCAGTGAGTATATTGATACACGAAACCGTCAATATTATCATATATAGAACAATAAATAAAATATAGACACTAAAAAGGAATGCCAAATTTATTTGAACTTGTGTTTTAGCCCATGTCTTTCGCCAACCCAATAACAAATTTATGCAGTCAGGAATGCAGCCTGAGAAGAATGAAATCCAAGAAGAGTAGCATTTTGAAAAATTCTCCATGTATATTCCTCATTCACGCACAGATGTATATCAACAGAGTCATCCATGCACCAAAATGATCAAATAGTACACTATTTGTATTTTATACTATTTTGCCTCCCCGCCACCAGTGTGTGCGTGTTTTGCGGGATCCATGTTTGTCCTGGGTGACACAGGCCTCAGTTGTGGTCCTGTTAACTGCTGATACACCTTTTCTCCCTCAACATGCCCAGTTCTCTTGTAATGCAAATTAAATCATTTTAAAGCATCTTCATCTTATGGTGGTGAATTCCACAAAAAGTAATTAGGCAGTGTAAAGAAGTATTTTCTTTCCTGCGTCCTGAATATAAAGCAAATAACAGCTTTACTGCAGATACTTCCAGACGAGGCTTTTATTTTGCTATCATGCCTACTGTATATATTAAATTCTGAAGGGGGTGGACGGTACTGTTGTCTTTCATATGTAAGTCTCCCATGTGTTTACACTGCTTTTTGCTTTTTTTTCCCCCAACTCACAGAAAATGGATTAATGAAGAAATGAAAGAATAGCTGCACATCTTTTGACTTACAGTATCCAGAGAAACTCAAGCTCTAGTAGCTGAGAAAGGGAGAAAAGATGTTTTTTCTCACCATGCTCTGCATATTCAGAATTTTACAAACCTGTATCCTGTCCCTGTTACTTGTCTCTTTTAAAACTACTCCCTCCCCCACTAATGTCTGTACAGTACAGTAGGACCTCGTATCTGCAGGGGATTGGTTCCGGGCCACCCCACAAATACCAAAATCTGACGATAAGGGCCACCGCTGTTATCTGGGAGTGACGGTGGTGATAGGAAGGTGCAGCAGCGTGGCGGACTGAGTGGAGTGAAGGCGCTCTCTCCTGCTGCTTGGTCTGCCAATCTGCCATGCAGGAGAGGGTTAGTGCTGGGGGGGGGGAGTCACTCAGCGTGGCTTTCCCCCCAGACCTTACCATCCTGCCTAGCAGGAGTGAGTTAGTGCTGGGGGGGGAGCCACGCTGGGCAGGTCAGCAGACTGCCTTCACTTTACCCAGTCCGCCACACTGCTGCACCTTTGGGAGGACCAGGTGGCATGAAGGCACTCTCTCCCGCTGCTTGGTCCACTGACCTGCCCAGTGGGAGTGGTGGGGTGCTGGGGGCGAAAGCACTGCCCAGTCTGCTGCCCAGGCAGCGAAGCAGAGCTTTTGCCGCCAACATCCCCCCCCCCCGCTGCTTGCTGATCACCAACCGTGTATAACTGAATCCATGGATGGCAAATCAGCTGACAGAGGGTGGTACTGTATAAGATTTGCATAACTTGATACAGTTAATTGAAGTGAACTGATAAGGTACCAGGGCATGATTTGGTCACAGCACCGTTGAGGTCTGCCCTGATATCACACCAATTGGTTTCAATTAGTCACAGCTAATTGTCAACACAAACTTTACTTGAAAACCAGTAGGTTTTGAGGAAGTGTCTACAAAAACATACCACATTTCCCACCTTTAAAACACACCCATGTATAAGACGGCCCCCAATTTTCCAGCCCAAAATAACAGTTTCTCTCATGTAGTTCTCTCATTGGCTTACTTCTGTGTATAAGACAACCCTAAATTTTTAGTCTAACAGTTTTAGTAAAAAAAAAAGTCCTATACATGGAAAAGTGCAGTATTTGCTATATTTGTTGACACTCAAATTCATATTAAAACACATGATGGTATCTGTGTTCCCAGCTAAACCACCTCCAGAGCATCTTGTTAGCAACTTCCTGTAAGAACACTTTAAAATTTTATTTTATGTATAACAACCAATAAAAATACAATGAGATACAACAAACCAAAATAACCTTAATAACACACAATAATACAAAACAGTGTCCCTCCTTCACCAGGACCAGCTGGAGATCTAATTTTTTCCTTCATTACAGAGCCCCCTTTCCTTTCCAGTAGAATATGTTTTAAGAATTTGGATGCAGGTGAGGAAGCATGAAGTTTAAAACTAATTACTGTCCAATACAGCTAATTATCTGTTTTTGAACTAAACTTTATGGTTAGTGCATTAAATATTCTAGTCAATTTTTCTACAGCATACTTGAACTCACTGTCTGTCCAACCCTCTGTTAATTATAATCTTCCCACAGTGTGTAATAATAGACACTTCATCCCCATTTTTCCCTTCTGTTTTCATCTTCCTCCATTTGCTTGCATTTATTTTCATCCTGATTCTGTCTGCTGTAGCAAAATGGTTACCTTTCTTTGTACTCTGCATTCTGATATTACTTCCCTCCCACAAAGCATCATTATTAGCTAAAGAAGCTCCTAATTTGAAAGATGCCTAATTGACCTTCATTTTTTAGTCATTAATATAAGGCTACCATCTTTGCCCCTTCCGTATTCCTACCATGGACCATCTGTTCAGTTGGTGCTTTATTATGTATTTTCACCAAAATGGTGGACCTTTAAGCAATTATTACCTATATTATTTGGATATAAAAGAAATATACTGTAGTACTAATTAGACTTGGGATCTAGAGGTAATTCAACAGCAGTTTAACTTTCTTCTCTTACCTGACGGACTAGAGAAGAACTCAGTTTTCCTTCATTAGATTGCAATCAGAGGTCTTGAATGCATAGCCAAAGTTTAACTACATCTTTTTATGCATTCCTTTATAATTCTATATGGGGTGTGTGTCCTTCAATCTTTGCAAGGTTTCATTTTTCAAATGGCAGGCTTAGTTGCACTGTGTAGTGAAGACGTGGCATGGATTCTAGAACTGGACCTCAAACACAGGGCAGGGCCTTTGTTAAATGTCCAATCCTGAATCTATTTAAGTCAGTTACACGTACAAACACACACGCACACGCACACGCACACACACACACACACACACACACACACACACACACACACACACACTGCTTTTAACAGTTAAGAAGCAACAAGCTATTAATTACTTATGCTAATCAGCAAAACAGCAGTGAGAGTAGCAAGTACTGTAGGGTTTCCTTCACTTGGAAAATGTTAATGAGCAAATGACATTTGTCACTTGTTTACTGTGAAAATTTGGGTGTAATTCTAAGAACTATTATTATATCAATAACTATTTTATCACAAACAGTAGAGTTTTATGCTGGAAGTGACAGAACAGTGGTTGGTTTTCAGAGTGAAACAGTGATACACTATACTGTTTTTCTAAGTACTGTACATTTTCCTGCAGTAAATTTACTCTTTTTTTTTTCCTCCTGAAGATTACATAACATTTTCTGGTTATAATTATTTGTGTTAACTACAAATAATGCAACATCTTTTAAAACTACTGTATCTAGTTTATTATTCCGTGGGAGCATTTTCAATACAGTAGTTATTCTTCAAGGCAGAAAAAGATTTTAAATGTATTTTCATGTATAAATCCTAAACTCTGAATATATAGTGCGAAAATTATAATCTTTCCAAATTACTTCACAAATATATTTTTCTGGTGTTGAATTTCATTCACAGGTGTTATATAATGTTGGATGGTTTGAGTTACAGCACTGTCTGTGATCATTTACACAGAAGGTGGCCCCACTGAATTCAGTGGGATCACATCCAAGTATGTACATGTGTAAACTTAACACATTCTAATGATTAACGTAATGAAAAAAGTGAACAAGTATACTTCAAAGACTAAATGAAGGAAGGTTTCCTTAATGCCGTTCTCATTAAGATATTTATTTATACTTCTGAGTAAGTTTGCTTAAATTAAAACCCTTTTGTATAATACAGTACAGTATTAGCGACTTAAATATGTAATAAATTTACTGACAATGTGCCATTTCCCCTTTTCTATGAATAACTGCAGGAATGGAAATTACATGTGGCATAAGATGGTATAGTGTGATATTGTCATTAGCCCTTATGGAAAAAAAAGTATTTAATCACATTAATCACAAATCTCTAATGAATCGTTGTTTGGTTAAAGGACGTTCTGGAGGGATTTGTAATGGGCATGGTGGAAAGAGGTTGTGAAGGGATTTCCATAATTTGTGTTGTGTTAATGACTTAAAGCAGCTTTATCATTTGTTGTTCTTTCCTCATAGTAGGCTCTTAGGTGATTAAAAAAAAATCCATGCCCAGTGAAATCAGTAGTATGACCAGTTTTATCAGACAAAACTCCCATCATGTGATCACACAGGCAGCGTCAGAGAGACTGAAGCTGCTAAGCAAGCAGTAGGCAATGAGTCTTTGTGCCGAGTATGGCTCTAGTAGCTGAACAATAAAGCATATGGTACCGGCAATAAAACATAGGGCTGGGAAATTTAAGAAGATTCTGTGGGAACCAGGAAGGCAGATATAACGCGTCACAGAATTGCAAAATGACAACCAGTGCGAGTGCATAATTATTAGGACAACGCATGGCTTGGAAAAAACAACTCTTTGAACAGGTTGGTTTTTGTTTGCTTCCGATTATTCAAGGATGTAAATGTTTTGAATGTCACTTTGTGCTTTGGCTGTAGCATTCTGGGTGGCTAACATTTGTTGTTGTTCCTGATGAATACAGTAAGGTGTGGCTTGTTTGATGCACGTGAGCTGAATTATTAGTTAATAGGCTGTCCAATCTGTTAATGTTCTGGTTTTTTTTGGGGGGGGGGGGGGGGGGTTGGGGGGAGTAGTTAAATCTCTGCAACCAGACTCATTACAGAGCCATGGTTAATGGAACAGCCATTCATTATAATCAACCCCTATAACTGATCAGAGCCGTTTTTTAAATGCAGTGTTTTTTTAATAGAGCAACAACAACCTATTATACTGATGTCTTGTCAACCTCATTATTTTGAGACAATAACATGTGGTTTCAATGATAGCAATTTTCTTTTATGCTTTTAAACAATAAATGGGATACACAGCAAAGGTAATTAGTATGCATATGATTAATATAATTTTTAAGCACTGTCTTTTGCCAAATATTTTTGGGGCAATGATGCAAAGACAGATGTATGTGTGTACACTCAGACAATTAGATTACATTCAACACACCCCACCAAGCCTTTAAAATCAGGTTATTCTCTATTTTATATTTTTCTACTCTTTCTTGTTTCTTGTTTCTGTTCCATTTGCTGAAAGAAAGATCTCCTGTGTTTTCAGTGACAATCTGTAGAAAGTACCTTTTAGGGACTTTTTCATATTTAATGTTGGGAATTTGGTTTGTATTAAAAAAACAAAGCTTAACAGGATTGCAGTCAGTACCACAGCATTTTGGAAAGTTATGCAATACATATGGTTCCCCATCTTGAAACAAATGGAGCAGTTAATCTATAATATGTATTTCAGTGATAAGGAAGCAGTATATTTGAACACTGCTGATGTATCCTGCAGGAAGCAAAATGGGTGAAAGCAGGAAATAAGACAATCATAAATCACTTTTCCTAACAATTAAAACAAACAACCAAACAAACATTCACTTCCTGACATTAATATCTTACGTCCCCTTACTCTTTTTTTTTTGGCCCTACACAGATGACAGGCTTAGATTTGAAAAACTGAAGTGTTGTTTTGGTCCTGATTGTTAAATAGTTGCACTGATGTAAAAACAGGACATCCTCTTTCCCGATTCCCCTCATCATTTGACTGTCATGCAACACTCCACACCTCAACCCACCCCCCCAGCCTGCCATCCTTCTGCTAAGGCTTGCTATTTTGCAAAGCAAGCCTGGAAAAAGCAAAGACGAGTCTATCACACGATAGCAGTTGGCAGGGGGAAAATATTCTCAAATATCGGGCAGGCTGCATTTCTAAGTACGAAGGCCTGATTCACAAACCCCTTTCCTCCCTGGATTTAAATACAATATTTGAGTATTGTGGTCACCTAGGAAACCAGCCACTAGAGCGTGGATGTGTTGCGTTCTGATGAAATGGCAGGAAAGCTCCTGTCAAATTAAAAAATAAATAAATCACTCTCGGGTTAGTTGTCATTTTCCAACACACCGGTCACAGCGGCGCTTAGTGCAAGCATAACAACCCTTTCTCCCTCTCTCTCTCTCCATCTTTCTCGGGATTCGGCTATACAGTATTGCCTCAAAGAACTGCAGTCCTCTCTTTGCCTCCTCCTGCCAGCAGCCTTCTCCTCCTTGCAGCGGCTGGCGAGGCCTCCGCCAGCCTTATGTAAATCAGGCAAGCAGCGGAGCTCTGACTGCAGAGGGAGGCGAGCAAGTCAGAGAGGGAACGGGGGAGGCTTTGCTGAGGCGGGGAGCCAGCCAGCCCTGTGTGCGTGTGCGCGCGTGTGTATGTGTGTGTCGGTGTGTGTGTGTGTGGGGGGGGGGAGAGAAATGAGTTCAAAGGTCAGAGAGCTAGTGGAATGCTGTAACAGTTGACGGCGTGTGTGTGTGTGTGTGTGTGTGTGTGTGTGTGTGTGTGTGTGTGTGTGTGTGTGTGTGTGTGTGTGTGTGTGTGTGTGTGTAAGGGGGGAATATACAGGCTGCTGCATCGAGCGCTTGCAGGCACAGCATGAGGCGGGCGAGCCCTGCTGGTGTGTCTCTTGCAAAGACCGCCTTGCGTCTGGAGCTGCGTTGGAGGGCAAGGTAGGAGGAGGATCGCGCCCGCAGACGTGGGCTTGTTGCGAGTGGCTGGTTCTGGAAGATGCTTTAGGCTCGCTTCGGGATCTCCGCTCCCATCTGGACCTTCTTCACCTCTCTGCATGTGTGCATGTGTGCGTGTATGTGTGCGCGCGCGCCCGCGCGCGTTACTGAGTGTTGGGATTTGAAAGCGCGCTCCCGGTAAGAGATGGCTTATGTTTCGCTGTGGTGTCGCTCGACGTCTTTTCATTGTCACACGCGAGGCCTGTCAGATTATTGGAGCCGTGGCCCTTGTAAATAAACGTGTCCTGCCGTGGCATTGTGTCAGCATGGATCTGTGGTAAGTGTAAACGTGTGTTGTGTTGAAATTATAAAGATAGTATTTAGTCGAGTATGGTTGCATTCCGGAGGAATTAAAGCGATTAAATTTGAGAATGGGCATACGTGTTCACGAGTGTATTATATACAGTACAGGTTTGTTGTCCCCAAATCGCACATAGTTGGAGGCGTTGCCCTGGGCTACAGATTTATAAAACACATCAGGTTTGAATGTACTGTAACAGTTGAGAGGCAGGGCGGTTTTGATCACGCGGGTGACGTGTTGGGGACTGGAGGGTAAGGGATGGGACTGCTAGATGTACCGTTTTCATGTGTTTCACCCTTTCCATTTCAGACCCAGAGTTCAGAACAGCTTATATTTTAGCACCTTTGTTCCAAGTACTGTACGTGCATTTTGTATTACAAATAATGACAACTAAATAAAGCATCAAATCAATGCATTAAACCTCACCTGCGAGACTGCTGTTGTTTGGCATACTCACATTGCTTTCTGATACTGAAGAATCCATTTAATTTCAAGCGTTTATTACAAATGTAGAACAGATTTTACTATCATAATTGCAGCTAGTAAACTATGAAAACTAGGAATAAAACTTTGTCTGTCCACTGCATTGGGGGTGTTTCTTCTATTAAATCAGAACACACACACACACACACACACACACACACACACACACACACACACACACACACACACACACACACACACACACCTAATTTCTTTCTTTTCTTTTCTTTTTAAAGTCTGGATTATTACTTTAATTATTCATTCACTGTATTGGTGATTTAACAACGCTTCCTTCTTTCCTACCCCCTCAGTTGCTGAATTAAAGATTTCAGTGGTAACAGCAAAATAAGCTACTGAAATTATTCTTTTGGCAATCATGTATTCTCATTTCAAGCTATTTAACAGCAAACTAGAAACCTCGTATACAAGTAAAGACAGCAGAAAATCCAAAATGGTAGCACAGTGCACCCAAGTTAAAACATTTCAGAATGGCAGATTGACATAAATGGTTTTAAGCATCTTGGAAACTTCTAAGTGACCTGAAGGGAGATGGCTAGAAAATGATTAACTAATGTATATACAGTATGTGCCTTGTCCCCTTAGAATGAGGGTGGAATTGTGTATGTTAGAGGTCAAGCACAGTTCTTGGGGTGTTTATAATTATCTTTGATACCATCACTTTTGTTGGGGAGATGGGTGGGCTTGTATAATCTTCAGAGGATCTTGGGGAATCTGAATATTGCTTCTCTTTCAACTTCTGGAACTTACCCATACCAGCTTTATAGTCTTCTCTAAGCAATGACTCTTTCAGAAGAAGATATTGCAGACAAGGGCTTGTGGATCATCCCTACACTCTTGAGAGCTATAAGTGGAGTGGCTCTGATTTATCTAGGGCAAATAAGTTTCTGTAATTTAGAACACACTCTTCCCCATGATATGTGTTGATAAAAACATTTTAAAATATGTGCACTCGTTTGTGTCTTGACTTGACATCCTATAAAAAGGTAAAGGTTCCCCCCGCACATGCACACCAGTCATGTCTGACTCTAGGGATGGTGCTGTGCTCATCTCCATATTCAAGCCAAAGAGCGAGTGTTGGCCACGTGCCCACCATGGCTACAAGGAAACACTGTTTTACCTTCCTTCTTTTTACGGTGGTACCTATTTATCTACTTGCATTTACATGCTTTCAAACTGCTAGGTTGGCAGGAGATGGGGTTATCAGCGGGAGCTCGCTCTGCTGGGTGGCACCCAGAATTCGAACCGCCGAGCTGCCGACTTTGCAACCAACAGCTTTCGGAGCTTTAGTCTGCTGAGCCACCATGCCTATCCTATAGACTACTGCTAAAAAGAGGTTTTGGTTTTGGTTGATATTGCCCCCTAACATTTAGAACAGGGGTGCACAGCCTACATTCTTAGGGCCACAGGTCCCTCAGTGGTTGGTGAAAGCAACTGATGCTGTTTACTGTTCATCACATTTAGTCCTTGACTGTTTTCCTGTCATTAGCAGTGTAAGGAAAACCACTTTTGTTATCATTAGCAACAGATGGTTCTATCCCATAATTCTGCTTCTAAAAGACAACACACATGATACCCTAGTGTATTTAGATGTATTTAGAAGTATGCTCCCATCAAGAAGTGAAAGGCATCTGTTTGTCATAGGCCATGCTATCTCTCATGTCCACATATTGCAAGTAGCCATTGTTGTTCTTATGTGGTCCTGGAATATAAACACACAGTTACTTTGATTGGAAATCCTGTTGATGGCGGCCGAACCAACTGCACTATTGAATGCTGGAAGTGACAGTCTTAATGGTAATTACTAGAAGATGATTTCACTTAAATAATTACACACACAAAACAGCCCCTGCACATCAGCGGACATTAGGGAGTTTTAAATGTTTCTATGTGCGTGTGCTGAGATACGTAAACTATGGCTGTGCATGTACATGTATGTACAGTAATTTATGTCTCCCAGTCAAGATGACCACTATACAGAGTGGTCATCTTGAGGGAGAAGATGAGGGACGGACAGACAGACAGACAGACAGACAGACAGACAGACAGACAGACAGACAGATAGATAGATAGATAGATAGATAGATAGATAGATAGATAGATAGATAGATAGATAGATAGATAGAGCAAATTTTCCTTTATACAAATTTCCCATAGGAATGCATTGAAAACAGAGTAATCCCTAATCGCGACCATTTTTATGTTGTATGGATTCGCCCCATAGACGATTCTGTTAAATTCCCCTATCCCCTATGTTGTACAGATTTTATACAAACTGTTTGTTATACGAGGGTTCACTGTAGTAGCTATGCACCTGTGATATAGAGCAGTAACAGAAAAGTAAACAACCCTATTTAGAACTTGTGGCAGTTGATTATTATGAGTTTTCAAAACTTTGACCATGAACGTATCTGGCAGTATATATGGCTACAGGGATCACTAAGGGCCTTTTTACACGACCCCAGGGATCTTGGGGGTTCATCACTCTTCCTCTGTCCCCACCCCCCTCCGCACTTCCTGGTTGCTGGCTGCGTGAGGGAGGGAGAAAAAAGAAAGAAAAGAATGCCGTCTTACCTCCGTTCTGTTCCCGGCAGCATTCAGATCTCTTAAAGGGGGCGGGGGGCAGAAAAACAACAAACAGAAGCCAGGAGAGCCCCGCACTCACTATCCTTACACCGGATCAAATATTTTTCACATCCAAAAAGCAGGTACCTGAAAGCTGCGCTGGGATGCGCTAAAGTGGGTGGGGTCGCACTTAATTTCCTGTTAACTCCGGAGCTGGTGGGTAAACATTTTTAATCTCCGGAGCTGGGAGCCATTTGCCCCGGAGTTTAGGGGTCGTGTATAAATGCCCTAAAAGTCTGTCTTGGAATTTAAATGTGCCTCAAAGGATCTTTTTGTTCCCATGTTCCTTTGGACATGGGCTCCAGTACTGTATTTGAACCCTTACACCAAATGATTTTTTTTAGTCTGTGATTTGTCACAAGGTTCTTTGCTGTTCTTGCTCCCCCCCCCTTTATCTCTCTGATAGTTTATAATCTGGCTTCCGGTTTTGGACTGGAACTGTAACAGCCGTAATGGGTCCTGCTACTGAACAGAGGAGAACCATTTGTAAAGCATAGCTGTGTTGTGCAGGAAGACAAGGAACATGGCACAGAGGTGGACAGGACTAAGGCTGATGCCTTGTGGCACATTCTAAAGCCTTTATGATTCCCTAATTCAGTGGTTCCCAATCTGGGGGTCGGGACCCTTTTGGGGATTGATTGACCATTTCACAGGGGTCTCCATGAGCCAGTGAGGAAAAAGTCACAAATGGCTTGGGTCTGGAGGGGGGGGAGGAGGGGGAAAGAGGGAGTTACAGCTTGATAGATTGGAGGGGGTGTCAGTTAATGGCACCGGAGGCTGTGAATGGCTGAGGGTGCCTGTAGAGGGAAGTTCTCTGTAGCACCTGCGGCAGTGGCTTGTGGCCTCTTCCAAGCAGGGCAAGGGGTCACCACAACATGAGGAACTGCATTAAAGTGTTGGGGCATTAGGAAAGTTGAGAATCACTGCCGTAATTCAACTCTGGGTAGAATTAGGGAACTGCTCTGTTGTTCCCTGTGTGCCTGGAAACCTGGCTCTAGACGTCATTGAAATGGAGTCTGGAGTGGACTTTTTGATTCCAGTCTATGGAGACCTTAATCCATTCAAGCAGAGGGTGAGATTCTTGCTAATCCGAGGCTTTGAATACCGTGAAGATCTTTGTAGAATATTTGGAACGCTAGTTCGTACTGTTTGGAGGAGCTGGCCCTAAAACCTGTGTTCTTTGTTCAGAAGAAGTTCATAAACCACTTAAATCCCACAGAAATCTTAAGATCCAGTGTTCATTTGTGACAGTTGTTTTGGCAGACAGAAAAAGTAAAAACAGAAACAGATTGAAATAAGATTTTATAGGTCAAGTTCTATCCTTTGAAGTCATAGGGCTGTATGTTTGGAATGCTAGATGGGTCCTTTCCAGTAGGGCAAGAAGTGAAAGAGATCTATTTCTGTCCTTCCTCCATTTTGTTTTTGATTTTTTTTCAACACATTCCTCCTCCAGTTTCTGGCAATGGAAGGAACTTCTGTTGCAGGATTAGGGAGACCACCCTTTTCTACCCAAAGATTTCCATGCATCATCTAGGCCACAACTGTGTTCCTCCTCTCCCCCTCCCCACCCCTGTGTTACAGTAGATACAACCACATATATTCCTACGTGGGAAGAAAGCACGGTTCCTAGGTTAGATTTTCTCTGAGGTTGGAGATCTCTGTCCTTAGGGAAATTTCACTGCTACCATTGACTATCGTTATAGGTAGACTTTGTCAATGCTTTATATTAGTATGCCACTAAATACATAAATTTCATTACTGCACCCTGCCACCTCAATTGTAATTTTTATTTTGTGAATTCCTTATTTATTTATTTATTTATTTATTGCGCCATCTAGCAACAAGGCCACTCTGGGCAGTTTACAAAATTAAGCAAATGCAAAAATACAAAGCATAAACATATACAGTGGTACCTGACTTAAGAGCAGCTCGACTTAAGAGCAATTTGAATTAAGAGTGGAAAACTGTTGGCATTTTAACTGCCACCTTACAAATTTTCGATATGGTCAGCTTGACTTACAAATATTTTTTTTCACTTTTTTGATTTTGTAATTTATTTTTTAAATTTTTAGATAGGTACCCCAATTTAAGAGTAGTTCGACTTAAGAGCATGCATTCAGAACGGATTAAATTCATAAGTCGAAGTACCACTGTACGCTCAACAATAAATAAACAGCCACACACTTCTTTATTGGGAGCTTCCTGTCAATTTCACCTTCTGTTCATGAATTGAGTTCCTCTAATGAGTGTTTTGACTTCCTATGATCCCTAGGTAAGATTAACTCCAGTATAAGAGACCTACTGTGTTTTTGCTGTTCCATCAGCTCTATATGGATAGAAGAGTGAGAGAGCATAAGGCATGTTAAAGCCTTTGGGAGATAAAGGTGGGTGGGTTAGAATAATTTTGTCTCTCTTGAGCTATGGAAATTGTGAAGTAACTTTTTTTAAAAAAAGATGGTAAGTGCTAAAATAATACCCGAGCATTCTGAGCATGGCCACCATGCTCTAAATAACTGTGTTTGTGTAAAACAAGCATTATAGATTTTAATATGAAATGTGTATGAGTGGGAAAAGAAAGAAATTCAATGATCCTGCTTATTTTTTTTAAAGGATAACATTATTATGAAAAACAATCTCCATTGTTATTACAATCATAGCAGTGTTCTTTTTTCTGAAACCGAATTTTGGACTTTCTTTTTTGGGGAATGCCTTTTTGGTTCCAAAGAGCTTCAAATAACATTTGTCCACACATAATTTAAATTGAATATAAAAGTGACGTGTGTGATGTAATTCAGCAAAAATGTAAGTTGCATGGGTTGTATGAAAAGTGATGTTTTCTCTTGCCTTTTTTATGAACATCTCTTTCAAAAGGTAGTGCTTTGTTGTTGGCAAATTGCTAATTGGCCTGGAGCATACCTGCTGATTAAATAGAAAGATGCATCCCAAAAGACAGGGATAAATATATTTTCTGTGGATAACAACACCCCTGCTCTGAAAAGGTGCTTATGATAACCAGATAGGTTTTGCGCATCCATTCCAAGAAAAGACCAGATGGCCAATTGTACTGAATTTAGGCAGGTGTAATGTGTTGTGGGATCAAGGAAGATTTTTTTGCCAAAGGAATCGGTTTGTTGTTTGTCAGCTGTCAAAGAGTATTTTGTCTTTGATCAGAACCAATTATATAGTTAAGGCAAATTGCACTTTAAGGTTGCCACTTGAACATGGTGAGGACATTGTGTGTGTGTGTGTGTGTGTGTGTGTGTGTGTGTGTGTGTGTGTGTGTGTGTGTGTGTGTGTGTGTGTGTGTGTGTGTGTGTGTGTGTAGGTAGGTAGGTAGGTAGGTAGGTAGGTAGGTAGGTAGCCTTACATGCACATGGTACTGTTGCAGGATACTGTACTGTATTTCCTTTTTAAAAAGAAATTCCCTGCGGCAGCAGTGTTGGGATCTACTAAGTAGGATGAATGTGCAGAGAACACAAAACAATGACTTTCTGCTAGCAATCTTGCAAAGTTGACAGTTTGCCAAATCAAGCCTAAAGTGGTCAAAATGAAACAGCATTTTGCTTATTTTTCCTGAAGATGTCTGTAGGAAAGATTATTTTAACAATCTTCTCTATAAACCTTTCAAGAATCACAATTTTCTTGGGTTTTTTGTTATATTTCTTCGCTTCTTATGCTCTTAGGCTTTTTCTTTGCCCCCCCTCCCATTTTCTCTTGAATAGAAGTATACAGAATAAAAAAAACATGGGATAGGGACTATTTTCTCTTCCTTCTCAGCCAAATAAAACTTCATTGTTTTCAGAGATATCAGCTCTGTTCTTTGTTCTTGTTTTTGTAATAGCCTGTGGACCCTGTTGGAGCAGAGTCCAGAATCAAGAGAGATTACATGTTCAAATTAACAAGGAGGTAGTTGTGTTCCGAGTAAACAAGTCACACTTAAATCAATTGAAGTTATCATAAAAAGCTTTTTGTTACTCAGAAAGAATAAATTGATTTGAGTCTAGCCTCTTGTTTCTTGCTATGCTTGTTTGTAAGACCTTTCCCTTGCATTGTGCATGTGCGTTATTCTGAAATGATTTACTAATCTCAATGAATGTTCATATTTGCATATGTTTGCAAGTACATATTTTCACTATGCAGTGTTTTCTCCCAAAAGAGTGGTTTTAACACGTTTCCTCCAAATACTCACTTTTGATTCCCCCCCCCCTTTTTTCCAGCAGACATCTACACTGGAGTATCTAGGAAACACAAAAGTTTGTATACAACTAGGTTTTGTCAATACATTTGCCTAAGAAGTACAGATGAGGGCATACAGTTTGTATCAGAACCAGATCATTTCATGTCAGAATTAACAAAAAATCAAATTCCTCAAAAATTCCTTGTCATCATGATTCATTTACATCCTCTTGATTTCAATGAGTCCTATCCACAGATAACTTGGCCTGCTTCCCTCTGAGGACTTACTGGTTCTTTGCAGTGGGTTGCAACTAAGGAATTAAAACACAAACTGGAGACCTGTTCTTGATTTAATGATGAGTACAAATGGGGGACAATTTCCAAAGAACCCCTGTCAGTTAAAAATTAAGGTGTTTCAGCCTAATGATATGTAGGTTATACTGCACTGCAATCCTGTTTCTGATATTTATTTCTTTGTAGAATAAAACCTAGATAGATTGATCTGTACACATATAAGAACTACTGTATTCAGCACTTGCCTTTGAAATGAAATGAGCAGTAGCACATATCTCTTGCTCTCAAGCTGGGAAAAGTATTACAGATCTCGTTTACCTGGAAGTGGCATTGTTGCAGATGCGCCATGGCTGTATGTCCTAGGGGTCTCTTGAGATGCAGAGTGCAATCACAGCAGTGCTGAGGTAGCAAGAGTGACATTTAGTCTAAGCACAGAAAATATATAGGATGCTAACTTCTCCTTTTGCAATAGGTGGCTGCAAGAATAAAGATTTGTGATCAGTGGTTTCCTAAGGTTGCCCACATGGAATCATGATGTTAATGCACAAACTACTAGGAAGTTAGCTGTGCAGATGTCCCCTGCAGGTTTGTGTTTGGAATATTTGTCAGATCAGCTCCTGCTGCAGAGTACTGCCCATAGCATCTGATCATCTCCGACTGGGCATTTGAGGGTGCCATCACTGAAGGAGGCCTGTAAGTCGTTGATGAGGAATCGGGCTTTCTTAGTGGCAGCCCCTCGATTTGTTTGGCCCCTTTGCTTCCTGCCTTCAAGAAACATCTGAAGACGTGGCTTTACAAAAAGTCTTTCCCTGGGTATTAACTTATTCTATTTGGTGTTATCTTTTCTTGCTTTGTTGTTAGGCCATCTTGCTCTCTGTTTTGATCGCATCATGTGAGATCTCATTATTTGATTTGTCATGTGATTATGTTTTATTATATTGTATTGTCTATTCACTGTAGCTTGTAAACCGCCCAGAGTAGCAGTATTGCTAGATGGTGCAGTATATAAATCTAATAACTAACTAACTTAAATAATATTTTAAAGAGAACAGCTTCTTGTGGCTTATGTTTTAACTGTTTTAATTCTTTTGATTCTAAGCCACCCAGAGACCTTTGAGTAGTGAGCGGCATATAAGTAGTAAAAATAAATGAATAAAATAAATAAGTGGTTACAATTTGAACTAATTATTATTATTATTATTATTATTATTATTATTATTATTATTATTATTATTATTATTATTATTATTATTATTATTATTATTATTATTATTATTATTGTTAATTATTATATATTAATATTAATTACTGGTTTTATATATGTCCGGCAAAAAGGTTTGCTGACTGGGGTACATCATGTAATCAAGAAGTAAAGCAGACAATGAAAGAAGTGCTATATCACCCATCAGCCTTGTTTTCTCTAGGCTAAACATTCCCAGTTGTTTCAGTCTTCAGTTGCCCTGTGCTGGAGAAGGGAACTACAAAGAGTGCTCAACTGCTAACAGTATTATACAGTGAATGTTTACCATTAGGTACCCAGTATGGTGTAGTCAGAGGGCACACATGCCAAGCTTGGCAGGAACTTGATAGTGTTTCTCAGACAAGGATATAATAGAAAACCTCTGATTCTTCCCACATACAGCTGTCTAGTGCCAACTATTGATAAAGCTGTATAATAACATTATCCAGATATTGTACACTCACATCAATAGGTAATCCATCTGATTTACATATCCTGTATATCTTAGTGTCCATCGGACACAAGGTGATATGCACTAATACTGAGGCAGGGCAGAGACCTATTTGTGTAGTTTTGCCTCATTTAGAATAGAATCAGTTCTTCAAAAACCCTCCAGTTTATGAATGGGGAATACTGGATTATGCTTCTGTATCCACAATTTGAAACGCCAGGAAATGGTTCAGTATTGCTGCAGAATTATTGTGCCTTCAGAAGCAGCAGAAAAAAGGATGCCAGGCTTTATACAGCAATGGGCAGACACAATGTTTGCAGCATCAAGGGCAGCAATCAAGGATGATCTGCAGGATACCCTCTTGTGTTCATTATTGTTCATGATAAGGGAAAATCCCAGAAGTTCACTCCAGCTTTCACCAGGTAACCACTTCTCACCCGAATACACACACACACACATAAATTTTATTGTGTGGCGCACAGGGCCATTGCAAAATGCATCAAGTAAAAACAGCACGGTATAATACAATAAGAAAAATAAAAAAATAAGCACTGATTGCGAAAATAAAAGGGGAGCCCCAAGGGTGCAAAAACCTAAGTTTCAATTTGACTATTAGAGGTAGGGGAAGCAGATTTCATTTTTATAAGTATGGAAGAGAGCCTTGCCATTTGAAAGGTGACAAAATTATCTCTATCAGAGAGTAGGATCCTGAGCTCTACCAGGCTATTTTCTGAAGACAGAGCTCAAAAGTCTTTCACAGTGGGTTGCAAATAATGGGCAACAGAACATGCATCAAGTTCTCAACATATTTTTATCACAAGAGCAGACTTTCTTATGGTATGGGATTTGTGTATAATGGCCCTTTAGGGACCCAAATACAGTAATACCTTGGTTTTCAAGCCTAATCTGTTTCAGAAACATGCTTGTAAACCAAAACACTCTTATATCAAAGCAAATTTCCTTATAAGAAATAATAGAAAATCAATTGATTTGTTTTGGGATCCCATAGACCAGTGATGGTGAACCTTTTAGAGATCAAGTGCCCAAACTATGATTCAAAACCCACTAATTTTTTTGCAAAGTCACAGTACAGCAATTGAACCTGAATACAGGTGGCTGTGAAGGGGCCATTTCAGGTGACCACAGAAAGGGCTCTGAGTGCCACCATTGGCACCCATGCCATAGGTTCGCCAACACTGCCATAGACAATATACTGTACAGATTAAATGCCAAAACTTACAAAAGAAGTTGGCTAGAGGTCCACATCCACACCATGGTTTAGGTACCTGGCTGTGGAATCTGCTCTGCTTGGGACTAACAATTGGATTTTACTCCGTGTTTTTAATGTAACAATAATAAAATGCAATTTGTAATCCTATACACACTTGACTAGCTGCCTTATGACTAGATGTGGTTTGAAAAATAAGAAAGAATGTTGAAAACAAATTAAAGAAAAATGTAAAGAAAAATAAAACAAATCCCTAAATTGTACTCCCCTTTGAAAACATTCCTGGGTGGTCCATTCCTCTCTCCCCCTTCTGCTTTGGAGGCTGCCTAAGACAGAAGTTTGCAGACAGTCACCAACAATCCAGCTGGGGGAGAGAGAGAGAAAGCCACCATTGGCTCACTTGTGATCCTATGACCTGCTCCAGTTACTTATATTGCATGATATTGCTTGTTGATCAAGGCAAAATTGTCATGGCTGTTTTTTTTTAAACAAGTGTGAATGGTAGTTTCTACTCATGTGAGAGTGCAGACAAATCACTGTCATGAGAAAATAATAGTATATTTCTGTCTGTGTTTCTGCTTGTGACTCAGATGGTCTGCAAACCGCTTTGGGTGATCACATCCCAAGTCCTTGTATAGCCAGGATGGATAAAGGGAAAGATTGGAGACGGCATGACGGTCAATGCGATGTAATGATTAGAGTGTTGGACTGACTGTTCTAGGTTAAAGGACCTACTGAGCTATTAAGTTCTCTGGATGACCATGACCCCGGCAATTTCTCTCAACTTGAGCCCCTTCACCCTGAGCCCTTATAACCAGAAATCATTCCCATCTCCTTCTGACTCTGTTTAGTGGGTTTGCTCAGTGTATTGAATTGCAAAGCAGCCCTTTCTCACCGTCTCTGCATTCAGATGGTGTGTTCAGCCAATGAGCTGTGGTCCCTTTTCCCAATATGTTTTATTTGTGCAATCTTTGGACTAATTTTTAAAATGTTGTTTCTAAAAGATCTGCCATGATTTGTTCTGTGTTCTTGTGTTTTTCAGTTGTACTGTTAATAGGGTGTTTTATTATAATGCTGGTCAAGTTGAACAGACCGGATCTTGGAATGTGTAGGCAGGATAGAAATACAGTGGACCCTTGTATAACAAACAGCTTGTATAACATAAAATTTCTACAACATAAAACATTCCAGAGATAGGGGAAATTTGCTTAACATAATCGCCTATGGGGAGAATCCGTACTACATAAAAATGGGATCACTCCGTTTGCAATGCATTCCTATGGGAATTTGTATAAAGGAAAATTTGCGTAACATAATTTAATTTGGAATGAGTTAATTCCTTTATACGAGGTACCACTGTGACCAAATGAAATAAAAATGAACATTGACACTTTATTGATGGAAGAGAGAGCTTAGCAGGTTGGGATTGGACTGAGGACTTGGTTTCCCAGATCTCTTCCACCACTTCCTGCAGCACTTCCTTTTGTAGTACAGGAAGTGAGCTTCAGTGGATAGATGGCAGTGAGTCCAAGCAGGATGAGGAAAAAGTGAACAGAATAGACTTATTACGTATCCCTCTCTTCAATATGTAAGAACCTCTTTTGTCCTAGTACTGTACTTCTTTCTCCAGAATGCCCGTGGTAATAATTAGGCTATGTGGTGTCCGCTGGCTTTCTGGGTAGTCCAACATATTGTGTGTGTGTGTGTGTGTGTGTGTGTGTGTGTGTGTGTGTATATATATATATATATATATGCATGTTAGGGTGGATTCGGGTTTCTTCCCGTGTAGAAATCTGGTTGTTTTGGCGACATTTCGACGAGGTCTCACTCGTCATCTTCAGGCTGGTGTTCTGGCTTCTTTCTTCTTGAAGCAAAGCGTGATCTCAGTTGAAGTCCTTCTATAAATACTGCTGGGTGTGTGTGGTTTGCTTGCTCTGTTGCTGATTGTAGGTTTGTTCTTTTGTGATCTGCTGTGTGGCTGAGGCGATCGTTAAGGGCTTAACTGCTGGTGGGTTAGATGGCTGTTTAGAGACATCATGTGTGGGTGAGGTGCTGGATGTGTGTCTATTAGCCTTTTGTTTCTTAACGACCTTGGTGATGGGTGTTCTGGCAGCATCCTGGGCTTTGGTGGAGTGGGGTCCTGTGTCTTGTGAATTCATTTTGGTCTGGCTGCGTGTCTGTGGTCTCCCAATGTTTTTTTGGCGTGTGTAAGTGTGCTCCATGTGGTGGCTGGAGTGGGGAGTAGCGGTAGATGGTGCAGTTGTGGTTTTGTTATTGGATGGTGGTTTCGTTTCATCTGTGGGAAGGGTCTGAGTTTGTGTTTGGTGTGGATGGAAGGTGGTGGTATCTTGTGTCCTTTTGGACCTGGTGTCAGTCTTTGTGACAGAGGCTCGTCTGTTGACCAGGGCTAGTTTCCAGATGTCAGGCAAGCGGGAGGTGTCATCACGTTTATTCATGTTGTTTGGGTGTTTCTCTATTTCAATGGCTTCCATGATTATTCGACTGTTGAAGTGTTCAGTTTTGGAGATGAGTTTGGTTCTTTTAAAATCAATTTCATGACCTGTTGTTTTTATGTGTTGGAAGAGAGAGGAAGATTTTTCTTCTTTTTTGACTGCGTTCTTGTGTTCTGCGATGCGTGCGCTTATTCTCCTGTTTGTCTGTCCGATGTATGTGGCTGGGCAGACTTTGCATGGTATTTCGTAGACTCCTTGGTTTTCTAGCTCAATCTTGTCTTTGGGGTTTCTTAAAAATGTTGGCTATTTTTTTTGTTCGGTGCAAAAGGCTGTCTTGATATTGTGTTTGTGGAGAATTTTGCTTATTTTGTCTGTGCTGCCTTTGATGTAAGGGAGGAGGGCAGTGCCGTTGTTCTCTTCTGTTTCTTGGTTCTTGGGGGGTGTTTCTTTTTGGATTAGTTTGGTGATGGTGTTTTTTTGGAATCCGTTCGCAGTTAAAGCATTCAAGAGAGTGTGTAATTCAGTTTTTAGGTGGTCTTTGTCAGCGAGGCATTTGGTTCTGGAGATGAGGGTTTTTGCTACGGAGTTGATCTGTGCAGGGTGGTGGTGTGATTGTGCATTTAAGTAGCGGTTTGTATGTGTTTTTTTCCGGTAGATGGTATGTCCTAAGGAGCCGTCGGGTTTTTTGTAGATTAGGACGTCCAGGACCACCACATGGTGGTGGTCCAGCCACCACATGGAGCACACTTACACACGCCAAAAAAACATTGGGAGACCACAGACACGCAGCCAGACCAAAATGAATTCACAAGACACAGGACCCCACTCCACCAAAGCCCAGGATGCTGCCAGAACACCCATCACCAAGGTCGTTAAGAAACAAAAGGCTAATAGACACACATCCAGCACCTCACCCACACATGATGTCTCTAAACAGCCATCTAACCCACCAGCAGTTAAGCCCTTAACGATCGCCTCAGCCACACAGCAGATCACAAAAGAACAAACAAACCTACAATCAGCAACAGAGCAAGCAAACCACACACCCCCAGCAGTATTTATAGAAGGACTTCAACTGAGATCACACTTTGCTTCAAGAAGAAAGAAGCCAGAACACCAGCCTGAAGATGACGAGTGAGACCTCGTCGAAACGTCGCCAAAACAACCAGATTTCTACACGGGAAGAAACCCGAATCCACCCTAACATGCATACCTATACCCGTGAAAGTCTACGAAAACACACACACACACACACACACACATATATATATATATATATATATATATATATATATATATATATATATATATATATATATATATATATATATATACACACACACACACACACACACACACACACACACACACACACACTCAAATATAAGCCTAGTTTTTCACCCCTAATTTTGGGCTGAAAAAAGGGGGCCTCGACTTATATTCGGGTCAATACTTTTAGCTACTGAGGCAAGTGCTTGGGTTGGTGGCTAAAAGTCATTTTAAACATTGCGTGCCGCTTCTCATGACCCCCCTCTGCATCACAGGGGAGCGGCATGCAATGTTTAAAATGACTTTTAGCCACTGACCCAAGCACTTGCATCAGTGGCTAAAAGTCATTTTAAACATCACACACCACTCCCCCAGCTCTCAAAGGTGAAGCTGCCAGGCCCTGCTGCATTTCCCACCCTAGACTTATAATCGAGTCAATATGTTTCCCCAGTTTTGGGGGGTTAAATTAGGGGCCTCAACTTATACTCGGGTCGACTTATACTCGAGCATATGGTAGCTGGCCATTAGAAAGTGAAATCCGTCCATACTCCTAAGACTTGCTTCAGACAGTCCTTCTCTCATACTTTCGAATGGAAGCTATATTTACATCCCAAATATTAATCACAAAGCAGTGATAACAAATTTGCAAACTTAGAGGTGTGAAAAGCTAATGCTTTCTTAGGAATTCTATCTTCTGATGTCTGGTTATCAATAGAACATATAGTTAAGTTTTACACTCTACGTCCATCTACTTTACTCTTTGTTCAGTGTGTTCTGGATTCAATCATCAGCAGTTTCTCCACAGTACAGGTTAACTTCATAATCTTCTATTTTTCAGGACCTTCTAGTTTTTTGATCCTCTGGAGTGATTCTGTGATGTACAAAGTGTAGCAAGATATAAGAATTGCTAGCTTCACTCCCAGCTGTATGTATAAGTGAAGAAAGCACCTTAATTTTATTGGACCAGTGTCCCTTCCAAGCCACTGACTATAGTTTCTTATCAGGCCAAGATATACAGAGAATTTGAAAAAAAAATCCTGTTAGGTATGCTAATGTAGTCACATCTGGCAAATGAGCACAACAATAGAGATGTAAAATTTCTAGAAAGTTTGAAGCCATGGGAAACAAAAACTTTGCAGAAAAATGTAAAAATTGAAAACACACACGTTTTCTCCATCCCACGCCCAATCCAGTTTTCCAGAAATTTTACATCTCTAAGACATATGATCAAAGTTGAGACCAAAGGCCGCCTTAGATAATGTCGAATTGCAGTTGAATTACGGTAGGTTTGCCCAGTAGATAGACAACTTAGATGTAAATTTGGAAGCAAGAGTATTAATGTTCCTGTTTTCATAAAAGTTGAGGGCTGTTTGGCTTTCCTGCTCTCAAATTGGCTCCTAACTCTTGCTGGACAAGATATAGGGAACATAGCTTTTCACATACCCAATAATCCTCATAATGGTGCAATAGAAATTGGCTATTTAAGAGAAAAGCAAAGGTTCTACTGGGGAATGAATTCTAGTCCTCTAGCCATGACATGAACTCACCATGCTGTGAGGTCATAATGTTGCCCAATGTGGGTGGGGCTAACTTTTTACTTCCAGTTTTCTCCCATATGTTGTGCCCATGTGTTTTGCCAAGTAAGAACACAAAACAGCGCCAGCAGGACTACATATGGATGAGTAAGGTAAAGGGGGGGATAAGGAATTCCAAGGCTATTGTGTCCATTGTAGTACATAGTATCCCAGTTATATTAGTGAATGAATGGTAATTTTATTTACGCGATGCTAATGTCTAATGGAAGATGATATCAGAATCTTCTGTTACTGAACAAGTCACATCTTCTTATGAAAGTTACCCATTTACTCCTGAATATTTAGCTTTGTTTTATTCTTAGTAATAATTCAATATTTATTTAATTATTTACATGCTTGATATCCTGCCCTGTTTGTGCATGCACTGCTCTGGGTGTTTTATAAGGTCCTGAATTTAAAACCTGCAGGACCTTACATAACAAACTCACAGTCAAAAACAATGCGGCAATACTCAACAGTAATTATTTTATAGACATAACTAACCTTGTAAAATCTAAAATGCAAATAAAAAAACGGTAATGTGATCCAGGAGATTTAGTTGTTAAAGGCAGCTGTAAAAATTCCCATCTTTACCAGTTTTCTGAACATAATGGAGAAAGAAGCATTTATCTGGAATTTTTCAGTTGCTAATTTGTTCTAGAGACTGGAGGCCATGACTCATTAAAAACATGATTCCTTGTAGTTGCTTTTTTGGCCTCCCTTGTTGTGGACAAACATAGATTAAACAGTAGGTATTGAGAGTAGCTGATGGAATGAGTAACAGATTTTTGGGAGAAATGTTTTTGTGAGTACAGTATTGAGGTCCTAAATCATTAAAGGCTTGTTAGGATATAACTTGTAATGGAGCCAATGAAGGAGTGCCAAGAGTGGGGATATTTGACTGAATTTACTAGTCCCAATAACCAGTCTAGCCACTGCATTTTGCACCTGCTGAAGTTTCCATACTTTTTTCAAGGGCAAGAATTTGACCCACCATAGAGAGTGTTGGATCCAAGAGTAGCCCCAAGTTGCAGACCCAATCCCTTTAGAGGGAGCATAACTCCATTGAGGCTGGGTAAGTGTCTCTCTAACAACTGGTATGATAAGCCTTCTGATAGTAGAATCTGCTTGTTCTTTGGATTCATCTGCAGTTCGTTGCCCCTTGTTCAGTCCATTATTGAAGTAAAGCAGTGCTTGAGGACCTCCGCAGCATCACCTGCAGGTAAAGAAAAGGAGGCAGGGCATGAGTAAAGTGGAGAGAGGGACGCTCTTCTCCCTCTCACAAAATACCAGAACTAGGGGACATACACTCAAACTGAGGGCTGGGAGAATAAGAACAGACAAAAGAAAATATTTTTTTACTCAGCACGTTGTTAGTCTGTGAAACTCCCTGCCACAGGGTGTGGTGATGGCATCTGGCCTGGATGCCTTCAAAAGGGGATTGGACAGATTCCTGGAGGAAAAGTCCATCACAGGTTACCAACCATGATGGAGATGTGTAATCTCCAGGCCTAAAACCGGGGTACTTCGAGGGCCAGATGCAGGGGAGTGGTATCAGGAGATAGACATCAAGTCTCATGCGCTTCCAGATGCATCTGGTGGGGCCACTGTGAGATACAGGAAGCTGGACTAGATGGGCCTGTGTGTCATCAATGTCCTGGTGAGAGCACACTGGAAATCTCTGAAATACTTCTCCCAGTGGTTTCACATGGATATTAAAAAGCATTGGGGTCCCTGTGGAACCCTGTAAGAGAGATTAAAAGGAATAGAAACAGCATCTCCAAACTGTCCCATCTGGGGTCAAGCACCAAGAAGGGCTTGGGAACCACCAGAGAATGGAACCTCAAATCCCTAAACTCAGTTGCTGCCCCATAAGGATATAGTGGCCAATGGTATAAAAGGCTACAGAAAGATCCAGGAGGACGAGCAAGGTCATACAAGTTTATCTTGCAAGGTGACCAGTGCTGGTTCAGTACCATGCTGCTGCATAAACCCTGATTGAAATGGATCCAGACCATTAGTTTCAAAAAATGCCTGCAACTAATCAGCTACCACCATCTTGATTAGCTCAGCCAAAGAGGGGATACATGAGATGGGATTCTAGTTGATCAAATCATCAGTTGCCAAATTACTTTTCTTTAAAAATGGGTCTTACTGTTGTTTCTTTTAAACAAGAGAGTTTGTGGCCGTTATTGACCGCACTGTATCCTTGGTGGACTTGAACAACTAAGATAAGCAAGGATCTAAAAAGAGAGCAGTTGTAGCTTTATAGTGTGCAAGTGTCTTGTTTGCATCCTCAGGCCTTGCTAACTAAAACTGTTCCAGTAAAACCAGACTGGATAGTGCATTGGCCACCATAGGCCCATCTACTGGGATAAATAAGGAGTCAACATTCTGACAGACTCATTGAGTCTTGCCACTGAAAATGGGTTGGATGCAACTCTGCACACTTGGCTGCACTGTTTGCATCAGTTCAGCATTTATAAGGTTGTGAAAAACTCCAAAGAGTTCTGCCTGTTGGTTGGAGGCCAAATTAATCTATTTGATATTGTAGCCTCTTTTTGTAGCCTTAAGTAAATTCTAATTGCTGCACACCTCCCTGACTTCACCCTGCGTGGATTCTGCGGGAGCCTTCCTCCATCTGCTCTCTAGCCATTTTCGTAATTGCTTTCATCTCAACTCATCTATAAACCATGGTGAGATTTGGGCTCTTTACTAAAGATGGCATTTAGGAGCCATCGTGTCTACAAGCCAGGTCACCTCCGAGTACCAGAGGGAGACGTCAACTTTGATAGGAGTGCCAAATGGATCAGCTGGGAAACCTGAAGAGATTCTGGAAACCAATTCGACCCATTAGTCTTTGGGGATACTATATACCAATGGAAGCTCTTCCCCGAAGATTTCCATTTTTGAAAAATGGATTGTTTTTAAAGATTACTTAATAATGTAATCAACAAATGCACTATCAATCATGCAATAATTGCTTGACATAGTAATTAATCGTTTTCGGAAGACTATGTACAGGCAGTTTATACAAACCTAGCTATACAAACTCAGAAAGAGCAGTTTTAGGCATGTTAAAATTGCTGATCTAAATATTTTTAGGAGCATAACTCTGCTCATGCAGTGCTTCTGCCATGACTGATGTTTCTTTGTCCTTCCTGCATCTCAAAGCATTTACTGGGGTGTGTGTGTGTGTGTGTGTGTGTGTGTGTGTGTGTGTGTGTGTGTGTGTGTGTGTGTGTGTGTGTGTGTGAGAGAGAGAGAGAGAGAGAGAGAGAGAGAGAGAGAGAGAGAGAGAGAAAGAATGCTCTGGAGCAGTAGTGTAGCACTGTGGGGAAATACTCCAAAGGAATGCCAAGATTGGCCAGGCGGAGGGGAATGAAAGCCGAATCCATCGGTCTGTATAAAAAACTGGAAAGGCTTCCTAACATATTTGTGATTCAAAAGTTTCTGGAATAACCATCTTACTTATCTTGAGGGGAAGCATAGCTGTATTATTGAAGGAGAGGGTGCTCACAGGTTCAGGTGGGAAACTGAGGCTAAGCATGGAGCAGCTCCCGTGGACTCAGCTGAAACTTACCTGTTCTTAAAGAATCTGCTTGTTTTTGGTGCTTACTGGTTTGCTCTTTCCACAACATGTTGCTAGTGGGGAGATAAACTTATCAAGAACAAGATGGGACCAGGCTAGACATTCCATTTTTGAAAGGCATGCCATGCCGTCTCGTTTATTTAATTAACCTTGGTAAGTTAGTGGAACTCTTCCAGACAGCACTGAACAACTACATGGCTATTCTATGACAGCTTTCCCTAATCTAATACCCTATAGATGTGTTGGCTTTTTGTTTCCTATAATCGCATGGTTAGCATTATAGAAATTTTAGTCTAGTACATTTAGGAGGTATATAGTTAAGAAAGAAAATCCATAGATAGGTAAGTTGGTAGGTAGGCAGATAGTGTGAGAAGGAATACAGGGAAGACCATCAACCAGTTCTTCTCTCATTGGCAACTGAATATATTACTACCAGTCCCCCTATAGATATCGGGCTGGGAGAAATGGGAATAGAATCCCATCAAAGCTGTTAGCCCTGAAGTGCAGGAGGCATCCAGGAACTGAAGAGCAAATAGACTGCATTGAAATAAGGCAGGAAAAATAATTGGGAGCAGGGGAAGCAAAGATTAAAAGAAGAGGAGCTAGGAGAAGGAGGGAGGGTAAAAATAAGGGGGAAAGGGAGAGATGAACAGGGAGATAAGGAGGAAACAGCCTGCAAGAGAGGGAGTATTCCCAGCCCGACAGGTGCTGGATGATGGGGCATGAGCCTTGGATAGGTAAATGGGAAAAGTTATTGGTGTCGTGTGCACCTGCATTCTGATGCCACCATTTAATTTATTTATTTTTGGGACCAAGTGTGGTACAGTATTTGAAATCATGGAGTCTCATATTCTTTTCTTTCAAAAGAAATACGAATGGTTTGTTGTAGTACAAAGAATAAAGATGTTTATGCTTTTTGGTATTGACTTAAGTTAAGTTACTATTTTTATTAAGCATGTAACATACTCTTCAAGTTAAACTATTTCATATCTTTCATATAACAAGTCCCTATAATCCTAACTCTGCACCCTCTCTTTACATCTGCCAGGCCCTCTCTCTCTCTCTCTCTCTCTCTCTCTCTGAATGCTTGCACAGGGACATATAAGACTGATGACTCTGCCCACAACAACTCCTACTGGAGCATGCAAAACAAGATCCCGTTCAACATTCTAAATAATAAATATTCATGAATCAGGGTGAACGCCACAATTGGTACCAGGAGAGGAAGCTGAGAGGTTGAGGAATTACACACCACTACCGCCACTGCTTCCTAAGCCCTCTTACTGGGGTTGGAGTGAAGAGAGGGCAAGGAGGTGCTGAGATGCCATGCTGAAGGAGGGAAAGAAGAGAGAGATGAGAACCCTCTTCAAAGAAAGAGAGTGGAGGAGAAGAGAAGAGGCTACCAGGAGGAGAGAGACAGAGAGAGAATTGGAGTCTTTCCCTTTGCTGAAACTACCTCTGTTTTTGACTAACCCTTACCCAACATTTGCATCATATCCTGGATCCCAGTCGGGGAACCCATTGCCATTCAATGGGAATTGGATTCAAAGTATTGCTACTGTTGTACCCAAAGGAGGTGTCCAGTGAAGTTAAACCAGGTCCCTCTGAGATTGTTGTTGCGAAACCACCAGTTGTGTTGAATAAGGCTATGGACTTCAATACTGAACCATCTTGCCTTTGAGCTGTGGGCACTCTCAGTGGGATCACTGGAATACAGTTACAGAGGGAGAGAGATATATATGCACAAAATACCATATTTTCCTGTGTATAAGACACACCCATGTATAAGACGACTCTCAATTTTCCAGCTCGAAATAACAGTTTCTCTATTGTGTAGTTCTCTTATTGGCTTACCTCTGTATATAGGACGACCCGATATTTTAAGTCTATCAGTTTTAGGTAAAAATATAGTCCTATACATGAAAAAATACAGTATACAGTATTTGAAGTACAGTAACATCAGTGGGCCCATATCATTGGAAGTGTTGTTCGGTATTTGTTTGTTTTATTTATGTTGCCTTTCTCCCTACAGGGGATTCAAGGCAGCTCACAACAGTTGCAACTAGACAATTTCTAGAGCAGCTTTTCATAGTCTAGGGCCTTGTGATGATTTTGAGTTGAAGCTCCCATCAGCCATAGCTGCCATGGCCAGTGATGAGGAATAATGGGAGGTGTAGTTCAAAACAGCTGGAAGGCACCAGGGGGCCTAGGAGAAGTATCTGCTGTTTTCCTCAGCCTAATCATGTGCTGTTGATAGCCAACTTGAAAAATGAAGAACTGGTATTGGATGTGCATTTTGCAGGGAACTAACCATCATTGTGGAATGATCCAGTACAAGTGTATAAAATGCTCTTCATATATCATGCCCCACCCTTCTTAATAGATGCATAAAATCTCATATGTCAGTGGTCCCCAACCTTGAGCCCCCTAGATATTCTTTGACAACAACCCCCAGAAATCCTGGCCAGCATAGCGAGTGGTGGAGGTTTCTGGGAGTTTTCATTCAAAAGCATCTGGGGACCTAAGGTTGGGAATCACTGTCATATGTCGTAAATGAAAAAGTTTTTAGTTTAATCCTGAAAGTTCCCTTCAGTGTTTCTGAAATTACTAGTGCCACCAGTGGTATCTCTTTTACCATATTTCCCTTGATGTTTTTGTGTAACCTAACCTCCAGCACGAAGATGATTCCTATAAATTTTGCTCAGAACTTTGTAATATTTGGCTAATCAGAGCTAGTGTACTGTCTCTCCTAAACTGAAGAAAGGGTTTGTCTGGTGTGTGTGTGTGTGTGAACGCTTCTGATTGCTGGTTTTTATTTCGAGCCACAAATGCCTATTGAGTATCTTTTAAAATACTGTACAGAATAGATATTGGCTCATGTATGCTGTAGGGATGTTCGTCACCAGAACTGGTCCTACTGCCTTTGGGATCACTGTCTTGCCATGTTCATTATGGCGCTTGGTCCTCTCTACTAGCTGCCTACCCTTATTTGTGCACAAGGAACTTGAGGGCTGTAGTATTTTTCAAAACCTTGTCAAATTGGGAAGTCCCTTCTCTCTCTTATTTTCTCTAACTACAAACCCTTGTTTAATGGCATCAGCATGACCTCTCTGCTCTGGAGAAATACTGGTTCATAATCTCCTGGACTCGAATGCCTTCACCATTGCTTGTGAATCTCTCAAGCAGATCTCATGAAATTTAAGCACTAGATTAAGAGGCAGACAGAGAAATAAGCTTCCTTAAATTCCCAAAGCATCATCTCCAATTCAGCCTCACTGTTGCCCTTAGAGTAATGGGTTTGCAGGTGGACTAAATTCCCCTAGATGTGCATCTTGTGATAAAGTGTAACCTCCCACTCATCCTCATAGTTGCCACACACACCCCAGGTCAGCATTCTTCTGTATTCTGCCTGATAAGATTTATTGAAACCTGTAATGCAGTGAGCCAACAGGGGATGCTATATGATTTTTTTCCCCTCCCTTTTTCATGGATCCATTTCATTTGTGGTTGAATTTCAGGAGCATCCAGCAACTCGGTTAATTTTGGTGGTTTATCATGTATTTTTAAAGAAGATCAGATGATTTCTCCTCCAACTATTAAACTGTTGTTCTCTCTTCTGGTTCATTTTTCAACATTTGGATTTTCTTCAGATTCCTCACGTTTTCCTAATAGAAGTGAGGGCTAGGAGGTGTCCTGTAAGTTCCTTGGATCCAGGTATTAAAGCTGCCTGTTTTTCTGTGGATGCGAATTTTGAGGAACGGAGGCTTCTGTGGCATGAAAACCCAACCCAGAATGACTCTTAATGACCTTGATTAAGACTGCTTGCGGTCAAATGCTTCCTTGCTTCATTGCCCCTGTTTCTGTTGCAGGTACATGTTATAGGGCTGCAGCTATGAGTGGGATTCTAAAGAGGAAGTTTGATGAAGTCGATGGCTCCTCACCCTGCTCTTCCGTGCGAGAGTCAGATGACGACGTCTCTAGCAGTGAAAGTGCTGACAGCGGTGATAGCATCAACCCGTCCACTTCAAACCATTTTACCCGTAAGTACCATGGCCAAATAGCAGCCGTGCCCTGTGTCACTCTGTTTTGCCTTCCCTCCCTTTTTGGCTAAATTCACGGATGGTTGGCATTTGAAGTGCATTCTTCTTTGGAAACCAAGTGGTTTGTTCCCAAGGTGAGATTCCCCCCCCCTTAATGAATGCCATGTCTAGCCTGATCATTGGGGTCCATCTGTAGCGCTCCACATGTGGTGTTGTTTTCATGGTTTTGAATGTGCCAAGCCTGGTCCTCCCTTTCCGGCATACAAAGGACTTAATTGTGGGACTAAATGTCTGAGCTAGCCCTAAATTTCTTTTGATTATTAGAGCAGTGCATTGTCTAGGATTGGGATATTTTAAGAAGTGCCTCTGCTCTTTTGAACCTGTCAGGTCATTCAGAACAGCAGTGGAGAGACTAATGCCCTATTGCTGTGAAATATAGGGCAAATAGATGTCAGGGCCAGGTTTCCTCTGCAGTTGTGTGATTTTGTCTGTGGAGTGCCTTCACAGGAGAAATTTGCCTTCCTTCGATGTTGTTTGTCTTTTGTAGGGCACTTGGTTCCTTTGGTTTGGTGGGCTTCTAGAAGTTGTGCTAACATTTCAGGCAAAATAAATAAATAATTTAAGAAGACCAAAGTGTTGTGGCACCTTAATGGTTAACTCCTATAAGTCTTTAAACTACCACAATGTTTTTGTCTTCTTTTTAAAACTTTTCCCTATGTTTTTACCTGATACACAGGTTCTAGTTATTGATGGCCTGCTCTAGAGAAAATTAAAACTGCAGTTGCTTTCAAACTGCAGTGGATATGCTTTATAGTCTGATGATTTTATAATAAATGTTGTTATGTTTGGAATTTATCCTGTTCAACTTATAGATTGCTTTCAGTATTCAATACAGAAAAGTAGGTAAAATATTATTGATGTAGGTGTCACAAAATAAATAGAAAATGTTCAGAAGAGCGTGACAAAGATGTACAGGTCACATATAGAGACAGTTGTGCTGCATTTTAGATAAGAGAATGGTGTATATTAGTATTATTAATGTATGAATTTATATTGCCTTGAAACAATCTCCTTGATGCAAAAAATCGTTGCATTGTTGCATATCCCCAAAGTCATTTCTGCCATCATTGCTGTAATAATAACATGATGTGTCAAATCCAAGGGAGACAGAACAAATTTATCATATACCATATGTTGAATTCAGATTTAGCTGCATAAGCTGGCTTGTTGATTTCCATTTCATCTCCAGAGCAGACCCTCAACCCCCAGAGAAGGCTATGTACAGAGTTTGGGGGTCCTGGGGAATGGAGTTACTTATGGTTTGTGAAGAAAAGGGAAACTTTGCTAGCCCTACTGAGCTGGGTGGGGGCATTTCCTTCCAATGAGCACATCCCGCCTATTCAGAACCTGGCTACAATGCAGTACCTTCTTGTCAGTTCACCATAAGCTGCAGGCATTTGGTATTAACTACAGAGTTTTGTGTTTGTATATTTGACTCTTGAAAAATCTAAAAATGCCAACAAGGTCAGTCATCTCTGGTTTCATCTTTTCAGCTGCTACGTCTGAAATCTTTGTACTTATTAGGACAATTGAAGAGTCGGAATTCATGGACAGTCACAGGAGCAATTTTAGAAGAGCTAGCCCTTTAGGCAGTTATCAGGCAAAAGTAAAATAAAATAAAATAAAATAAAATAAACATTTAAAAATAAAGAAGACATACATCTTGGGGGACCTTAAAGACTGACCTGCATTTTAATGTGTGTTTCCATGGACTTCATGGAGGAAGTGAATTTGTCCATGAAAGCTCACAATAAATTATAGCAGTTATGTTTGTAAGGTGCAGCAATGTTTTTGTTTTCATGGTTTGTTTGTTTTTATTGAAAAAATATGTCTGTGTGACAATATGGATGAGAAAGAAAGACGAGGAGGAAGTATAAACCAGTGGCAAAGCATATAAAGTATTTTCCCGTGTATAGGACTATATTTTTGTTTAAAATTGTTAGACTAAAAATTGAGGGTTGTCTTATACACTGAAGGAAGCCGAGGAGAGAACTATGTGGTTATAAAACTGTTATTTGGGGTTGGAAAAGCGAGGGTGACCTTATACACGTGGGTGTCTTATAGATGGGAAAATGTGGGTAGTTGGTGTAGGAAGATCCAAATTTCAGTTCTTGAAATCTCCAGGCAAAGCTGGGCAGGATCCTCGTATGAAAAACTGGTGTGGCAAAATATTACCTTCCAGATGTTGCTAGTCTGTATGCCCACCATCCCTGAGTGTTGCCCCTAGTAACATCTGGAAGGCTATCATTTCCCCAGCACTAAATGTTGTCTTAACTGAGCTTGATGGACCGGTAGCCCGACTTGATACTAGATAACTTGTATGCTCCTTAAGTGAAGTACGGATGAAGAGAGTAAGTGTCCACTAATGAGAAGATCAGTGAGATTTCAAGAGGGAAGCTACCACAGGGGGAGGAGGAAGGGAGAAGAACCTCTGAAATGCATGTGCAATTGATTTGGTCATGGGCTTTGACCCTGGGGGTGGGAGGATGAAAGGAATAATTTTTAGTTGGAGAAGAGCAGGGGTGAAACTGGGGATCACTCTCTTAAAATATGAATATAGTGAACAAATCTTGACATCTGCCATTCTCTCTTTTTCCTTTGGTATCACAAATGCTAGGCTGTCGTGCAGCAGAGCAAATTGACATTCTGGAAGGCAGTTCTAAAAATGGGGGAAGACCTCACCCCTGCAAAAAAAAAATCCCTTTAACTTTGGAATTGGTATTTGTACTAGCACTAGATTTGACACAGGTCTTTCAAAGAGAAGTCCAACTACTGTACTATGTTACAGTAACCCTGGGACTCGACCTGACCCACGATAATTGAAGATCCACGATATATGGATGCTGGGTTGGGCCAGGACTGGCGGGTCCTGTCTAGGGCCCCCCCTACACTTACCTGATGCCAGGCACTGCCCCGAACGGGCCTCCAATGGTCTTCCCAGGCCTGTCAGAGGCCTCAGAAGTGTTTTCTGGTGATCCTCAAGTCACGTCCGGTTTTCTGGAAGTAACTTCTGGTTCACCGGAAAGCAATTCCAGGGCCTCCGACAGGCTTGGAAAGACCATCGGAGGCCTCAGAAGTGGCTTTCAGTGATCCGGAAGTCACTTCCGGTTTGCTAGAAAGCACTTTTGGGTCCTCTGACAGGCCATTGGAGACCCGTTCAGGGCCTGAAACAAGGCTGTCCAGCTTACCCCAGTGGGTCTTGCCTTTCATGCACTGTGGTCCTGTGATATACCGTGACCATAGTATATGCACTGTGAAAGGGCGGGGGAACCCTGTGTATGACTGAGCATCTGATGCAAGCTTTCCAACAGGAACTTTATGTAATGAAAAATTATATACATTTATAGGCAGGGAGTTAGATATTTTTAAAGGGTTAAAGAAACAGCAACAAAAACTAGGAACAACAGTGGTACTTTAAAGAAAGCTGACAGTTCTCCAGAAAGGGGGACATTTTGCCATGTATAGTCAGAGAATTAGCATGAAATAAAATATATATATTCAGAGTACAGTATTTCTGGCTTAGCTGACTCCTAACTAACTTTGCCTTCCTGGCCAAACCATGCTTCCCAAGGGGGGTTCTATGTCTAGTTGTAAAAACAGAGACAAAATAATATAGTTATTGAAAATACTTTAAAATACATTTTAAAAAATAATACATGACAAGGATTCCGATTCTCACTCATTTAAGCTGGGGATGGTCTTTCTTGATGCTTGCAGAGCTTTGATATCTATATCCTGTCATAGTCTCCTGTCATAGTCACCATTCCACCCATCGTGTAACAATCAATATCTTGATAATTTTTTAAAAAAAACCAAACCCTCCAGAGATGTCATGTGCCATCAAAGAACTATGATACAATATGTGTTTATATGGTTTAATGGCCTTCAACAGTTCTGCTCTGATTTTGCAAACAAACAGTGACTTCTGTGCTGCATGGTGGGCCTGTGCTGGATGTCCAGAGCTTGCCTTGGACCTGGCACCACCCAGCCACAGCCTCTGGAGCTCACCTTAGGCTCAGCACTGCCTGGCTGCAGCCTCCACAGTGTGCCGTGGGCAGTGCTGGGCCCAAAGCAATCTCTGCAGGACACTGTGGTTCCAGATCAGGTAAATTTCCATTATTTCCTATGGGGAAATTTGCTTTGATACACAAGTATTTTGGTTTATGAGCATACTTCCGGAATGGATTGTGCTCATAAAACCAAGGTACCACGGTACACACATGAATGGCTTCCCTGACTCCTCTCTCAAACCACCCGTCTTCTCTGTCTAATATATGTACATCCTCATCTTTGAATGAGTGCCTTTTGTCCTTCAAGTGGAGGTACACTGCTGATTCTGGTCCTGAGCCCAAGGACCTGACACCAAAACACAAGTGGAGCAATATAGTATATGCAGTCCAGTGCAGTGAGGAGTGGGCAGACCTCTCTGCACTGGAGAAACTAAACAGCCATTAAACAGGAGGATGGCCCAACATAGTTGGTGCAGCAGCTCGGGACTAGAAGCTGCTTGGATGAGTAGTGAAACATTTTGATCTCCCAAGAAAAGAAGTCCAGTTGCCATGACTCAACTTCCATATCCAAATGGTAGAAATGCCGTTGGGGAATGACTGCTGCTTTCATGTATATATAAAACACTGCTAATTCTCATATTATTCCACAAAGTATATTGTGAAAATTTGTGTGTTATGTAGCTTGTCCCTCCCCCAGCAGCATTTCCTATTTCCAAACAAATACGCCGAGTGTGATACCACCCCTGCCTGGATTCCTCCAGTGGTCTAGTTTACAACACAGTCGTGCTAGGTTTTTAATCTGAGAGTTTTCTGGTCTTTCAAGTATTTTATGTTGCACGTCACTGGAAACACACTAGGCATGAATTGCAAAATGAAGTAAATAAATTCTGTACTGCTGAGCCTCTTTGTACTATGCACAGGGTGATTCGTGATGCATGCATAGCAGTGCATAGCTTTAAGCTTTATTAGTTTGGCATATTTGGACACCTGGGGATTCATATGCTATTATAAATAATCAGCGCTATTTACTAATGTAGTGGCAGGTAGGCTGAAGTTTAAAAAAAATCATTAGATAATTTCTGACATTACCATAAATGCTGGGAAGATTCATCACAATAGCATGGACGGCAGTGTTGTTTGTACATAGCTGCTTTGCATGCCAGCTATGTTTTCAGTTTGTATCAGGAAAAAGTATGTTATACAGTATTGTCCTGTTGTTGTTTTTAAATACCCCAGCTGTGTGAAACCGATGACATGTTCCTTGTAAAGGAAAGCGAACACGCTAGAAACGGTTTAGTTCGTGATGCGCCTGATAGCAGATGGATGCAGAAATTGTAATCAAGCTTGTGTGCTTCAGGGAGGAATTTGCATATTATGATGTGGATATGTTGTAGAAATAAAGGCTTGCTGCGAGAGGCTGGAACCCGCCATTTTGAATTGGTTACAGTGGTTGAAATAATATTTGCGGTTTATATATAAAGGGGGGGGGGAGACTATGCTTCTGTTTAGTGGTCACTATCAATGAAAGATTACTGTTTCTGTTGTCTGTATCTGTTGTTTGTGGCCTTGCTATCACATGGATGGTATATAAATAAAATAAATAAATAATAAATTAATAATTTTTAATAAAGCACAAAGTTTCCATTGTTCATTGATGCTATTCATTTTTCTCAGACCCACACCCAAAATACAGTTGTAAAATCTGTAAATCCACAATACAGTTGTCTATCTGTCCCTCCCTATCTCTTGTGTCTCATACGTGTCCCATATGCAACTGCATGTCATACAGTGTTCCTTCCTGTCTTAATAAGAAACAGTGCCTGGTCGAAAGGTGTTTGCTGAATGTGATCAAATTTTAGTATTAATTAATTGGAGGAGGGAAAAAAAATAGTATCTTGACACAAACTCAAGAAACACTGCAGCAAAAAATTGCATCATTTGCAGAGAGAAGCTATTTCAGTTCCCTCCTCCCTTTTGTTATATTGTGCCAGATACTACAACATACAGTATCTGAGAACAGACATTAGAAAGGAAGGATTTATGTGCATTATGTCCTGTGGATATTCATTCCAGAAATTGTTATATCTCCCAGAAAGGAGGAAACGGAAGTGCAATTGATTTTGATAGAGTATACAAATATCCAATCTCACTAAAAATTTAGGCAGCGCTACAAGAGCATCTACCAACGCTGGCAATTTTTTTTTAAAAAAAAATTAAAATTAAACAACACCATGATTTTTATTGTATTTTTTGCGTAAGACGACATAGACCAGGTTTCAAATTGACTGCACAGCAAATAAATAAATAATCTCTCTTCATATCCTCACCGCTGTGCCTCTGTTAGGGAGAAATAACCTTGGTGAGGAGGTTGGAGGGGAAGGAGTTGGCACTGAGCCAGGGGCCTGCCTACTGCTAAAGCTAATCTGTTTATAGCTTCAGAAATAAGGGCCTTGAATGGGGAGCCTCATCTGGTTATTAAACCAGACAGTGGAGAGATATGTTCCCTCCTGGGGAAGCGGCTACAAACCTGAGGCACTGAAGCGATGCGTGCACATGTGGCGATAGCTTTTCAAGAGGAGGCTGCGTCCTGAACTCAGAGAATGAAAGGCAGCCTGCATAAGCAAACTGGAGCGTTTGTTCTTCCTGACCTGGTCCCTTCCCTTTCACTGGGCCCCCAGCCCCAAGGCCAGAGCTTTTTTTTAAATGTGTTTTTTTTTTTCAAAGGCATTGGTGTCCTCCTATTATGGAACAGTGATCTCAGTGAACAAAAATCAAAGTAAAATTGGATCCTTCTCTGAGTCCCGTTGAAATGTATTTTTGATTTCTGATCCCATCCGCGGATCTAATAGTGCTGAATAAAATCTTTCTCGTTTGGAAGTGAAACAGCTCACTCACTCTTCATCCTCTCAGTTCACAAATTAATGAGGAGTGAATCCAGTTGGTGGTTCCTGCTGTCAGTATCCTCACCAAATCAGTGGGATTTATATAACTTTTGACTCGCCATTCAAAATTTGATTCAGTGGGTCTGCTCTAACAATTGAATTTACCGTAACTAGATGTATTGGATTTATTTGCTGCCTCCTAAAATATGTTTTGCAGTCAATGTGCTCATTTAAAACCAAGGAAAACACAACTATAAGAATCATTAGATTCAGCATTGAAATCTAAAGCAAATAGAAAAGAAACAGCCAGTGCAAACAGTAATAATTTTTACTTTACTTTATTTGAGATTTATATACCACCATCTTGTGAGACGCAACTCATGGCGGTTAACAAAACAGGGTACAATAAACAATAAATATAATAAAATGAGTAACATACCATAAAACAATAAACAGAGGAAAACAAGCAATAAACAAACACTGAAGATCCTGGCATCCAGACAAGCAATGCAGAATAGCAACAACAATAATAATCACCCAAAGGCCTCTTGGAAAAGCAGGTCTTCAAGACTGGCTTCCATACGTTCAATTGATTAATTTGTGACTTACTGCAGGACTGCAGTCTCCATGCTACTGTTTTGAACAATGAATGCAAACACTTGTCACTTTAGAACATTTTAACTAGTAGGCAAACTTTTAGGGATTTTTGCATAACAAGTAATAGAATGGGGAAAAAATGCTCTGAAAAATGAAAGTGCATTTAAAATTACTGTTTGAAAATAGTTTACTTCTATCAAAACAATCAAGCCACTTTCAAACAAACCTAGGAACAAGGTATATGATAACATTACTTTGAAGAATTGCACTCATGCCAGTAAGTTTTGCGTGGAAGTAATCTAAGGGTTGAATTGAAACTATGTAAGGGGTAAAATTATGTTGCAATATGAAAGTATGAAAATGGTGTTTGTAAGTCCTATTATCAAACCATACTAATGATCATAATAGTCTAATCTTGCAGTAGTCTGGTGCCCGAGGCCCTTGGTGCTGTAGGATCTTGTGCTATTGCAGGGGTGGGGAACCTTTGACCCTCCAGATGTTTTGGACCACAACTCATACAGTCCTTTTACCTTATTGGCTCAGAATTCTGGGAGTTGCAGTCTAAAACATCTAGAGGGCCAAAGGATCCCCACCCATGTGCTAGGGGCATATAGTTATAGACCACTGGCGTTCCAAATTCTACAAAAATGGATTATCAAAACAGTGACAAAAGAACATAATCTTGGCAGTTAGCCAAATATGGAATTGCAGACCTCTGGAACTACAAGATCTGCAGGAACAATTGACTTTTCAATTGAAATAATTTGGTTGGACCTCCAGACCTTAGAACTTGCAGACCCTGGATAAAAGAATGTTTACAGATGGGGGAAAGTGAAAACTACTTAAAGAGTTATAATTAGGTTTTCAAATCTTCATAACAAGATGGCTCCATTTTTATTTAAGTTAAGATGTTTTATCAGTGGCTTGAGATATGGGTAAGATAATGGTTGTGTCTTATCCCATAATAGGCCAGGTGTTCATGAAAAACCCAGACATTGGGCTAACCCCAGTCATGAGTCCCAGCTGCGTATGGTTTTTCATCAGTGTTGATTTACCAATTCCAAAATACACATAGGCAATCATGCACGCCATGTGGTCTGAAGGGTGGAGGTGTCTCACATGTGCATGATTGCAGCCTATGTGTATTTTGGTATTAGTGTGCAATCCTGTACATGGGACTAAGTCCCACTGAACTCAGTCAGACTCCATCCTGAGTAACTATATTCAAGATTGGGCAGTCTTAGAAAGAAATAGGAAGAAGTGTTTTTTGGGGGGAGGGGGCATTGGCCAGAAAATGACTAATCCACTTGATATCATGCTGAAAGTGAAACAGCTTGAATCAATAGAGAGCCTAAAGATACACATTTTCTATAGAATGGACCCCTTGCGTTTCTTTTCTTCTTTCATACTTCTCATAACCCATTTGCAAATCCCTGTTCTCTTGTTCATGAACGTCCCATGCCTGCCTTCCCTTAACCTTGACTACAGAGGTACGTAACCTTTGCCTGGGTATCTGATTCCAGTTCCCATGGCTATGTCAAGAAAATTGCAGTCAAGGGCTTAGTGCTCCTATAACATCCCTGTTAGGAACCAGGCTACACAGCACCGTGTTAATAAAGGAGCGAAGGGCCATCCCTGTTCCCTGCGTAGTCCCCCTCAGTGACCACCAAGTTTCCCTCTATGGTGCGTCCCCAAGTGACTTCTCCATTGTCCCGTGCAGGTTTTTTTCTCCTTGTTTTTCTCTCACACACCTGTTTTTACCATTTTTGTTTGGGTCACGATTGAGCTAGCACGCGGAGAGGGGGGAGCTGTACACACACAAGAAAAAGCCCCTGAACAGTAAGAAAAATTAAATAAAATCCAGAAATCATTCCCAGTCCCCTGATCCATGAAACATTGTCTGGCCCTGGTGCCAAAAAATTGGGGGCCACTATCCTATGGCATAGGAACACCTCCTTTCGTAACAGCTTCTTCTTTAATTCTGGGTGTGTGTTTATACTTGGCCGGATCCCTCAGTGAGTTAGGTATCTGGGTGTGGAGTCAGAGGTTGTGTTGGGAATTCAATTTCCCTCTGTGTTTCCTTTGATCCAGCATTTGTAGCTACAGTGTAATGTTTCAAATAAAATGATTGTTTACAAGCTACACATACCAGTAGTACTGTTGGCCATAGAAAAATACAAGGCAATTCTTGAGTTACGGTAATCAGCATTTTCCAGAAATATCTGCCTGAGATCACAGTTTGACCTGGGCTAGATAGACCTGTATTCTTAGTGTGAAGCAGATTCCCCTACTCTGGTGCCTAAAACTTTCATCAGTCCCAGCTAACTTGGTATTAGGTGCTGGATCATGGGAGGTGAGGACCAAAACATGTGGAATGGGATTCAAGGATGGGCATTATGGTCTACCTCATTTACTGATACTGTATGTAAAGAAGCATAATGAAGAACACCGCCTTCCTGTAGCATTTGTGTTGCTAATTAGAATTTTACGTTTAACAGGCATGTGATATTCAAGTGCCCCAGAGTGTGCTCAGATGGAGATATAGCTTGTGTTTTGAACCCCTAGTGCAGTGGTTCCAAACTTTCCTAATGCCATGACCCTTTAATACAGTTCCTCATGTTGTGGTGACCCCTTGTCCTGCTTGGAAGAGGCCACAAGCCACTGCCGCAGGTGCTACAGAGAACTTCCCTCTACAGGCACCCTCAGCCATTCACAGCCTCCGGTGCCATTGACTGACACCCCCTCCAACCTATCAAGCTCTAAGTCACTCTTCCCTCCCTTCCTCCCCTTCCTCCTCCAGACCCAAGCCATTTGTGCCTTTTTCTTCACTGGCTCATGGCGACCCCTGTGAAAATGGTCATTTGACCCGCAAAGGGGTCCTGACCCCCAGGTTGGGAACCACTGCGCTAGTGACACAAGCTTGTACAAACCATCTTCTGATGATTTACGTGATGTACAAGAAATCATGAAGCAGCCTGATTCTGCTCCATAATCCGTTTTGGTCCAGCAGGAAAGCTAGTCTTTTCACCTGGGCTAGAATGATTCATGCTCACATGGAAAGATCTCTTTAAGAGAAATTGCTTCAAGCAAAGCTACCCTGTGTACAGCAAGAAGAGATACAATTCTATATCATTGTCTGATTGCTCTCTTAGTATGTTCATCCTTACCATGATTCTGCTTTCTCAGATGATTGCTAAGCGGGACTTCTTTTTGGGTTGCTGTTTTTAAAGTGATGCCTTGACCTGAATAACTGAGATCTAGTATTATATTTGACAGTTCTCTGGGATTATATTTGATGAATACCATGTAGAAAATCCACAGAGTGGGTGGAGAATGGAGTTAATCTCTTATTACTATAGGTTTTCAATATAGTACTGAGAATATATAGAAACAGGGAATGGGTTAGTGACCTGCCACGGAGATAGATCATCTTTTAAAGTCCACTCTGGCTATAATTGCTTCTGTAGAGTTAGGGCAGAGCTGTTGAATTGAATCAAGTGCTGCTTTGGCTTTTTAATATCACATGGTTTTTGTGTTGGCATGTGCATCCATAGGGGACAACTTTTAGTCTGATGGTAAGCTATGTGGTACATTGGCACTTCAGTGTTCTGGGCCCCCCTTTTCCTGGTGCTTTTGTTTGTTTGTTTGTTTCCTATTTTGTTTCATTTTGTTTGTTTGTTGCTCTGTACTGGGAACATAATTCTTTATCTTATTCATGACATGGGATTTTGCCTGCCTGAGACAGCTGACACTGGACCTCAACAGCTTTTATTCAGCAAAGCTAGCATCAGCAACTTACAACACAGTCCACTACTACTCATACAGATGTTTCCTTTGCCCTTTAAGAACAATCACATCTTATAAATTGATTTTTTTAATATTTTACTTTTTAGTATTAGGTTTTGAACTGGCATAGTGGTAGATGGATTCAGCACTGAAATAGAAACAGATTGGGATGGGGGGAAGGAAGAGCTCAGATTGCAGAGTATCATACTACAATCCAATACCCACTATTTGGCAAACCACACAAAACCCACAGACACTATTTTAAGGTGTAACCAGAATTGATTAAAAAAAAAAACAACAGCTCCCAAGCAGGCATTTAAAAAACTCCCTGGCTAAAAAAATGCATGTTTAGCTATACATTGTATCGTTGGCAATCTTCAATTTCAATCATGCCAAACCTGACAAAAAACAGGGGTATTTTGACTTGTAGTAACACCCTTAGTTGCAAAGTTGGTTAAGCTATATAGGCCTATTTATTATGTAGATACATGTGTGTTTGCTTATAGCACAATATTAAATCCTCATCACCAGGTGTGAGTACAGTATGTGATCAGATATGAGCAAGGATGAATGTAATAGGTGGTGTGTGTCTTAACATTCTTTGGTGATATGAGAACCATATGAGCTACTGCAAAATCTAGAGATAAAGCTTCCTTAGCTAATGATCAGTTATGTTGGAGGAACAGAGAGTTGAGGCATTCACAAGCATGAAAACACAAATGATGTGTAGCACCATGTTGAATCTGCGAGGGAACTGCAAGAACCCAGTTACCTCTCTATAGCATCTGTCCACCCTCAGGTTTGTTTTGTAGGGAGGCCGTTGGTCATTTTTCAAGCATGTCTTGCACTCTCTCTGTGTATGTGTGTATTTGTGCTTAAAATTCCTTTGCTCCCAACCTGCCTGGTAATTAATCAGAATGACTTCATCTCTGCAAATTATGTAGCCATTCATAATGCGAGAAACTGTCTCACAAGGGGCTATTAAAAGTCATTATCAGGATGAATTCCTCACTCTTTAACAGCAACATGGATGCATCTGTGCACTAAGCAACCTGTTTCCTCACATGGCAGTCCCTCGCTGAATTGGGGCAGGAGTACAATAACACTATTTCAGGTTGCAATTAAAAATAAAAAGCAATGAAATAATGCCCATAAAGTAATACAGTCCCTCTGAGACATTGTACTCAGTTATTTATGAAGCTAATGAAACAGGCCACCTGGAGGTGTAAATGAAACCTATATATTAAAAAGAGATCTGCTTCCTGTAGCTGGAAAGTCTCGCGGCAGCAGTACAAAGGCTCAGGAAAATATGGGAGTTCAGTTCTTTGCACAAAAGAGCAGAATTTTACCTGCCTTGGATGTTTGAAAATAATATACACTAAAACTTTGCTTTATGAGCATAATCTGTTCCGGAAACATGCTTGCAATCCAAAGCACTTGTGTATTAAAGGGAATTTCAACCTTAAAAAACAATGGAAACTAATACGATTCATTCTACAGACTAAAAATATTCTTTTAAAAATGATTAAAATGCTGCAATATGATACAAAAATAAAGAAAATACAAAATATAAAGAAAAAAATCACATTAATAAACGCTTGTCATATACGGTATTTAATGTAACTGCAATAATGCAGCAGAGGAAAGGGTCTAAATCTGCAGGCAGACTGACCTAGAATGAAGCAAAGCATCCCTTAGAGCAGGCATGTCCAAACTTCGGCCCTCCTGATGTTTTGGACATCAACTCCCAGAATTCTAAGCTTAGATTGCCAATGACAAACTGTGGGAGTTGCAGTCCAAAACATCTGGAGGGCCGAAGTTTGGAAATGCCTGCCTTAGAGGACTCTTGTATGGAAAAGCAAAAGACTGTCCATAGGTGCTTTGAAGTGACAAAAAAAAAATACACTAGTGCCCGTTATGGGCACGCTCCAAAGTTCTGAAAAATCACTGACTTCTGCCAGACACTGAGGCCTGAGACTGAGCATGGGAGAGGGAGAGGGAGAGGGAGAGAGAAGAACCATTGGCTCAGTTGTGATATTGTGACACACTGTAGTGCTTGTATTATTGCAAGACATTGCTCATTTATCAAGTTAACATTTATAAGAAGTGTTTGCTCATCTTGTGGAACAGTCATAGAACAAGGTACTCATAATCCAAGGTTTTAAGGTATATGAAGATCAGTATACTTCTGCACTAATTTTATGTAGCGCTACTATTCTGTCTTGAGTTCCCTTTGTCTTGGGTTTGGACTAGCAGGGTGAGGTTCTGTGTCTTTTTTTTACATGATTTATCTTTGGATTTAATTTGGTATGTACAGATTTCTTCACACAGATGATACGAATGCAACTTGAGCTCCCAAAGCTCCAGTAATATCAATCACTACTTGTCTGTAACGTGTCTGGCTGGTTCTGTTTCATCAAGTTCAGTGTCCACCCAGCGGTAAGTACGGTGACGCCGCAAAACTTCAAGAGCTTTCTCTTCTAAAGAAGTTGGGACAATACCCAAATCCTCCAGCCCAGGAAGGTCAGGGAACCTCTTGTGTGTAGTATGGAACCAGATCACTTTGTCTCTTGATATCCAGGGCTCCAGTCTCTTTCTTTCAAAGACTCTTGCAAGCAAAAGATAAAGAGGACGAGGCAACGGATATGGATGGAAAGGTCTGTGGATCAGGTCATAAACATATTTTACCATGTCATACAGGAGGTATCTGTAAGGTTCTGTGTCTTAGTGGATAAGTTGAGTCATTATTGTGAATGTAGCCTGTTGTGGAACACAGTTCACTTCTCTTATAGGTCAAGTTGTGCATGCTTCTAGCTCCAACAGTGTGTCTAGAAGGCTGTGTGTGGTCGGGAGGAGTATCTCAGCCCCACTCTTGAGGGAGCGCTAGTTGCTAAAATTGCCAGGTTGGTAGCATTCCCTTCCTTGAATTTTTAGGGCCTAAACCTGAAGTCTCAGGGAAGGCCCGTGTAATGTTTCAGGGGGCAGGCTTTTGTGGTGTGACAGGGTGGGCCTTGGAGCGTCATGGGCAAATTGGAACATTTCTGACAATTTTTCAGATTAAATTCTAGCAGTGAGAGCAACTCCTGATGCTCTAGTGCAGTGGTTCTCAACCCATGGGTCCCCAGATGTTCCTGGACTGCTATTCCCAGAAATCCCTTCCAGCACAGAGAGTGGCGGAGGCTTCTGGGAGTTGCAGTCCAGGAACATCTGGAGACCCACAGGTTGAAAACCACTGCTCTAGTGCAAGCAAGACCAGGGAGTGGGGGGTGGGGGTGGGAAGAGAACAAAAGTCCTTCTGAAGGTATGTTTGGAAGTCCTGAGAACAAACCCTAAAATCCATGCTCTCAGGTTGGCTGTATCCTATTCCCTGACATAGGGGCACAACTTGAGACCTAGAAAATGGACCCAGAAGCGGAGACCTGGCAACCGTACTAGTTGTTCCATTTCATGGAAAAGGCAGAGTTAATCACAGCAGTCCATTCTTTAATCATTGCCTGTTTGGGGTTTGTGGAACACACATTATGTCTGATCTGGAAGAGTGCTGAAACGCATGCAGTCACCAAATATTTTCCTAGCATGCATTTTGTGGACCATAGTACCCCAGACTTTCTCTCATTGCATCTAGGTTTTAAGATGCTTCCAGGTGCAACTCAAGATGGCGGTTCTTCGCTGTAAAACCCTATACATGGGGGGGGGGATATCTTCTTTACAAAGCTGCACAGATATGAAGGTTTGCTCTGGAGGCCTGCTGTGTCTAGATTGGTGGCACACAAGCATTTCTGTGGGACTTCTTCCTTCCTTAGGCTCTGGGAGTGGGTGAGGATGAGGGCAATGACGCTCTGGTTCCTGCCAGAGGACCATCCCATCTCCGAACAGCCAGGAACAGCATTCCTGTAGTTAGAGAGGGAGCTACGTCAGGCACAGAAAAGGGAGAAGACAGAGAAGAGGCAAATAAATATGCAAGGGGGGAGGTGGGGATGGCCTCTAGGGGAGGGGGAAGGAAAGGAGGATAAAAGGGAGGAGGGAGGAGGTAAGAAGTTTCCAGAGAAGGAGGAGGATAAGAAGGAGGGGGATGCTGAGGAAATGGAAGAGGTATTGAGGGATGCTAAAGAGGAAATAGAGGGTGAGGCTTGCCAGGCTCAAGTGAAAATCCTGAAGGCAACAGGTCCTCTATAAAGCTGGAGGTGTGTAGAACATGAGGACCCTTGGACTAGGGTGCTAGTCATGTTAAGAGTTCCCAAGGCTCAGATGAAGAGCACTCCATAAGCCCTCTTTTTGAGGGATGAGAAAGAGAGGCAAGAGGAGGAGCAGCAAGAGCAGGAAGCAAAAAGAGGTTCAGCCACAAACTCTTCAGCCTGGCTCAGTTACCAGGAGGTACCCAGTCAAACCCCCTGCCTCTGTGGGAAGGAAAGGGAAGGAGGGGCAGTCCCCCCGCCCTTGAGACAGTCAAGCATAACTATAAACCATCTCCGGTGCAACACCCTTTGTTTAACCTATTTTCATGTGGGTCTTCCAGGAATAGGGTATGGCTCAACAAGGACAGAGAGCGGGGAGTACGTAAGGAGACCAGTAGAGAAAGTGCGTTTGGTCCCAATTTAGAAGAAAAGCTTTATTTTCCCATTCATCATGTTCCTGTTTTACAAAGAGACTCAAGTTCAAGAAATACTGTTTCTGTTCTGTCTCCAGGAGTGGATTCAGATAAAGAAGACAGCAATATGAGAGGTCTGGGAGCAGCTGGGGGCATGCTCATAGTGCCATCTTTATTGAATTCCAAGTGGGATGTTAATTTTTGTTTGCACTTTGTTTCACATGACTTTTACATGCAATCAGTTCTGTCCTTTTTTGAAAAATGATTCTCTTTGTCTTGTTCTTAATTTTATTTTAAAAGGCATTGTTTTAAAGCTTTTAAGCTAAAGTTTAAAATTGTTAAGTCACCCAAGTAGCTCTCATTACACAGTGGCTGATAGGAAGGAAGGAAGGAAGGAAGGAAGGAAGGAAGGAAGGAAGGAAGGAAGGAAGGAAGGAAAGAAAGAAAGAAAGAAAAAGAAAGAAAGAAAGAAAGAAAGAAAGAAAGAAAGAAAAAAAGAAAGAAAGAAAGAAAGAAAGAAAGAAAGAAAGCCTCCACTAGCGGCTCCTATTGTTGTTCAGGCTTGTTGTTTTCCATATGCTGTTGGACTCCAGTATTCCTCAAACCTAGGGCACTTTTACACAACCCCTAAAATCTGAGGCAAAGGGCTCCCAGATGCGGAGCTTAAAATTGTTTTCCCACCAGCTCCGGACTTAAAAAAAAATTAAGTACAACCACGCCCACCTAAGTGCATCCCAGCGCATTTTCCAAGTACCTCGTCTCCGAAGGTGAAAAATTTCTGCTGCAGATTGCAAAGCAGTGAGTGCCGGGCTCTCCTCACCTTCTGTTTGGGTTTTTTTGCCCCCCCCCCCCCCTTTAAGAGACTGGAATGCTTCCCGGGGCAGCTCCCAACAGCAGAGCAGAGGTGAGCCTGCATTTTTTTCTCCCCTTTTTTTCTCCCTCCCCTCACACAGACAGGAGCAAGGGAGTGCGGAGGGGTGGGAAACACAGCAAGAGGAGCAAACCCTCAAGATCTCTGGTCTGAATTTAAGTTGCCAGCGGATCTTAGGGGCTGTGTGAAAGCGCCCCTAGTGAGGCTAGTCAGGGGTGACAATTGATGGAAATAATATTTTGTCAGCATCTGGAGTGCTACAGCCTCCCTGTCCATGCTGTAATTTCTGTAGACTCATCACATGGAACTGAGGTGCTGAAGGCGCCCAAGAGAAGTAGAGATGTGCACTGAAATTTGAGATTGTGATGGTGAATGTTTTGAATGGGTTTTTGTGCTCTCTGTAGTCCTCAGACCTCCCTCTCAAAGGCTGCTCTTTGGTTTTCTGACAAGAAGTTTCTTAATTTCCGCCATGAAGCTTTTATGTCTTGCAGAGAATCCCGAGGCCACTGTTTCCTCAATTTGGCTTCAGTCCTTTTTTGTTGCCTGAGAATACATACTCTTCGAAAGTAATGTTTTCTAAGAATACTACTGTATATGTTGTTTTGTTTTTGTTGTTGCTGTTGCCACCAGTGATGATGGTGGTAGTGATGCTGTTATGATTATGTTGTTTTATTTAGATTTTTGAAAAGTATAACTTAGCTTCTTTAGAAGATTCTATGTATCTTACAGATAAGTCATACACAACAATACACAAAGCATCGCCTTTCCCTTTCCTTAGAACAAATGATAGGGATGGTGAGTTAGGTTACTGCTGATCCTTCAAAATTGACCTCAGAGTGGAGCTGGGCAAGCTCTCTCTTCAGGGCCATTTATCCACCCCCGCTGACCCTCTCCTTGAGTTGCCCCTGGCAGCTTCTGAAGAGCTGCCACATTCCTCACACCCCTAGCCTGATAATTCTGCCTCCGTGATATGTATCGATCTCAGTGAATTCTTCCACAGAGTAATGAGAAAACCTTCAACCCGTAACCTAATGGGTTAAAGCACTTCTGTGAACACTGGATATCTCTCCCAGTGGATGTTTGGCAGGCAGAAAGGGGCTGAAGGCCAAGTGACTAATTACCTGAAACAGGTTTTTTTTAACCAGCAGTGTGCCTCCTGTTGTGCACCTGTTGTTAAAATGTATGGCTCCATATTACAAAAACTGTCAGCATCTTTTCCAGTCATTTTGGTTCTTCCCTCCTTTCTGACATTTACATCCCCCCCACCAGCCCCAATACTTGTGCTACTCTCGCATCAGAATCGCATAGCCATAGCTCGTTGCCTGGTTTCCTCTGCGTCTGACTGCTATTTTCCAGTAGAGCAGGCAGGCAGCTGCCATGCCTTCAGAAATCCAGCATCTCCTCTCTGTGTGTGGTTCATAACTTAATGTTCACTTTATTCATACCGGAGCTTTACTGTCAGGTAAAATTTAGTATGAATGAAATATATAAAATAGTGTGTAATATAGTCAATGATCTTCAAAAAAATCTGTGAAAGAACAATGGAACAATCTGCAGAACAAGCAGAACAATGGAACAAGCTGCAGTTGTAGGCCAACTGCAGCTTATTCCTGAAGGGAATAAACAAAGGCACATCCGCTTCCAATGTGAGCCCATCTCTGGATAACCCTGAAGGTGGGGTGGGTGTGTTTGAAGAACAGTCCTCTATTTGAAGTCGAGACAAGGATAGTCTACTATTTGAATAATTCCTTACTTTAAAACAAATCTAGTCCAGATACCTGTACACGCCCAGAAGCCATAATTTTAAAAGGACAGCAGAGATTTCCCATCCTGGGTAGGTGCCTCAGCTGCTTGGTTACAGAATGTCTCCCAGAGGTATTGTGGTGTCATTTCAACAAGCAGCCAATATTTATAAATTTATATATTTTATGTAAATTTTGCCCTCCTGTGCTTTTTGGGTGGTGGTGGTGGATTATGTCTATGTGATGATACAAGGCTTCACTGAGAGGAGCTCTTTGTCAACTTAATCTCTAGAACAGTTGTGGCAAACCTTCAGCACACCAGATGTTTTGGACCACAACTCCCACAGTCCTTTGTCACTAGCAGTCCACGTTTGGAATTCTGGGAGTTGTGGTCCAAAACATCTGGGGTACTGAAGGTTTGCCACCACTGCCCTAGAATATCAGTGATGCGAGAGGTGTGGGGAATTCATGCCCCTGAATATTTGATTTCTGATGTAACTATTCCAGTACAATTCCTGTTAGCAAGGCAGCAGAGGAAGGGACAAACCAGTGAACAAGGGAAGGATAGTTTTATATACGTTGGTTTAATAACCTAATTTTGTGGTGGCCTACCGATTATTAGCATGACTTGCGCACATGCTAGCCAGTCTGATGTTTTCTACCGTCATAAAGGTGGGTTGACGCAAGCTAAGGGTGCTCCACAAGGGAAAAATATGTGATAATCTGACCAAGGAAAATATAAATCCTTTGACACCAGGCAAGTGCCTTCTCATTACTTGAATCTACTGAGCCTCCTGACCCAAGGCATTTTGCTGCCTGAGGCAGAAATGATGTCTCACCCCCTAAACTCAACAGTCACATCATCTGTGGCCAGCCCAAGTTATTTCAGCAAATGAAGGCTTGATCAGATGACGATTTGCTAATCCTGAGTAGATCACATTTTTTCAGCCCTTGGTGCTACTTTTATGTGTGTTATATTTCTCCTTTCTTTTTCTGTCTTTTTTGGGTGGGTGTGTGTGCTGTGTGAACAATTTTTCCATCCTTCTTGAACATTGCTGAGTGTGTCTTGAGAGCATAGGTCAAGAGGTGTACAGTGAGGCCTGCTGTGAAGGTGAATATTTTGCCTCTTCCTTCCTATTGGTTTGCACTGCCTGTAAGATAACAATACTGTAATTTATTTTACTTTAAAAAAAGATTCTACAGCCATTCTAATGCTCGATTCCTGGACAGTAAATAAGCATGTTTGTGCACTACTGATAAAATATTCATAGGCCATTTCACCAACAAAATGGCTATTTAAACTTTGGGGAGGAGTGAGGAGCATTTTGAATCGACAGTGGGAACATAAAATACACATTCAGTGAAAACCAGGGGGAAAACCTAGCTGTTGGAGAATATCTTGGAAGTCGTAGAGTTTTATAGAGTGATTTGTATTACGCTTGGGAAGAAAACTCAAGAAAGCTAATAAAATTCTTCAAGAACTGTAAGTGTAGTTTATAGAAGAGCAGTAAACAGTTTGTAACAGGGCTAAATCACTACAGTTGTCCTATGGCTGAATATGTCGAGACCAAATACAGTATATAGTCACTGTACTCTCTGAATGGGAGAGCTCCCTCCCCTGGATTCGCATTCTGCCTGTCTTGAAGAGTGGCTCTATGGTCATCATGGTGGGTGGTTACTCTCTAGCCCGTTTCTCATCTCTATGGACTCCAGTAGCCTGTCCACTCTTCGTCTTCTATTCTATAGAAAAAAAACAATCATGCAAGGTAATTTTTTTTTAAACAGCCAGGTTGGGAAGCTTCCGCTGGGGCTGGGACCTGCACCGAGTTCAGAGGCCTCCTCAGCCGCCCCTCTGAAGGCTCCCAGCGGGGGTGTATTCGCCCAATAAGATGCACAGACATTTCTCCTTACTGTCAGGGGTGCATCTTATAGACAGAAAAATACGGTACTTTGTGTGACCTCTGTCAGGTCCTCTGTAATTTAGTGGTCAAGCCTGGTTGTTATGTTTTTATCTGATGGGTGGATAATCAATAAGCTGTTTGACATGATGTAAAGGTAGCAAGGGTCTCTTCATTCCCGTCGCTCATGTCGTCAAATGTATGCATAAATGAGGTCGATCTGTGCATAAGCCTAAAACCCATCTGTTTATCTCTTGATCTCAGAGAGTTGAAATGAAACAGCCCACAGAGATCAAACTCTGTATTAAGTACTCTCCTATCAGCACGTTTTCTTGCAAACATGGTATTACATGAAGGGAATTCACAAATGAGTTGTTATTTAAAGAAATACATGCAATGATGGTGGATGCGTGAGTGAGCTTTTTGCTAACGCTTGGGATCATATTTCTAAAACACAACATGGTATTTTTGCAGGCATTCACCCAATCCCTTTGTTTTCTTTTTGGAGTTTTTAGTGCCCAATTTCTTTGGGGATTGAAAAAGAAAAAAGAAAAATAGCATTGTAAGAACAGCTTGCCTGCTGTTCCTTCCCACCCATTTATCTCTACCACCGCCACCACCTCATTTCTTGTGCAGAAGAGCCTTGAAGCAAGCTAGCCTGGAGGGTTGACTGTGGTGTAAGAACCTATGAAATGGTGAGAATGGCTTTGCTGATGCATGTCCCTTTCTTTCCCCGTAGCATCCTCGATTCTGAAAAGAGAGAAGCGGAAGAGGACCAAAAATGTCCATTTCAACTGTGTCACGGTGTACTACTTTACCAGACGGCAAGGGTTCACGAGTGTCCCCAGCCAAGGAGGGAGCACCCTTGGCATGTCCACCCGCCACAACAGCGTGCGCCAGTACACCCTTGGGGAGTTTGCGATGGAACAGGAAAGGCTTCACCGAGAGATGTTGCGAGAGCATCTCCGGGAGGAGAAGCTGAACTCTTTAAAACTCAAGGTAAACATGAGGCTACGGGTTCTCCATCATTCCCACTGCAGGATCAGAAGGCCTGAACAGTCAAATTGGCACTTAATTTGCCCTTGGCAAGGTTCTGTCTCTGCTTCTGAGATGCCTGTGGCTGAGTTCCCCCCAACATGCTGGCACCTTGCCCACTCCTCCCATTAACACATCCAATTTTTAAATAGGGTTCCACCTGAGCTCTTCAAGGGGACAGCTTCCTTCCTGCTAGGCAGTCATAATGGCTATTTGTTCCACTCCACAGTAGTCCCTAATTTGATCAGGATATAAATATGACTAAGCAAGTGGGCTAGGCATGAAGTGTTCTCTGATAGTGATATTGGACTCTCCCTTTTTTTTTTTTTTGAGATGGTAGGTTGTGTCTTTTTGAATCAGGGTAAAATGGAATAATATCCAGAGAAGCACGCCTGGTTGAAGACAAAGTAGGAGTAGTATTTGAAACACTAGTTTTGGAAATGCCTTTAAAAAAGGAATAAGATCAGAAATGATGCTAAGTTTGTCCCAGGACTTATTATTGGCGGCACAGGCTGAATCCAGTTGGCAGTACCATCTAGAGTAGACCCATTCATCAGTGGGATTTACATAAATGTTGGCTTGCCTTTTCACAAGTGGGAATCTTCACAGACTTTTGGAACCTGTTCTGGCTTAAAGGCCTGGGGCTACGCCTTCCACCAGCTGGTACGGACAGCCACTGCTTGAGGATTTGGCAAGCTGTATTACAAGCAAATACTTTCCCCCATTTAAAAAATTTCAAGAGCAATGCTGACACTGTGAACGGCAGAGTGGGCTATGCATATATATGCATACCCATATCCGTATCCCTTGGAGCCACCCACTTGGTATGTTTAGAAGCAAAATTGTTATGAAATAGGATGTTAATACCTTCCTAACCCCGGTTTGAGAACTGCCCGTACATCATGTGTGGCATGTGAACAAAAGCACGTCACTAGATCATCTGTGAAGCTAAAAAAAAAGTGATTATAGATAACTCATGATTAGAAGAAAGCCCTTAGCTAATAAAAGAATTGGCTTGAATGCCAAATTAGGAGTGTCTCTCACCTCCAGGAATATGCAAATCAGCTTGCTTTGCGGGGTAGATTGGTTTTAAGGTTTTAAGGATAGGATTCCTTTTGAAGCTTAATTTTTGCAAACTTGAAAGACAGGCTCATTCACATCTCTGGGACGCGAAGGTGCCTTCGGTCTGTTCCTGCCCTCTGTTGAAAGTATTTTATGGATGTTTCAAGCTGCTCAGTACTGTCCTTAAAAGAAGGTGCCCAGAGGGGGGGAAATGGTAATACACTGGTAGAATGTAGTGAAGATGCTTCGTCATTTAAAGGGCTTCTGACTCCTTGAAATCAAAGGGGAAAAAAATAGGTCTGGCACAATGCGCTCTTCAGTTATCACAGTATTGCAGTCTAATGTGCTCTTTGTGCAGGATACACCATTACACACAACCTGTCAGTAGTTCCACTCAGTGGGTTGTTTGAGAGGCCCCGTCTCCATAATTCTTTTTAGAAAGATCCTTGGCGGTTCTCTGAGAGCGCTGTTACATTTCCCCTATGAATGGATTGTTTTGTTTTGTTTTTTATAAGGACTGGCATTTCAGAGGACACAAGCCTTTCATATCATTCCCCAAATGATAATTTTATTTGCCAAACTGTATTTTATTCCCGCATACTTTATTTATGTTTCCCGCTGGGGAAATGCAGTGGATCGCCAGCATGGCTGCCAAATCTGTCTCCAGGATGGAAAACGAGTTGCAAATTACAAAAAAGTGCAGTAGTTGGTGTGACTCTTCCACTGGTAATATCTGTGTATGCCTATACAACGGATAGAACTATTGCTGAGCTAAGTGTGAATAAAAACATGAAACAAGAGAACCTGTCAATGACTGCCGTTCTCTGTGGGTGCAAAGATGACAGAGCTGAAGTCCCAAGTGAAAACTTTTGGACTTAATGACAGGAAAGGGTCCATTGTAAGCGGAAGGCTGGAGTTTAAGATTAGGTTGAGAATCAGTTCATTGGTGGGATCTCATGGATTGAAGTAATGATACTATGCCCTCTCAGGTCACTCATTATTATAACTGTTGGATAGCTCAGCGGCTGAGGTCTCTGGCTGCAGTTTGGAAACTAATGGTTATAATCACATGGTCTCCTCAGGCTTTCTTTTACCTCGTGCTCCTACTCTTTGTTTTTCCGTGACAAATTTGGTGTTTGCCCTGTTAAGTAATTCAAAGTGCTCCAAAATGATCATGTGTATCTCAGGCAGGAAAGTGTGTGGATTTTGTATGATCCTTGTCTCCTCCCACTCTGCTCTGATAGCTCAGTTCATGAGTTGTCTCACTCTGAGGATAACCATAATAAAGTAACATAGCTCAAGAGATCGGTGGGAACAGCAATACTAATAATATTTTTTAGTATTGCTGGGGCCAGCTCTACCCCCATTAAAAAAAAACTGGATTTTCTCAATCCCTTTCAGGAAGGGATTCCACCTTCATGCACTGGCAAGCGGGGTGGAATTCATTTCTGGATCCTACCTACCGATCAGATAGATGGTACCTTGAATGGGGCTTCAGGAAGAGATTTCCCCAGCCCTCTCTGCTGATGCCTCCAAGGAACAACAGATCCACTAGGGCGGTGGTTCTTGCTCTTCCTAACGCCGCCCCCTTTGGCAGGCCACTGCCTCAGGTGACATAGAGAACTTCCCTCTATCCAGGCACCCTTAGCCAGTCGCAGCCTCCGGTGCCATTGACTGACACCTCCTCCAATCTATCAAGCTGTAACTCCCTCTTTCCCCCTTCCTCCCCCCCTCCTCCAGACCCAAGCCGTTTGTGTCTTTTTCTTCACTGGCTCATGGCGACCCCTGTGAAATGGTTGTTCAACCACCAAAGGGGTCCCGACCCCCAGATTGGGAACCACTGCACCAGGGCATAGGCAGAGAGGGAAGCCCTAAGAAGGGATAAATATCCTGTGAATCAGCAATATGTGTTGAATTCACGAATACCAGTCAATGTCAATGTTTTTATAATCTTGGTGTTTGATGTTTTTAATAATAATAATAATAATAATAATAATAATAATAATAATAATAATAATAATAATAATAATAATAATAATAATCCTTAAACAATAACATGAGGTGCAGTGCTCAGACTGTAGTATTATAGCCAAAACCTGGCTCACATTTAATTACAGGTAGCCAGCTTGAGGTTGACTTAGCCTTATTTTCTTCAGAGGTCAGTAAACTGAGTACCCAGCTCTTCAGGAGGTGGGGGCACAATGTGTAGGGTGAATAATTGCAAACTGCCTAGAAAGAGCTTTAAGTGCTATCAGACAATATATAAGCAGCAACCCCTTTTCTTTTTCCTCTTTTCATTTCTTTTTTTTTAACTTCAAGCAAGTGGCTTTCTTTTAAATTTCAGAAGTCCCTATAAAGCCAAGAATGCCTGTAACTTCTCCGTGTAGCTCTGACACTTCTTTGCCACCTGTACATTGCAGATGACTAAAAACGGCACCGTAGAATCCGAGGAAGCGAACACTTTGACACTGGATGACATTTCTGATGATGACATAGACCTTGACAACACAGAGGTAGACGAGTACTTCTTCCTGCAACCTCTGCCAACAAAAAAGCGAAGGGCCCTCTTAAGAGCCTCTGGAGTCAAGAAGATTGACGTGGAAGAAAAACATGAGCTGCGAGCCATCCGCCTTTCAAGGGAGGACTGCGGATGCGACTGTCGAGTTTTCTGTGACCCAGAAACCTGCACTTGTAGCCTTGCAGGCATAAAATGCCAGGTGAGAGCTTAACAGCATTGATGGGTAGACAAGACAAGCCGGGACGGGACCGGACAGGACAAGACAGACAGACAGGCAGGCAGGCAGGCAGGCAGGCACAGTAGATGCTTAGACATCCAGTCCCAGTGACAGCCTTCTCAAAACCACAATCATCAGAATTTTTGGAAAAGACTTGTCAGGCCAAAACAAAAGGAAAACAAAAATAAATAAAGGACAGGAACATTGTGGCACTTCAGATAGGCCCAAGCAAGTGGACTTGTCCATGTAAGTTCCCATGAAAATAGAGCAGCTAGTCTACAAGGTACCTCGACATCCTTATCTTCTTTCTTTATTTTTCCCCTTTTGTTTTGACTTGAAATGCTAGCACAGACAAACATGGTCACCTCTACTAAAACGACAGCTTGAGGTTGGGCAGGGGGAGTACGTTGTTAACTTCTGCAAAAAGGAGCGGGGATTTTAGGGGGTTTCTTTGCAAATCAAATTTCATTCTCCCTTTGAAAAGGAAAAAAACAGAACCCCCGAGACCAACAGTTGGAACCTTATGTAAAATCATAGCTCAGAGAGACGTTGGTATCGTAAGTCTTAAGGGCAGTCTTACCACTGAGCACAGGCTTACCTGCTCCAGGAGTTTGGGTTCAATACTAAAATGAAGCCCACGTGTCCTGCCACAAGTAAATCCATGCCTTTGGAGCAGTCTCTTTGGAGCAGTCTCAGCTAGCAGGTGGGCTGGGGCTCTTGGCTTGTTCTTATGACTGGGAATCAGAAAGTTTGCCAGTCTACTGCAGCCCACGGAGAGATGCTCTAAAAGTAGCTCCAGGTTCGTCATGCGTCTTTGCTTCTAAGATGAAGGAAAACATTGATTTATAGGATATTGCACTTGCAATGTCTACTTACTTACAAATACAGAAACAGAGTCTATTGGACATAGATGGATGCCTAAAGCAGTCAACACAAGTATAGATCCTGCATCGAATTACTTAATAATAGCATGTTATCTTGTCTGAACTCCTGGCTTTATTTTTGTTTTAAACAAGGCTTAGGGTCTTGATTTGTTCTTTGCCCTTAGTCCCTCCCTGCCTTCCTCCTTCAGTAGGATATCCTTAGAGAGAAATGCCTTGGTGGGGGAACAAGAGAAAACTGGCAAACTGTCCACTACTTCCAAAGCCCTACCAGTTTTATTCATAATAGGAAGTCAATGCCAACTTGGGGGTGGGGATTAATTCTGCAGGCTGTGGTCATTACAAATGCTTTACATGATCGAAACTGACCAAATTGGAATAGAGATAAATTAACCCTGCCAGATCTGGGTTGTTATAGCTGAAGATCCTGAGGCAGAAGCCTCCGTGGGTAGGTGTGGGTGTAGAAAAAAACAAGAGGAGCTGCAGATCCCATGGATCCAATATTGCTCCTGTATCTGGAATGCTTCTGTCGAGTTTTCCATGGATCTAATTCATGCCACTGCAGGTGAAGCTTCTCTGCTGCTGTGCCCTAAACCCCTCCTGCCAGCAGTTCTTCCTTTGGGTTAGGTGAACAGCAATAGGTTAGCAGCAGTGCTGTTAAGAATACTGCTTATTTAGACGTGATGGAGTAACAGTCAGACGCAGAAAGCCAGTGAGTGGGGATTCATATTCCAAAAGAGAGTATAAGATTGCCATAGCTGACTCTGGGTTATTTGCTAAGCTTAAGTCATCAGGTGTCTTAACATCTATACTCCCCTGCATGTCTTTGGGTGAGACTGTGTGAGATGCCAGCTTCACAATTAGAAGGAGAACTTCCTGAAGAAGGAAAAGATTTCACTTATTCTAGCATGACGCAGAAGTTGCAAATTAGCTTTTTTTTAAAAATGCCAATTGATCATTGGGAAGTAAAACAGTGGAGGTAATAACCTTGTGCAGGTTCGTTATGCACGCTCACATGCCTAGCAGGAATGCCTCTCTGAAGGGGTTGCATTTTATCACCTTCTAATTGCTATGGTTGGCGACTTGTATAATTTGGCCCTTTAACAGCGCTTTTGATTTTGAGGTTAATATTTTTCCGGTGACCTCTCCTCTGGATTTATTTCAGCCAGGCACAATGTTTTGCATTGACCTTTATTTTTTTAATTCATTTGAGTGAGTGATAATGGCCAACAATCATATCTCCAGGACCCTGTTCCTTGATCAACACCCTTGTTTAATTGTCTATTTCACCCCGGCTTCATCTGGTCCTATAGTTAATCCATGGTCTTTTTTTCTCAAGGTGGATCGTATGTCTTTCCCGTGTGGTTGCACTAAAGAAGGATGCAGCAACACAGCAGGTAGAATCGAATTCAACCCCATTCGTGTTCGGACTCACTTTTTGCACACCATAATGAAGCTTGAATTGGAGAAAAACAGAGAGCAGCAGGTCCCTGCGCTCAACGGTTGCCACGGTGAGATAAATGCTCACAGCAGTGCAATGGGCCCCACCGGCCACCCCCTGGAATACGCCATTCCAGACAGCTTTGAAATGGAAGCAGACCCTCGGGGTCCTGTGATGCACTTGCCATCGGCCAATGATCTGGGCTGTCCGGGGGAGGAGGAAGAGGAGGAGGAGGAAGACGCAAGTAGCTTTTGCAGTGGAGTGACAGATTCTAGCACCCAGAGTTTAGCGCCCAGTGAAACAGATGAAGATGAAGAGGAGGAAGAGGAGGAGGAAGAGGAGGAGGAAGATGATGAGGAGGAAGAGGACGACGAAGAAAAAGTGGATGAATTTGTGGAAGGGTTGGGTAGACATGCTGACCTAGTCCAAGCTCTTCCTTCTGTCCTTTGCTATTCCGATGGCACCGGCATGCACGACAGCCATGCCAAGGCGTCCCCCTACTACGCCAACACAGCGTCGCTTTATTACCAGATAGATAACCACAGCCCGGGCACTCCTAATCCGATTCGTGAGACGTACTCTGAAAGGGACGCCATGAAGAATGGCAACCTTTCTCTGGTGCCTTACAGTTCAACTTCGGAACAGTTTGTTGACTACCCGCGCCAATCTGAGGAAAGTTACGGCAGCTCCCTTTACCCTTCTTCGAATCCATCCGTCATCGTCTGCTGCTCCTCTTCCGAAAGCGACAGCGCCGTTCCGTGTAGCGGGTTATACGCCGAGCACAGCTCGAGACATTCCCAAGTGGACCTTCCCTCCTACTTGAAAAGCCCTCCTTCTCAAGATGGATTTGTTTCTGCTCTGAACGGGGGGAGTCACCTCCCGGAGCGCCCGGCTGAGAATTCACTCGGCCTCTCAGAAAAGAGCAGACTGCATGAAGAGTGTATCAAATCGTCTGTCATGGAAACGGTACCTGTTTAACTTATTTTGGGATTGAATCTCTTATTTAAAGGCACTCTATTTTGAAACTGGATTCTCTGGAACCATTCTTTCCCCCTCATTGCTGTGGAGGTGAGGGGACAGACTGCTGTTAATGTTTTCTTTCTTCTTTCAAGCTATACTGGCTGTGGCCATTGCACAAGGAAGTGTAAAATGTTAAATTTAATGGGGAGTGGGGGAGGGGGAAATCAAATGTGGTTTTTAAAATAGAAAATGCTTTTTAAAAAATTAGCAGCCTACCTGTCAAAACTGTGGAAAGCCGGTTTCTCTCCGATTCAGAGCTTCTTGTTTTATTGTCAGGCTTGTGCAAGTTAATGACAATTTTACTTTGGAATCTTCATGTTTAGGCTGCTGCATTTTCTCACATATTTGAAAAAGACGGTGAATTTTTAAATGTCGACGTGGTAAAAAAAAGAACCCCGAATTGTTCAGTAATGTATATTTTATTTATCGTCGCTTCGTACTCATGTCTTGATGAAAAGGAGCAGCAAGCTCCTTGGAGCTGGACATTTGACCAGAACAGCACAACAAGCATTAGGGTGTTTCTTTTCTTTTAAGGCAAACTGTGTGCATTTTTTTGGCAATGTCTAAAGCTGAAATTGAACTACATTCGTTGGCCTGCTCTCGGCTCTATTCATAAATGTAACTTACGAATTTAGGGGACAATCTAAGAAGCATCCCTGGCCGGACATGCTCCGTGCGTTCCAGTGGCATTTGTGTTGAGCGCTAGCTGGCTCGCTATAGAAAGAAGAGAAGGATGCCTGTGAGCTCTCCCTTTCTGAATTTTTCCCCCACAGGCATGTGCATTTTCTAGAAAGGGGGAAATGTTGGACAATCTTCCAAGTTACAGTAAATATAACCCCAACATGACAAGGAATCAGGGCAGGGACTGATTCCATCCATTTTGTTGTTTCAGGCGTTCGTCCCTCCACCACCCCCACCACCCTTCCACCAATTTCCATCCAGGTGCTCTCAAGGGAATCCTCAGTATGGAATAGCTAGTTCTCATGATCCCCCTCTAGCCTTCTCCCACTTTCTCTGGTCATGCAGGGTAGTTTCATGCCATGAAATCTGTTTTCAGAGGGGGAGCCCTGCCATCGGTGGAGAGTTGTCCCTCTAGGACAGCGGTCCGTATTGTTAACAGAAGGCCTGAAATGGGCCCTCCGAGTCACATATGTTACCATAGTGGTACAACAGTTGCTTTTCTACAGCATTTTCTAGATAGTTGAGACAGTATATACTGTGTGGAGAACATATACGGGCTCTTGGTTCAGCTCTCTCCCCCACTTCATTTTCTTTGGATAACATTACATAATCATATCCCTTCATTCAAAGGTTGCCAGGGATTGACAGTATCAATTCCATTCCTGCAATTTCTTACTCTTATAGCAGTGGAACAAAATAGTTTAGACCTGAGTAGGCAAAAAAGCCACTTGAACTTTGTGGTTGGGCTGCAATTTCGTTCTAGTTCTTTGTCTCCCTGGGCAAACAGTATAACTACTCTCTCACCTGATCCCCTTTAGATTCTGCACATATGCCCCTTACAGAGAATACAAGAGCTATAAGTAAAAATGTTGACATGGTCATTGCAATGCTAAAGTAATGGAAATCCATCTTACAAACCTGTGACATCAACTGGTCTCCATTACTTCTCACCCCATTGTTGACAGTGGGATTTGGTTGCTCCTACCCTTTGGTGGATTCATGTGTACCCCATGGTCACTGTTGAGAGCAAAACTAATTTTGGCATCCATTTATCACATGAAAAATAAACAGCTACCTAATGCACTTTAAGGCCTTCTCTTACTTGTGGAGGCTGCAGAGGATGTGGTAGATTGTGGGTGTTTTTTGTTTTTGTTTTAATGTGCACCATATAGGCATTGCACAAAAATGGGCAGAAAGAAATGGTGCAGATTTTCTCTAGCTAAGACTTGAACACTCAAATAAGATAAAATAAGAACAGAATTCTGTTTCTTGAAAAAGTGATAGGCGATGAGCACTTATATCTGTAAGACAGGGTTCTCATTCTAAGTCAAGATCTCACTCATGTACAGATAATGAAGGCCTAGTCTTTGAGTGAACTTAACAGGATTTCATTTGCAGCTGCTGCTTTTAGTTGTGGACTTAAGACATTAAGCCCAAGTTCTTGTTCCTGACTCACCCAAACTCTGCTCCTGAACTTGTGTTCAAATGGAGCATCTACACATGTGCAGCTTCCTCCATTTACTTCAACAGAGAGGGTAGATCTGTTTATGGAGACAAGCGTAGGCCAGAGCTGTTTCCTCCATTGGAGTGTAGCTTGTAGGGTTGGATGGGAAGGGTCCTAACCAGCAGAGGAAGAAGACTGTATGCATATCGGAGCTCAGACATTTGTAGGACCAACATTCATGTATGATTTCTTGTTAGATCGCAAGAAAGATGCCCATGTGTATAATACAGACAACCAAAAACTGATTTCTCACTTTCCCACTTAACAGATGGGTCAGAGTTTCTCCTCGTCCAGGTACTATAATCCATAACATATATGTAAATGACTGAACTATGAATTGGTACATTCCATTGAAAAGATGGTTTAAAGCACAGTATTCACTTCCTGCTCTTTGGGTAATCCCATCTTTTTAAACTGAGCAAACTGCACCTTCCCCAAGTTTGATTCTGGGCCTCCTGCTCTCTCCTAATCCTCTCTCTCGCTCTCTTTGTGGAGGAGGGAGGAACCCTGAATCTCAGCTTTCAGAAGCTTTCAGGAATACCGATTTGCCTTTTAAGCAAGACTTGGGACCTCATTGCACCATTTACCATTTTGTGTTTGAGAACTGAAAGCTGACTTTTCCACTTTCACTTCCTGTGGAGAGTCTTGGGAAGAGAAAAGTGGCCACCAGATCCACCACCCTGTTTTCAGTAAACAGTCTCTGTACAAAGTACAATGTGTGGATGAAACAGCTGGGCTGCGTACTGAGACTGGTACTGAAGGGTGGCTGTACAATGAATGAAAATTGGTAATCCCAATAAATATAGTCTCTTCAAAATGTTGGTCATGACTCGACGTACCAAATTACATCTTTTGCTCCCAACTGTAGACTCAAGGATAGTTTTAAATCAAGCTTTTCCCTCTGTTTCAGCAGCAGTGCCTCTGTCTGTTCTTGGGGAGGGGGTCATTGTCCTTTTGCCCGACAGCTTCAGTTTCCGACGAGGCATATTAACTGTGTGACGTCTTAAGCTTTCTGGATCTTTTGATTCAGGATTTTAACAGCCACCTCTATTCTGTCAGCCTGGTCAGTGTTTGCCTCCCACCAAGACCCAGACTCACTTGGATGTAAGAAAAGAGGAAAGCTTGCTTTCTAATAATGGATTTATTTTGATTTTTCCTGGCTTCTTTTGGTCAGATTTTTTGCACAATAAATGGGAAAGGAAAGTGAAAAATCAGTTCATGGGGCTCAGCTAATCAAGTGCTGTATTTCCTGCATCAATAAGCCTTGGTTTTATATCTGTGAACCTGACCTCTATGTGCCAAAAATTATTGTGACTAAATGGCAAGTAATAGTAAATATGCTTTGTACACATTTTTGCATGTTGTTATTTAATAGTGGTTCTCTAGGGCCACACAGGGAGAAATGAAGGTGATCCTTCTGAATTTATAACCAATTTGATGATCAATCGTTTTGGCTGCTTGTCAGCACATTAGGACATCACATTGGCATTGGCAAGATCTTCTTTGCTGTCACTTTGTGCCCTTTCTAATAACAGATCACCCCCAAAACACCAAAGTTTGGCAGACCAAAAGAAGAACACCTAGAATGCTTTTTAAACCAATGAAGTCTTTGAAAAATGTCATTACTGATGATTAGAGATGGACAGAGCCACGTAGCCCTGCCAGTAGGTTGGTTTGAAGTCATATCAGCTATTTCCGTATATTATTGTTCCCCTTGAAGTTCCGAGAATATTATCAGACCAGAATGCATCAGGGTTTTAAAGAAATACACACTAACTTGTAGCATCTTGAGATATTTCTGTTCTGTATTTTGCTTTCTTTGCCATCAGCCACGTAGAACGGTGGTTCCCAGCGTTGGGTAACCCAGGTGGTTCTTGGACAGCAACTCCCAGAAACTCTGGTCTGCACAGCTGGTAGTGAAGGCTTCTTGGAATAACAGTCTAAGAACAGCTTTACCCAAGATTGCAGAACCGGGAAAATATCCCAGGGACACAATCATCTTATGTTGGTACAGGAAGTTACTCAGAGTTGAAGACTCTATTACAAGAACTGAATTATAGCCTGTGCTATTATTTATTTATTTATTTATTTACAAGATTTTTTAGCCACCACACTACCAAGAGGTCTCTGGGCAGCCATAACATATAGAGACTTCTCTCTCTCTCTCTCTCTCTCTCTCTCTCTCTCTCTCTCTCTCAATGACAGTCCACATAATACTTTAAACTCTCTGCCCCAGTAAACTTAGATAAGCAGCTAGTAGTCTCTGAGCTCTTTCTTGTCCAGTGAAGAACATGGCTCTTCTATAATCAGGCCATTTGTCCAGATGGATGAAGTGTGAGGGATGGAGTCAGACACAGATCGGCTTGCTATGCTTTGACCAACGGGCCACAGTGTGAAAATGACCTGTGCACACATTGTCTTTGTTGGACAATAGCAACTTAATTCGAATCAGATGAGAAAAGTCTAATTTTGAAAAATTCCCATATTCCTAACATGTCAAAATGCATTATCATCATTTAATCAAGTTTCTTCTTCTTCACCTTGAAAATAATACTTTTTCCGATTAATTTTCTTATTCATTAATTGCTCTTGAGGTTGTAGGATAATATGGATAAGGAAATGCAGTTTTGCCATCAATCAGTACAGAAAGCATCATGCTTAACAGTGATTGTTGTATCCTAGTGAAATCTGAGGGTCAGATCACATGGTAAGGCAATGGTGCATTGCTTCCTCTTACATTATCACTCCTGGTACTCAGTTCTTTTGTGTTCTATGCTTGAGATATCAGACCAGCTGATTTCAATTGAGGGAACAAATATCATATCTTGAATTTGATATGCTTGGGCTTGTTTGTTTGCATGCATCTGAAATTTAATGCATTAAAACATGGGCAAAATATTTGACATTCATTTTTCAGCCATATACAGTACTTGAGAATGGCGGAAGAGTGACTGAAAAACAAAAAAGTGATATGTAGACACGAGTTTCTAATCCGTACATGGAGTAAAGCACTTGATTGCAAAATATATACTTGTGTTATGTTGCCTTGTATTGGAAAAGTGAGAAAACTCTTGTCAACACCTACAATAAAATGACACATTTATGACAAGCAATTTCTTTAAAATAGTATTGGCTATGTAGAATGTATATCACTCGTCTCATTCCACCTAAGAAATATGCTTTATGTTTGTAACTGGAATACTCTCAATAAACAAAGCAAACGTTTACCGGTGGGGGGGGGTGTCCAATACTTTATCCAGCAAACTGTACTTGGGAAACGGAATTATTCAGAGTGATGATTTAAGTAGGTGATGCAGTTTCTAATCATTATAGCTGTTTGACACGTGTAAATAATGTTAACAATTTTACTTCAGTTTCAGGGCAAATAAATGAACTTATCCTACTGTTAAACACCCTTTGGAGCATGATGGATGGGCCTCATCACTTGCTTGTTATGGGCTGAAGCTCTACCCCAATGCCAGTTCACAAAGTTACAGTAAAAAAGACAGGGTCTGCTGGGTTTTTCTGATGCACTCTAGCAAAATCAGGCACTCAGTGACATGTCGTGAAGGATAAAATAATGGAGGTCATTGCAGATTTCTGTTCATTAAGATTTTTATCTTCCTCCTCCTTTTCTTGCCACCAAACATTTCCGAGACAATAACAGAATGTTAATATAAAACTCAACAGACACACAAACACTATAATTGATATTATACCCTTCATGGGTTGATTTGCTTTATAATTTGCAACCTCACGAATACCAAGAGGATAATGTAGGTAATAAAAAACCTTAACTTGGACCTTATGCTGTAATCTTTAATTGTATCCTTTTGTATTTATATTTTCAGTATTTATGATGAACGATACGTAATTTGATGTATTTATTGTGGCTTATTCTCTGCGATGTACATATTAAAAAAATAATCATTTATAAGTCTTAAAATTAGGTTATTTTTTTCTTAGTGGCACTAGTATTATGCTGTATTTTTATTATATATTGTACAATATATATATATTTATTGTCTCTTTGTTGGCAACAAAATAAATCAGGTTTCTACATTATATGAGCTCCTGTCTCTTCTGTACTGGAGGTGGGTCGGTATCTTAAATGGCACTTGAAGGAAGAAAGCATTATCACTCATTTTTTAGCAACCTGAAAACCATCTAAGGCTTGTTCATTTGCACCATCTCAAAATGTACATAAGGTTTTATTCTGGCTACTAGTACATACCCATGTGCAAAATTGTAACAGTTCGAAGCTAACACATCCTTGTATGTGCTATCTAAAATTCCAGTGATAGAATTCCATGCTGGATTGCACATATATTTTTTGTATTTCATTATTTCTGGTACCTATATACACCACCCCACTAGTGCACCACACTATTCCGGATTGTTTACATCAGGCCTGCCCAACAGGTAGACCGCAGGCTACTGGTAGCCCGTGAAGGGTTCAAAAGTAGCCTGCCGGCCATCAATAAAAAAAGTGAGGGGATAAGTTCTCCACCCCTCCCTCCCCCATCCCAAGGACCACCACTGCCCCAGCAAAGTTCTGGGTCTGCCAGCCCACTGTCTCAGCCGAGCGGGGCAGTTCAGGGGCCATGGCGCATTGAAATCTGTTTCATCCAGAACAGATTAATTGGTTTTCAATGCATTCCTATGGGAAACCGCTGCTCTACTTACAAGAGTTTTTACTTATGAGCATGTGCTCAGAACGGATAAAATTCGTAAGTAGAGGTTTTAGTGTAGTAGCCCTCAGGCACTTTGTCCAGGAAAAAGTAGACCTTGGCATGTTCAAAGTTGAACAGCCCTGGTTTACATAAAACCAGGAGTCACTAAAACATCAAACATAACATAAACCAAACAAGCATAAGTCCAGATGGTGCTAAAACTAGAGCAGTGGAACATTTACAAGTGGTACAAATAGTACAAAAATACAGTCAGTGTCATAATTGTACAAACAGCGGCCCATGTTCCCACTGCCAAGTATCTGTGAGGCAGAAGTCCCTTTTAAAGACACTCTTGCTCCTTTGGGTTGCTTTCATGAATGGTTGTTTCCTAGCTCTTGGGTTTGTTTTTCTTAAGCTACACCTGTCAAAAGTCCCCAGCCAAACCTGTTACTAAACATCACACACACCAAGACTAATACCTTCTCATTTTGACATGGTGAATTTTGAGACTTCCCAACACCTTGGTGCACTCTAGTATGTTACCAGAATGTTACTAATCACACTACTCTGTTGAGCCGGGATAGTAACTCCTATCACCAGTTTGGGTTCCTGTTGAGCCATACCAATATGGTTACTCTGAAGTGTATATTTTTAAATGGAAGAAACTGGTGTTGGAGGGGCCACACGGAGAGCTGTACCCAATTCTCCTAACATAATCACATGCCCAGTAACTCATTCAATTTGATGCCTCATTTCTTTTGACATTGTGGCTACAAAAAACTTGCCTCAATAGATCTGAACAGTTACATTCTCCATAGTACAAAAGACACAGTATGCTTGAGGGGTAACTCCCAAATGAGTAAACATATAAGAAGGGGAACCCTATGGATTGCTCAGTGGTTTAAGTCTTGAGCTGTTGGGCCAGAAGTTGGGAGCTTGATTTCCCACTGCGGCTCTTTGGCAGGGCCTGGACTCCATGATTCACAGGGTCCCTTCCAGCTCTGCAGTTTTAAGTTGATGAATATTTAGGTGAAGTATTTTCTAAGTACGTTCCCAAGATGTACTGAAGTAAAAAAAACAACACCATTACTTCTGAGATGGCTTCTGTAAAGTTCTGAAGTCTCTTGCTCATGCAGTTGTTGAGCTATTGTGTTTAAATTAAGAACCACTGTAATTTCCCTCATTTTGGGGAGAGTTGTGAAGAGAAAAATTGACATATAATAGAGCTTCTTGCTCCAGTTCTCTCAGACATGTACGTGTTTTGAGACAAATAACAAGAATAAGGCAGCAAGAATTTCACTCTAACACACACACACACACACACACACACACACACACACACACACACACACACACACACACACACACACACACACATTTACCTCCTTTTGTGCCCCATCTTCTCTTTTTGCAGCTTACGGAGTTAACGGTGTAGCCCAAAGGGAAGCTAGCCATAACAGCAGTAGAAGAGAAAGGGTTGTTGTTGATATAGAATATTTTTACTCCGCCTTTCTCCTTGGAAAAGGACCCAAGGTAGCTTACAGTAATGAGGGATAAAGGCTTGTTGTTGTTGTTGTTGTTGTTGTTGTTGTTGTTGTTATAGAGTATTTTTAACCCGCCTTTCTCCTTGGAAAAGGACCCAAGGCAGCTTACAATAATGAGGGATAATATACATCTTACTTACAGCATTAATAGACAACATTACATTAAAGCTACAAGAGAATGCAAGCAGTTAAAAGGAGAGTAAAGTTCAATGTAAAGTTATATGAGGGTTAGAAACTAATATTGAAAACATAGTGTCAATGTAGTCACATAGGACTGTAAGTAGCTATAAACACAATGTCTATGTGATCCTATGGATTCATATAAAAGACACATAATAGGTAGTCCCATTATTTCTACTTTTTTGTTGTTCAGTCGTTCAGCCGTGTCCAACTCTTCGTGACCCCATGGACCAGAGCTCGCCAGGCCTTCCTATTTTCTACTGCCTCCTGGAATTTGGTCAAATCCATATTGGTTGCATCAATGACACCATCCAACCATCTCATTCTCTGCCGTCCTCTTTTCCTTTTGCCTTCAATCTTTCCCAACATCAGCGACTTTTCCAAGGACTCCTCTCTCCTCATGAGGTGGCCAAAGTACTGGAGCCTCAGCTTCAAAATCTGTCCTTCTAGTGAACATTTGGGTTGATTTCTTTCAGGATGGATAGGTTTGATCTCCTTGCAGTCTAGGGGACTCTCAAGACTCTCCTCCAGCACCACAGCTCAAAAGCATCAATTCTGCGGTCATCAGCCTTCTTTATAGTCCAGCTTTCACTTCCATACATCACTACTGGAAAAACCATAGCTTTGACTATCCTGACTTTAGTTGTCAAATTGATGTCTCTGCTCTTTAGGATGCTACCTAGGTTTGCCATTGCTTTCCTCCCTAGAAGCAGGCGTCTTTTAATTTTGTTGCTGCAGTCACCATCTGCAGTGATCAAGGAGCCCAAGAAAATAAACTCTGTCATTGCCTCCATTTCTTCCCCTTCTATTTGCCAGGAGGCGATGGGCCATGATATTAGTTTTTTTTTATGTTGAGCTTCAGCCCATTCACTCTCTTTCACCCTCATTAATTCCTCCTCACTTTCTGCTATCAGAGTAGTATCATCTGCATATCTGAGGTTGTTGATATTTCTTCCGGCAATCTTAATTATGGCTTGTGATTCATCCAGACCTGCCTTTCGCAAGATGTACTCTGCATATAATAGGCATAGGTGACAGTATACAGCCTTGGTGTACTCCTTTCCCAATTTTAAACCAGTTGGTTGTTCTATATCCAGTTCTGACAGTTGCTGCTTGTCCCACATATAGATTTCTTAGGAGACAGATAAGGTGGTCAGGCACTACCATTCCTTTAAGAACTTACCATAGTTTGTTGTGGTCCACACAGTCAAAGGCTTTGGCATAGTCAATGAAGCAGAAGTAGATGTTTTTCTGGAACTCTGGCTTTCTCCATAATCCAGCGCATGTTGGCGATTTGATCTCTAGTTCCTCTGCCCCTTCGAAATCCAGCTTGCATTTCTGGAAGTTCTCTGTCCACATACTGCTGAAGCCTCCCTTGTAGAATTTTGAGCATAACCGTGCTAGCATGTGAAATGAGTGCAATTGTGCGATAGTTGGAGCATTCGTTGGTGTTGCCTTTCTTTGGGATTGGGATGTAGACCGATCTTTTCCAGTCCTCTGGCCACTGCTGAGTTTTCCAAATTTGCTGGCATATCGCACCTTTACAGCATCCTCTTTTAAGATTTTAAAGAGTTCAATTGGAATGCTGTCACCTCCACTGACCTTGTTGTTTGCAATGCTTTCTAAGGCCCACTTGACTTCACTTTCCAGGATGTCTGGCTCCAGGTCAGCAATTACACTATCTTGGTTATCAGGTGTGTGTGTGTGTGTGTGTGTGTGTGTGTGTGTGTGTGTGTGTGTGTGTGTGTGTGTGTGTGTGTGTGTGTGTGTGTATTCACCCCATAGGCGATTATGTTAAGCAAATTTCCCCTATCTCCGGAATTTTTTATGTTGTACAAATTTTATGTTATATAAACTGTTTGTTATACAAGGGTCCACTGTATATTATAATAGGTAGTCCTATCCCCTACTCAAGGAAAGCTTGCCTGAAGAGAAAGGTCTTGGACTGTTTCTGGAAGGACATGATTCTGGAAATGTTTGCATTCCCACAATTCCAGAAGAGATTGCTTCTTTCTTTCCTTCTTCACCACCCTTGTGAAGTAAATTTTGCAAGGCATTGTCATTGTCATTGAAAATTATCTTGCAACAGCATCCTCTGCTGGCTAATCCACTAAATCACATTTTAAAGTGTTTTTTAAATGAGCAGTTAGAACTATTACTTCATGTATTATCCAGTGACCTATACAATAGTATACCCCTTTCATAAGCAAACAATCTTATCTGTTGGGTTTTTTTTAAAAAAATTGCAATCTTAGTACATCTGGAAAAGAAACTAAACATCAATTTAAAAAGTTGAGGGCTGACACATTATGACAAAAGGTATGTTGAAAACTTGTTGGTTTCCTGCTTAACATTGCATGTATGACATCTCTTACACAGAGCAATGCAAGAACAAGTGGACTCTGTTACCAAATTGCTATTTATTCTGTTGTGGACAATTATTATTGGAGCTCCAAGGCTTCCTGTGGTAGATGAGACATGTAGACATTATTTCATGGGCATTTGAGTCTAAGGTGACAGCTTTTGAATAACATTTTATTCTGTGTATTCTCAAAGGTTTTCACGGCTGGGATCTGATGGCTGTTGTGAGTTTTTTAGGCTGTTTGGCTTTGTTTTGGAAGTTTTTCTTCCTGACATTTTATCAGTTTCTTGTCAGCATCTTCAGAGGGCAGGAGCTCAGGGAGCTAGGAGTGCTCTGGGGTACAGAGTGAGACTGTGGGTTTTTTTTAAATAGTTGTGGGAAAGGGGGAACTTGTCCTATTCAGGAGAATAGGTGTTGATCAATGTGATGAGGAGGGATTAAGAGTTTCACTGTAATAAGGGGGGGGTTGATCTGTCTCTGGGGTTGATGGGTGTCCTTGGCTGTTTTATTGTGTGAAGTGTTCACTGGGGCTTGGGGGGCGTGGGGCGTGGAATAATTGATCTTTTGCTGGCTGTAGCTTTCAGTACTGGGAGACAGGCTTTGTGGATTTTTGCTGGCTGTTCTGTTTTTCAGTGCTGGTGTTGGGGAGACTGTGGGTTCCCTATGTAGTCTGACATAGTGATTTTTAGACTTCTTTCTTTTCTGTAAAAAAGACCCCCACAAAAAAAGTATTGGTGTTGGTGGCAATGTCTGTGGGCACAACCTACAAACAGTATGTAGACCTGACATAGTGATTGCTGGATGTTATGGTCAGCAAAGGACAAAAGGACCCCCCCTCCACTCACCCCTGCAGGAATATACTGGATACCTTGTAGGTGTGGCCAGGTATTTTTTGGGACCACAAAGTGCAGCATCCAGACCAGAATCAAAGAACAGGAAAGACACTGCAGACTAAAACAACCAGAAAATCAGCAGTAGCTGAGCACACCCTGAAACAAACTGGACATGAAATCCTCTTCCAAGAAGACACAGAGGTACAGGACAACACCAGCAATCACTATGTCAGACTACACAGCAAAGCCATTGATACTGGGATTGGGGCAGTTCAAATTATGTGCTCTTCCATGTAAGGATGATTATAGACTGCAGGAGTAATTGAGCTGCTCAGATTTTTAGGAGGGATCAGAAAATGATAAATGACTCGGGGCTAGAGCCTAGGAAGGAGGAGACAGGTCCCCAAGGTAGCAAATAAATGGGATAGGGAGAAAGGGGTAGAGAGAAAGTGGGTGGGAAGGAGTGATTCATAGGAATGAAGAGGTCATGATCAGAGCCCAAGTATGAAAATAAGCTGTGAATACTGAGGAGGAAGCAAAGCTTCCAGACAGATTTCTTGTGAACCTCAATTGCGGGAGAAACTGTTTCCAAACACTCTGCTATCAGGCTGGAACCGATAGTGATCCTAATAGGTCTTTCAGGTTAAATAAGATATTTAAGGAGTGGTTTCACCAGTTCCAGTTCACCCAGTGAGTTTCCATGGCCAAGTGGAGATTCAAATGCTCTTATCCGTTCATTAGGCTTTCATTATTAGGAGGGGATTTGTACTATTTTCTAGAGGACAACCACTAGGCAAGTGGTAAGTGATAAAAAGGACAAATGTAAATATCTTCCATGCTGCCATCGCCATGCTTTGGCTGGGAATGCTTAAATGTGCATGTGAAGTGGTTCCATACATACTTAGGAACGGCACTCCCCATCCTGACAGAGGAGAGGATGTCATCAGCTAGAGATATCCAAAAATGCCTCTGTCACGATCCAAGTCTAAATGAGGGGCTCTATGGGAGCATTTCCTTTCCTCCAATCTACACTCCTCCACCACCCCTTCCAAAATGGGCTCAAGGCAGTCCACAAATCTTGGAGAAGAGAATTTGGCAGCATGGGGGTGACAGATTTCCACCAACTGTGTCTAACCCATTGGCAGAACATGAGCAGATTTTCCCTGGCTGTCTATGTACCATTTTGGGAAAGGAAGCATCTCATTGTTTTGTAATGTGTATGTCAAAACTTTACCTTTTGATCTTTTGTGCATACTTTGTGGTAATATAACTCGGAGCTAAACTGTTCAATTTTAATATTGGTAACTAAGAAAACATTTTGCTAAAATTCAAGGCATGTGGAAATCAGAAGTGTAGATCCAGAATCAGTGATAACAGCTTACTGATGAAAGACAATAGTTTATTTACACCAGTTTTATATTAGCTCTGAACTGAAATGATTTAGCACAAAAATAGACATTCAGAGAGAAGGGAATAGCAAATATAGAAATTTGAAATCTGTACATAATATTCAAAAAAGACACTCAGGAAAGGTCAAATAATGCATAACACCAGAAGTTATATTTTCATATCAACAAATAACTTTTATAAACAATCTTGGATTCTAAAAGTTCAACATTGATACATACTAACAAAAGCCACCACTGAGATTCAAGAGAACAGCAATAGTATCTGGAAATGAACAGGACTAATACCAAGCACATCTCTTCTGCTTATATTTCAGCAGTGGTGTGAAAATTTTACACTTTCAAAATAACAGTCTTGTACTACAGAAAGGACCATTTAAGGAAAATCATCACAGTTTAAAATGAATTATACTGACAAGGCACTGTATTTTTTCACTTACTGGAGGAAAAGAACTGAATTACCTCCCCTTCATTCTAATTGTCCCTAAAACATTTAACAAAAATATATGTATCTAAAACCATTACAAACTGTCCCCAAACCACAGGGAATTATAACATCTTAAGGACAGTGGTTTTATAAAAATAATTTATACTGGAAATTTCCAGTGTAATGTAAACATTTTTTCAGCAGTTGAAAAACCTAAATATTCTTTGGATTCACTGTTAACTAAACACACTTTAAAATATTTTAAAGCTACCATGTTGTGCACAATTTGTTAAATCACTATAAATTTGAGGAAGATGGTGTATTTTCAAAAAGAAAACAACTCTTCATTACCACAAGCTGGTTTCAATTGTTTTGCCCAAAAATCCATTTTTGGAAGAGATCAGATGGATTACATGATACCATGCTTGGATGTTCTCGATTTCCGGTCAGGCACTTTTTAAATGCTGGGTTGTACAACACTTGCCCCTAAAATGTAGAGAAGCAAAAAGATAAATTATTAATTTTACTCTGACTGTGGAGGTCAGGTTCCTCACCTCCACTTCATCCTTACTATTAAAAAAAATCCATGAAGTAGACTGATCAGAAAACTAAGATTTGGGACCTCATTGCATGTTGGAACACCTCCAAACGTCTGCTTGCAATGCCCACCCAATCTCCTCAAGCCTTGTTACTGTGCGTGGCCCCTCCTAGAGAAGCATAGAAAGCAATTACTAGAAACTGCTCGTCTGTGGCCCCATCTTTATGGAACACGATCTCACTGGAAATTTGTCAGGCTCCTTTGTTGAATACATTCAAATGGTCACTGAAGATGGAACGGTTTAGGGAAGTATTCAGTGACATCCTCCCTTTGGGTGACTCTGGGATTTGATTTTCTTTGCCCTACCGCCATTATTAGATGCCCTAAGCACATCCGATCTCGCTTGATTTCGGAAGCTAAGCAGGGTCGGCCCTGGTTAGTACTTGGATGGGCGACCACCAGGGAATACCAGGTGCTGTAGGCGCCTGGAGTGGGAACTGGCAAGCCACCCCAGTACTCCTGCCAAGAAAACTCCATGGACATGGAGTCACGAAGAGTCGGTCACGACTGTAACGACACAACACACACACACACCGCCATTATTAGTTTTTTATTTATTCGATTCTGTGCTTTTTTATTAATTTTGTGTATCAGTCCATGTTCTTTTTGGATTGCTGGGAACTGGGGGATGTATTGAGCCTCATGGCACAGTAGTTAAACTGTTGCACTGCAGCCAAAACTGTGTTCATGAGCCGGCCCAGGTAGCCAGCTCACAGTTGTCTCAACCATTCTATTCTTCCAAGGTTGGTAAAATGAGTACCTTTCTCACTGTGGTTGGGGGCGGGAGCAATGTGTAGCCTGAATAATTAAATTGTAAACAGTCCAGAGAGTGCTTTTAAGCACTGTGGAGCAGTAGAGAAGCAGAACACTTTGCTGTTTTTGGCTTATGTTTGGTATTAACCACCCTGAGTAGTAGTAAGGTTAGGTGGGAATTGGATTGCAAGCCTCATTAGTTCTGCTCAATGCTCTGCTGAGGATTTGCGGACTTGAGGCACAGTAGCTAAGACTATTTCGTCACCACATCTTCCTGAATCCTGAAAGTTGCTGAGATGTTTAGTTCTTTGGATATGGAGCCCCACTCTGTTTCTAGATGCAATCGCTGCTATATTTGAAACAGAAGGCTTTTTGTTTTACAAGGAGTTCACTGGGCTGCAAAGATACGTGAAAATATGGCTCTAAAGAATTAGAGGAATAACTGGGAGAATGGAGAAGGGTAGCTGGGAAGAGAGGTGGTTTAGGTACCTAGATGCAGAATTTGCTCTGCTTGAGACTAACAAATGGATTTTACTCTGCTGGGTTTTTTTATGTGACAATAATAAAGTGCAATTTGTAGCTATATACACCCTTGACTAGCTGCCCCATGACTAGAAATGGTTTGAAAAAATATGAATGTTTACAGCTACTTAAATAAAAATATAAATATAAACAATAAAACTCTAACTTGCGCATTCCTGGCTGGTGCAAGGGAGACCTCTATTCCTCTCTCCTCCCTCTGCTTTGAAGGCTGCCTGAGACAGAACATTCCAAAATGTCACCCACAATCTAGCATGGGGAAGGAGGGAGGGAGAGCCAACACTGGCTCACTTGCAATCATGTGACCTGCTCCAGTGCTTGTATATTAAGACATTGCTTGTTAATCAAAAGCAAAGTGTTCTGTTTATATACCACCCCATACCACTTCAAGTAGTCACTGGGCGGTTTACAGGGTTTTTAAATTACCATATGCAGGCTACACATTGCCCCCCCCCCAGCAAGCTGGATACTCATTTTACCGACCTCGGAAGGATGGAAGGCTGAGTGAACCTTGAGCCTGCTACCTGAGACTGAACTCCAGGTCATGAGCACAGTTTTAGCTGCAGTACAGGCATTTAAACACTGCGCCACGGGGCTCTGTAAGGCAAAATTTAGAATAAATGTTTGCTTGTCTTGCAAAACACTCTTAAATCATGTTACTCTTAAACTAAGGTATTACTGTATTCGGTTCTGATATATAAAATAAATAGCTAAGTTCAGAATTCATATAATTTTTACACCTGGCTCTGACTGGTGAATCTTGGTAAAATAAAACACAGTAGACACTAAACAAGCCAATATATAAAGAGCTGTACAAACGGAATTGTTTTTAAGAAAATACCTCTCTGATCTCCCATTTTTGTTCTATAGGAGGTCTGCTTTTCCTTCCTTTATAGCCACACTCCTGAAGTTCCACTGCTCCTGGAGTAGCATGTAAGCATAATTCCTTCTGGATGTTATGTCGAATTTCATGATGTGCAGAGTATTCAAAGTACTGCATACATAAACAAAGGTCAGCAAGTTTAAACAAATCACACCAAATGGAATTACGGCGGTACCTCGACTTACGAGTGCTTTGACACCTGAATTATTCGACTTACAAGCAGAAATCATTGGAAACTGATTTCTGAAGAAACTCAAGTTACAAAAGGAAATCCATTTCCAATTATTTCCTTCTGGTACGAAGCTCCGTCCCATGCATGCTATGCATAGTGTTTCCGGAACCAGGACATCAGTTTCCAGTTCTTTCCTTTCACATTGGAAACTGATGCCCGGGTTCCGGAAACGCTACACACAGCATACACAGGCAGCGCTTCATACTGAAAAGTGCTGTTTGACAGGTCTAGCTGTGGGGAGTGAGGGCAACCCCCACTCTTCACAGCCAGACCTGAAGAATTAGGAGGAGGAGGAGGAGGAGGAGGCGAAGAGAAAGAGTGTGGGTGGCTGGGTGTGTATGGTGGTGGTGGGGACTGCGGCCCACCTCCCAGCTGTGTTTTGTTTTGACAGCCCGGCCTCTGAAGAAAAAAACTCCTGAGACACGCGGAGGCAAGCTAGACCCAAGAAAGCAGCGCTGTTTGAATTTTCCCACTGCTTTCTCTGGTCTGCCTTTTCGCGCCTCTCAGGAGTTTTTTTTTTCTTTAGAGGTCAGGCTGTCAAAACAAAACACACAATTGAGAGGCGAAGGGCAGCCCCCCCCCACGCACACACACTCTCTCCTCCTCATGCCTCTGCAATTTGTGTGTGTGTGTGTGTGTGTGTGTGTGTGTGTGTGTGTGTGTGTGTGTGTGTGTGCGCATGCGCATGTGTGCATGTATTGGCTGCCTGCTGCAGCAGAAGGCTCTTTGGGTTATCCCACCTTCTGTTGTGGCGGGTGCAGGAAAGGGGAAAGGCAGTAGGCTCTGCAGGGGGACACGAAAGCCCCACTGCCTTTCCCCTTTCTTTGGTGGGCAGAGCACAGACGCCTTGATCTTCGCCTAGCCTGGGAGGCTTGCAAGGGAAGCGGTGATGGCGATCTGCTGCTGCCACTTGCCTTCCAAACTGCCTGGGCTGTGCGAAGATGCATCCGTCCCTGCGATCTTCACCCAGCCCAGGAGCCTTGCAAGGGAAGTGCTTACCTCCAGCTAAGCGCTTACCTTCACTTACCTCCAGGCTAGCCAAAGATGAAGGTAAGTGCTTCCCTTGCAAGGCACCCGGGCTGGGTGAAGATCCATCGGGGACTCCTCCTCTTCACTCGATAAACGGGCAAAGAGGAGGTGGCTGCCCCCTCAATCACCAGCAGCCTAAGGCAACTCCATGCTCTGAGCTGTCAAAATCAGCTGTCTGTCAGCTGCAGAGGGGGAACAGCCTTCAGCTCTCCCTTGATTGAGGGGGTTTTATACAGCCTTCTCTTAGGAATGCATTGAAAATCTATTAGTCCGTTCCCTCCGGAACGGACTGATTTTCAATGCATTCCAATGGGAAACTGCTGTTCAACTTACAAATTGTTCGACTTCCGAAGATGCCTTCGGAACGGATTAGTCGCGTAAGTCGAGGTACCACTGTAAATAGCTTAACAGTGTTAACTTGGTCTCCAGATTAATGTTAACACAAATTCATTAAGTTTTGCAAAGTGAATATTTATAAGTATACATAGCAAATGTAATATAATACAATATAGGTTACTAATAATTAATATTGAATATACAGAATTGGTTTCATTTCCTTCTAATACATAAAAAAGAGAAGGGCTGGAGTAGGGGACAGCTAGGAGGCAGGTTTTCAATAAAACGAATCTGTAGAAAGCAATGTTAGTGTGGAAACTGTGTACAGTCTCTAATAACCTCTAATAAAAGAGTGGTCTTTTAGGCTAGATGAATAAATGAATAAATAAATAAACTCCTGTTAACATGCTTCTTGTGCATATACTTTGCAGGACAAATTATGAGAAAGTTACACTGCAGTGCTGAACCAAAGACATGTAATCAACCAAAGTTAACCACTCTTTAAGCCCAAATGATTTCAAAGGGAAGGTTAAGCTGAAGATTAGCTTGCTGCCATTGAAATAAGGGAGACCTGCTTAACTCTGGCTGTATCACACTGAAGATGCCTTTATTTAAACAAGATGCAACCAACTCTCTTGCTATCAGATATCAGATATATAAAAGACAGTTAAAACAGTATGCTTGGCAACAGGTACAGTAGCCAAACTAACCAGTGCATTTCAAAGCAGTACACCATTTTTTCTACTTTGAAATTAGCAGGAGATTGTTTGAATGTATGCAACTTCCTTAGTATCACTAGTTAACCAATAAAATTATTATTAGTATCTTTTGAACTATGAATTATAACAAAGCTACATAATAAAACAGAAACTACTGTCAACTGTGGTGTTTTTTTAGATAAGCTAGTTGACATTTACTATTTAATTATAAACCGCCCAGAGTTCCGTACGGAAGATGGGCGGTCTAGAAATATAACAAATAAATAAATAATTGTTAAGGTGATTTTATAAACTTATCAGCGACTGGTATGCCTAGTTACATTTTCAAAAGTACCAATCTAAGGTGATGAAGTAAGTTCTGAACAATTCCTGACTCTCACACAATGTGTTAATGTGTTTTCATAGTTCACCCATCTAGGGATTCAGATAGGTTCAAAATGGTAGCTAGTTTTTAGTGTAGGGAAGACCACTCTGACCTCCCAGCATGAGGCTTTAAATATGACAGGACATATGACTCAGGCCTTGCTGCTCAGTCACCCATCGGTGGCATCTTCCTTGACATCAAAAGTTCTAAAAACAAAGGAAAAAGCAGCAGGAAGGGAAAGAGGGGAGAGAGAGGGAGAGAGAAGAGTCAAATTATCAAGCTTACAAGGTAGAAATGAAGAGTGTTCCTACAGAACAGAGAAAAGCCAGATAAAAAAGCTGAAGAAGAGATGAAGGGCACACAGCAGACAGTTGGAAACCAGTGCAACATTGCCAAAATACAACACTGGAGACACCATCCAAGTTACTAACAAGCAATAGATTCAAACTGAGAAGCGAAATTTAGGTTGAATTCTACAGTGTTATGATGGCAATACATTTGCTTTCCATGACTGAGAATGTCCTCTCTTTATTCAAGACATTTTATTAACCTGACATGGAATCCTTATCCAATAAACAAGAATGGAATGTGAAGCACAACAGATGAACTTGCACTACCGGGTTGGGTTGGCAGTACTGGGGGAGGGGAGCTCCCCTTACCTTAACAGCCAGAAAGTGCGGAAAGCAAGGGTGGGTTTGTGCTGGATGTCTGTCCCTGCCCTTTTCGTGCTGTTAGTGACACAGCAGAAAACACACTCTTCTGGCTGCCATTTTATTTATTGCCTAATGCCCCAAGTTCTCTCTTGCCCCCGATGTGTGAAGCTATGTCAACTTCAGGAATGCTTTGTGGGAACTAAAAGTAAAGAAAGAAATCAAAGCAAAGCAAAGAGTGGTCATTTGGAGCTTTGAGGAGCATCAGGCTTGGGGAACTGGAATTTGCGGTTTTTTTTGGGGGGGGGAACTGCCCATCTATTTGCATTTTCATTGTTCAGCAACACTCACAGAAGGAGTGTATTTAAATTAAATGGGTAGAATCTTCATAATGCATATTCTTTTTTAGAAGCATTATGAGGGTCCCTGCTTAAACCTATTATATACTGTACATATGTATATACATATTGTCATTTTGGACCTGTGAATAATCTGCAGTTTTACATTTTTATTACAAGCTAGAGAACAGGTTTCTTTCATCAAATGAACAAAACGTACATGCATACTAACCAATTAATCCAAACGGTATTAATATCAGAATTATTACTGCTTAATGTCTAAATGTGTTATATAACTCAAACTTCCTTATCTCAGCAACCCTTTCCACATGGACCTGTTTGCTTCATTCCAAGGATTACAGGCAATCTCGTGAAATGTTAACATTCTACTGGAGAGGAGGATCATCTTGAAAGAACTGACTAATGCTAATGTAGCTGAGTACATCAGTATGAACCAGATGATGACAGAAAACAAATCGTCTGGGTTGCTGATTTGTTATTTCTAATTTTCTAGTCCTGGTACTTTGTTAAATGTAAAACCTGGATCTAAATCCCATTGTGTCCTGCCACTACAGAGCCACCGTGCCAGGTAATTATTCTCATTCCCCCCCCCCCCTGAAGCTCTCAGGACCACCTGGAAGCTCCTCCAGAGGTTCCCCGGAATGCCAGAATATCTTTTTTTTGGGGGGGGGGACCCAGAATGGGCTGTAGAGAGGAGCACAGACAGGATCTGTCTCAAGGCCATGGATGGAAGTAGTTCAGTCACTCAAGTTTCTCCTGAAGAATTTGGACTTGGTATGAAAAGAGCACTGAATTGTGCAGTTATATCAGTTACATAAAAGCAAAGCAAGACATTTTACCTGGTTTCCTCCAAGTCCATGGCACGTATACATAATTAATGGTTTGCCGCCAACATTATTTTCCCCAATATCCAAGCATGCTCTTCTTCCAACATTTTTTAACTAAACAGAATAATTTAAAGGGGCATGTGAGTGCACAATACCATCGTTAAATCATATACATTTATGTTTACAAGAAAAGGATACTCACAAATCCAGATAATGGAGGATACAAGTCTGGTACGTACACCTCGGGGAATACATTATTAAGATACCATGTAAAGTTTTTGCATTGCAACCGTTGTCTTAACTCGTGCCTTTTAGAGAGATCACCAAATGATTTCTGTTGAAACAAAAATAAGAAATTCTAGACAAGTGGCAATGATGAGTAATTCAATATAACTTTCTGTTAAAAGCAGAAACAAAGGCATATGTAAATTACATTAGGTTAAGCAAAAATTCATGTTTATGTTAATACTTAAAGTAGAGATGGAGGCACTGTTTGATGGGGGGCACATTAACATTTTTCATATTGTTTCACTCTCTAGTCCTGATGTTAAGAGATGGCAAAAGTCACATCCTTCTAGAAATACACTAGTTCCTATCATGTTTGACCCCAAAGGAGAGCTTGTCTTGCTTTGTTTCACTGGCCTGTAGTAGTTGTTTTGTCTTGCTCGACTACAGAGCTTCTCAAACGTGGGGTCCCCAGTTGATCTTGGACTAAAACTCCAAGAGGCCTTCACCCCTAGCTATGCTGGCCAGGATTTCTGGGACCTGTAATCTAAGACCATCTAGGGAGCCAAGTCTGAGAACCACTGCTCTACTATGCTGACCACAATCCTGTTGCTTAGACTACTGCACAACATAGGATTCAAGTGGAAACATGATTACTAGTGGTGATTTGCCCCTGCAGTTTGTATCTTTGCCCTCCTGCCAGTGTAAGTAACCAATAAGGTTATTTTACAATGGGCCTTTTTACACGACCCCTAAGATCCGCTGGCCACTTAAAGTCGGACCAGAGATCTTAGGGGTTCGTCGCTCTTCCTCTGTCTTCCTCTGTCCCCACCCCCCTCTGCATTTCCTGGTTGCTGGCTGCCCGAGGGACGGAGAAAAAAGAAAGGACTGCCGATTTACCTCCGTTTTGTTCCCGGCAGCATTCAGATCTCTTAAAGGGGCGGGGCGCAAAAAAAGAACAAACAGAAGCCAGGAGAGCCCCGCACTCACTATCCTTACACCGGATCAAATATTTGTCACCATCAAAGACCAGGTACAAGAAAACTGCTGTTTGGTCGCGCTAAAGTGGGCGGGGTCGCACTTAATTGTCTGCAAAATCCGGAGCTGGTGGGTAAACATTTTTAAGGTCCGGACCTTGCAGCCATTTGCGGCGGAGCTTAGGGGTCGTGTATAAACGCCCAATGTTCACAATGTTTTACAATGTTTATAAAAGAGACGCCATACTAAAGTGCACCCAGTTCTCTCAAATCTAGGCCTCTAAATGTTAAACACAGCAAATGAAGCTAACCTGTGGAATTCAACTGATATCAATATATTGGGTGATTGTAACAGGACTACAGTGGAGAAGTAAATTTTCTTGGCATCCTGCCACAGACTGAAAGCATGATGCACAGAAAGTACAGACCCACAATGAGTTTTTACACTGGCACGGAGGCAAGAACAACAATAGCAATCCTGTGACGTCATGTTGCTAGCAATCCTCATAGCTCCTTTCACCACAAAGGAATATTAAATTCAGTCTTACTAGATCACAGCCATTACACAGAACAATTCAATACACTGCCTACTAGTTTATGCATGACACACACACACAATATAACCAGTAGCGGTTGTGCTGAAGCAATTCACAACCTGGATAACTTAGTACAGTGGGGAACAGAACACCAGACTCCTGAGTTTTAAAATTAATTTTTTTGCTATTAGGCAGCACAAGGGTTTTTTGTTGTTGTTGTTTCAAGAATCTTTTTAGCCAAATGAATTTTCAGTTAACAAAGACCCATATAATTTGAAAAATGCACATTGCATTCGAGATGCATTCCCAGTGCTCCTAGCAATTTTGAAAAATGCCTCTACTCTCGAGTGGCAAATATACTGCTATTAGTAGGTGTTGCTTAATTTCAAAATAACATACAGTACAGTAACACTGTTTGTTATACAGACTCTTTCTGTGGGACAGTTTAGAAGCAGAAATTAGGACTCTTCTCCCTCCACACACTATTTTTGGCACATTCAAGCATATTATCATCATCTCCAGACTGACGTACCAGAGGAATCAACTAGACTTCCTGGTTATCCCAACTCCTATTGTTATTAATACATTGATTCATGGCAACAAATGTGATAATGAATTCCTTTCGCAGTCATCCTTTGTATTTAATCCTAATGAACTAAAGCTATTCAAATGGAACACACTAATAGAATTATTGAGACATTCCTCCGGCACTAAGAGAAGCCAACAGATGCAAAAGACTTTATAAAGTTTTAAATGAAAACTTATATTGGATACTGATGTATCTATGCAGCTAAGCAAAGAAAACAGGATACAGACAGCCTACTACTGTTTACATATTTTCACAATAAATTTTTGCTCACCAAGAACTTCAGTGCAGCAACTGAATTCTAATACCACCACCACTGCCACCTACTTGTTTAACAATTTTTGCTGCTTCGGTGTTTCTCCGGTAAAATATATTTTTATATTCATCCATCCAGACTTCTGCAAGCCGAACTTGATTGCGTGTAATAACTTGAGTGCCTTTGGGGAAAGTATGAGGGCTCTTGCTGCGAAATACATGGCCAACAACTGAGCAAGGTATGATTTCCAACTGTCCTCCACACTGCCACACCTGAAATATAGTAATTCCATTAATCTACCTTTAATATAGAGTTGACAACTTTTCATGGCTCTTCTCTAGGCCCCGGTGGGCTGCATGTGAATCAGCCTGCCCTGCCCACAAATGTCTTTAAATCAAACTTCAAATTCCTGAGGCTTCTTTTTGTTCACCCCCAGAGCTGTGAACGTTGCCTTTTACCATCTATCCTGCTCAAATGACCTCAGAGGGCACTTGAAAGTAAACAAGTCAGGGATCCTGCCTGCCCTTGGATACTAGGCCTTCTGTTTCCTCCTACTAGATTGATAGTCTCAGGTCTGCCTATCCGGCTCCCTTTCTTTTACTGACATTCTTTTTTTAATTTTTATTATTTATTACATACAAACATACAATAAACAATAATAAACAATAATAGACAATAATATCATTGAACACTACAAAGTGCCCCCCACCCCCGGGACCATCCAGTATTCTTGAATCTTCTATTCCTTCTTCATCTTCTTTTTTTCTAGTTAGCTTCTTAAGGTCCTTTTCTCCAGAACTGTGATGGATTATAGGTCGGTTGTATCCCTTTCCCTTTTAGTAGTACATACTCTATAAATTTCCCCCAAATATCATTAAAAATATCCTTTTTCATTTCCCCTCGCAAAACTTTTATATTACAAGATAATTTATCATTTAAAGCTATATCCCACACTTCCTTATACCAGTCAGCAATTTTAAGATCTAATTTCAATTTCCAATTTTTAGCTATAATCAATCTTGCTGCTGTCATAAAATTTGCAATTAATTCTTTTGTTTTCATATCATATTCATTAATAGGTAGTAATGATAATGCAGTTTCTGGTTCACATTTAATATCAGTTTGTAGTATTTCTCTTATCTCACCGAACATCTGTTGCCAAAACTTTTGAACTATTTCACATTCCCACCACAGATGAATATAGGTGCCTATATTTTTTTTCACATTTCCAGCAGAACTTGGAATATCTTGGGTTCATTCTGTTCAGTCTGACTGGTGTCATATACCATTTTAAAACTAGTTTGAAGTAGTTTTCTTTTATTCTAACTGATAATGATAGTAAAATCCTCAAATTCCAAATTCTTTTCCATTCCTCGTTATTTATTTATTTATCTATGTCTTGTTTCCAGACCTCTCTTATTGTACCCAGCTCCCTATTCTCAAGTGAATCCTGGATTATTTTGTATATTTTTTACCTACTGCTCCTTTCCCTGTATTTCCTTTCTCTGGTTCATATGTTAACAGGAATTGCTAAAACTTTGTATATTCTCTGAGTTGTATATTTCTCCTTGTCCATTCTTTCATCCAACTTTCTAATTGGGCGTAATTCAACCAAGATAAATCCTTGGCTTGCAGTATGTGTTTAATTTCCTGCTTTGTTCTCATCTTTTTAATCCAATTTTTTAATCTTGCCACTTTCATTGTTTCAAATAATTCTCCATATTTTTTCATATTCGTGGGGAAATTTATCTGATCTGTCACCAAACCGAGAGGGAAACCTTCCGGTACTAGTTTCCTTCCATACTTTTTCCAAGTGAATAATAGGGAACTCAGGAGCGGGTTTTTGACTGGATAGCTTTTTGGGGGGAGGGTAAGCAAATATTTGTTTATATCTCCACTTAACTCATCTGATTCAAGTTCCCACCATATTAATTTTTCGGATTTAAATAACACTTCCCCCACACAACTAAGCTGGTTAGCTGTATAATAGATTCTAAGATTCGGTATGCCTATACCTCTATCCTTTTGAGATCTATACCAAAAGCTTTTACTTATTCTTGCTTTTTTACCACCATTACAGTATCTATTTATGAGATCTTGATAAGCTTTTATTTCGGCTTCTGTGTACTGAATGGGTAGCATTCTAAAAAGGAAGTTAATTTTAGGAAGTATTTTCATTTTTACCATTGCTATTCTACCAAACCATGATAAATTTAATTTGAAATAATTTTGTAATTTGTTTCTAATCTCTTCCTTTATTTTGATGAAATTTCGTTCTTTGGTCTTACGCATATCTTTATCTAGAAGTATCCCTAAATATTTCATATATTTGCAAACATTCAATCCATAGTTGGAGATCTCCTCCATATCTCGGTTATCATGATTGAAGAGCATAATTTCTGATTTTTGCCAGTTTACACATAATCCGGTTGTTTCGGCAAATTCCTTTAAATGTGATTTTATTCTTGGTATATTTTCTAACGGATTTTTTATTGTTAACAAGGCGTCGTCCACAAATAAACTAATTTTAATCTTCCCCTCCTTGCCCATACCTTTGATTAGTTGATCATCCCTTATTGCATTAGCAAATAGCTGTCTGTATAACTATGCAAAACAGAACTGGTGATAAAGGACATCCCTGTCTCGTTCCTCAGCCTAAAATAATCTGTTCTGTCATCCCATCATTAACTATAATTTACGAGGTACTATGTGAATAAAGTTGATTTATTACACTTAAATTTTTTTCTCCAAATCCCCAGTTCTCTAATAGAAGTTTTAACGCAGACCATTGAACACAATCAAAAGCTTTAAATAGGTCTAAGGACAGAATACATGCTTTATCTTGTGCTCTTCCCATCTCATGAAGAACATTCAAAGTTCTTCTTATACTGACATTCTAAGCAGCAGCCATGTTGCTAACCCCACTTTCGCGCGTGCCTTTTAACGAAAGTGTCATCTAATTCGAAGTAGGGTTTATGCTTCTCTATCTTGAATATAACTTTCTCAATAAAAGGTAGTTGCTTGTTTTAACCGTTTCCACTTTCTTTATTGAGGGGTTAATAACCAATATGTCAAAAAAACAACAACAACCCCCATCCATCACTCTGCTACTCAGAGAAACCTTAGCATTTTTCTTATCTTTCACATTGTGAAACTCCCAAACACTTATTTTCTGCCACAAATTTCAGGAGGCATGGGGATGGGTTCAGGGGGATGCACTATGCTAAGAGCTTACTGAAAAGTATTTGCAACTATTTTCTGGATGGATGGTGTGTGTAATTTTTTATATTTTCCAGAGTGAAAAATAAGAAAAATATTTCACTATACTCTCATATTTGAATAAATAATGAGCTGACAAACTCCTAGATATTACACCATGTCCTCTGCAGCATTTTCTCTTTCTAGGCTATTCCTGGCATGAGGCAACTTTCAAGTGACCTCTTTTTTTCTGCCAACTGTAGCAAAAATACCATATAGGTTTTGCCACAGTATATGCACTTGACCAACAATTTGTGCATGAACACTTGGTCTCTAAACTTACTCGAAAAGACATTTCTATATTTTCTCCTCCCCATATTTCCATTTCTTCATCATAACTCCCAACATGATAAAAGTAGTCCTTTGATATTGAAAAGAGTCCTCCTGCAAATGTGGGTGTTCTGAAAAAGAGAAAACAGTTTTAAAAACAACAACAACAAATCTGGCTATTTCCCCATCTAGTTGGAACTTTTCTTATTCTTCCTTGGAAGATTTCTTCTAGGAGATTTGATAAAATGAGCCAGGTGGCACTGTATGACCCAGAAAGGATAGGTCAGCATCCAACAATAAATAAAATGCATCCATGAGAAAGAGTTGACTACAATTTGGCCTTTGTGAAGCAAGAATCATTGCAAGCAATGTTTGTTTCTCCATTTTAAAGCCCCCAAAATAGCCAACTGTGCTAGAAAGAACAATGCTTCTGATCTTGGGCAACAATGACTTCTCTTTCATTTGCAGCAGTCCATTTCAGTACAATGGTATTACTACTGATAGCTGATTCCAAATGTTTCATATCAAACATTAAGTTATACCAATTTTAGTTAGGTTTAAAACTTTCACCTTTTTTTGTAAAATATGTATAAAATCTGGAGTAATACATCAAAAGCATTTAATATCCAGAAGAAATTAAAGAATCTTCTTTTGTGGCTGCCTTTTATCCACAAAAGAAAAGATAGCTTATGAATTGTGGATACAAATATATTATCATTATAATGATATTTCCAATCAAATAAATTTAACACATATTAAAATTTTACTACTTACTTAATAGCATAGGTTTCATCTTTCCTTCTTTTGCTTTCATGTTCAGGAAGAGATTCCCATCCAAAGGACAAGCTCCAGTCAAAATTTCCTCTGTTATGATTCTGACCATAAGGAGAAGGTTTAATAAATTCAAATGTATTCATGTCTATAGATGAAATATCAGGACTTACGACACGAGTATAGTTTTCAGCTATTCTGGCTAGCAAGGGCTCCAACCAGCCATAAAAACATTCACCTAGAAAATGAATGAAATCATGATCATAGCTTTGGACTTTCCCACTTCCATAAAAACAGAGTTAAAACACATTTTATTAACACACACTGAAATGCTATGTACATGCCTGAGTAGAGCCACCCACCACTGCTCTCAAGATGTTCGTACCCTAGAATTGGTATGAGATATGATCAGTTGGAGAAGGATCCCCTCCAATCCAACCGAGAGACAACTTGGAGCTAAGACTGGAAAGCATCATGGCATGAAGACCACATGAAAGAGATGAGGGTAATGCATGGCCAACACACAGTGTTGGGTGAAAGGACGGAACCAGGCTATAAAAAGGGGAGACATCCTGGGGAAAGGGGCAGATGATAGCACAAGTAGCAAGGTGGGTCTAGGACAGTGTTGGTGAACCTATGGCATGGGTGTCAAAGGTGGCACACAGAGCCCTTTCTGTGGGCACGCAACATCACCCCCTCACAGCCACGACACTTCCCCCTCTGCTCAGAGCACACCACTGTGCTCCATGCAGAGAGCTGGGTGAAGGGGAGGCACCAGCTTGTGGATTCCTTTGTAGCTGCTGCCACTCCCCCTGGCTTTCCCGAGGCAGAGAGGCAGATGGGGTGCTACACTTCAGGAAAGCGAGGATTGAAGAGCAGGTTTTTGAATTCCCCACAGTCACAGTGAGGATGCTGTGGCCTCGGGAAATTCAAAAGCCTATTCTTCGATCCTTGCTTTCCCGAACAGTAGCACCTGAAACATTTTTAACCCAGAGTACCACTGTACAGTGGACCCTTGTATAACAAACAGCTTGTATAACATAAAATCTATACAACATAAAAATTCTGGAGATAGGGGAAATTTGCTTAACATAATCACCTATGGGGAGAAATGTGATTACTCCATTTTCAATGCATTCCTATGGGAATTTGTATAAAGGAAAATTTGCTTAACATAATTTCATTTGGAACGAATTAATTCATTTATACAAGGTACCACTGTATTTGGGTTAAATTGCTGTATTGGCACTTTGCAAAAAATAAGTGAGTTTTGAATTGCAGTTTGGGCACTTGGTCTCCAAAAGGTTCACCATCACTGGTCTAGGAGAAGCTGAACAGACTAAGGCTCCTTGGGAAGTGGGCTGTGTGCTTGTTGAGTGGTCCATGGAGAAAGTACTAAACTATTTTGTGGACCTGGCACAAAGGAAAAATCACCCTACTCTGCCCAGAAGAGGCAAGGTGTCACAAGTAGCAGGCATGATGGCTTCACTATCAAATGGACTAAGGCTAGATGCCAGATGGAACTCAAAAGGGAAATGTGCAGATTCAGTGGGCAAGGGGCACTCTGACATGGACCGAGCATAAGCCCAGACAGGATGAATGGAACTTCTCCTGAGCCAGCCCCAAGAACTTGGGAGAAGTGCAGGTGGCTGTTTGCATAAATCCTGTAAACAGTTTTCTGTAATAAAGGACCAAAATGAAAGCATTCTGGATAGCCAGCGGTTATCTTCAAGGTTCCTTAGCAACTTTGAACATGGTGAAATTTTGTTTAGGTAGGACGAGATATCCTTACTTTTATGTTTTTTTATCAATTTCATCAAAATGTTTAATAGTTTATTAGTTTATAGGTAAGCAACACTCTTTATAGACAACTATCATGAAAACATGTATTTTAAGGTTCTAGCAGGGGAATGCAGCTATTGTTTCCCCTTGAAAAATACTTCTGTCTCTCTAGGACAGCTGTTCTCTTCCACCAAGAGTGCAACTTCAGGTGGGACATACAAGAGGCAGTGAGGGAGAAAGGGACTCCCACTTATCCAGGTCAAGCCCGACAATCATTGGGATGAGAGTTATTGCTGCCTGACTGCCTTCACATCCACAATTGAGGGATGGTAAAGCACTTCAAAATAATTTGCCTAGCCTGAATGAAAGTAACCAAGAGAAAAAGAGAGAAACGGGAAATTGGGCATGGTCCTTATCAGGAAATAAAAATAGCAAAGATGCCTGAAATTGTTACAGAATTGCTCTTTTAGAATGTATGCAGTTGAGTGTAACAAATACAATGTTATTTTTAATTTGCTAGTCTTTTGACATAATTCAAAATACATTTTGGCAAAAGCAGTATGGTAAAAAAAGTAAGGAATAAAATAAGTCACAAGCAGGGCAAGGAAAAAGATTGTATGGTTGTAGTGTCCAAGGCTTCTGCCTCTTCTGTTAATACCAATGATGTTGTTTTTATTTATTTTGAAAAATATGGGGGATGGGGAGGAAACTAAATGCATCTAAGTGCTCCTCTAAACTTAGCAGAATTTATCTCATTTCCTGCTGAAATGTGAATCCTTACACAGCACTGTGTTCTTTTCAACTATCCAAAATAACCCAGGACAGCCAGAATTTCTCGACACTTGTCTTGGGGAAAATACCAACATGCAGAGGTCGAAGCAACTACAGTATTTTCTTTCTCTCTGTTTGGTTCTTCATACACCTCAGATAGTTGAGCCACAGAGAATGGATGTTACAAGTGCACTGGCTATCAAAGCTATACAGAAATCTGTGCTTTATATATTTTACTACAGGGTGATGCAAAAACGTTGGAACCAGACTAAGCCATGAATAAGTAAAATCTCCCCTGATTTCAATAGGCCTGTAATTATGATTACATCTTGAACTAACCCATTAAAGGTCACAAAACTGTAAGTTCTCACTAAATATAGCAAAGAAATTGACAGTTTCTCTGAATCTTCCTGCCCAAATTCTCAGCATTGCAGCAGACTCCTCTCATTTACCTTCTAATTTCATCCATCTTCCAATGTCATGCTTGCTCTTGCTTTCTCCGCCTCCCATTCTTTCTATTCTCCAATCTATCTTTGCCCATCTTCTCTCTTTCTCCGTATGCCCTACATGGCTTTCCCCTTCTCTTCCACTAGTGTTGACAACAAACTCCTGGGAGGAGGTCTTGCACAGGTTAGCACAAATTGGGTTATGTGTTTGTGTGCATGGAGAATATGAAGAACTTACTTCTAAAAAGACAGGGAACTTGTAAAGAGACCCTGTTTGCATAAAACGTTATGAGATCTGACGGAAAATAATAAATCAGTACAAAAAAGGGAAGAGGATTTGTGTGTCTACTGGCTGTAACAGTAAGTAGCAGAGTTGTAGCAAGGGTTTATGTTCTGAAGAAAGACATTCTGTGTCAGACATTAATTTGTGTGAGAAATACCACCACTCACTGAGCTCTGGTTTTCTTTAAATGTTATGTGTGTGTGGAGGGTGGAGATGTTTCTTCCATAGATACTCTTGGTTTTGTGGCAATCCATTCTGCCATGGAATGAATGAATGATCTGGACCTAGTCACTTACTATGGTTCCAACAGTTACAAAACTGGATCAGTTTTGACTTGCCCACCAAGGTCATTCTGCAATAATCTGCTGGAACTCACTTTAGTTCCCACTTTGTGTTTATGGGATGTTTGAATCTAGATGATGTTGCTGCATGCCAGCCCACCCAACTGGGAGCTGGAGCCTGACCTTATCTGAGAAATGGGAAAAGGTGTGATGTTGGTGGGTAATCTCAAAGATGTTCAAGTTTGGAAAGCACCTCATCAGACAGTCACATTCCAGCCTGATGGTGCTCTTGGAAAGCAGAATTTCCATCAGCCCTACTTATTCCACTGTGTCACAACCGACAGATCTGTAGGCCAGAATCTAGAGTGCAATCCCAAATACTTAGAAAGCCACCAAGAAGCTATCCTAGGTTTATATAAACAAAAAGATTCTCCACTCCTCCAGTTTCATATTTTGAAATGGCATATACCTGTTTTTGACCATGCCAAGTGGACTGTCATAACAAGAATAGCAGACCCCACCATCAAGCAGGACAAATGCTAAGAAAAAGATGTACCTGTGGTTTTTTTTTAAAAGTACTGGTGAAAAACTACTGTCAAAGAGTCTAAACAAGAAACTGAGACAACTAAGGATTTCCTTAATACTAGTAAACTAACTAAAAACTACTATGATCAGGAGATACTTACAGTGTGCATCCAAAAAGGTGAGGGTTTCTCCAGTTGCAATTGAAGCACCTAATAATCGAGCAGTTATGAGTCCTTTTCTTTCTTTTTGTCGGACTACTTTAACTATATGGAATTGCTTCACATACTCATCCAGTGCATCTTTTAAGTATTCTGAAAAGATAACAAGACCGCCTGTTTAACAAATCCAGTTATTTTATTTCTCAGAACTAGCTTATCAATAATTATTAATATAGATTAATTTTAAAATACCAGTAGCTTTAGTGGTTAATAGATCTGTTTTCATTGGAAAACAAACACATACTCAGAAACAGTGCCCAGAATTTTATTGGACATTTATGCCAATGTAAGTGAACTTGTGTAAGTGAACATCAATGGATCAATGCTAATTCATTATCTGCCACTTGTGTTCCTGGTTACATGCCAGTCACAACTAGAAACATGAGCTGTAACTCATTAATTAGTGGCAATTTGCCACTTCAACTGATGCAGCAACATTTATGCTGGCTTAAATATCCAGTAGAATTCTGTCCATTTTAGGTTGGAGCAGAGGTTGTAGCTATGTTCCTTGTCTCTGATACAATTCAGTCCTACGTTTTCCATTTGCTAAGAATTTGAACCAGAGTTCTGCTCTCTTTAGCTGGTACAAAAGATGGTAGGAAAAGGGAACTGCTAATGCACTGGGATAACAGATATTAACATGCCAAAGCCTGGCTTCAGACAGCACTGTCAACTCTAGATTAAATGTTCAATCATTTAACATAGGATTTAAAACTTCTCAGCCACTATATCAGTGTTGGCAAACCTATGGCAAGGGTGCCATGGGTGGCACTCGGAGCCCTTTCTCTGCGCACCTGACATCGCCCCTTCACCGCCACATGTATTCAGGTTAAATTGCTATATTGGCACTTTGCGAAAAATTAGTGGGTTTTGAATACCATTTTGGGCACTCAGTCTCTAAAAGGTTCGCCATCACTGCACTATACAGTGGTACCTCGGATAACAACTGCCCTGGATAACGAACAATTCGGATAACGACTGCAAATTTCCAGGTATAGTGATAACGAATTTTCCCTATGGGCTGCCTCGGATAACGAATCGCAATTCCAAGGTATAGGTCTGCCTTGGAGAACGAATTTTCTCTATGGGCTGCCTTGGATAACGAATCTTCCTATGGGCTGCCTCGGATAACGAATTTTCCCTATGGACTGCCTCAGATAATGAATTTCCAGCATGCATCAGTAAAAAAGTTATCCCAGGTGACATTGCATCTGTACCTTTAAAGTGCACTTTTTAAAGAGTTTTGAGCAAAAAAACAGGTGTCTGTGCCTTTTTCCTAGGCTCCAGAACAGATTAAACGGTTTCCAATTCATTCCTATGGGAAACTGCATTTCGGATAACGTGTTTTGGATAACAACTAACCTCGGAGAACGAATTGCCGTCGTTATCCGAGGCACCATATTTTGCTCAGTGGCATTCTTTTCATGTATGCATAAATTTGCTCCATAATGCAGCAAGTTAGAAAAACAGTAATGGCTGTAACACTGATTTATCAATTCAGAAATCAAACCAAAATGTTTAGCACAAACAACAACTTGCAAACATGCTCCAATTCTAGTTAGCTGCTGTTCAGAAACTGCCACTATTTCAATTGCAACGTGGGATGTAATTAAACATCCTTGTGGTTTGGTGTGATGTTTGCTAGGCCAAAGGGAAAGCACAGTAAAAACACAAATTCTTCATTTGCCAGACGAAGGAACTATTCAGCCTAAGAGCATTTCAGAGTTTTATATAGCAATTCTACCTCTAAGATACTTTGCAACTTCTTTGTTATAAACATAAAATAGGTTCTATTTCCAGAACAGAACAATTAGAAAACTAAATGTGAAAAGACATACATAGAAACAGGAATTGAAATTTCTTACCATCCACACTAGCATCATCCACCAAAATTATCTCCTTCAGTAGTATTGCAGGGGAAGTATACATCACACTGTGAACTGTTCTTAGCAGGGTAGACCATGCTTCATTGTGAAAAACTATGATAACACTTGTACTAGGTAGTGGAGGACAGCGTTTAAATTTTTGCTCAATGCATCTGGAAACAAAACCAGAGTTTATACAACTGAAAAAGAATACTGTAATATCATGTAGCATGATGCAGTATCATTACACATGAGCCAGTATTCTAGTGAAATTACTTTCCACACAATGGAAATTTTGGGATTTGTTGTGAGATTCCGTATCATGACGTGACAAGAAAAGATAGCTGCAGCTACTCCCACAATTTGTGTTATGGGCACAGTAATTTTAAAAGTACAGTGACCCTGGCAACTGCAGCAAAATTTCTAGTTTTTTCCATGCCAGTATAAATGTCATCAAACACATTCTTATTACAACTAAAGCATTCCATAGTTAGTGTACCACAATAATTAAAATACAGAGACGGGCTTTTACACCAGATTATGAGAAATGTGAACATTTGTAAAAATATGTTTTAAATTAAAAATAATTACAAAAAATGTGCATTAGGATGAAAAGCAACACCCAAAGTTAGCAAATCTTTTCGACCAAAGCTGAGGATATTCTTTTTGTTTAATTAAGATACTGCAAAGAATTATGTGAGGGAAAATTCCTTGCCATACATATTTGTATCTGGAAATGTTGACATTTCTCAGAGGCATTATTTGCTATTATCATAGCTAGTTTAGATAGTAGCATGTACTACACTTGCACAAGTTACACATTCAGATGTAATAAGATATTCTAATGACAGAGCTCACAAACCATATAATAATAAAGAAAATGAAAAACTTTAAAAATCATTTTTGCTATTTTGTTTATTTATTGAACTACCCAAACATGATTGTTCTCAAATCCAAATGCACTTTTAACATACTCAGGAGGTCGTGTGTCTGGTCCTAGATCTCGATGTAAAGAAATCCTGTCACTTGCAAAAGCATTAAAGCAATGTTTTTCTTCCCCAAGCTCTTTCTCCTTCTGCTCCTCTGCATTTAAATTGACAGTTTTGAATGCTTTACCAAAAGCCCCAGGAGCATTAGGATCCTGAGGAGGCCGATCCAAGTGAGGCGTCAGTTCTGCTGCTGTATAGGATCCCGGCAAGCAGTGTTTCGCTCCAGCATTTTGAGTTTGCCGAATAGGTGCTTTAATCTGCATTTTTGGTTTTGCTGCCTTAATATTGTTCACAGCTTTTAACACTAGACCCAGTACACTAGTTATCTTCCCGTCTTTTGATGGTATTCCTGGGTCATCATTGAAATCTGGAATACCTATTTCTCGCTGCAACAAAACCAAAAATATTAAAAAGATAAAAATAATGAAGGTAAACTTCCAAATCTTCCATTGGGACAACTGTTTCATTATAAATCTCCTTAGTACTTTTATGTAAGCCATCACGAAGAATCCACACATAGAAGTCCTTCAGGTAGTGTTATCCTTTCATCATGGAAGCAGTCAGAAATTAGCTAAAATAGTAATGCCTGTAATTGGTGATAAAAGAATTATGTTAACACATAAATTACACAGATGAACATCTCTAAAATTCACAATAATCACTGCATGTAAAGCAAACCCAATACATGTGTGACAGGATTCTTACTAATTGTGCTCAAATTATCTTTCTGCTTTTACTAGAACAGTGATGGCAAACCTTTTAGAGACTGAGTGCCCAAACTGTGATTCAAAACCCACTAATTTTTCGCAAAGTGCCAATACAGCCATTTAACCTGAATCCAGGTGGCTGTGAAGGGGCGATGTCGGGTTCCCACAGAAAGGGCACCGAGTGCCACCTTTGGCACCCGTGCCATAGGTTCACCAACACTGTACTAGGATATCTGTATTCTTCAAAAACTCTTACTGAATATATAACACATTATCTTTTTCCTCCTTGATCTGCTTGCATACCAGGCTGCCTAACCATTTTTGGGATACTTTCCTCTAGGTCCACTCAAAAAAATCTTCCCTCAGATATTTAATACAAAACTACAGTTAACTAGACTTACAACAGTTTGGGCTTGACAATCCAACTTCTTTTGAGTGTTCATTATGCACTAACACCTACACTTACATTTTTTTAATAAAACATTTCATTGAATTGAGAGAGAGAGAGAGAGAGAGAGAGAGAGAGAGAGAGAGAGAGAGAGAGAGAGAGAGAGAGAGAGAGAAACCTGGAGTATGTTAACCTAATTCAGGTGCATGATATATATCAGTACAACACAACACATCTGTCAATGTATATTTAAATAAATCTATTGCTGTGGGGGGAGGAGTGACCCCTTGCCCTATCCTGTAGACTAGGACATTTTGGTACCATTCACCATGGTAAAAATTTATTATTTTCAAACTACAAATGTACTTACCAACATATTGCTTATATACTAACCCAGAGTGTTTAAGCACTCTCTGGGCAGCATACAGTTACCTAGGCTACACACTTCTCCCACCCCCACCCCGAGCTGGATACTCAATTTGCCAACCTTCCGAGGATGTAAGGATGAGTAAACCTCAAGCCAGCTACTTGGGATTGAACTATAGGTTGTGAGCACAGTTTTGACTACAGTACAGCAGTTTAATTGCTGTGGCACAAGGCTCTCTAAGATATCACTCACTCATACAATTGTGTCATTCAATTTCCATGCAATTTGCTTGCTATAAAACACAAGATACACATGAATAGATTTGTGAATACTGAAAAATACAGAAGTTCACATACTTCTGGACACAAATGGAATTATGCCCCTTATCATAGAAAATGACTGTCCCTAATTGCGTATAGTCAGAGCTAGCGTCAGCACTGAAAACACTACATTATTTAATGAAATTACTTGTTTACCAATTGTAGATCTCCAGTCAGATGCCATAATCAAAACTGTATGGGACTATATTGTTATAATAATTTATATTTGACTTATAGATAAGAGTAACATTAGGTTGAAACAAGATTAATTACTAATTACTGTATATGATTTGTTTTCATATATTCTAACTACAGTGATTATGTACTGAAAAAATGCAATGATAATTGATAAAATCTTCTTAGTTGTTAAATTAGTTGTCTTGACTCACAAAACATTTCAAACATTCTGAGATTCCTTGCCTTTGGAGAGTGAGATAAGGAGTGCTCCCTCACCTTATCAAAATCTCTGCAATTAGCACAAACAGTATCTTTTCCCTTGCAAATCAAAGCACACCAGCACAAAGCAAACACAGAATGACAAGATGATGGTTCAAAAAAGTTCTAGCTGGCTGAACTTAATTAGACATACAAATACATCTTGATACTAACCAGACTATAGAGGCAGCCCATATCATTAATGATTTCAGGTAGAAGTTATCAGGAAAGAATAAGCACTAGTGAAGCATTCCAAAATGAAATTCATTGCTCATAATCTCTAATCACTTTCCAAAGCTTATTTTAACCCAGAAATATTTTTGTTGTCAGAAACATGATTACATTCACTAAGGCTAAGCTATTAAATTGTTCCAAAATTCCACTCCTAAACATATTTCCTGTGGAGTTCAATCAGTTGCATTCAACAAACCTTAGCAAGGCAATGCAGTGTAGTTAGTAAGGCACTGTTTTCAACACTCTTTAGGCACTTGCCACATTGTAATGGTGCAAACCTTGTCACACAGAGAAAGACTGCAGGAATTAGGGATGGGCACCTGAACTTACTTGCTACAGAAAATTACAACTTCTTGATATACCAGATGCTGCTGAGCCGGCAGGTGGTATCTACCCACAGCCTAAAGCTCCCCACCTCCTGGCAGAGTTCAAGGGCCCAAGGAAGGAACAGCCTGGCAACTGTTGATTCGTGGCAATTAAGTACACCTTCCCCTCCTTGTGTCAACATCTGCTTGAAAAAAGGGCCACCTTCCACATCACACCCTCCGCAGCAGTTCCTGGAAGGATAACAACACGGATCCGACTCGCCAGTTGACACGTTCACACACCCGCGCGCCTCCTTCAGCCGCCCCCATTGCAAACGACCCTTTGCAAACTATCAGCTGGGCAGGACTGGAAGGAGACGGAAAGGATTTCCACACTTTTTGTCGGTTTCGGGAATGGGCCGAAGCGGCGGACTTGGCCTTACGCGCGCCCCCCCCCCGGCTCCCCTCCCCGCACTTCTCGCCTGGAGGCGCGACAGTGGTCAGGCGTCCGGCCATAAATCTGCCCCACACGGCCACCTTCTTCTCTCCCCCCCCCCTCCGCGGCTTCTTCTTCCCACAACCATCTCTCTCCCCCCCCTGCCACACACACACACACACACACACACACACACTCACATACACCCAACGGCCACGAGGACGGTCGGGAGCCACCCAAGGCATTCGGTGGGCTCTAAAAAAGCCGGCGCTGGATCCGTTCAGGGTCCCCCTCAGAGGACGACGACGACGGAGGAGGAGGAGGAGGAGCGGGAGGTGTTTTGCTTTTGGGGGGGGGGCGACTCGTCCTCCGCTCACACGAAGAAACCACAGGCGGCAAACCGACACCCGCTTCGGGAGAGAGAGAGAGAGAGAGAGAGAGAGAGAGAGAGAGAGAGAGAGAGAGAGAGAGAGAGAGAGAGAGAGAGAGAAGGGGGTCAGCTTACCCCCCTTCGTCCGGTGCCGTAGCCCCCCCCCTTTTTTTTGGAAAGCAAGCCATCCCCCAACCCCCAACCCCACCCTCAACCCCTCGCCTTTTCCCCTCACGCAGGGCTCTCCCTGGTCTTGACCTTCCTCCCCGCTTTCCTTACCTGCGGGAGGAGGAATAACGGCAGGGGCCGGAGGAGGGAAAGCGACGCGCACCGGTGCCCGTGGAGGAAGGAGGGAGGGAGGGAGGGAGGGGGAGAGGGGGGGTCTCCCAACTTCCTTCCTTCCTTCCCTCCCTCCGCCCCGCTTTCCGACTCCCGGCCAGAAAAGAATCAGCCCCGTGGCCGCAGCGCAGTCACTTCCCCCTCATCCCCCCCCCTTCCTCCACCGCCAGCAGCAGCAGCAGCACCATCCAGGTGAGCGCCAAAAGCGGGAGGAGGAGGAGGAGGAGCGCCTCCCTCCTCCCCTCCGCCTTTCACCTGGGCCGCTCAGGTAGAGGCGGCGCCCCTCCTTCCGTTCCGCCAACGGAAGGCCACCCGCCCACGTGCCCCGGGGGCGGCGGGGGGCGAGGGGCGGCGGAACGCGCGCGCGCGCGGCACCCTCATCAAGTCCCCTCGCAGGGACTCCTTGACGAGGCGCTCTGGGCTCTTCTTGAGCGACAACAGGAAGGAGGCGTCCCTGGCGAGTCGTTGCCAGGGCAACCCGGCGCCCTTGGAAGGCCTGGGAATCCCTCTCCCTCCCCCCCCCTCGGCCCGCCACCCGCGTGGAACTTGAGGCGCGTCCCCTGATTACGGAACGCGCCGGCCCTCCCTCCCTCCTTGGGCAACGAACCTGAGGAAGGCTTTGGTGTCCGGCGCCTTCTTTCGTGGGCTTGCCCCCTTCTTCCCTCCACGCTGGAGGGAGGATCTGCCGCTTTTGGGGTCTGAAAAAGCGGAGTCATAAAATGTAGGGTGCGGCGTTTTGTTTAACGCAGCCGGAGTTGGATGCTTTCTTTAGAAGGAACAGGTGGGTGCTAAGAATTCGTGCTGGCTTTTCTATGAAGGCTGAAATTGGGAACAGCTTATGTTTCAGGGCATTTGCTCGCTAATACAAAACCCATAGAACATTTTGCACGGGTAAAATTTGTCTTGCACCTATTAGCCCGACCAAGAAAGACCCTGAGGGAGCAGCACCATTAAGAGTATACTGTCTTTTTGCCTGTCCCATGGTTTTTGAGAACAGCTTCCAACTGCAGGACTCTACCTCCACTCAAAATCCAACATACAGGCACTGCATATTGACATGATGCTTGACTTTGGCTATGGAAGAAATTTCAAAGAGGTGGGAGGAGATTCTGATATCTGGGTTACCTGTGTATGACCATTTTGCTTGCAGATAAATGGCACCTTTGCAAGGGAAAGCGGTCCATTTTAAGAGTAAAGGTACATTCCAGCTGTCCACTTTCTAGGAAATAAATCCAAAGATGTTCTGTGGAATTTTCTTCTGAGCAGGTTATGTGAAAGATTGTTCTGTAAACTATCTAGAGCAGTGGTAGCAAACCTTTGGAACTCCAGATGTTTTGGACCACAACTCCCAGAACTCCAAGCCTGTATTGCTAATGACAAAGGACTGTGGATGCTGTGGTCCAAAACATCTGGAGTGCCAAAGGTTTGCCACCACTGATCTAGAGCCTCTGGCTTAAATACAGCACCAATATATGAGTATGAGAACTTACCTGCATCTTCCTGTCAATGGTGGACATCTGTTTATTGTAATTTGCCAACCAAAACACAACACAAAAAACCACCACACCTCTTAACACTTATCAGCAGTCTGAGTGGATGGATCACTGTATCATTTCAGATCTGTTTTATGGAGACTTGGGACAATCAACAATTCCTTATTGTGTTTTGACAAGTTGTAAAATGCTAGCATCTACTCTTCCCTGCTTTTCTTCATTTGCTCCCTTCCTCATCTAACTCATCCAGTGACTCATATACAAGAAGTCTGGCCAGGCCCTGTTTCCCCAAGCTATTTTCCAACCTAACCATGTTGGATGGGGATGATGAGAACAGTAGTCAAAGCATCAGGAGGACTCATTAAGACTAGTCATGTTTAAGACTGAAATAAGTATGACAAATAATTAATGACAAACTTAGTTTGTGGCCCTTTCAAAATGGATGCTACACAGCATCCCATGAACACTTCCTCAGAAGGAAGCCCACTGCTATGTTGTGCATAGAACTGTAGTCTTAAACATAATTATCTGGACCAAAATCTGTTCCAGTAACCTGGAATAGAAAATTCCCACCTCCTGATTCCATCAGATCTACCCAGTGTGGGAAGTGTCAGGGATACTGACACTTAAGTCCAGCAAGACTTAAGCCCTGATCTGTGCTTTCTCCACCAGTATATAAAAAGTCAAAGGTTTCAAAAGGAAAAAAAAAACATAATTTAAGTTTTATAGGCACCGATAACAACCTATCCTGGTTCTTGGGTACATTGCTTTATAAACAGAGCAATTGAGGATTACAGCATTTTTTGCTCAGCACTGCTACTGCTTTTTTAAAATCACACACTCTGGTAAATACATCCCGGAGCTGTATCTTGCTCTATATGTCTGTTGTCACTCATCCCTCACAGATAACAAATCAGTGACAAACTTCCACTGATACAGTGGGTTTAGAGTGCATCACATTTCTTTGCAAATAATAAAATATTAACAATCTTTTTAAAACAAAATTCTGTTTGTGATTTGACTTTTTATCATATTATCTGATACAGTCAGGTATCTTTGTGGTTTTTGATTAATTGTTGAAATGTTCTAATCAGATTTTCTATTGAAGGTTTAAACAAAGCTCTTAAGAGACTGATTATATTTATCTTCCTGCTACTTAAGTAGGATTTGCATTTGGCTACAGTTGAAAGCTAGAAAACAGGCAAAAGTGTGGTTTGGTTTTTGCAACTTGGATCAAAGACAAACCAAGAACCCAGTTCCCTAAACACACCATTCACTATTGAGCATCTTTCATATTTCAGGCATCCTGTGCATTAAAAGACAGACAGACCTGGAGGGGGAGAGAGAGAAGTATCACTACTCTATGTTGCTATAGCCTCGGGCAGCTTAAATCCCCAGCGCAAGTTAATAAGGCAATAGAAACTGCATTCTCCCTCCCCTTCTTCCCTCCCTCCTTCAAAGGCAGAGTAGACCACAGGGTTGCTAGGCAACACCATACTGAATACTGAACTTCTTTTTTCATTAACATAACTGAACTGACCTCTCTCCCTGGAGTCCTTTCAATTCAAAGCCCGTGTATTAGAAAAGTAGGGTAAGATCTAAAAAGCTGTTAAAATATTGTCCTTCCTTAACTGTAGCAGCAAAAGAAATCCACTGTTTTATTTTCAGCTCAAAGACAGTTTGAAAGCACATGTAAGCCTAAATTATGGGATGGGTGAGTGGATAGGGGGCAGGTACCAAGATTTCTCTTATTGTAAGGATTAACTGCAGCACAGAATCTTCCCCATATAAACTAGAGTGGCTACTTCCAAAAAAAAAAAGAAGAAGAAGACATGGCTATTGCACTTGAAATAGTTTTGCCGAGAGGGAATTGAAAAGTATGAGTTTCCCACTGCCATACTTAAAAGGCACAGTAACCATAATGTTTACTCCTTGTTTTTCATCTGTCCACCAAAACCACCCTGTATGAATGGTAAACAGTACTCCTTTGGTGCAATATAATGTAAGAGACCATTATTAGGAGACGCCAGTGATGTTACTAAGTAGATCTAAAAGTTAGGAAATAACTTGTTAAAAGTAATGACTTCTTGTAATGTATTCATTTTTCCAGACAACCAAAATACAGACGCATCGAATTATGACTGTAAATTAATAGAGGACCACTTGACTTCTTTTGTGGTCTAAACAACAATTTGAGTTACTTTCATGGGCCCAGGAGATGGTTCATCCCTAAATGGTGGAGAAGGAATATCACAACATGGTTCTTGGGCTGTGCCCTGGTGCCATAGCAGTACATTTTGTATGTTGTACTGCAGATCACTAGCCTTTTCACATTCAGGTTCTTTTTAAAAGGACAAAATGCCCAAGTTGTTGTTGTTGTTGTTCAGTCGCTTAGTCGCGCCTGACTCTTTGTGACCCCATGGACCAAGAGTGCACCAGGCCTTCCTGTCTTCCACTGCCTCCTGGAGTTTGGTCAAATCCATGTTGGTTGCATTGATGACACCATCCAACCATCTCATTCTCTGCCGTCCTCTTTTCCTTTTGCCTTCAATCTTTCCCAACATCAGGGTCTTTTCCAAGGAGTCCTCTCTCCTCATGAGGTGGCCAAAGTACTGCAGCCTCAACTTCAAAATCTGTCCTTCCAGTGAACACTCAGGATTGATTTCTTTCAGGATGGATAGGTCTGATCTATCAGCCTTCTTTATAGTCCAGCTATTACTTAAAACTTACCAAAATGTTACGTTAAAAGACAAACAATACTGCAGTTACAGGCGCATTTTTCTCCCTTGGAACGATGGTCAAGATTCAATAGTGGGCTCTGAAATCCAAAAGCACTAGGACTGCAACTTTCTTCCCCTCACAGTCCTAACTTTCTGTGGGGCCAAAAACCTGCTCTAGAAGGTTTTGCCACATTCCAGAGCACGTTTGTAGGGTGAACAGTTGAATGTGTTATAACCAATTCTGGCAGAAAGAGAAGTACTCAAATGAATTGTGGTTTTAAACAGTGGCTAATTACTTTTTAAAAATCCAAACTTTTCAGCTTCCTTTAGGTCTTGAATGTATTCCAATGAAGGGAAAGAGTTTTTCCAGCTTCTTTGCAAAAAGCCCCACCCTGTTTGTGCCATTTGACTGTTGGCTGTAGTATTGAAGCGGAAGTGGACAGCAACACCAAAATAGGCTGTGGATAGTTCAAAAAGCTTGCCCTTTATTTACTTAAGTGTGAGCTGCCTCCTTGAAAACATTAGCGTATCAGACTTCAGGAAGTGCAAATATTGGAGAATGAAAAGACAAAACATAAGTTAAACCAAGACAAAGTAAACAGCAGATCAGACATATGGTGCAGAACTAGAAAAACCACATGCAGCCAGCATTTCAGAACTGGAACTTCCCTTTTAGACTTATGGCCAGAATCCTATTGCTGCATTTTACATGGATGTACAGTTTGGTAATTAACAAGATGCCGCTTACATTTCTGGTTCTATGTCTGCTCCACAATTGGGTCTAAGGCTAGAATGGGACATCAGCACATTACCAGCACTGCAACTTAAAAAACAATTTCCTTTAGATGCACCGTGAGCCCCACTGGCACTAGCCATGTTTGTGGGGGCTTCTTCCTCCATCCCTGAATCCATGGGTGGTATAAAAATATAATGAATAAATAAATAAATAAACTGAGTTTATTGCAACTGGGACGGGGAAAACAAACCGCTTGTCGCAGTCTTTGGGACAGTGGCCTGGACCTCTCTCAGGTTCAAGTCAGAGGACCCTCCATTGAGCATCACTGGGAGGCCCTCAAGTCCTTTTACTCTTAGTGAGGTTCTCCATGTCCACCAGCGCCTTGAGGCCTACAGCAAGGAGACTTTATATGGCCACACCGAGGGCAGTGATGCCCTCAGTGTGGGCACTCTGTCTCCTCCAGTGCCATAATTGGGAGGGGGGCAGTTGGCTCTTCTGGCCCTGGATCTCTATGGACATTGCTTTTCTATCTGGCTTTTCTGTTCCCCTCAATAATGGGATCTGGGGATGCGTCAAGGTTTAAGGTGCCCCTCTGCCAAGTCTTTTGGCACCTACAGTTGTATGAGGACCTTTGTCTAAGAACTCTCTTAATTTATATAGTGCCAGTTACCTGGAGCTTCCAGTTCCTCCTAGGGATTTTGTTAGGGTTGTCCAGGGTGTAATTCCCCTGAGGTTCCTCCATCCTTTCTATGTCCTCTACCACCACATCTGGCAGCAGGTCCCCCCTCTAGAATCTGTGCTCCACTGTCTCCTCATCTCCTCCTGACACCTTCTGCCTCCCTGTATGCTGCAGCTCTTGTGGTCCCTCTTCTCCTGGCTCCTCCAGGGGTCTCCCTTCCTTGCTTGGATTCTCAGCTGGTGCCTCCTCCTCTGTGGCCTCCACCTGGGTTCCTTGTTCTAGTCCCCCGGCTTCTTATTTGGCCCCAGGTTCTCCTGGCACCCATTTTGCCCAGAGGGAGTCTCTGAGGTCCGCTAAGGAGAATGCAGTTTGGCATTATGGGGAACCAAGGGGGGAGAGTGGGATGACCAGCCCACAAGGATGCTGGTGTTGCTGTCATCATTCTCTCACACACGTACATCACCAACAGGATTCTGAATGGGGTCTTTTGCTTGTTTGTTTTGTTTCGGGAGTAATAAAGAGGATCACAAAGTGGAAATCCCAACATACAAAAGAGACACCTATATATCAGAATATGCCTGATTCTTGGAATGGTTCCTTTTAAAGATGAAGAAGGTATCAGAGTAAAAAGGCTTACCACCTACAAAGGGAGCAATAGGCTACAATCCTAGGACTGAAATCCTGTTCATCCTGTAAATTTCCATCAATTCCTCCTTGCTAAACAAAGCATCTTCACTTTGATTTTTCATAATATGTGCATGCCTGCATCAGGGATCTAGCTCCCCTGGAGGTGCCAGGAGTGCTTTGTTTACCAGGGAGGAACAGACAGGAAGTTATGAGCTGGGTTACTCTACAAACAGGACTTCAGCCTACAATATACTATTGAGCTCAACTGGAATTAACTTCTTTGTAGATACTGTATTTATGTGTGTGTGTGTTGTGTCGTTACAGTCGTGACTGACTCTACGTGACTCCATGTCCATGGAGTTTTCTTGGCAGGAGTACTGGAGTGGCTTGCCAGTTCCTACTCCAGGTGCCTATAGCCCCTGGTATTCCCTGGTGGTCACCCATCCAAATACTAACCAGGCCCGACCCTGCTTAGCTTCCGAAATCATGCGAAATCCGATGTGCTTAGAGCATTTAGGCAGCTCATACTCTATTTATACCACGGGGCTATTAAAAAGACGAGAAGATGGTTTCCTAAACAGGATACAGGCAGGTTTAAATTGAGGGAAAAGTTAAAAGTACAGTACTTTATGTTTCAAATCTATATTTGTGTTCTATCCTCACAAGGAGTGAGTTTAAAAAAGGCAACAGCAGAAGAACTAAATAAAGACTAGTAGTGACAGAAACTGGTTTTATATCTGTGAATCAAAGGATGTGGATACAAGGGCAATAGAAAACAAAGGAACTTGCAGGCAACCACAAGAGTTATAATAATGAAATCTTAACATCAGTCTCTGGAAGCTTAAATCAAGTTCACAGTGGTTAAAATGGGGAGTATTGTAGAACAATATGAGTCATATAGTAACTTTACAGTTATTGTCTCCAAGTTATGGAATAAAGCTGCATTTTAGAGATTATTTCCACAGGGCCTAACAAGAAAAAATGCACCTGAGAGCAGTTGACTGAGCAAAAAGTATTCTGCTTCTATACCGCCCCATACTATTTCAAGTAGTCTCAGGGCGGTTTACAGTTTAATTACAGTATGCAGGCTACACATTGCCACCCCAGCAAGCTAGGTACTCATTTTACCGACCTCAGAAAGATGGAAGGCTGAGTCAACCATGAGCCTTCTACCTGGGATTGAACCCCAGGTCGTGAGCACAGTTTTACCTGCAGTACAGGCATTTAACCACTGCGGTGCGAGGCTCCTTGATATTAGCAATAGCTAATTAGAAATCAACAATTATTTTATTTAATACATTTATTCTACACCTTTCCAATTAACTATTCAAGGCAGCTTCTAGACAGATTACAAAAATCTATAAAACAACCTGATGTGTTGTATGAATAAAAACAACATAGCGGGGGGAGGGGCCATTAAAAGTTCTCCAACATTAAACTCTCCAGTAGCATAATTGCAATGCAATAAGTAAGCAACAGTGAAATGTCACTGCCAGGCTGTGGTTTACACTGCACAACAGCAGCACCAGTTATGCCCTTTGGACTAAATCCACAAATGCATAACTGGCTGCACAACAGATCTTGTGTCATTGGAATGACACAATAGGATACAGGCCCCATTGTTCTAAGCTAGTGGTAAAATGGCAGGGTTCTTGAAGTGGGCAAAAATGGGAAGGAAACGGTTAGAACTAATATGCTCTTGTCCCCTCCACAGCTAGCATGGGACAGCATTAAATATCTTTATCTGGTCTTTGTTTCGATGGAGGGTGGAGTGCATGCATTTTATACTAAGGTAAATAGGCAAGGATGTTAGTGAGATACAGGAAGGGGGGGGAAATCAATTTTAATGCCATGGCATTAGAGATTCTTAAAAATTGCTGGTCCTGTACAGAAACGTAGTCCCGATGAACACCATTATAATCAAAAGAAAAAGAGCATTGGGTTGCCCTTGGTCTGCCTGGCATCCGCTGATTTTAGTACAAGACCACAAAGGTAGCTTAGTAAAATGAAAAGCATTACAGTGATCAAAGATCCACGTAAGCCTTTGGTAACTATAAGATAACACAAATGTTCAGCTGCATTAACCACTTGATATACTCTGCCCTAAGGTTGAAACAGTACCTGGGGGTCAGGGAGAGGTGTGAGTTTATATATTTGACAAGAGCTTGGAACAAGGACTTACTGGAACTACTGTTCTCCTAATCCTCTCCATAGCACCCACATGCTGCCAGATAGGTTTTTAGGAATTATAATCTAATAGGATAAGCCTTCCTAGCACAAATGAGTGATTTGCTGGGACAGCAGGAAAACAACATGGCCTTCTTACACCTGTCTCTTTATAGCATGGATGGGGAATCTGTGGCTGTCCAGATGTTTTCGCCTATAACATGCATCATTCCTACCCAATGCAGCCAAGTCAAGGATTTCTGCAGTTATCAAAACATCTGTATGACCAACAGTTCCCCATCTCTTTCTTATGGGAACTTTGAAATCCACTGTGCCTGCCAAAAGCTTTTTTATTACACGGTAATGTTCACTGCTTATGCACATTTAGCAACTACCCCATCCAGGCCTTCTGTAAATCCAAATTAAAAGAGAAATACTGGAGGAAGTGACACATGTGCGCTGCAGTGGTTTCCCTTCTGAAATAGGACATACACAACCCCTGTTAGAACACGGTGGGGACTGAGTGGCTGTGGGGCGATGTTTCAAAAAGAAAACAAGAAAAACATCATGGCATCTGTGTCCGTTTGAACGATGGCCCACAAAGGAATTCAAGAGATCGCTGAAAACTAAAACCTCTCTGGAAAATGAATGCCTGAGAGTTCTCTGAGGCTACACTGCCCCTGCTGGCTTAATAAGACAAGCTCTTTGACCTAATCGTTCCAAGAATGAATGATACAAATGGGTAAATGGCGACAGGCAGCAGACATTTTTTAATTAGACATTCCAAAAGAAATGTATTCCTAAGTATGAAGCTGTGGGGGGGGGGGGGACGAGGGGGACAATGTGGTATTTGACCAGTTTGTTGAAATGACTCAAGTATGAGGCTTGGGGGTGGGAAACTGAAGTCCCAATCAAAAACCGCAGTGGCTAGCCTTGAAGAAGGTCATTGTTTTGCAGCCTAATCCATTTTTGCAGATTGCCCGTGAGGCTAAAATCTAACTTTGAGCATCTCTGAAGGACAGGAAAGACACCCATGTACATAATGCATCAGCCAATCATGCTGCATAACTACGCTGGGCTTATTCAAAGTTATACACACGGTTGCAACAACTGTGTGATGGCAGAACCTCTATCTTGCAGGCAGCTTCCCAGGCAAGACTGCACAATCTCTTCTGCTCAGTGTAACTCCTCGGAAACTTTAGCATGGATGAATGTATGCTACACCCATGACAACAGGATTTTGACCACCTTAGAATGTCATTGGAACACGTATACTTTATTTATGTTTGCATACTATACAAAAGCAAAATAAGTCAGTCAGTAGGAAAACAAATTGCTATAGAAAATAATAATTTGTCAGGTTCTTTAATGTCCTGATTTTTCTTTTCAGAAAAGCATTGTAACAAAAACAGCTGTTTTTTTATTTTTTTAAAACCCTGAATGAAACAGCTAAAGCATTCTAATAATACACCTTTTCTTTTTCTTTTGCTGCCTTTGAGGATTCTTACTATACACTGTTTCAAAACCATCACCTCACTCTAAATAAATCGCCTCTAGGAGGATGAAGGAACTAGGGGCACAGCTGGAAACTTTCTCTGAAGGTTCCTCTGCCTCAGAGAGACCTTCAAAGGGAGTTCCACAGATGCTTGTCTTTCCTTTACACTGAAGTGATTTATTGGGATGGCAGCCAGTATATACGAGTGCAGAGCAACAGACACCAAATTATCCTTTGTGTTTACTGAACCCTAAGTGCTAAAACATCCTCTTCCAGAGGGTGGAGACATCTAAGTACTGTAGTCTCTCTCTGCTTTTTTTTAAAAAAATCCTCCTTGTGGAAAACAGTAGGGCATGCAACATCACCCAAACAAAACAGATGTCTTCACAGCCTTTTTGCCTTTTGCAAATTTCTCCCCTAATTAAGATAAACACACACGATTACATTCAAGTCCTTAAGGATATGCGTGCCTTATCAAGTATATCTTTCCTGATCTTGGGATAATTTGGATGCGTTTCTAAAACCTGTTGAAAGAAATAATGGTCATAGTATGGGAATCTTCAGACGTAATGCTCATAGTAAATCCATTGTAATATTTTGTATTATTCTAAATTTAAACTGATCATTCATTACCTGTCAGTTCCTCTCTCTCTCCCTCCCTCTCCCTCTCCCCCCCCCCCCCCAGGGTATTTCACATCAAAAGATGTACAGTACCAGCATGACACATAAACATGCAGGAAACTGTTATACAGTATCTAGCTTCTGTCATTAATAAATGTCTTAGGCACACAGCTTCTTCTCTTTCTCTCTCTGTATATGGACTTGTATAACACCCACCCCCCAAGCCAGCCACCGAGCTGTAACCCTTAAATGTCACATCAAAACGTAAGTCACCGTTAACCATTTTATATTAACAATTCCCTACCTTATGACAAACACTGATTGCGTCAACGTATCTCTTCGCTTTCAGGTAATTAAATGCCAGCTTGAAACCTGTAAAAAACAGCATGTGACATACTTTGCATTGAGAAACATTTAAGGGTCCTATGGTGTTTTTTTTTTTAATAGAGGCAGCTAATCTGGCTTGTGCACATATTTTGCTAGAACCTCTTTTAAGAGAGATTTTAAAATGGCATGGTTTGCTTTTTTGTTGCTTTTAAATTTGATTTAGTAATGCTTTTACCTAACACTTCTAATACAATGGAGGTGCACGCGCCACTGCGGCTTGAACCACTGAGCCCCTGGGCTTGTCAACTGAAAGGTTGGCAGTTCGAATCCATGCAACAGGGTGAGCTCTCCTTGCTTGTCCCAGCTCCTGCCAACTTAGCGGTTCAAAAGCACATAAAAATGCAAGTGGACAAACAGGTACCACTTTTGTGGGAAGTTAATGGTATTCCATGTGCTTGGTCAAACTGGCCACATGACCATGAAAATATGTCTACAGACAAATGCCAGCTCTTCGGCTTATAAACAGAGATGGGCACCAGCTCCTAGAGTCAGAAATGACTGGACTTAATTGTCAGGCGAAATTGTCCCCTTTTAAATACAATATTTATAAAAATCTTTTTAAAATATTTAAGTAATTTATTATTTGTGTGTGTGTGTTTTGTCGTTACAGTCGTGACCGACTCTTCGTGACTCCAGAGTGGCTTGCCAGTTCCTACTCCAGGTGCCTACAGCACCTGGTATTCTCTGGTGGTCTCCCATCCAAGTACTAACCAGGGCTGACCATGCTTAGCTTCCAAAATCAGGCGAGATTGGATGTGCTTAGGGCATCTAGGCTGGCTCAATTTATTATTTATTTATTTATTATTTATTTGTTGCATTTCTATACCTCACCTTCTTCCAAACTGGAACTCAGGGCGGTTCTTAGCTTTTAATGTTGTATTTTTAATGTTGTAAGCCTTGCAACAATTATGTTTGAAACAGCCCCCCAAAAATCTAGAATGAGAAAAGGAACAGCTGGCCCATTGTTTGCATTTCTTGCCCCTCACTCAAAAGCAGCAGTTTTGTTTGTTTTTTTAGTCAGCTCAAGAGCTCCATCTTCAGATAAAGGTTGCCCCACCAACTCTGGAGTGCCCTCTCTACGGAGATCCACCTGGCGCCAACACTTTTGGCTTTTCGGCACCAGGCAAAGATTTTACTGTTCAGCCAGCATTTTAATTAGATTTTTTGGCTGGACACATGAGCAGCAGGATTTTATAATTTATAATTTGTATTGTATGTTGTTTTAACTGTATTGTATTTTATAGTTTTAATAATTTTATTGTTTTATAGCAGTGATGGCGAACCTTTTAGAGACCGAGTGCCCAAACTGCAATTCACAACCCACTAATTTTTTTTGCAAAGTGCCAATACAGTAATTTAACCTGTATACAGGTGGCTATAAAGGGGCGATGTCGAGTGCCCACAGAAAGGGCTCCGAGTGCCACCTTTGGCACCCGTGCCATAGGTTCGCCATCAATGTTTTATAGTTTTTAATACATTGTTGTATGCCGCTCAGAGACCTCTTGGTAGTGGGGTGGCTAATTTTTATAAATAAATAAATAAATAAATAAATAAATAAATAAATAAATAAATAAATAATGGTGAAGAGTTGCCTTGGCCTTCTTTGAAAGGAGGAGGGAATCTAGGGAACAGCTGGGCTTCCTCAGGCTTGCAAGCTGTTGGCTATAGGAAAGGGGCTGCAATGGTAGATATCAATGGAGGTGGCCTCAGGCCAAAGGGACCATTTCCTCTGCTCAAACCATCACATTTGATTTAGGAAAGTTATACCACAGCAGTCACTGTACAGCGCCTACAATGGCTTCAAGGTCCTAATGGGGTGTGTAGTGCTTGTATGTACTGTATATATTATATGGAAACAAAGCCAATCAGAGAAGAGTACCACTTGGGTCCCCTGACTCAAACTGACCTGGGGTCAAGGGAGACATCTCAACCATCTTCTTTTATTTCATACAGACTGAAGGGAGGCTAAAGTGGGCAATCTGATTCCCTTCAGATATTTTGGACTCAAGCTTCCTGTAGCCCCAACTAACATGGTTCATGGTCAGGGATCATGAGTTGCAATCCTACCACATATGGACCATGTTGCTGAGTGACCCCTGAGGTAGCAGGAAGGGAAACTGAGCTGAGAGAGCATGTATGCCTGGGGTCAAATCCTCCTCCCATCCCCAACCTATAAAAGTTAAAACTTGTGAGGGAAATTATTGACTCCTCACATCTTCTAGAAGTGGGGAAACAAGGCCTGTCAGATGCCCACTAGATAGCTTGCTTCATCTCAAGCAAATTACCTCTCATCATGGAGAACAAAATGGGTTTCCTTCAATCTAACTCCATGGCCTTGCTGACAGACAGCTCCCCTACATTCTGCTCTGCTGCCAACATCCTCTGAGAACCTGAGGTCACCCTGGAAATACAACCTTGGCTCTCGTTCAACTGGGATAAGCCAAGAGGCTAAAACACAGGCTTCTCCTTCAAATGAAAACAGAAGAAGTCTCCCATGTTTTCAATAAATTATTCCATCCTTTTTCTTTTGGTGACAACCCTATGGCAGTTATGTGGCCCAAATTATATATACTGTATGAAGAGGCAGAACAATGCCAAGGTCATTCTTGCACAGAAGTTTGTCATACTGACAATCCTCTATTAGGCCCTACTCTGTAGCCAGGTATTTATTCTGTGAAAAGTTACAATGTTTAGCTAGCTAAATTAATTATATCACATTTCATTTTATTATCACATTTTAACCAACTAAATAAATACATGACCTCCTTTATGTGGACAGCTATTTGTTTAACAAAGAAAGTCCTTTGAAAAACCAAGTATCAACCACCATTTTAGAAATGTCATTTGCCTTCTCCCACAGACAAATGTGCAGCCCTTCCAAGCTGGCTCTTACTGTGACACACACCATATATTATGTTAAAATATATGAGGGATGCTTTATTCTTCAGAATTACTGTTTTGATTCACATGGGGATTTACGGAGCTGAGTAGGTACAGGACTGCAGTTCTATGGCAGGTAGCAATTCTACTACCTTCCAATCTACCTAGAGATCTTTCAAAATTCGAGTAATTGTAGACAGCACAATTAAACACTAAAATCCTATTATTTTAAGGAAGAATATTTTAATTAAAATATCAAGCTGAATGCAGATCTTCATATATTAGTTAAGAATCAGCCATTAAAAAAAGTAGAAGAGTTTTGTCACAGAGCTGGTAGAGCCTGTCACATCTGTTCAGGTGTGTGCTGAAAAACCTTTCAACCACCAAGAAGGCTCAAAGAACCCTAGAATCCTGGAGTTGGAAGGGGAATTTAAGGCAATCTCAAGTTCAACCCCCTGCTCAATGCAGGAATCCAGATTGAAGGAGATCTGACAGGTGGTTAAAAGGGACATTGCTCATTGGAGGGGGGGAGCACATATTTTGCAAGCAAAAGGTTTGAGATTTATCCCCAATGTTTTCCATTTCCAAAAGATAAAGAAATCTTGGAAAGGTACTGATACTCAAGGTACTGATACATCAATCAGAGTGGACAACACTGGACGTGATGGGCAAATTGTCTGGCCCAGTATAACATTGGTTTCCTACATTCCATTACTATGGGAAATCTTTTCCTCAGTTTGGGATACTATGGATCCTCCTAGCCCACCAGAGGGCGGCTACCACTGGACCCACCTATTGCTGGGTTCGTCTGGTTTCCGTACTTCCAGGCCATCTCATAGTTTGCAGCTGCATCCTTGTATGCTTGTTCCTTCTCCATTATGTATCCCATATATTCATAAGCTTTGCAACAGGACTAAAGCAAGCAAGAAAAGGAAACCTCTTGTATCAATTTGTTTTTACACAAGTCTTTTCTTTAAAACAGCTAAAACTTTGTTTGGTGTTTTATGTCCAACACTGAAAAGGAACAAAAGAGCATAAACAATGGCCACCATTATCAATAGACCACAGGTGGAAATGGGAAGTGCCATAGTCCCTTGCGCAGGCAAGGACAGCATCTATACACATTATATTCCATGGCTGAAGCATATATTTGTATCTCATGCTCTCTGTTTAGACCAGTCATATTAGAAGTCTAAAACCTTTGTGAAAACATTAATGTAACTGATATGAGCTGGCTTCTGGCGAGTCAGTTACCCTATTATGACGGAGGCACCGTTTTAACAATTCACCAGCCATGTCGTATTTGGAGGACTGAATGTAAACGTCAGCCAGCAGAAGCCAACTTTTCTCGAACTCTTCTGCATCAATGGGATTCCAATCCATTTTTGAAATGCGTCTCAGCTGGTTCCTGGCTCGTGGGGGTTGTTTTAAAATCATGTAGGCAATAGCCATCCCTAAAAGGGCTGGCACGTGATCTTTCTGGAAGAAACAAAACAGGACACAATTCAGACAACAAACAAACACAAGGGATGCAGCTGGCAACACCCTCAAGATGCATTTGACGCTGATGACAGCAAGGATGGGCATGATCTGGACCAGAATCAATTTTATGATACTGGAGTTGCCAGGTTCAGATATTATCTAGAACACCACAGTAACAAAGATGCGTCCCACTAAGCACATGTGTTCAGAGAAGCACGAGCACTCTTTTTAATCCACTCCTGGGACTGGCTGAGGCAACGTTTCTCTCCAGTAGGGCTTCTGCTTTGGCACGAACGGCCAGGCTTTGATAAAAGTCCAAATACCTACAGCTATGTCTTGAAAGAAGGATTCACATGTTGCCTCCTGTAGAGTTTACCCTCTCATATGAGTGGCCCTCCTGCACGGGCTGGGGCATCACCTGTTTTAGCAACTGAAACTCCATCACTACTTAGAAAATCATTGCACTTCTTATGCCTGTTAATTCACTGATGGCTTTCCCCACCCACAACCTAAGTATACTTTTTCTATGAAGGAACAAGAGTGGCATCAAATAACACACAAGCTATACGATGAGAAAAGATAGGCAATTTTGATCATTTGCTACTAATGTACAGCTTCCAAGCTGGGATCCTCTATATTTTTAAAATTAAAACTTCCTTTTAAAGTATTCTGATCGGAAAACCCCTTGTGCTCTCTAGAGGGTGGGGGCAATTTTTCCCTGCATCTACTTCACCAGCACCCCTGTCCCCCTCCACCAGTTTCTAATGCATCTAAGGTTCACCTGGACGGTCATTTTGAACAACCCACCTCATTAACAACAACTTCAGTAAAGGCGTTTAGTGCTTGCTCAACATTTGATTTCTGTTTGGTTGCCAGGAGGCAGTAATTTTCCATGATGCAAAGTTGTACTTGACCTTGAACTGTTTGCGGCTTCAGTTCCTTTAAGAGCTTTTCTGCTGTTCTCACAGCCAGCTGTACAGATTCTTGTTTCTCTGTGGAAATACTACAAATAAGGGGATGAAATATTTTTTTAAAAAGTTCTTAATCTCAAGGAGTACCCAGTGGTGTTGTACTAAACTGGGTAGGGCAAACGATAGCTGGCCCCAAAGCCACCCGTACACACAAGGAAAAGTCCCCAAATGCCATTAGTTCATATGAACCAATGAGGAAATGAGGAACAAGTGTTTTGTAAACCAGTGGCTCTCAGCTGTTCATTTAAGAGCCAAGAGACATGTTCCTTATTTCCTGCAAGACACACTCTTGGATGTTCAAAGACAGTACTGGCAACTATTATAAGACCACTTTTAATTTTTACCCAGGTACATGTCCAGGTCATACAGAAGTAATCACAGCCAGCCAGAGATATAAGGGAAGCCTACTGCCTGTTCATCATGCTACTACTCTTTGTTATCCTACTACTCATATAGGATAAAATATTCCATTGATTAGCACTGGCCTTTTCTTATTTTAGTAGAAAAGAGAAACAAATGATGGACAAAGAAAGGTAATGCCAGCAATGGTGTAATTGCACAAGTCCTGCCCACCCACATTTGCTCAAAGAACATCTTGTACTTTCAGAATGCTGCTCATGGCCCGGTTGTAAGAGAAATAAAAGGTGACAATTATGAATTCTTGAATTGGGTTCTTCTCTACCAGACACTTGCTTCAACAATAGAGCTCCCTAATAAGAATAGAAGAATTGGGGCCTGAGTTCCACACTCCACTCTCACCAATGGTACCCAAAAATAATTTGAAGGAAGTCTTCCAAGCACCACTGATGATCTGCCAAAGGAAGGTATAGCATTAAAATAACAAAAGTCATACAGGTCTCTTTGTCACTCACTCTGTGTCACCATCCAAGTGTTCAAACACTTCACCTCCTACTGTCTCATTATCAGGATTTAAGCAGATTTCAATCATATTATAAACAGCATTCTGTCCCCATTCATTGTCCTTCCTTGCTTTGTTAAAATGCCGAAGTGCATCATTTGGTTCACCAGTGTACCTAGACAAGGAATCAAATGTACTTTAGAATGGATACTAATTAAGTTTAAAATAAAACTAAAATGTAGTCCTGAGACACATTGAAGTCTATAGGTAGGTGTTTCAGCAATACAATGTTTACAATCCCTCCACCGTTTTTTTAATAGCCCAATGAAAATAATGAATATTCTCTACTTACTGGATCTGGAAGTTGAGTCATGGCAACTGGACTTCTTTTCTTGAGAGAAAAGAAAAAGTCCAGAAAAGAAGTCCAGTTGCCATGACTCAACGTCCAGATAAATTCACCTGGATGACTGAGAATCTTCACAGTCTACTTATTGGAAGACCTACTATGATAGTGCTACATTTCCAATTGCAAAGAAGGAAACAGCAGGCAATGCAGGGTGGGGAAGTACTAATCCATAAGCCACAAAGAGGTTCAATACCATTTGGCTAAGAAAAGATCCTCTCACAGAAGGCTAGAAAATGAAACTAGTTTGTGTTGCTACTAGGAATAAGGTAGAGCAGAGGAAGTGTGCATAATTGAACTCCGGATAAATAATAGAAAAAGCAGCCTAGGAGGATTGATGGCTAAGTATACAGTATAAACCAAAGAAGGGGCAAGAGTTGTTGTCAAAGTAGAACCCTTGGCTTCAAGTTTGTCCAGCGTTTCCAATTACAGATCTCGCCCCAACCCAATGACACTTGACAAATATAATTAGTACATCTCTGTGACAATAGGAGATATCAGCATCCTACTTTGTCTTGGATCATAGGAAGGAAAGGGTAAGGAAAAAAAAAGCCGCTGGTGAAGAAACAATGAAGGAAAATGAAAAATGCATACCGCCATACATGGAGATGGCTCAACTAGAGACAGAAGGGACCATTTAATATAAAAAGGGGACAGAAAAGCAGCCAGAGGGCTGTGGAAGAATGAAGAACCAGGGAATGTTACGCTGGCATGAAGAGGGCTGAGATATTGTTTTCCCATATGGAGTAGAAAGAATTTAACATTAACCCTGATGTCAACTTGCTGGTGCTCTATGAAAATAAAGGTAAAGCAAATCTTTTTGGGTGGCATTATTTTAGGGTACGTGACAACCACACCTACCAAAGATATAATCCTTTGCAATAGTGAAAACCTGCATCAAGTTGTGTCCTAGGAGAATGTTTCTCAGCCATCGTTAGGAATTTTGAAACTTCGTCTAGTTTTCCAGCTCTTCTTAGAAGGTCAATTAAACGTGACAGTGTTGCATAATTATCTGTCAACACAAATATTTACAACTACAGAATGCAATCATGGTTTTAACATTCTGCACAAAAATAAAGAAGCTAATGCCTACAACCTTTGGTTAGTGCCAACTAAAGCAGACATACTGAATCAGTCAACTATATAAATTCTGGCTCATCAATCTGTCATGATTCAATAGCCAACCTTGGGTAACCCAGATGTTCTTGGACCAGAGCTTCCAGAAACCCTGGCCAGCACAGCTTGTAGTGAAGGCTTCTGGATGTTTTAGTTCAAGAACATCTGGGAACTTCAAGTTTGGGAACCAATGGTGTGTTCTAACAGGAACTACTGGTTTTTGTTCCATGTGTGTAAATCCAGGCCGGGAGAAGTAAAGCCAGTAGCTTGTATGTGGCTCCCACTGGCCCAAATGCATCCCAGGCACTCCTGCGATCCTTCAGCATGCCACTAAATTTTTTTCTTTTTCTTAATTTGGCCCCATGAGACCCTTTATAACCTCTAGAGGGGTGAAGGGCAATTTCCCCATGTTTTGAAGGCTTCCACATGCCTCTAAATTATTGAACACCAGCATACCTTTTAAAATGTAAGGCAGCATACCTTTTAAAATGTAAAGGAAAAAATGAGAGTCATGGGAGTGTAGGGACCTCTACGATCGAAGGACAGACCTCAGATCCCTGGATATCTAGAATCTGCCCATCCCTAATGGGGGGGGGGATGGTCAGTTCACAGTTCTAGTTCTCTTCAGGCATTTGAGGTCACACTTTCCACATGGATTGAGGGATAAGAGTAGGATTCTGCTTGTCAGGATTCTGCTTGTCCTCTGCATGCTGCAGCATTAGCTGGAGTGAGGAGGATGTCCTCTATGTCTCTGCTCTCCTTATGGTTTAGATCTGACTGGCAGAAACAGCATAGCATGTTAGGTCCAGCAAATGCATCTGTCTCATGAGGTGAATTTTGTTTCCTTCCCCCTCCCTCTGCTGATCTGGTTTCATACCCTATTCCACCTTTGCCCATTTTAGTATGTACTGTGAATTATTATTATTTCTTTGATATTTGCTCTAATTATGATTGATTGATTGATTTTATATTTGGATATCTATTTTGTATATTGCTTAATTATATTATTCATTGCATTCTTTATATTCAAAACTTCTGTAAATTGCCCAGAGTGACCTTTGGTCAGATGGCATTTATATATATATAAAACAAACAAACAAACAAACAAACATCTGTCTCCTTACAAATACAAAAATGATCAAAACATTCTTTTCCTATTCCTATAAAATAATGTATCCTGCCAGATGCAGTCTATCCTGATATATCGGGTTAATTACGGGTTTAAATGTCACATATTGGCTGAAATCCTGTTACTTAGCTGAATAAGTCACATTAGAATTGGTCCACCAAAGCAGCGGGGATTTAGGGAGTCAATTCAGCTGTACATTCCATTGATTCAGCAGACCTACTCTAATGCAACTCACCATGCTAAGCAACAGGATTCTAGCCATTGAGAAAGGACTTTCACAAATTACACCTGGAAGACTGAAAGATTCTTCTTCCAGTATTAGTGATGAAGATGCATTCTGGTCTCCCAGGAAAAAGTGCATTATTTAATATTCTCTTGTCCGTTATCTTCCTCCTCACTCCAGCTAACAACGTGTTTCACAACTATGAGAAGCACCGTTCCCCTGCACAAAATCCGACGTCATGTGCTCACCACAGTCCATGAATATTTACACAACGATAAATCATCAAGCTTAAAACAAGGGTGGACCCCATCTGTTCCTTCAAATGTTGATGGGCTGTGATGGCCACCATCCCTCATCGTTGGTCATGCTGGTTAAAGCAGAGTGACACTGAAATTCAACAACCTTTAGAGACCTATCACTGGATCTTAAGATGCTGCATCGACTTTACTGAACATACACTTCCAGCCCATTTCAAATCCACACAACCACACTGGCCTCCTTCACATCTCACGTTAGAATGTGATGTGCAGAGGTTTTTGGGGAAAGCAAAGGGAATAATGAAAGACAACACAGCCTAGAAAATATACATAAAAACAAAGGTTTTCTTTCTGACATTTTAAACCATCCACAAAACCTGATAGTTACCATGACAGTGGTCTGAATCTCTTCTTGTCTTGGGAAATAGGTCTTTATTTTCTTATTTATTTTGTGACCCATTTCCCCCCACAAAACAACACATGGGAACAACGCACTGCCCCCTCAAGTTCTGTAATATTTTAAAAAATGAAAAAGGAGCAACAAAAAGACAAAAAGCTCACCTGGGTTTCGATCCAGGAGCTGCTGGAAATGAAATACTGCTTGTTCATAGTCCTGTTTCCTGAACATAAGGTCGGCCATCATCTACAAACACAAAGCAACATGCAAACACAATGGAATTCAGCACAGAGCCCAACTCACAGCAATTTCATCTGGCAAGATCAAATACACCTCCATGAGGGCCACACCCACAACTGTTTAAGAGTACCCCAAAATGTGGGGAAAGGGGGAGATATCCTTCTAGAATGCCCATTATCCTCACTGTCACACTTCTGCACCCCCTTCGTGACCAAAAGCTTTCAGAGGCATTGGCAATACTCCCAACGGTAGCTCTCTTGCATAGCTTACGCACCATGCCCAGGCTGCAAGTTCACAGAATCCCACTCCTTATTCTTTTCCCTCCAATACTCTCCCACTTAACTCCTGTATCCTGCCAAGCCTTTATTGCCACCTGTCAAAAGCACTTTTCTGACTCAATAACAAATGTGAGCAAATGCCAAACACCATGTTCCATCATACCTGTGCTGCCAGGTCCCCCATGAATTTGGGGCATGGAGCAGGGCCACCCCAGAAGTGGGGCATTTAGTCTGGAATATCCAGCCCAGGGAGATTCACACCAATCTTTTCACATATTTTTGTTAAAATGCCTTCAGAGCCAAAGCCTTTCACTGCTTTAACTGTCACACCGTGGGCCTATTTTCAAGTGGTTTTATAAACTGTTCTCTTACTTTCTATCTTCACATTTATTTTTTCTTACCAATGCTCTATACTTTGAGTGAATTTGGAGTCCAGTACTTGAACACAGTGAATGTATCCATAAATATACTGCAGAAGTTATCTTTGCTTTTGCAAGTGAACACAAAATTCAACACCATCACCCTTCTCAAGATGGCATGGGCATCAACTAACCATAGTAGCTGCTGCATTGTCCGGATCATTCTTTAATAACAGAGCACACTGGCGTTGGCATGAATCTACATCATCATGCGCAAGATATAAACGTGCAAGTTCCAGCATCACCTGAGGATTCAAGAAGAGATACGCATTTATTCCCTTTGAAGTTATTTGAAGTTCATGGCAAGCATCCTGACACCTGAGCCTTTAAAAGCAAGGCTTGAAGGAAAAATGGCTAATCCTAATAATGCTGCTGACCTTGTTGTCCGTCTCACAATGAACAAGAGCTTCTTTGTAAAACTTAATTGCTTTCTCGTAGTTCCGCTGGGTCGCAGAGTGCTTTGCTATCTCTGCAGAGATTTCAGCTGCAAGTTGCTTCTGCTCCGGAACTGCATCCAGCTGCTCTATCTGAATCCGTTTCAGGACTTTGGTCTGCAATTCCCGAGCCTGATGAGAAAGCAAAGACAATGGCTTACAAGAGGAAATATTTATACAGCATGTGGTAAGAGACGCTAGATAAGCCACACAATTTAAAATGAGCCGCTGCCAAGAACCCAGCATCTACATCCATCCGTCATTAATGAAGGCTTTTACTCATGTAATGGATCTATTTTACTTGGGGCAAATATTGGATTCAGTCTATAAGGAACTGCTTATGCCAGCACCAACCGTTGGTGAACCAAACTCAATATTGTCAGGGTGGATAATCTTCCAAAGGGAACTCTGGGTGGTGAACAAACAATACATAAGGAAATACACATCATAACAATGATAGGCATGTACAGTATAGGTTGCTTTACAAAGAACATATATGACACATCTCCATGTTAGGGGGTTTACCGCTTAGAATGGAGACAGGGAAACAATGTACAGTGGCACCTCTTAAAACAAATTTAATTCATTCTATGGGTCAATTTGTTTTAAGAAAAATTTGTCTGATGAAATATGCTTTCTCATAGGAATGCATTGAAAATGGATTAATCCATTCCGGAGGCTATGGGTCACTTCGTTTTATGAAAATTTTGTCTTACAAAATGTGGTTTCCCATAGGAATGGATTGGGAACTAATTAATTCCGTTCTGGAGGCTAGAATAAAGACAAAAGTAACTGGGTTTTTTCCTGGGTACATGCAGAACGGCTTTTTGTCTTGCAAAGCATCCCATAGGGTTTTTTTGGGGGGGGGGTCATGCAAAGCATGCCTATTCCCAGAATTTTTTTCTTCCTACAAGTTTTTTGTCTTATGAGGCATTTGTCTTAAGAGGTGCCACTGTATTAAGGGGAAACAGGGTATGGAAGCTAGGGTACCATGGGGAGAATACATTATTATTTCAATCACACTTTTTGTCTTAATTTAGCATTCCTTTACCTTTTGCAACGAAACAACAGCATCTTCTGTGCTCTCCATTTTGCTGTAAACTTTTGCAAGGAGAACGTGATAACGGACATCTTCCATCAGGGAAGACAGATCATTAGCTTTGGGAAGAGAACAATTAAAATTCGAAAATTAACATCCCAAGTTAGCAGGAATGAGATGTCCCAGAATGGGGTGGTCACAGAGCAAACAAAACCACCAAGGAACTTCACAGAACAATTAGGAAAAAAAAATACTTTCAAGCTCACTCAAAAGGAACCCATTTAACTTAGGCTGCCAGCAAATGAGGTGACAAAAGTGTCATAAATCTCTAACCTCCACTTCACCAGTATCTTCCCTAGAGCCAATTAAGAGGGGAAATTAAAACCTTGCAGGATAAAAACTGGCATCACTGAGAAGGAAGCATTGGTGGCGAATCTTCAGCACTCCAGATGTTTTGGACCACAACTCCCACAGTCCTTTGTCATTGGCAATCTAGGTTCGGAATTCTGGAAGTTGTGGTACAAAACATCTGGAGTGCCGAAGGTTCGCCACCACTGCTCTATACGCATACTACTAACTTAAGCACAGAGGTCTTTTCCATGCCTATTGATTTCCAGAGAGCTCCTTTTCCTTCCTGTACCTCTCATTAGTGGCCTTCCCCCCCCTCCTCCCATTCTCTGCACTTTGAAGAGAGGTGTGTAGAGAGGTGGTTCCAAGGAAACCATATACACAACACAAAGGCAGGTACTGCAAGGAAAATGCTTTCATCTCTTTTAGCCAAGAATCATCCAAAGAGATCCCCCCTTTTTTTCCAGGGGAGAGGGTGAGGCTGGGCACAGTTTCTCTACACAGTTTTCTCTATACCCATAAAGGTAAGAACCAGAATAGCACAGAGCCAAAAGATGGTCAAATTTAAACATCTGTCCTCCTCATTCTTCAAGATTTTTAGAAGCTGAGCACGAGAGAAAGTCACTTGCGAAGAGATGCCAAAGAAAATACAAGCACAAAGGATGAGACCCCTTGTAAGTCCTTTTGATTCAAGTGGGTCTACTCTAGTTGTGAAGTGCTGACTCACCAAATCCTCACTGATTCAATTGGACCTACTGTAGTGCAAGTTATTTATTTATTTGTTTGTTTGTTCAATTTATATACCGCCCATTTGTCAGGAAGCCACTCTGGGCAGTTTACAATATAAAACAGGCTACTGTATTACAATATGTAACAATACAAAAACCAAGTTAAAAAAACAACAAGTAAAAACAGAATTAAATCAAACATCACTCATAAAAGTCAGATAAAGATAAATCAAAACAGTGGAGCAGCAAAACAATAACCAGGGAAAGCAGATATGAATCGGTTTTTGAAAAATTGGTTTGGGAGAATTTAATATTGAAACGTGGGCTAGTTCCATTTATCCTTACTATGATAATCCACAGGATTTCAGCCAAAGCCATCTAGATTTGTTTTTTTTGTCAACCTTTTTTAAAAAGAGCTTTCATGTCACTCCAATCACCGAGACCCAGATGGAGAGATCAAATCCAAGCCACACTTCAGTCTCTACAAATCTCATGGTGTTCATTCCACAAGCAGCACTGACTTAAGATAAGGCTTTTTAAAGCTATAGATCCATGATGGCGAACCTTTTAGAGACCGAGTGCCCAAACTGCAATTCAAAACCCACTAATTTTTTTGCAAAGTGCCAATACAGTAATTTAACCTGTATATAGGTGGCTATGAATGGATCATGTCGGGTACCCATGGAAAGAGCTCAGAGTGCCACCTTTGGCACCCGTGCCACAGGTTCGCCAACACTGCTATAGATTGTATGTGTCGGTGCTGGAAAGTGTAATCAATAGAAAGGGAATCTAAAGGGAAAGGAGATCCAGAGTTTTTAGGTTAATATTATCTATCTCTTTAGGCTAGATCCCAAGATGCCATGAGCAGAACTCCACTAACAGACAAGGCATTTCTTGTACATGCTAAAAAAAAGACGCAAGGTTGTTTTAAAGAAAAGGTATTGATTCCCACTTTGTTAAGATATCCTCCAAAACAGCACAAGACATGGCAAAAATGACACACACAAAAAAAACCCCATCAAAACCCAGGGAACCCCCCACCATAGTAAGTAAAAAACCCAACTCCATGAATGCTGTTCATGGATGAGCTTCTTCCATGAATGGAAAAGTATCTTTAGATCCAAGCAAGCTGCCTAGATGCCCTAAGCACATCCGATCTCACCTGATTTCGGAAGCTAAGCAGGGTCGGCCCTGGTCAGTACTTGGATGGGAGACCACCAGGGAATACCAGGTACTGTAGGCGCCTGGAGTAGGAACTGGCAAACCACTCCAGTATTCCTGCCAAGAAAACTCCATGGACATGGGGTCACGAAGGGTCGGTCACGACTATAACGACACAACACACACACTGTTCTTCAAGGATTTGAAAAAAAGGTTTCTTCAATTGTACTCCACTAGTTGAGCCACTATAAAAGACCACAGTCAGTCTCTTTCTTCCACAGCATCTGATGAATATCTTCTGGAAGAACATGCACTGAGGAGGAAACTGCTCCAGAAATGGGCAACAATAAAAACAGGGGGGGGGGGCAACGACCCCAAAGACCACATCAACTTCTTACTATTCTGTTCTAACTGCAGAAAGAAGACAGGCTTCTTTGCTACATTTTGTCCATGCCCTGAAAAATTCAATATGTATGGCATGTTTGCTGAACTAGAGAGATCTGTGGTCCTGATCCAACATAGCTCATTTTATATACGAAACTTCAATGTGAAAGCACCAAAATTCAATTATTTCTTACACCTGCAAGTGCCAACACAAAACATCTACGCCTGAAGCAAGATGAGTAAAATGTTTAATGTAAAACATTTATGTAGCCGAGATCCTGTTGTGCAAAGGTCGCAATAGGAATGCCATCAGGAGCTGAAAATCACCACTGGTTATTCTGATCATTTCAGGTGCCTATGATGTGGGTGCATTGGGTATTGGCTGCATGCACCCCGAAACTGTCAAAGGAAATCTTTAATCAGTGGTCATTTTCAGCCGCTGCTGCTGTCATTTCCACTCCACACACCACTGACGTCATTCCTGCTGTCCATACGGAGCTGTGCAACAGGATTTTAGTCGTTCCTTATTAACTTCTGTAAAGGCTTCTTACTTCACCACACTGTGTACCAATCCATAATTTAAAAATCAACAGGAATGAATCTGAATGAGCACATACCAGACTCATGATCCAAAACTTGGTGGAGGACTTTCTGAGCTTTTTCATACTGGTTCAGTTTCAGCAGCAGTTCAGCCAGATCATAAGAGAGGAAAGTCTGTTGTCCAGTCTTCAGAGCAGCTTCGTAATAATTGATTGCCTAGAAAAAGCCCCAACCAACAAACCAACTAACATTTTACAGTTGACATTTCCAAAGCAGTTGCAGTTTTAAAAAAGAGAAAACACTTTCCTTATAGATGGCAAAACCATGTTTTCAAAACTTAAGGCACTTTTACAACATCAAGGAATGTATCTATCACTTATACAGATTAACAATGGCAAAGAATTAAGCAAAGATCAAGGGAGATAATTCTTTTTCTAACATCTACATTTTGTTCTGATGGTTTCCAGGAGAAACCCTCCTACCCTCCCATCACCAGGACAATACAAACTGTTACTTGTTCTATCCCATTTACAGCTTTAATAGTCCTTGGTGAGAAAGGTTTTTCTCTTTGATGTCTTAACTGTCTCACAAAGCCACTTTATGGAGGTTGTCTCTTTTGAGAGGTTAAAGAACTCTAGAAAAAAATGAGGGTTAAAGTGAATGCACTGCCTAAGTGGGTGAATTCTGTGTACATCCAAACACCTCCTTTTTCTTTCTGTTTTGCCTGATTTTACCTTTGTACTGGTCAGAATGTAACATCTGCTTCACTTTTAGAGGAACTGAACATTTAGTGTCGGTAGAAAAAACAAAAATGTTTTTCTGATGGGGAAAGGAGGAGAGAGTAGTAATGACAAAGTGGGATATTCAAAATTCTTTGCGCCACTAGGATGGTTTGCTTGTTTTGCACTCCTGTAGGACACATTAACATTTGTAAGTGTAGGGGATTTTAACATTTATAACACAATAGGAGTCTTGTGGCACAGTAGTTAAACTGCTGTACAGCAGCCAAAACTGTGCTCACGATCCAAGGTTCAATCCCAGGTAGACGGCTCAAGGCTGACTCACTCATCTATCCTTTCAAGATTGGTAAATGAGAATACCCAGCTCACTGGTGGTGGGGGCGGAGAGGGGGGAAATGTGCAATGTGCATAATTAAATTGTAAACCACCCAGAGACTACTCTAAGAACTATTGGGCAGTTTATAAGTAGCAAGCTTTGCTTTATAACTGTGCCCTATTCTACAGGGTAGATTAATTTTCTTCCTGGCAGTTCCAGGAAGTTCCTGGAAATACATGTATTCTCCAGATTTTGAAAGGTAACACTTCAGAAAGACTAGCATAAGCTCTCCATGGCTGGCGTACCTTCAAATAGTTGTGAGTCTTGACCAAAGCATTCCCAATTTTACGAGCCAGAGTGCCATCTCTAGGATTACTCTTCAAAGCTTGTTCGTAAACCTCTATTGCTTCTTCGGGCTAGAACGTGGGTGCAGAAAGCCAAGAATGTAACAACCAACCACACCCAGAAGACATGCAAGTGCCCTGTTCACGTTTACTACTGGTGAAAACAGGTATCACAAACAATGGTTGTACAGAACTGTGGCCAAACCCAACAAATCCTAACTTTGAAGGCTGGGCATCAATCCAATCATACACCAAAACCTGCAAGAAACTTGGACTTTTTCATAAACTGGAACACTGCCTGAAAGTACCTGTTGAACCTGAGCCAAGAGAAGAAAACCAAAGTCATTGGTTCAGAGAATAAAGATTTAAAAAAACGACAAACATGCCTGATGCAGTACAGTCACTGGCTCCAGCAAAATTAGAACAGCACACATATGCATATAAAACCTTGGTATCTTAGAGCCCTTAAGTATCTTGAATTGGTAATAGAGGCTTCTGTACTTTCCTCTCCTTAAGATCTGGGCAGAGGATGAGGGAGGAGCAGAGAGAGGAGCAGCAGAAAATAAAAGGAAGAGAAGGCTTTTAAAAATTAATTCAAGTAAGAAGAGTGGAGGAGAACAGAAGAGAAAAACTGCAGAGAAGTCTCAGGAGTCTCTGCTCTGGAGAATAGCAAAGCAAAGTGACAGAGAAAAAACTTAGGGAGCCTGTCGTACTATAGAGATAGCCCCTTGGAAGAGCACCCCAGTTTTCTGGGCAAGGTCACTTGGGAAGCATTGAACCCCCAACTGTGTGGGGAAACCCCAGATGAGGGAACAATGGATTCCATGCGACCTAATACTCAGGAAGCAGGCTGCTCTGGTCTCTTCCCCCCACATTAGCCAAACAAGGCCATGAGATGGCACATAGGAAAAAACAAGCTGCCTAGTAATCATTCATCAAGACCCTCGCTAGGTGACACTGCCACGTCAGAGAAGCCCTCCCCAGGAATTCATCAGCCTATCCCATCCTGACACGTAGACTCTCACCCCACCTCTGATGCTGTGCTTTTTGCAACTAATAAAAGTGCCCGACCTCATGCTGGCAGAGGAAGCTGTTGCATTGGGCTTGGCTGTTGAACCCAACAATATGTGACTATGTGGAATCATCCCTAAAACGTACAAAGAGGGCAAAGAAACTGAAGAGCCAAGAGGACACGTGCGCCATAAGACCCCCCCCCCCTTCATCTTCAGACCCCTATCTGGCCTGGGCAACCAATGGCTCCTTCCCACATGCTTGAACACCAAGCCACAATCCAAAAACTGGAGTCAAAACATCCCAAAAGGAGTGGAGAAAGAACAAATGACAGAAAGGCAGCCAAATCAACAGCAACGAACAGAAAGAGTACATGCAAATGGACAGAAGCAGCTTCTCATCTTGGGGAAGAGGTAGCACGCCTCAGGATTTGCATTGCATCTCCTGATGGAAGGGGAAAACACCTACTGCAGAGTACTCAGCCAGCCTCTGTAGGCAGATGGGCCTACCATGAAGGCAGTCTGGCAGCGAGGTCTTCAGGGCTGCAGTGCAGAGCCCACTCAGGATTCAGGGAATCAGAAAAAGAAGTGAGCAAGCCTGAAACCGTTTTTAGCTCAAGCATCTGAAAAAGCTGGTATTAGGGGAACACCATTTAGAGGAAACTTAGAGGACATTTACTTGCAAAGACATTAGTAGAAAAGTGGGATAGATAATGCTACTGTTAGGTGGATCTGTAAATTGGTTGACAGATTGTACGCAAAGGGTGACCATAAATAGCCTCTCCTCGGCATGGAGAGGGGTGACCAGTGGGGTGCCCCAGGGTTCTGTTCTGGGTCCAGTGCTATTCAACATCTTTATTAATGACTTGGATGAAGAAATAGAGAGTAGATTGATTAAATTTGCAGATGATACCGAATTGGGAAGGGTGGCTAATTCCCTAGAGGATAGGATAAAAATCCAAAACGACCTTGACAGACTAAAGTGCTGGGCCAAAGCAAATGGAATGAGTTTCAACAGAGAGAAATGTAGGGTGCTGCATCTAGGCAGGAAAAAATGAATTGCATAGATATAGGATGGGAGACAAAGGCCTGGAGAATAGTACATCTGAAAGGGATCTGATTCATTTCAGATCAGGACCCATTCCGAAATGAAAGGCCCATCTGTAGTATCTGCTGCATCCCCATCAAATCACTCGCACACAGGCTAAGCAGAGTTTCAGGGGAGACAGATCAGGGCTGAGCATGAGCATACAGATAGGAATTCACACTAGTTCTGGGGTCAGAGAATGATACAAGCTTGCACAGATGATGCTTTTCCATAACAATTAAGTTCAATCGCTAACCACAGCATCTTAATTCTGTAGATGCTTACCTCCTGGATATTCATATATGCATCACCAAAGAGAAGAAAGGTATGAGAACTTGGCAATTTCTCTACCAGGTCTCTACAAAGGAAAAATGAAATAAGTAATCTGCTTTACTGCTGGTGAGGTAAGCTAGGCTTCTGTGGCCCCATGGTTTCATTTATGAATGGAGAGGAAACAAAAATGTACAACCTCTCTTCCAAAACTTCAGCTTAGCAAGAAAGGATCACATTCATATGCCAGAGAAAAACCAAGACAAGTCATTGTCACTGAGATCTGAATTTATTTGAAATATCTAAACTTGCACACCAGGTTTTTTTTTCTGACAGTGCTGCTACATCACAGAACAAACGAGGCTGCCTTGAACATATAATGAAAACTATAGCATTATCACAACGAATCTGTCTTCCCTGCATGCTCTTGCGCTGCTTTTTAATTCTCTGGTGAGGCTCTGAAGAGGTGTGGAAGCAGGTCCATCCTTTCCTGATTAGTGGTTCCATCTGAACCAGAAAAATGTGGCCAATCTTTGCCACAGTTTATGGGAACGAGCCTACAAACAACAGTTTGTGGGCTCAGGTGGCATGGTATGCTGCAGCTCACCCAAAATGGAACCAGCAATTGCGCTCTCTTCCTTAACAGGAGGATAAAGGAGGAAAAGCATATGACCCTTTCAAGGACAGTCAAGCTAATAATGCTCATAATCATTATGCATTACACCAAAATGCAGTTATATTAAGTGCAAAGAAGACAAAAAGGGACCATTATTAACCAAAACAAAGGATATCAGGAGCAAGTCTGGGAGAATTTAAAAATATGGGGAATTTTATTTGCACTTAGTATGGGAACCCTGGTGACCACTGTCCTCTCAGTGCTATCTGGTTTGAAGAAGCTGAGTGATCCTCATACTCATAAGATCCAGAGTGATATGGTGGCCATAAAGTAATTATTCTCTGCACCCTGGAGGAGTCTCAAGTTTGAACGCACTCTTGCCCTCGCTGTTTATGTACAGAAATAATGCAAATCTGGGATCAATGTAGGTAATTCTGACTCCTGCCTGCCTACAGTCCTTTTGTTCAAACCCCTTGAGAAATAGCGTGCCTTACTGCACACTATCTTCGGTACTCCCATAAATGAAGTTTTTAGTTAAAGGACTGTTTTTATTTTATTTTTTAAAGTGGCAATAGGCTTGAATATAGTTAATGCTAAATGTAAATATGGTCATTTACATTTAGCAACAGAAAGTGTGTGTTTCCAAATGAATGTCAACTTTATCAATTTGCAGGATGTTTTAGTGGCATAATTTATTTATGCTTGTGGGGCAGAAAAGGAGTAAGATCTAATATTTATTCTTTTGGTAGCCCAAGCCCTTACCTGTAACAGCTTGCATATAGTTTCTTGTCTTTCCTGTAATTTAGGTATATCTCGGCCATTTTTTCTTTGGCTTGAACATAGTAGTTCTGCTCCGGTGTGATATTTCTGAGCATAGTCAAGGCCCCTTCTATATCTCCTTGGGCAAGAGCGAGATCTGCATTAGCAATCATGACTCTCAGTTCTTCCGGGGTGCCAGAAAATTCATTGATAGCATCTTGGAGGACTTTTATTGCTTCATGCTTCAAAAACAAATAGAGCTTTTATCAAACGGAGGCCTCTAGGCCTTACGTTCCTATAAAACTGTGGTTTCAAAACAATGCCCTTCCAAATAAATTAGTCTGCCGGTGGCACACAGGGTCAGGTGGGGGAGTAGGTTGGTTAAGGGATTTGCCAACTGCAGCCCAAAAAAGTAATTTATCTAAGCTCTGAATAAAAAGCAAGTCCACAGAGAGACACAGCACTGCCATGACCTGATTCCTTGTTCAATTCCTTGTTCACAAATACTGTACTTGAACATGACTTAATTGTACTGGACTGTGTATTATCCCTCATTACTGTAAGCCGCCTTGGGTCCTTTTCCCAAGGGGAAAGGCGGGGTAAAAATACTCTAAAATAAAATAAAGAAAGAAGGCTTTCTAAAGCTGCCTCCTCTCTAATCCAAACCTTGGCTTCTAATATTTAACCAAACAAAATTGCAGAGTAGTACACGTTCTGTGTCGTGAGGTATTTTATCGGACAAGGTAAGCGTGAGGACTAGCCCTGGGCACCACACAAAATTCTGGAGTCCCAGCTAGTGCAAGCTTGCAATACATCCCCTTTCCTGTTTCCTGAGCATTCACAAGGCAGCTGTGTGGGAATACAGGAGCTGTATCAGCATCTTTAAAAAGCATTCCACATTTTATTTTCTTCCGTTTTATGGTAATTCCACAGACTTACCCACAATAAATTTTAAAAATGCACAGGATAGTTCATTTGACTACTTTATCTGTTTTCCAATTAAATCTTCTCTAGCACAAATGGAGGGATTGAGAAACCTTTTATCCTCTTAAATAGCTGAGATCAGATGTTCCAAAATCCTGGTTCAGCAAGGCATGAACAAACGTAGTCTTTCTCAGACCTGGATGCGCAGGCTTAGATTCTCACTTCCTTTTGCAAGACTGCTTCTAATGCAGTGCAGCTTATTATGCTTTCTTAGTGAGTGGGATGAAGAGGCGTTCCACATTTTTTTTTGTTAACCTCAGTTTGTCACGTCCAAAAAAGGAAAACAGTGGGGAATCTTAACAGTATTAGATTTGAAGCAAGCCCTATTCAAAATGTGGTTAATGAAGCTGGCTTGTTTTGAAGCTGACCACAATTAAAAGTGAACCACCATTTGCTTAAAAGCATCTCTACTCCTAGCCATGTAAGGGGGTTGGGTTGGGGTGAGGGCATGTGGAGTTATGGGGAAGCTAGGCTCGTTCATATTTCACTCAACAAAGTTCTGCATACCTGAATGAAATCAATCTGTCACGGCTAGCAGGACAAATACAAATCCTTTTGGGACTCCACAAATCATGAAGGTTGCAACCCTGTGCCTCAAACTGGCAAGTCACACCAGAAGATTGCATTAACATTACATCCGCGAGCATCATCTCGTCATACCTGCTCCCCGTTCAAACGATGAGCATCTACCAATTCCAGATAGACAGACACACGATCGCTTCCATCAATTTCAACCTTCTTGGTTTTTGATTTTGAGGACGATGTGACATTTCTCATCCCTGGTAAATTCATTGCCATCTGCAAGGTTTTAATGGCTTCCGCTGTTTCACCCATCTTTATTTGGGCTTTAGCTTTTATTAAGTGGTATACAGGATGTTCCCTAACCTGGTAAAAAGTAAAGCATCTATATTCAGGATGATTTTTTTTTAAAAAGAAAGGTTATTCATCATATCAAACCATCTTCAAAGTTCTGGCCACTGTGTTCGTTGCTATGAGCTTTTATCTAAAGCACTACTGCAGAGATGGACAAACTTCGACTCTCTGGATGCTGTTGGACTACAACTCCCATAAGCCCCATCTGACACACCCAGTTGTGGAAGTTAATGGGAGCTCGAGCCAATGTTTGGAGAGGCATATATTCACTACCCCCACACAACAGAATGGCTAAACTCCATGATGGCCCCAGATAGCCCTTTTTGCGATCTTTCAAACATTGTTCTAAAGCTAACAGAGCTGCAGAAGGAGTTAGACCTCAACATTGCACTTAGCATCAGACCCTAGGAGTGGAAGTAACTACATATCATCAACATGAAGGCTACTTCCAATTGTTAGCCCCAACTACAGTAGACCCATTGAAATCTATGGGATTTTAAGAACTGTCAGTTTAATTAAACACATTAATTGAAGGCACTTATGCCGCTCAGGACTAACAATTGTATTTAGCCACTAATCTTTTGGTCTTGCCACTAGGAAGTGTCAACAAAGCAGGGCAGGCACCTTCAATATTTATAAGGCTCAGTAGAATTGGCTTGGGGAACCAATGTGGCCCTTATATGATATTAGTTGTTTGCCCCATCACCCTCAGGGATGCCACACAGGGAGGAAGAACACAAGCAAGGAAATATCAGCATACCACCTGTAAGTGACTGAGGTCTCTCTATTAATGTCTGTTACCATACCAAGTTTTCCCCTGGCTCTGTCAAATGTTATGTTTTTTACTTCACTCCCCTTCCTTCAAGGGTCTTGATATTATTTGCTGTATCTCTGAGAGGACAGCAAGTATAGAGTTTAGTCAATTCAAGAAAAGGAAGTTTTGGAAGAGGTAGCCATGTTAGACTGTGCAAGAATTCCAGGGGGGGAAAACCCAAAATAAAACAAAAGACAAAAATGTGGCACCTTATAGACTACTAAATTTTAATGTAAGCTTTTTGTGGACACGTCCCCTTTTTAGGACATACAGCAGCAAGAAAAGGAGACAGGAAGCAACGCTTCCTCCTTATGGTGTTTAGTGGTGATTTGATTGGTTGGTTGGTTGGTTGCATTTATATATCCAACCCATCTAGCCAGTTGTCTACTTGGGGTGGTTTACAACATTAAAATGGAAGACACCACATCAGATATACTGTCATAAGACAGATAGTTGCCTATAAAGGTGACATTATTCACTTATTTAAATGCAGTATACTAACAACTAAGTGTCTTGAAAAATATTGTTTTCCTAGGTTTCACATGAGCAGCAGCAAATTCTGCTTGCTACAGCCGGAAGAAGCAATAGCTTCTAAACAAGTGTTTCTGCTCTCAAAGATAAGCCTTGGGAATCAGCGAAAAACCATCACTGGCAACTCAATGGTTGTAAAGAACCTGCTGGTTACTAAACACGGCCCAGCTGCTACCACCATTTCTGACTAGATTATTTTTTCCACTGCAGATGTGATTTCTTTTCATAGTAAGAGAAAAGAGAGGAAACGTTGATACACAATAAAAGGGTCCCCCCCACCACCCAATCAGGTTTACCTCAAAGTTGTAGCTCAGGCAGAGTTCCAGAGACTGAGAACAGAGCTTGAAGTTGTTCTGCAACAAATAAACCTGAGCCATAAGGAGATGAGCATCTGCATGTGAGGGATCCTGTTCTATGCAGTGTTGCAGGATGCTCTGGGCTGCTTCTGCATTACCTGGTGAACCAAGCACAAAACAAAAGCCGAGACAGACTGATTTGAAACTTTCAGGTGCTGGTCCTGGCATCTGAACAATTCGCCTTCAACAGATGACACCTTCTCCCTTACCTACAAAGAGCCCACGACCTGAATTAAAGTTGATCAAAGCAACTTGGCAGTATGCTGCTGCTTGGCTTATGCTACACAACAGGAGAATGGGTGGCCCTCCAGGTACTGCTGGCCTGCAGTTCCCAGAACATCCCTTATTCTTGGCGATGCTGGCTAGGGCTGGCGTGGGCTGTAATTCATCCAAGCCTAAAGCAGTGGTTCTCAAACCTGGTCAGATGTTCTTGGACGAAAACTCCCCAAAGCCTTCATCACTAGCTATGCTGGCCAGGATTTCTGGGAGTTGTAGTTCAAGAATGTCTGAGGAGCAACATCCTCTCTAATTTTTAGCAGTGCTGGGCAGGGCTCTGCCCCACATGTGTGCAAGTTTGCTATGGTGCACATGTTACTCCCCCTCCCTCCCCCCGCTCAGGTTCTGTGTCTGGAACCAAAATGGCTGAAAATGACTGCTGGGGGGGGGAGAGGAGATCTGTGTGGAGGGAGGCACAGTTGTGTGCCTTAGAAAAAAACTTTGCTAAGGACTCAAGGTTGGGTACCACTGGTCTAAACGGCCATACATTTCCGACCCCCGTCCTTCAAGGGGTTGGATGAATCAGATTTCAAAGAAGCAAAACATGTTTTTAAACCAGTTTTGCTGTTTGCACGGGTTCAACACCAGATGTTACCTGCCAAATATTTCACTTTTGCAACTAAATAGGCAGCTTGCAGGAGACCGGGAACAGTTTTTACTACAGTTTCCAGGACAGATGCACATGGTTTGAGGAGAGGAGACACAGGCTGGCCTGGACCTGCAGGCTAGAAAACAAACGAAACTACATTACTGAGAAATCCATTTAAAGGATACTTTTATCCTTGGAAGTTATATAGACGGGGGGGGGGTGCCTTTTTAAATTCAAGATGAAATGTGCATCTCAGCTGAAAAGTGAAAATCTGTATGCTCATTTAAACAGCCTCTGGTATCATTTTCTGGCTTTTCTCAGTACGCAGCACCTCTGCTTCTTGAGGAAATGAGAACTCTACAAACATAACAATTACAGAAGGACTGGCTGGTTGATCAAAAGGATGCATACAAACAATCTGACATTTCTCATTCTACAAGCCCACCCAGCAAGGAAGCAGCTACTGAGTTGTGCACAATTTGCACAAATTGATGCAAAAAATTATTGTCAACATAACAGACATTTTAACTGAAGAGAACAAAAATATCTCACAGTTGACAAGAACGTTTTTGCAGTTTGTTATTCTTGTTCAGGAGAAAAAGAAATGCAAGAATGTGTACCACGTTCAGGTGTTCTATCATAAATTAATTCCACCACTTTTTGCTCACCTTTTCTTTTTTAACAGAAACATACATTGATATTTTATGCACCCCTCGCTTACATTTTAGTACACATTTCTTGTGCCAAAAACAAGAGCATGTTTGTAACCCACCTGCTTCCCATGTCAATAAATGATGCATTTCCCAGATACATCTTTAATAGCATACTGTATATCAAATGTTGCAGTAATTTCATGGACTTTTTTATTACAATTAAACTTATCTACAAAGAGTATTTTAAAAAATAATACTTTGGAGGGTACTTGAATACTGTATATATCAGGCATGTCCAAAGGTTAGCCCTCCTGATGTTTTGGACCACAACTCCCAAAATTCCAAGCCTATGTTTCCAATGGCAAAGGACTGTGGGAGCTGTGGTCCAAAACATCTGGAGGGCTGAAGTTTGGACATGCCTAGTATATATCATTGCTCAGTCCTGCATAACCCCCCCACCTGACAGTGCTTCAATTCTCGATGAATCTTTCCTAACCTATTTTCTCTTCAACATGTACCCTTTTTGAGCATAAATAGTTATATAGTATACTAACTAATAAGAATCTCTCCTCATTTCAGAAGGCCAAGAATTAGAATGTCTTACCTGTGCAGGGCAAAAGTTAAGATACTCCTTAATAATTTCTATTAAAAAGTCAGGGTTTAATTTTTCAAAATATTCTACACCAAGAGGTAAACCTTGCAAAGATGAAAAATGAGTATCAAGTACATCATTCAGCAAAGTAATAACTTCTTCCTGTCTTTTATGTTTCTTCATAGCCAGCACTGCACGTATGTAAGAGAGCTCCTACAAGAGAAACAGAGTACTGTATTAAACAGCATAGTGTAAACATACTGGACTTGCAAGACCTAGGTCTGCTGGAACCCCTTGTAATGAACAATTTTCCTCAAGAGGTCAGTTTGATAACTCAAAACCTCTGTCCTGTAGCACATTCCCTGGCGTGTGTCCTGAAGTGTACCACTAAAAATTAGACTGGAAGCATCAGGTTCCAGAAGGATATCACTGAAGGCCATGGATCTGCCACATCCATGCTCTCTCATTTCAAAGAACACCCCTGAAACAACGGGGAGATGTAAAACTGCTGTCTCGCCTCTTGCCCTGGCCCCAATAAGCCAGCAGCACTTCAAACATGCCTTCTCTTCAAAATGGGACTGGAACAAATTAAAAAAATTAACTCATAGAGATCAACCACAGAAATCCCTTTTCTGTAGACATTTAAGGATACTGTACTGTTTGACTTTCAAATGAGAAAAAACATGTCAGATAAATGTGACTGCTTGCATCTTGAGCTCAACTATGTGTGAACATTTCTCTCGCCACAGGGGAGGAAGTTTGTAGCTTGGCTGTTGTCCTGGACCCAGTGTGGCACCCCAGGTGGCATTTGGGGTCCAGTCAGCCTACTTCCACCTTAGGCATATTGCCCAGCTGGGCACCTAGGTGTACACCAGGGCCCTCACTGCCCTGGTAGTTTTAAGAGTCGACTACTGCCATGGCCTCTACACAGGGCTGCCCATGAGGCTGGCATGGAGGCTTCAGCAGGTGCAAAATATGGAGGCCAGACTACTGAGGGAGTTGAGATGTAACAATCCCATCTCTCCACCCTAGCTGCTTTGCATTGGCTACCTGTATGCTTCCGCACCAGATTCAACATTATGACTCTCACATATAAAGCCCTAAACCATTTGGGACCTTGTTATCTGACAGAACACCTTCTTCTATCAAGTATTGCCCATGAGACACGTTCCTCTCAAATTGGGTGTTTAAGATCAGTTATACCTAGAAAGGCAGAAAGGGAGAAAAACACAGCTCGCACATTCTCAGTAAATGCTCCTACCTTATGGAACAAGCTGCCATGTGCGATCCAATTACTCCCGGGTTCTTTTAAAAGATCTTTAAAAACGTGGCTCTTTAGGTGGGCTTTTCCGAGCCACTAGCCTATCACCTTAGTGCTGATCTGCCAATTCCCACTTCATCCCACCATCGTAATTTTTATTTTACTTTATTATAGCTTTATTGTTGTTGCTTTTGGGTAGCTGATGTGCCATCAGATTTTAGTTTTTAGATGGTTTGTTTAGGCGGTTGTTATGAGGTTGAATTTGTGTCAATTTATTATTTTTATGATTGTGTTTATTTATTATTTATTATGCTACTTTTGATTATTTTAAGGCACTGAGTGGTTATCTGGCCAGATGGACGGGATATAAACAAACAAACTTTATAGATTTCTATGTTCAATGACAAAATTTCCCATACACTCCCTTCCACTAGATGGCTCCAGATAATTCCTGTAATGCAACGTCATTTCATTTCAGATTCTACCCTGTGCAAGACATTTTGCTGCCTGGAGGGAAGAATTAGATCTCACCTCCTTCCCACGACATGCTGAAAAGCCCACAGGACTGGCAGGTGAATCCTACTTCAGCATGGGCAATGGAACAACACCCCCCGCCACCACCCCTGAAGACTGCAGACTAGCACCACATACAACTCTTCCCTTCAAAACCCCAGCTGGCCACTTCTAGGACTTACGGCGTGAAGCAACTGCCCCATTTTGCCTGATGGCAGGATCGCCCCTGTCCACTCTGAGCACCTCCTCCCCACCCCCATTTCATGCTCTGAAAGCCCCAAACACTGCAAAAGAGCAAAAAAGGAAAAATAGGAGACCTCAGTTAAGGGTTTTTGGTCAACCTAAATATTCTAATACCGTAATCATTGAAATGACAGTATCAATCTGATTAAACTCATGGGACTTCAGGAAAAATATCATTCTCTTACTGCTGACTTCCCGATGGACTGCTGGATTTCATTCAGGAACTCCAACTGCTGCTCCACATCCTCTAACTTCCCTTCCATCAGCTGGCATCGGATAATCCCTGTAATGCAAAGTCATCTCATTTCAGTTTCACTCTACCGAGAATCTTCAGTTTCGCATCGCAATTCTGTCTTCAACACCTACAGCAAAGGTGAGAAACCATTTCTCGCCACTGACTGTACTCATCCCCTCACGCACCAGTGGACCCCAACCTTTTTGGCTCCAGGGCTTGGTTTTGTGGAAAGCAACTTTTTCCACAGAGTGAGTGGTGCTGGTTTTGGGATGGTTCTAAATTTTTTTCTCACCACAGGCTTTTTCTTGTGTGAGCACACTCACGTAAACATACACACACACACACACACACACACACACACACACACCGCTGGTTCCAATACGACTCAAACAAAAATGGTTAGGATGGGTGCATGGTGGAGGAAAAGCCCCACATGGAGAGAGAAATGAAGGCACCCCCTCAGGGAACCTTGCTGGCCACTGAGGGGGTTATGCAGGGAATTTCACACCCTTAATAACATGGGGCTGTGAGGTCCAGTGCTTAATAGGTATGTGGCTCAGGGGTTGGTGGCTCCTGTCCTAGTGGAAACCTATCAGGGAAGACATCTTTCTCTCTTTGCCACACTCTTTTTTTTTCTTATGCCACCTGCTTTCACCCAGTAGCCTTATTTATTTATTTATTTTATTTTCAAACTTATATACCGCACCTATTTCCCCAAAGGGGACTCAGGGCGGTTTACACAATACCATAGCAAATAAAACAGATAAAAACAATAAAACAATCAACAGCGGTGTCCAGGGTGGCAAGCCAATGTAGGAAGGGCAGCGAAGGGGAGGGGGAAAAAAGTTACCCCTGGAAGTTACCAAAGGCGTCCTTAAATAGCCATGTTTTTAAGGCTCTTTTGAAGGATGCCAGTGATGGAGCTTGCCGCAACTCGACCGGCAAGGCATTCCAAACAGACGGGCCAACCACCGAGAAAGCCCGGTTACGAGTGGCTGTCTTACGGGCTTCTCTCGGCGTGGCAATCTGGAGCGAGAGGGCCTGGGAAGAACGGGTGGGTCGGGCCAGATCTGAGCATCGGGAGATACGCTCTGCCAGATAGACAGGGGCCAAGCCATGGAGGGTTTTGTAAACCAAAACCAACACTGTCCAACTGATTCTGTGCAGAAGGGCAGAGCTCTGGACTGATTCTTTAAAGAAAGCCGTCAAATGTTGCTGAGACTGCACAAAGCGCACTCCTGGAGTACGGTAATAAAAGAGACTCAAGCACAAGAGCCGGGGAAAGGAACGTGTTCTATTGTTCAAAAGGTCGATCCAAAGTTTATCCGGATTTTTAAAAAATACTCTAGAAGAAAGTTTTACACTCTCATGAAATGATTACATGTGTTTCAAATCATACCGGTCAAAGCAGGAATGCTTGTCTCATCGAGATCCATGGCATTCTTGTACCACTTCATAGCGTCCTTGATCTTCCCCTGCAAAATCATCTGGTAGCCCAATTCCGTGGCAATGTCAGCACTCTGGGAGGCTAAACTGAATGCTTTTTCCACTAAAGCCTGGGTCTGCTGAAGGATGAGTGGACTGCGGCCACACTGGAGTTGGAAACAGTTTTCAACAGGGATGTTTTCAGATTTAAAATTCAGTTTCATTGGCAGCATCACTGATTCTTCAACGACTGACCAATCTGTTTAGCCATTAAGCACTGGAACAGCTTTGCTACATGATCTCCAGCTTACATAACCGTCCATGAGAACCATCCTCATATTACTAAATGTGACTGGAAGCACAGTGAGAAAGCATTTTTCCAGATCTGCTGGCGAGGCCGTGCAGCCGCTGTATTTAGAACAAAGGCCAGTGCCCACCACTGCCCTGCTTGCAGCCATTTCACCGCTTTTCCCTTTCTCTAGCTCTGACAGCTCCAGGCTCACAGCAAATGCCTCATCTGTCCGCTTTGCCTGCAGCGCAACCTTCGTTTATATGCCACCACACAGCTCATTGCCACCCTTGGGGCAAAGGAGCCAAGCAATCCACTTGTCACAAGCAGGCAGCCATCATTTTAAAAAGTGAATATAACTTTAAGACATGCACATTTTTCACTGTGTTGGAACTCATTCCACCCTAAGCTAAAAAACTTGAAGTTGCCACTTCAATTTCCAAAAGAAAAAGGTAGCCACAGTCGCCGGAGAGGACCAGAAGCTGTAACTGAAGCACTGAAGTTTTCCCAGCTTTCCTACAACAGCCATATGGGCACAATAGTTAATGAGACCTAAAGACCAATAAAATTATACTCCTAGGTGCATGCACAATTGTGCCTAAAAAGCATAGTTCAAAGCGCCCAGGATTTGCAGAGGTTTTCATCCCATTAACAAAATATCACAACTGACACAGAGTGCCTACTGGTTCGAACCTGAAGGACGTGAGAGGTCCACATCCTCGTGTACAATTTTAAAAAAACCCAAAAGAAATCTGCTTACTGTTCTGCTAAAAACCAGTGCTGTTTTGCAAAAAAGCTGGGAGTTATGGGGTTCCAACTGATTCAATGCACTGATCAGATCTGCCAGTTTTGACGAAGCCTAGGAAAAAGCCAGAACAGGAACCTTAAAATTGCATTGTTGATTCTGAAATTTACACACGTAAAATAACTGCTTAGTTATTTACAAGGGACAGCTTATATACAATGCTAAAGCATAACCTAGTCTTCTATGAATAAGCCCCCAGGATGTGGTAGCTACACCTGTTCCACACTCCCCTCTCTTTTGTCTCTGGCCACATCATAGCTAGTTATTAAAGATCGGTGTTTCATTTTGGATGGCGTCCAGTTCTGAAACAAAACACAGCAGCACAGCTGCCGTTCGGAACTGGGACCCAGTCTCTGGAACGAAATCACCCACTGACCTAGCTTGCTTTAGGTCGCGAATGGAGAAACTCCAATCAGGAAGCAGCCTCTGACACATCATCTTTTCTTCTCCCTGGTGCTGGCCAAACAGGAGCTGTGCAAGGACATGCATCATCCCGCCTCCCTGTCTGATTGGCCAGTGCCAGGAGAAAGAAAGAAGACATGTTGGAGGCTGCTTCCTGACTGGAGTTTTGCCCCACGTGACCCAAAGGAAGGTAAGTCAGTGGGTGATTTCGTTCCGGAGGCTGTGTCCCAGTTCCCTGTTTCATTTCGGAACTGGACCCCTTCCAAAATGAAACACCCATCTCTACTAGCTATAAACCAGGGTTTTATTTTACCTTCAGATTTCCCAACGTCTCCTAAGATGTGAGGCATAAACGATGGTAAAATAAACTGTAATTGACTGAACAAATAAATGAATTTTTAAAAATCAGGCTCTGAAGAAAGGTGTACCACAATTGACAAGAGTTTCTTTTAAACCACTATTTTTTATTTGCATAATACAGACAGGTATCTTTTAAAGCAGCGATTCCCAACCTTGGGTGCCCAGATGTTCTTGGACTACAAGTCCCAGAAACCCTAGACAGCTCAGCTAGTGTTGAAGGCTTCTGCGAATTTTAATTCAGGAACATCTGAGTACCCAAGGTTGGGAACCATTGTTTTATAGTGCAGCTAACTTCTTGTTTACTCTGCCTCTTGGATGTGCAGAAGTGGGCTTATTCCTGCTTGTTCATATAATGCTAGATTCTGAGTAAGTGTTAGGTAAGAACCGGATCAATGTACACAAATAGCCAAATGTTATAGTACTCCATCAAAATAACTATGCCAGTTTATCTACAGTACTCCCTCCTTTATTGCGGAAGTTAGGTGCCTGATCCACCCGCAATAAAGGAAAATCTGCAAAATGCAGATGCCTTGGACAGCCCAAGGTCAGTTTGATGACGTGTTAGGGACTGGTTAAAAACCTCTCTTTGCAAACGCAGCTGGCAGGAGCAGCCCCAACTCTGCTTGCTGAGGTGTCAGGAGGGTTAAAAACCTTTCTTTGGAAGCAAAATGCAGACGCCTCAGCAAGGGCTACTCCTGCTGGCTCCGCTTGCAAAGAGAGGTTTTTAACCTCCTCCTGACACCTCAGCAAACCTTGCTGCCAGGAGATCAAGGTCTGTTTGCTGAGGTGTCAGGAGGGGGTTAAAAACTTCTCTTTGGAAACAGCAGCCTAAGGTCAGTTTGCTGAGGTGTTAGGGAGTTGGTTACAGTCAATTACAAAAACTTGCTAAGAATCTCCTTTTGCAAAATCAAAAGAAAACCAATTTATTTGGAAATAAGTGTCAGATATATGAGACATACACTGAGATTGAAGGGAGATTTCATAAACAGTTTGAATAAGGGGCAAAAGGCTACTGTTGGTTTTAAAAGGTGCATACAGTGTACATGCTCTTGGACCAACCTGGATTTCTGGATCCCAAGCCCAGGGCTGCTGTACGTGGGTTAATGTTTTGCTTAACTTTATACAAAAACATTTCTATTATGATGCCTATACTAGGCCTATGTCCAGTGCAGAAACTGCTGACTGTAATATCATGGGGTGGATTTTAGGATGAACTCTGGAGGTTCTATTCCAGAAGCTCTGACTACTTTAAGGCAGGGGTCCTCAAAGTTTTCAAACAGTGGGCCAGTCCACTACCCCCCAGACACCACTGGGGGCCGGATCACAGTAAAAAAAAAAAAGGCCGACATTTTAAATTGCCATGCTTGGCTACAGCCGGTGCCTTGACCATCTGGGCGGCGGGTGGGGGAGCGAGAGACCTTGCCGTGGCCCTCCCACTTTGAACTGTCCCACTAGCTAGCATGGCTATCATCTGGGCGGTGGATGGAGGGAGTGGGGGAAGTGACATAGCCCACCTCCTCAATAGAAGCAGCTGCGGAGGCTGGCTTGCTTGCGAAGCAGGGGGTAGGTGGGGGGGGGTCTGCAATTGGTCCCGGGGGCTGAAATCAGGACCCTGGGGGGCCGCATCCGGCCCCCGGGCCTTAGGTTGAGGACCCCTGCTTTAAGGTATAGGGCCCAGCATCTTTGACTCAAGTCTGGACTATAATCCAGAACACCTTCATTGCTCCTGCAAAACTGGAGCACACACACACACACACACACACACACACACACACACACACACACACACACACACTCCACCACTGCAAAGCCAGCACAACAAACTCCATCCCTTCCCTTCCCCATCATGGCCTGGAAGCCCATCTTGTCCTCCCAGGCAGGTTCTTGGGATACGATATTATATCCCAGTGTTGGTGAACCTATGGTACGACTGCCAAAGATGGCACTCGGAGCCCTTTCTGTTGGCATCCAACGTTGCCCCTTCACAGCCACCTGTATTCATAATTGCTGTATTGGCACTTTGCAAAAAATTAGTGGGTTTTGAATTGCTCTAAAAGGTTCGCCATCACTGTCATATCCTCTGTCACTGGATTTTACAGTAGGTCTTGATTATAGGCCCAAATTAGCTGACAGAATCTCTAATACAGCTTTGGAACTTTGTTTTTGAAGACTAATTTTGTTAATTTCTCTTCTCCTTTTCCTTCTCTTCTCCTTCTCCTTCTTCTGATTATGGCTTGGCCACTTTCTGTGTCTTCATTCCTGGTTGCAGCTCTTGCAATTGAACTAAAATCAGTACAACTTCTAAACTTGTACACAAACATTAAACTATTAGGACCTATGTAAGTTGGACCACCTTGTCAAAGATGTTTGAGCCTTCTATCCTCAACTTGAAAGTTGATACTGCTGCCTAATTGGTTAACAGCAGTTTGGTTATTTCAAGGTCCACTTTGAATATGTGTGTAAACAATGATTTCTGCAAGTGATAATTACTGCATTTTCTGCATTAGTAGACAAAGTCATTATTTTACAAGGGGGGGAAAATACTCAAACAGAATACCCATATATCACATTTATTCCTAGTACTCTTCAAAGAGGCTATCTAGCAATTATTTACAATAATCCAAGTCTCAATGTAAAATTGCATATTAAAGACTCACCTCAGGTATCTTTCCTTCTCTACACAGGTGGTGAATGGCCTCAAATTGTAAAGCTTCTAAGTTAAGAGCGTCTTTCTGCAACAACCTGGTAGAAAATAAGTTCTCATTAGAACATCTTGTCCTGTGGGGCAAAGCACAGGTCATCTGAACAGGATCTGTCTCTTCTGGATACCACCAATGAAGATACAAGTCAATTATATGAACAAGCAGGAATAAGCCCACTATGAATTAAAGCTTGGATGTTAGTTTTTTTTAAAGATTGCAACCTCCACAATCTTCTGCAATAAAACAAACAAACAAAAAACGAACACACACACACACACATGCACCTTTCCCAAGCTCTCACTATCACGGAATGTTCTGGATTCCTTATCATTCTCTAGTTAAGGATGAAAGGATACTCAGTAATACTGCTAGCAAACGCTGAGGCTTTGCTTGACACGTTTTCATCCAAACCAACCAACAACAATTTAAAAGCTTAAAAAATATACAGTGGTACCTTGTATAAAGGAATTAATTTGTTCCAAATGAAATTATGTTAAGCACATTTTCCTTTATACACATTTCCCATAGGAATGCATTGAAAGCAGAGTAATCCCTAATCGCAACCATTTTATGTTGTACTGATTCACCCCATAGACGGTTCTGTTAAGCAGATTTCCCCTATCTCCGGAATTTTTTTATGTTGTACAGATTTTATGTTATACAAACCGTTTGTGATACGAAGGTCCACCGTATAGAGCTATGGCCAGTCTAGAACAGCAGACTGCCAGTCAGCTCTTCAGCTTTCCAGGCACACTTTAAAGTGTATTAAAAATTTCTTTCATCTCCCCTATTCTTCTAGACTACATTCTTTTTAAGTGTTAGAGAAAAGAAGATCAGCCAGAAGGATAACTGGGCATTACTCATTGTAGCGACTACCACGCAGAGCCCCCCGTTGTCTCACAGACCACTGACCTGCCCTCGCAATCTATTTAGCTTTGTTGCCACCATCCAGGGTATCCCAGTTGTAAATAACTGAGTCCCAGTCGGAGACTAACGTGGAACCAAATAAAATAAAGTTTATTGAATACAAAGATGTTTCAGGTTCAAGTTCACTTGTGTACAAATACTTAAAAAGTTCTTCAAAGCAGTAACACTCAAGCTCTGTCTTTTACTTCAAACCTCTCACAAACTAACTCAGCCCCATCTCTCCTTCAAGATGTTCCCTGTCTGGACCCCATCTCTTCATCAGATTTTCCCTACCTGACTAAAAAACCCTCAGGTTTGGCTCTGCCTCCACACTCCTTGTTTGGTACATGGTGTTAACGCTCTAGCCCCTCCTGTTTAGGCACTTAAGTCAGGAAAAGGGTGAATGCCACACTCACGTTTATTACAATGAAATTATTTGGTGTAGCAAAACTCCATTAAACTGCTATCTTCCTTCCTTGCCAGTTTAATAATTAGATAAATTCTGATGTGAAGTGGAAAATTTGGATGCCTCGTGCCCCCCCAAAAAGAAACAGTGTATTAAGTAAAATGATCATCTGTTGGCTTGATCTTTATATTATCAGAAAAAACTGCTATGTTATGATAATGTAGCTTAGAGTAACTCTGAGATGGTAACTGGAAGGAAATTTCAGATGCGCCATAGATGCTGGCTAGCAAGATCAAGATGGTACCATACTGGCTTTTACAAACCAGTATCATGAAAAAAAAATTGCAATGCAAATGTTAGAGTACAGTATTTTAAAATTAATCTGAAAAATTAAGTATGTATCACCTTTGTGCTGTTTCAGCTGCCTGTTCCCAGTCCTGCAAAGCCAGTTGTAGTTTCATTTTCTTTATAAAAGCAGGAAGGAAATGTGGGGAATTGGCTATGATTTGATTCACAGTTTCCAAGGCTCCTGAATAATTCTGCCGCACTTCAAAATACTGTGCCTGATGAAAAGATAAAAGTAATTCCTTATCACCTTTGTTTTTTTGAGAATAGGCAGATTTTCAAATGAAAAGCAACACACAGCTCTTTCATTTAACACACAGCATGATTCCAGACTAAAACATATTGAAATATACTTGGCAAGCATAAAAAGATTAAAAGCAGTTGCTGAGCAGTTCCTATTCAAAAGAGGCGACTGAAGAATTACTGCTATCAAGTGCTGCTTTGGAAGAACGAGATAGACTGGTAAAGTCTCCTAAAAGGGAGAATAGTTCTCAGATATTTACCAGGTTCAGCAAGTCAAACGTATCTACCTGTGTGCCTTATCCTGTAGTCCTGAGATGCGCTCCATGGGAGGGGAAACCTTTTAGGAGAAGGTTCTGTTTTAACGTGTGTTGGGGTGGGAGGCAAAGAAAATGGTTTCCTCTCGATTTTTCTTAATTTTAGAGTTTTATTCCTAGATGCTTGTCACTAGGACAGGGGGGGGGGCCCTCAGTGGCAGATAGTGCTTTAAGGCCACCTAAGACTGATCTGCCATGCTCCAGTACCTTTTTGACCAGACTATTGCAATGCATTCTATATGGGTCTTTCCTTGAGGATGGTGCAGAGGTATAAAATACATTAATTAAATAAATAAATAAATTGTGGTGATGCAGTGAGGACCAAGCATGTTACATCCATTCTCATATCTCAGCATTGACTGCCCATGAGCCACCAAACACAATTCAAGCTGTTAAAAAAAAAAACCTCTAAGTGGCTCAGGACTCCGATACTGAGTACCAGCCCTCTCAAGATTTTATATGACCCGATGAAACTCTGCTTTGACAAGACTTTCTCAATGTTGACTCTTGCCAGAAATCCAACTCTCTTCCATGCATTGATCTTCAAAGTACCAATTAGAAATGTACCTCTTTGCACAGCTTTTCAACAAATAAGCAAGGATGGTATTCAATTGCTGCTTCTCTGTACTCCTTCTACTGCATTTCAGGGGGGGGGTGTGACACTGTGATCATTGTTTTAGATTATTTTAATTCTAGAGATTTCTAATCTGTCATTTTGGATTTTTCATTTTACATATTTGTACTATGTGATTTTTAACTGTGTGTGTTTTTAAAGGTAAACTAATAGTCATTCTTGAGTCATATGACTGAGACTGAAAGGCAAAATAGCTAATAATCATACAGTGACCCCCCCCCCGGCCGCCGCCTATAATGGTCGTTAGGGACCCTACCTGACCCACAATAACTGAAAATCTGCAATATGCAGATGCAGGTCAGGTTGGGCCTGTGGGGCCTAACTGGGGGCTCTTGTACTTACCCCCAGCTGGTGCTGCCCCAAACGGGCCTGTGAGGGCCTTCGCGGAGGCCCCAAAAGCGCCTCCCTGCAAACCAGAAGTGACTTCCGGGTTGCTGAAAATCATTTCTGAGCCCTCTGACAGGCCTAGAAAAGCCCTCGGAAGCCTCAAAAATGATTTTTGGTGATTTCCAGTTCACAGGGAAGTCCTTTTGGGGCCTCCAGAAGGCCCAGGAAGGCCCTTGCAGGCCCGTTTGGAGCAGCACCAGTCCTGGGGTAAGTACGGGAGGCCTGAAACAGGCCTTTGCCCCTTATCCCAGGGGGCCTTTTTTCATATACTGCGGTCCCGCAATATAGCAGGACCGTAGTATGTGAACCACAAAGGGGGGGACCACTGTAATACTAATAATTAAAACAATGAATTCATAACTCTTTCTTCAGTAAAACAAAATGTCAGGAAAAATACTATCAAAGTGAGTATCATGGAATCCGTTTCACTATAGACAGTATGGGTTAAGCTGACCCCCAATTTTTCAAAATTTATCCATGTTTGTGGAAGAGGTCCTGGCACATCACATGGCAATTCCACCTCCCATCATTGTTGAGTACCACCCGGACCTAACAGTTTATTGTTAGGGTACCTCTGGCACCAATAATCAACCAATTAATAAAATACCCAAATATATACCCTAAGAAACTGCTTGCTGCCCTCAGTGTTCAAGACATGGCAGATGTGCAAAACCAACTAAAAAGAACCAATAAGGAGGTGACAAAAAGCCAGGAAAATTCATGGGATCTTGGATGAGGATTAATCTCAGACAGGCATGTCCAAACTTCAGCTCTCCTAATGTTTTGGACCACACCTTCCTGAATTCCAAGTCTGTATTTCCAATGGCAAAGGACTGTGGGAGTTGCGGTCCAAAACATCTGGAGGGTTGAAGTTTGGACATGGCTGATCTGGGACAAACAGGAAAGGCAGCCTACATTCTGCATCTATACTTGACATCAAAGCGAGACTACTGAGGGACAATGGGCTACATTCTGGAATTAAAAGAAGACTGTTCAGACCTGCATACCTATATCACATAATCTACAGAAAATTCTATGCTCAGGGCCAAAGCTTGGCCAAGTTCGTTTTAAGAATTACAACTTCTAGCCTTCCCTAGACAACATGGCAACTGGGGGAATTCTAAGGGCAGACATCCAAAGCATTAATTTAGGCAAGTGCTGCTCCTAACTTAACTGATCATCAGACTCACATCAAGCACCTCAGACTGTGCATACAGGGATCTCTAGTAGATTAACTTGCAGCACTGACAGGGAAGCTAGTTTTGTCCTCATAAGAAACAGCAAGGAACTGCAAGAGTTTTCCCTCCTAAAATCATGACACTGAAACATTTTACTGGCGCTCTTGACTTTTAACACAAACTGCATACCTTGAGCCAAAGATTTAACCCACGCAAGTGGCAAAATTGCAATAGCCACTGCGCGGTCTCATGGATTTTTAAAATGTGAAGCATCAGGTGGATTCCCTGAATCTTTGACAATAACCACTTAGTCCAGGGGTGCCCAAACTTTTTGTAAGGAGGGCCAGATTTGGTGGCTGAGAATGTGTCAGGGGCCGGTTGCTCCCCGACCCTGCCACCCCACTGCAAGCCCGTACACATTGACCCATAAGCCCCACCCACTGACCCCTTGCAACCCCACCCACAGGAAGGAAGGCGGGGACCGAGGGAGGGAGGGAGGAATGGAGGTGGAAAACAAGAGAGGAAGGAAGGAAGGTGGGGACCAAGGGAGGAAGGAAAGAAGGAAGGTGGGGACCAAAGGAAGTACAGGGAGCTGTGCGCACAGGTCGCTCCTTGGAAGAGGCGATCTGTGCGACCTTGCACCCACCCCAAGCTCCCCAGCAGTGGCGATGGCTCGCCCGCCAACCCACCCCAAAGCTCCTTGGCGGTAGCAGAGGCCCACTGGCCTGCCCACCCCCACACATTCCCCTGCGGCAGACCGCCCAGCCGCCCAAGCTTCCCGGCGGTGCTGGTGGTGGTGGCCCGCCCCCTCGCCTGCCCGCCCAGCCCCTCAAGCTTCCTGGCAGTGTCAGTGATGGCGGAAGATTTTTAAAAAAATGGGGCGAAGGAGGGGGAGGGAGGGGCGGGCCAGCCAGCCGCGGGCCACTCAGACTGGCCTGACGGGCCGGATTTGCCCCCCCCCCCCGGTCGGACTTTGGGCAGGCCTGACTTAGTCTTTTCCTACATGTTCTCTCCTCCCCCCCACATTTTTCTCGTAAAGGGGAAACTATCCCAAAGGCCTTTTATGAAAATGGCAAAAAGGGTGAAGGGAGACTCCCCCTCTTGCTCTCATGTTTGAGGTGAGAAATCTCGTAGAACTTAAAAATTCCTCATCTTGGTGTTTGTTGTCTACTGGGCTAGGAGTAAAAGTTAATTTCGGTGTAGTCTTACCTTACCCATCAAGCCAAAGACATCATGCCCACTCTGCAACCCTTCATCAAAATATTTTATAGCTTTCTTAATACTTGCTTCTTTCCCACAGGTGACATCAATCCATCCTTTCAAAATCAATCCCTGCAAGAACAGCAATGTTAATGAAGTAATTTCATTCAAATACCTATGGCTACAAACCCATACAAGCAATTTAAATTTCAAAGAACACAGTGGGGTTTATTTACATACAGTAGCATTCTGGCTTTGTTAAAAAAAATACATTCAGCAGCTTTCCAAACCCCTCATTAATCACTTTCTCTGACAAATTTGAACCATGGATGGGAGTTATTAACTTGTTCTCAACCATCAGGAGGTCCAACTGGAACTATCCAGATCTATAATGACAATGACACACATGAGATAAAACAAGGCCATCTGTATTGTTCAGAATACTAGCTAGACCTGACAAATTGGAACAAGTTTTTGTTTTAGTAGTGACCAATAAAGGTATCACCTAACCTTTTTTTGAAATAATCTACTGCAGACGCCTGAATTGCAGATACAAGGGAACCCTACGTATGAGCAAGGGGAGGTCAAAGGGCCTTGTATGTTGTATACAGGGCTGCAGCAAACTGCGGATACATGAAACTGTTAATACAGTTCATATGGATATGGGGATCCTATTGTAATTTTCAATCAAGTGCAGACCTTGCACTTTGATGAAGCTGCCTAGAATATCACAGAGAGAGTAAGGGTTAAAGAAAACAGAGATCTAAGAGGGCACCAGAAGGTCAAGGAATCCTGAAATGCTCCAGAGCATATGCTGAGCGTCTTTGTTACCACTGATATGCACCTCTGACTCCAGCTGCTCTTCAAACAATTCATGTCTTTCCTTATGCACAAATTATTTACTGGGAAAATATTCAGACAAATTATTCTGTTCAAGGGGGACAAGGATAAATCCAATAAAACCTTTGCCTTAATTAAGAATTTCTACTTATACAAAGCATGGCCTTTAATTTCCAATAATTCTCCTTACTCAATACATCTCTCTCTCTCTCTCTCTCCCTCCCTCCCTGTGTGTGTGTGTGTGTGTGTGTTGTGATATTTAAGGAGTGATTTTACCAGTAACACACACAGAGAGAGAGAGAGAGAGAGATATTTAAGGAGTGATTTTACGAGTAACACACACAGAGAGAGAGAGAGAGAGAGAGAGAGAGAGAGAGAGAGAGATGAGTGGGAATTTGAACCCAGATTTCTTGAGTCCTAGTCCATCACTCTATCCACCATATTGGCTCTCACCCCTGCTACGTATGTGTGTGTGTGTGCGTGCGCATGCGCGTGTATGTACATGCACACACATGCACACGCACACACACACTATTCCAGAGAGCTATGTGATGCTCCAAAATTGAACAGGATAAGGCCCAGAGAGCTGTCGTAAGTGGGAGGGATATAAATGAATTTTTAAAAAACCACAGCTGTCCCAAATTAGATTGCATGAATGGAGATATTTTCCACTAAGGCAAAGCCATTGCTAGATAGAACCAGGGAATGCAGCAAAGAGACATTTCTATCTAAGCATAAAAAGAAAGCACAGGAAACATCTGTGATCCAGAGCCACTGAAGAGCTGAGCTGCCTCCAAGAATGCTACTGGCCAATGACTCATTTCACTTAATGAACCAGACATGCTTCACACAGCTAACTAAACAGAAACCATCAGGCTAGTTTTCAACGGCACTGACTCCGCCAAAAGATTTCTTAAGGTTTAAATGAAGCGCTCATAATCGGCTATGATCTGTAGGATGACTCAACATACAGCTAAGGGCTAGCAAGTCTCGCTTTACAGCAAGCAGACTTGCAAATATGAAACGTGACCATGGGAATTGGGTTACCTCTTTACTGCCACTGGAGATCTTGATCATCCTGTCAATGTATTCACGGGCTTTGTCGTGGCGGCCAATGTGCCACAAGAATAAGCCAGCGAGATACAAAGCATCCTGTCCTGCGGTCTTACGATGTTCCTTTAGTCTGGCATCTAGCTCCAAGATGACTTCTCGATCTGAAACAGAGCAGCAGAGCTCTGCATATTATGATTAGACAAACTGTACAGCGCGCTTCCAGAAATGGGCCCTCACTGAACAGTGTTGTCAGTTTACTGTAGTTTTGCAGCAAAAAGTTACATAATGCAAACAATACGCTGGTAGGCAATGAAAGAATGGTCATCAAGCACATAATCACAGAGCTGGAAGAGATATTTGGCCCAATACACACCATGACAGGAAATGCACACTCTCAGCTCCCCTGAAAAGTCATCCAAACTATGCTTAACCACATCTGACAATTGTCTTTTATTTTCTATTTTATTATTTTATTTCAGCTCATGCCATCAGGAATTTCTTCTTGAGGTACAGTCAAAATCCTCCTTCCTATTTGATGAACCTGGCTGCTCAGTTTGGACTCTACCTGCTGGACCAGTGAAAAGCGCATTTGCTCCATTTAAACAATTTAAGATTGTTATTCTACCTCAAGCATTTCTTCTCCTTACTTCAGGCTCACAGTCTTTGGCCTTGTGACTGCTTCTTCCTTACCTCTAGGCAAGCTAGTTTGTCAACATTATTTTTACACTGTCGTGCCTCCAGATGAGGACTGCTATTTTGCTTATTATTTCCACTTCTGTACCACCCCATCAGTGTTATTATCACTCTCTGGTTCACAATATACTGTATAATAAAATCATATAATAAAACACCATGTAATAAATATAACAAATTCAGCAAAATACAATAAACTTGGGCTCTAGTTAAAACTACCTTTAGATAAAAATACACAAACTAAAATCCATATGGACATCTTAGGACAGTATTCACATGAGGCCAAGGCAGATTTATATAATATGGTCTTAATTAGTTTCCTAAAAACAGAGGGACGCTGCCTGTCAGGGGAAAGGTCACAATTGAGAAAACACAATTCTCAGTGTAAGCTTTTCTGGCCAAATTTCAGATGATTTCTAGTTAGCAACCAGAAACCATGATATTCCCGTATACCAGATCTGCTCCATTAAGAGGACAACCAAGTTACGAAAGAACTAGGAAAGGGGGCAGAAACAGAATGATTAAAATGCCAAGGAAGATTTGAAGTCTTAGTTGACATGGGCATAGTTCAAAAAGCAAAAGTACCCAGATTTCGGACAGTGGCCTCTTTCATCCACAAAACCCCATAACCAATACTAACCCTACTGGCGGCAGAATTTGAGGAGTTGCCCTTCAAAATCTCGTTGAAGCTGTTACTGACTAAAGATAGGTCCTTGTAGATCCATGGTTTGGGTCTGCCTGCAGCTGAGGACTGTACAGTTTGTACTGCACCCACCCCAAAACCCCATTTGGATGGCATCAAACCCACAAAGCTCAAGACAGGATACCACCACTTCCTCAAACAGCAATCAGAGCCAAAAGAAATGAGGCCGTTACAGGGCTAAGGAGAAACAAAGGGGAGGGAGGCATCAGCAGGCGCAAGGGAACCCTGGCAAAGTACAACCAAATGCCTTTGATCCCACCCTCATACCCTGCCAAACAAAGCAGGCACCTCTTCGGCCACAACAGCAACCCTGTGAGGATTCTGCCTGTTAGGAAGCCATGGGACTGTTTGCACAACTGGAAAGGACAGACGCAGTGGGTGTGGGGTTAGAGGGAATGAAATGGGCTGCTTTTGACCATTCAGAGCATACTGGAACATTTTGTTGCAATTTCCTATAATATTTTCACATCAATCTGGGGGGGAAAAACAGAAACAGGTAAGTATAACAATTCACTGCACACAACAACATCACTTTTCAGGGTCTATGCGGCTTCATTAATCACAGAAATAACAGGAAATATACCTGGATTTGGCTTTTTTTTATGGGCATAGATCAATGCCATCAGTGTGCAAAGGGACAGGTCTTGGTTGTTTTTAAGAGATTCCAAATCAAGAAGAGCCTCTTGAATGTGTCCTGAGAAAACAAGTTCAAGACAGTAAGCTGTATTATTTTCCGTATCTACTTAATGTAGTCTACTCACCTCAGCTGTTAAATATTTTTGACATCATTCTTACCAGTTTCTTGCGCCATATACTGATATTATACATATAGACACAAATAAAGGATACTTTGCTTTCTATTCCCCAGCATTTCTCTCCTTAACCCCCAACACTTCAAATATTACTTAATACCCTCATCTTAAATAATCTTGACATAGGAGGATAGCCAGCATAGTACAGTGGTCCCCCGCTCTTTCGCGGTTCATATACTGTGGTCCCGCTATATCGTGGGACTGCAGTACAGTGCAACTGGAAAGGCACCATGCCAGGGCTCCAGCTGATTAGCGCTGGGATGGGGGAGAAAAACCTTTATTTCCACACCCCAGCACCAATGAGCTGGAGCCCGGGGCTTGAGGAAGGGGAAAAACGTTTAAAAAGCTCAAAGCTTGGCTCCGTTGCTTAAAGGCATTTCAAACTTCGCACACCACTTCTCCCGACCCACCCCACCCTGGGAGCGGCGTGCGATGCTGGGGCTCCAGTTCGTTGGCGCTGGGGTGGGGGAGAAAAACCTTTATTTTAAACTTCACACCCACTTATCCCGACCCCCCCATGCGGGGGAGCAGCGTGCGATGTTTAAAATGCCTTAAAGCAATGGAGCCAAGTGCTTGGCTCCATTGCTTTAAGGCATTTTAAACTTGCACGCTTCTCTCCCCCCCGCCCCCCTGCGCAGGGAAGTGGTGCGCAAAGTTTAAAATGCCTTTAAGCAATAGAGCCAAGCCAGGCATATGAAACTTCGCACTCTGTGCCCCGCCCCCACCCCACCTGACCTGCATCCGCATATCGCAGACTTTCAATCGTCGTGGGTCGGGTGGGTCCCTAACCCCCGCGACAGACGGGGGTTACAGTATAATTATCATACTGTTGTGCCTTAAATCCAATTGCCAGTCCAAACTAGAACAGACCTCTTGGACCAACTATTGAATGGTAGCTGAGCATCTACACAAACCTTCCTCATTCTATGAGTCTACTGTTGGAGTGGTTAACTAGATATAGGCCTTCAATAGAGATTTGGGGGATCCAAGCCAGGAAGCCCAACAGGTAACTCTGCATCAGTTACTCTCTTTCATTTGTATATACTGTGGAAAATAGTTACAGTATTTTCCATGTATGACTATATGTTTCTCTAAAATTGTTAGGCTAAAAACTGAGGGTTGTCTCATACACAGAAGTAAAACAAGGAGAGAACCATGTGGTTGTGAAACTGTAACTCTGTGTTGGAAAAGTGGGGGTGTTCTTAAATATGGGGGCACCTTGTAGATGGGAAAACATGGAGCAATGAAAATGCAGCAATTGGAAACAGTTATCACATCTGTGTTTTCTAAATACCAAGACTTGGCTACCAGAAGGAAATTTACCTCAAGTAAATAGGCATTAAGACTGAACTATAAAATTCAGCTCAAATTCACAAAAGCAATCTGAACAGCAGGTATGCCCTTGAATAATGAAAACAACTTTCAGGAGACATTTAGTAAATGGTTACCTTCCATCATTATCCCATATATGCGGTAGAAAACGAATACTGGGTCACTGCCAAACGTCTTAAGGCCTTCATTTGCAACTGTCTGAACATGGTGAAAGTATCCTTCTTGGCAGTAGTAATTAATCAAAGCCTACAAAGAAGTGGTTGTTTAGGTTAACACAATAAAGAAAACAAGCACAGGAGCAAAGGAAGGTGGGGGAGAAAGAGGTTGGGAAGGTGATTTCCAATAGTATTTCCTCTCCTGCTTGGAAAAAGAAACAACACCTTTTGTCTGTCTCCTTTGGGAAGCTTTATGATCTGCCTCAGAGCACAAAAATGGTGCCTGGCATCCACTCATGGTCGGTGAGGTGGAAGGCATATTAGCCAATGTCAGCAGCAACAACGGGAGACAGAGGAAGGGATGAAAGTGGGCATTCATTGGTACCTCTGCACTTGCAGGCAAGACGCAAAGAACCTACTCATATAGCGGTAAGCAGGCATTGGCGCAGAAGTAAGCAGTACACCATGCTCCAAATTAGGACCCCTCCTCTGCTGCTTCTCTCCTTCCTCCTGCTTCCTCTTCCTCTCACACACCCATGGTCACAAGGCAGGGATTTCAGCAGGAAGGAGACAAGGGTAGGGCTAAAACCATTACTGAGCAGGATTGGGCTGGCCAGCAGTAGCAACCCACTAACATATGAGCCTTCACTTATGCTAACCCCTCTCCCCATGTTTTGTCTTTTTGATCATGTCTGTCCATGGCTCAAGGGCCACAAATGCTTCCACGTGTTTCTTGGGTCCCAGAACCAAACCACCATGTCAAATGACCAGCATGTGGTGTCTCCTTTTTAAAAGGAAAATATTTTTTTCTTTAAAAAGTCAAAATAGATCTTTGAATACTTCAAGTTTGGCAGGGGAATGAGTGGTGTATCTCACAGTAGTCCAGGCCCTCTAATGTACACACCTTGTCTTCTTTGATTGATGTCCCAAAAATACTACGGCTGCCTTGCTTTAAAGCACTCACCCTTTAGACAAGGGTCGTAAACCTCCCTCCCTCCTAATGTCCCCTGGACTCTACTTTTCATTAGCCTGCCTGGTCCATCCCTCTGGTTCAGGGATGATGTATCACAATACCTGAAAGTTCACAAGTTCCTCAGTGTCATTTTACACTATGGAAACACAATACTTTTTGCTTCAGGGATCAAAACCGTGACTTTTTTTTAAAAAAAAAGAAAAACAAATGGTGTGGCCCTCAAGCACAATTCAAAGGCAGAACTGCATAATACCTATACAGTACTGTATTAGGCCACTAAAAATTGCAGAGGCAAACTTCTGATCCTGTTACAGGTTTTCATTAAGCTGTGTGTATGGTGCGAAAATGACTGACTACTCACATCCCTCTTCAAATAAATTTATTTTTTAATGTTTGTTTGCTTTTTAAGAAAGTTAAAGACTCCTGTTATACCACATAAAGAGTGTTCACTTAATAACAGGAGAAAGGGGGGATGATGGAACAGCAAGTGTATTCTCTGCACTCCAAAACCATTTCACTTCACCTTATTTATTCAAGTGATCCAATGGTGGCGGTTCAATCTCGCCTAGAAGATACTCATGTGCGTCCACATAACTGTATCTGGGGAGGCTCCTTACATGTGCTAGCTGCTGTGGATGTTCCTTATTGGGCAAAATTATTTGATATATTAATTGTACTGTGGTGCTTCCAATGCAATGAAGTTATTTAATGCTGGGAAAAGGCACATTCATTTGGTGCAGTATTTTTAAAGTAACAAACAGCAGTACACTGTTGAACCCATGGAAGAATGCAATGCTGGGATGATTGCAGAGAGAAGCGAGTCATATCCCCACCTTCTGCCCACTGTGTTGCCCAAACACATTATGCATGCTCCTATGGGGTCCATAGTTCCTCCTGATTTTATCCAGAGGCATTCACCTAAGCAGTTTCAATTATACAGGTAAACCTTCAGAGCAACGTGATCATCTTTTAAGAGTGAACACAAATGTCATAGGATGTCATAAATGTCATAAGCAGGGGCAGGATGGCTGCAACTCTCTGTTGGGTATGCTTCCTGTAGCATCCCCAAATTTGCTGCTGCACAACATCCAATCTGGCACTAAAATAAGAACACATGTAACTAGTAAATCCACTCTAAGGGCGTTTATACACGACCCCTAAGCTCCGCTGCAAATGGCTCCCAGCTCCGGAGCTTAAAAATGTTTCCCCACCAGCTCCGGAGCTAACAGAAAATTAAGTGCGACCCCTCCCACCTAAGCGCGACCCAGCGCACCTTTCAAGTACCTGCTCTGGGAGAGTGAAAATTTTTGATGCGGAGAGTGCCGGGCTCTCCTCGCTTCTTTTTGTTGTTGTTTTGCCTCCCGCCCCTTTAAGAGGAACCAGGAAGTGATGGGGGTCGGAGCAACTTCCAGGGGCACTCCGGAGGTAAGAGTGCATTCTTTTCTCCCTTTTTTTCTCCCTCCCCTCACGCAGACAGAACAAGGAAGTGCGGAGGGGGTGGGAACGCAGGGAGAGCGACAAACCCTCAAGACCTCTGGTCCGAATTTAAGGGACCACCGGATCTTAGGGGTCATGTAAAAAGGCCCTAAATGTTGCTTCCTAAGGTGCTCTCTACCCCATATTCACACAGCCTTCTAGATAATAATAATAATAAACTTTATTTTTATGCCATCTTTCTCCCCAAAGGCTCAACTATCTCTCTTGGTGAGTATATGAGCATGATCAGTGTTTTCCATGTTAGTTTCCATCCATCTTGATGGGATTATTTTCTTTTCATGTGCTTTTGTAGCTTTAATGTTACCTTTGAAAGTTGTAAGATGCCGCTTCTAATTCCCTGTTCCTAACCTGAGCATGTCTTAAATGTTCTGGGCTGTATATTGTCCCTCATTATTGTAAGCCGCCTTGGGTCCTTTTCCAGGGAGAAAGGCGGGGTAAAAATATTCAAAATAAAATAAATAAATAAATCAGTTCACTTCTACAGGCTATGGTTTCTCAGAGCAACACATGTAAAGTAAGCAAGTGAAACAATGCACCTCAGAGTTCACGCAGTCGTAGGAGCTTCTAAAACAGATAGGCAGAAGTTGCATCCCCACACCGTGCATAATTAATTGTATACCATGAAACTGGTTATGACAGAGTGATGATTTCAGGGCTTTCTCGATTGAGAGAACTCAGAGGTGGTCCCCCCCTTCTTTGGGGGGAACCTTGGGACGGTGCAGCTTGCCCAAGGCCAAATAGGCTGGAAGCCCAGTGGGGATTTGAACTCCCAACCTCTCCTCCTACAAGATGCATCCCCAACACTCCGGGCAGCACCTGTTGGCAGAGGCCACTTCGCAAGGAGGCTTTCCATGAGGTCCACCACTGCCTTCCCGCCCGCCCCCCCCCTTGACGGGGTGGTCCAGGGCGAGGGGCCCGCGGGCGCAGGAGGACACTCGCCAACCCAAGCAAGGGGGGGCGATGCAAAAGAAGCCCCATTGGCCGAACCTTAGGCGGCCCCAAACAGATCGGGGGGGGGGAAGGCTCTTCTCTCTTGCGAGGCTTGGGGCGGGCGGAGAGGGGGAGTCCGTGGGAACCACTACCCCCCATCCAAGGGGTCGAGGGAGAGAGGAAGGGCTTTGTAATGTATAGAGGATTGTGTTATTTTAAGAACAAGGCTTACAGGAGTGAAGCCAGGTGGACCTAGTAAAGAGGAAATGCTTAGTGGAGTGAATTGGGGGGTGGAGCTATGGGTATTTATGGGATGTGTGTGTTTGTTTTGTATCTCGCTTGTGGAATAAAGGAACCTTTCGTAGCATGCTGTTTGTTTGGACCCAATACTTAATACTGGCGACGAGGGGGATTTTTTTTTCTCGCCTGCAAACTGCCGTGGGAGAAGAAGAGTGTTGAGGAATGGCTGGAAAAGGACAACTGGAGCCTTTCGACCCGGCTTTGACAGACTGGGAAACCTATATATCAAGGTTTGAGTTTTATCTTGCTGCTAACGAGATAACAGAAGCGGAGGCAGTCAAGGCCACGTTCCTCAGTTCGGCTGGACTGCATGCCTTTGAAATAGTGAGGGCACTGTGTGCACCGACGCCATTGAAAAATGTAACGTTTGAAACCATTAAGGACAAGCTACGAGAGCATTTTGCTCCTCGGCCATCAGAGATTGCTTGCCGGCATGCATTCTATAATAGGAACCAAGAGCAGGGTGAGTCAGTAACGGAGTATGTTACATCTCTCCGAAAGACTGCTAGGCATTGCAACTTTGCAAACCTTGAGGAGGCGTTGCGAGATAGACTGGTCTGTGGTCTGAGGTGTGAAAAAACACAACGGAGTTTGCTGACAAGGAATGACCTGACTTTTAAATCTGCATATAAAGAGGTTCTGGCCATAGAAGCTGCACAGAAATTTACAAGAGAAATCCGACAGGGAGAGACTGTAAGTGCCACACCGCCCTGCAAATTGGAGAGTGTTAATCAGCAGCGCCTGGGTACGGAAGAAGAGGGAGGAGGAGTAATGCAAGTTTGGCATCAGAGGACTCAAAGAGCAAGGCCCCCACCAGGCAACGTTTGCACCGGGTGTGGGGGGCCTCATCAGAGAAAGGTGTGTCCTTTTCAGAAGGCCAGATGCCATAGATGTTCCCAGCTGGGGCACCTGGCCCGTGTCTGCCGGACCATACCAGAAGGGAAGACACCCAGAAGGGGGAGTCGAGCAGCTGGAGCAGACAAGGGGGGGTTGGACCAGCGGGGCGAGTGTTATGCTCTTACCTCACACGCGGCTGAATCGTTAAACAACTCTGGAGAAAGCTTTGTAATGACTTTACAGCCAGCAATTCAATCAAAGATTAGAGTGACTGTGAGAATTTATGGGGGACCGTGTGAAATGGAGGTGGATTCTGGCTCTGCGTTATCTGTTATTGCAGAGCAGAGATTACAGCAACTGTGTCCTAAGGGGTGGAGGAACAAACTTGTGCCATGTAATGTTTTACTTAAAGATTTTCAGGGAAATCAAGTTCCAGTGATAGGAATGAGTACCTTGCAAGTAGCCTATAAGAACTTTAGGGGGCCCTTAAGAGTGGTAGTGGCAAAAGGGAACTTGCCAAGCCTGCTGGGGTTGGAGTGGTTTGAACCATTGGGTATTCATATTTCTGGTATTCAACAGATTAAGAATGTGGACATAGCTGGTATATGTAAGGAATTTGCATCAGTGTTTGATGGATCGTTGGGGACATATACTGGGCCACCTGTGTCACTTGATCTGGACCCAAGGGTGCCCCCAATCCGGTTAAGGGCACGTAGAGTCCCATTTGCACTTAAAACCAAGATTGATGAAGAATTGGATCGGTTGATAGCTCAGGGGGTCTTAGAGGCAGTACCACATGCTCGATGGGAAACACCTATTGTGACACCCTTAAAGGCAAATGGGACTGTGCGAATTTGTGCCGATTATAAATGTACAATTAACAAGGCGTTACAACAGCACGCATATCCAGTACCAGTGGTTAGTCATCTTCTGGCATCACTAAATGGAGGGAAAATCTTTGCCAAGCTTGACTTGGCACAGGCATATCAACAGTTGCCAGTGGATAGTGCCACGGCAGAGGCACAGACAATTGTAACTCATAGGGGGGCGTTTAAAGTAAAACGTTTACAGTTTGGCGTCTGTGTCGCCCCGGGGGTATTTCAAGGCATCATGGAAGACCTTCTGCGAGGGTTGCCTGGAGTTATACCATATTTTGATGACATCTTAGTGGCTGGGGGTTGCGAGAGTGAGCTAATTGAGCGACTCCGTATGGTACTGGGCAAATTGCAGGGGGCAGGGCTAAAGGTCAACAAGGAGAAGTGCCATTTTGGAGTGCCCCAAGTAGAATTTTTGGGATTCCGGATTGATGCTTCTGGAATACACCCCACTCCAGAAAAAGTTAGGGCCATTTGGAGTGTTCCGGAACCAACAACAAAGAAGGAATTGCAGTCATTTTTGGGGCTGGTGAATTTTTACCATGCATTTCTACCACATAAGGCATCAGTGGCAGAACCATTGCATAGGCTGTTAAAGTCATCTACTCCTTGGAATTGGGGACATAGGGAAGTGAGTGCTTTTAGGGCAGTCAAGGAATTGTTATCCTCAGAAAGTGTCTTGACACATTTTGATGAGAAGAAGCCACTTATCTTGGCTGCCGATGCTTCCCCATATGGAATTGGGGCAGTCCTGAGTCATAAGATGCCAAATGGTCAGGAGGCTCCAATTGCGTATTTTTCCAGGACATTGTCACCAACAGAGCGGAATTATGCACAGATAGATAAGGAGGCGCTGGCTTTGGTGGCTGGAGTCAAAAAATTTCATGACTACATATATGGGCGGCAATTTTCTCTTGTGACAGATCATAAACCCCTCTTAGGAATTTTTTCATTGGAAAAGCAAACCCCACAAATATTGTCCCCTCGAATGTTGCGGTGGACAGTGTTTTTATTAGCATATTCATACGACCTGGTGTATTGTCCAGGAAGGGGACTAGGCCATGCTGACGCTCTGAGTCGATTGCCACTGGTAGATCCAGTGGTCGATCCAGCTCCAGCCCAGCAAGTGTTATTATTGGAAGAATTACCTAAGCCACCAGTACGGGTTAGAGAGGTAGCAGCTTATACAGCGAAGGATCGCACATTAGCCCGTGTGCTAAATTGGGTATGGAAGGGGTGGCCACAGGGCCGAATGAGCGAAGAATTTAAACCATTTAGTAGTAGGCAGAATGAGCTTTCAGTGCATAGAGGTTGTTTATTGTGGGGTAATCGGGTTATTATTCCAAACAGGTTGCAACAACAAGTGCTGGAGGCACTACATATGGGCCACCCAGGCATGGTGCGTATGAAAGCACTAGCACGGAGCTATGTCTGGTGGCCCAAGATGGATCAGACAATCGAAGAATGGGTGAAATCATGTCAGATCTGTCAAGAATCACGAGCCGCACCAGTACAGGCCCCGGTGCACCCATGGGAGATAGCACGAGGCCCTTGGTCCCGACTCCATATAGATTTTGCTGGACCTTTTCAGGGGCAGGTATTTTTTATTGTAGTGGATGCTTTTTCTAAACGGTTGGAGGTAGTCCCAGTGGCTAGCATGTCTACGCCCACCGTGGTCCGTGTACTTCGGCAATTGTGTGCTACACACGGGTTGCCAGACACGGTGGTTTCAGATAATGCGGCCCAGTTTACATCTGCAGAATTTCAACAGTTCATGGAAAGTAATGCTATCAGACATGTGACTTCAGCCCCCTTCCATCCCGCGACAAATGGTCAGGCTGAGAGGATGGTGAGAACAGTAAAAGACACACTCCGTAGAGTGGCCAGGGGGAATTGGCAAGATCGATTGTCAACATTGTTGCTGCAACAGCATGCTACACCCCATTCCGCAACGGGGCGTAGTCCGGCGGAATTGTTAATGAATAGAAGGTTAGTTACAGTCCTGGATAGGTTACATCCAGATTTGGCAGTAGAAGAGTCACAGCAAGTAGAGGGGAAGGCGCGGGTATTCCATCCGGGGAATTTGGTTTATGCCCGTAACTACAACGGGGGCCCTAAGTGGGTACCAGCCACGATTGACAGAGCGACTGGACCAATATCCTATCGAGTGGTTACAGCAAACGGCCAGGAATGGCGACGTCACGTGGACCAGTTGCGACAGAGGTGGTCTGGGAGGGCAGTAGCCACAGGGGATGAATTAGAGGAATTGGAGGATGATATATCAGTGGGTACTGCACCTAATAGAGTAAGTAGCATGCCTCAGACCATGACAGAACCATCAACAATGGCTCAACAAGATAGCAATGCTGAGGAACGTGCTGAGACATCAAGGGCAGGAGAAGTGGAGCCATCGGAGCCGGACGGGCGGATGGAGGAGAACAGCCTGAGACGATCTCAACGAATACGGGCACCTCCCCGTTACTTGCAAGACTATGACTGTAACAGGGTACAATGTTATTTTAGGGGGGAGGGGTGTAATGTATAGAGGATTGTGTTATTTTAAGAGCAAGGCTTACAGGAGTGAAGCCAGGTGGACCTAGTAAAGAGGAAATGCTTAGTGGAGTGAATTGGGGGGTGGAGCTATGGGTATTTATGGGATGTGTGTGTTTGTTTTGTATCTCGCTTGTGGAATAAAGGAACCTTTCGTAGCATGCTGTTTGTTTGGACCCAATACTTAATAGGCTTGAGAAGACGATTCCCCCCCCATCTCCCCGTCCCCTTGGCAAGCATCGACCCCCCCCCCCCCCCCACCCCACTCTCGAACCCCGTTTGCACGTCGGAGCTTAAAGGGGGATGTCGTAAAAGAAAAGAAAAAAAGAGCCGGGTTTTTGTTAGGAAGGGATGGCGGAAGGCCTCCCTCCGTCCACCTCCTCGTCGCTTTGTCCCCCCCCCCCCCCCAACCAGGACCTCGAGGCTCGTCTCCCAAGGAGGAGGAGGAGGAGGAGGAGGAGGAGGAGGAGGAGGAAGGCTACGAAGCAGGAAAACGGGCCGGGAGGAGCGGTGTGCGGTGTGTGTGTGTGTCGGGGGGGGGGGGGGCAGAGAGAAGCAGCCCCGCAATACGCCAAGCGGCCCACTGGCGGCAAGAGGCTAGGATGCGCGGGGGGGGGGAGGCGCGGCGGAAGCGCCCGGGACAAACCTGCAGCAGGGAAGGATCCATGGCCAGCCGCGCCGCGCCGTGCGTTGCCCGGTGCAACCGGAGCAGCCGCGCGGCCTCTCTCGCGCGCGCCCCCCTCCTCCTCCTCCTTGCAGGCGTCACGCGCCGTGCGGGAGGGGCGGGCGAGAGGGAGGGACCCGCCTTGCTTTCTCCGCCCGCAGGCCCTGGGGCGTGTAAGGGCGGGACGTGGCGTGGCGTTGCCCCTCTGGGGCGTGCCTTTCCCCTGGCAGCGCAGGGCTGCTCCGCGTGGAAGGTGATGGCCAAGGAAAACTTGTCGCCTTGCAAGAGGTCGGGGGACTGGGGCTCCCGCCTTTCACATGCTTTCTTGCCCAGGGAAATACGATCTCGCTTCTCCCCGCCTGAAGACTCCTAGCTTGTGTCTGCCCGTGCGCCTTCAAGTCGGAGTCGATTCATATCAACCCTAATAGGGTTTCCAGCGTGTGAACTATTGAGGGAATTGATTTACTAGTTCCATCCCCCCCCCACTGAGTTTCCATAAGCAAGCAGGGATTCGAACCCTGTGCGACAGAGTCCCCGACCCTCACTACACCGCACGGTTTCCCTCCTTCCTTTTCCCATTTACTAAATCTGCTGCTAAGAAGCCGGCCAGTCTCTTTCTAGTCTGGGAACCTTCCTGGCATGACGCTCATTGTGTGTGCTAAGCTGAGTGCACGCTCCACACCAACTGACAGCCAGCACAAGATATTTTATTTGTTAGATTTATATACACCTCGCATCTTGCAATGAAGCCCACTCTGGGCGATTGGCGAAATTCAGCAAAATATAACAGGCAGAGGACGGTTTATAAATAGTACAACATAATAAAACATGATAGACATAACTCAATCAGCAATAAAAAAAAATCATAAAGTAAAAGACAAGGAACAAAGGTAAACTGAGGGCGGAACATGAACGGATCAGGGAGAAGTGATTAATAACCAGGGAAAGGCTTTCTATACAGTCAGGTCTTCAGATGTTTTGAGGGTCAACAGCATTGGGGCCAGACAATTCCCAGGAGGAAGCTGGTTCCATAGGCGAGGAGCTGCCCCCAAAGAAAGCCCGGCTCCTCTTCATAGACATACTGGCTTCCTTCAGTGATGGCACCCTCAAATGCCCTGTCTGAGAGCATTGAGCGATACAGGCAGCATTCTAAGGTAGGAGCCATTCCAACCCATAGCAAGGTCCCAAACCGTTTAGGGCTTTGGTGTCAACATTACAACTTTGAAGTCAGTGCAGTAATGGATTGGCAGCGAGTGCAGGGCGGGTATATCCTGTTATCTTCTCAACCCAGTCACTACTACTCTGGCCTGCAGAAATCTGCACTAGCTAAAGCCTCTGCATTAACTTCCAAGGCAACCCCAGGTAAAGAACACTGCAGTCGTCTAATCTGGATACTACAAATGCATGGAGCAGCATAGTGAAAGCGTTGTGGTCCAAGTAGGTGCGCAGCTAGCTGAGCAATCCTCCAAAGAGGATAGTGTGTGGAGTGGGCCACTGATGACACATTTCTCAGCTCTCCTTTGAAGGAGAAGGGCGGGCAAAAGTATTTGATATAAATAAAAATGTGAGCCCCCATAATCACTTCCAACATTGTACATCTCCATCCCAAATCATCCCAACTAACCATGCCTTTCTCCGCAAAGGTGGCGCTTGCGGACTCTTGCCTCGCTCTTCCCTCCTCCCCAAATACTTGCCCTCCCTGCTGCTCGACTGCCGGCCGTTGGGAAGCCTGTGAAGAACCGGCAGGTTTTCCCCCCCCGGGTGCCTCCCCAGCTCAACTTGAGGAATATCGATACCTGCCTGACGCCCTGCTTTTCATTTAAAACACAGGAGGAATTTCTCACCCTACCCTCACCCTACCAATCCATCGGGAGCCGGAAGTGTCCGGCTGTGCGATCTCTTTCATTGTTCCATCCTCTTCTCCCTTGCCACGTGACCCAAGCGATTGGTTGGATCCTCATCACACGGGAAAGATTCTTCTCCAGGTTTGCCGCGGGAGGTTTGCCGCTTGAGGTCCTGGAGAGGCAACGGTGGGATTTCATTGGCTGAGGTCGCGCGTGAACACCACGTGATGCTGCGGCAAAAAAACTTGGCGTGGATTCCGAGCTGCTGCTAGTTAGCGTTTGGGTACCACTGCCGAGTGCGGTAATAGCAATACGAAAGCAAGGAAGTGTCGTACGGGGCATTTCCCGCCACAGATATTAACATAGTAGCATTAGGAAGACGTTTATCGGTAAAGGGAGGCTAGCCCTTGTGATTATTATTAGCAGCGTTCCGAGATAGGAATTAAATTAATGTTTTTCATTTCTTTTATTTTGTATGTCTGCAGTGCACAATAATCAATGTACATGCAACAGTATCTGTGAATGATAGTATCCTTGTGTTGAAGAAGCGTCTGGTGTACTAAATCTAATAAAGAATGCTGCTTATAGGCCACTCCGTAGCGGCTAAAGCACTTTCTGGGCATTTACAAATTAATCATGCAGACCACCGTCCCCCACAAGTTGGGTACTCCATTTTTACTGACCTGGGAAGGATGGAAGGCTGAGTCAGCCTTGAGACAACTACGATTGAACTTGGGTTGTGAACAGAGTTTCAGTTGCAGACAAGGTGCCCTCCAAGGCACGGGTGTGCAGGCCTTTGCCCCTTTCTGTGCAAGACGTGTGATCTGTTTTGTTCCACTCTTGTACGAAGGGGGGAGGCACAGTGTGCACATGGAACAGAGCCCTGCATTGCAGGGATAAAAGGGTAGGGTGGTTGCAGTACTGCAGTTTAACCACTGCACCACAATAAATGTGTAATAATGCTGCAGCGCCTCACCACAAGTACCAGTAAATATTGTCTTCATACATATTAATCACAAACTAATCAAAAGGTTTAGAAAAAAATGTGTCTTGCAGATGAGTTATGGGTGCCCAAGTACACATCTGTACAGCTGGATGGTATGGCACAAGTGGAGCACAACACAGTTTGAGAGAAGACTAATCTTGAAAGAAAATGGTTGACCCCCCCACATGCATTTTTAAAAAATATTGGAAAGAATCCAGGCTTTTAAAAATACTTTTCAAAAAGGAAAAATTGTCACTTTGTTATAAGACTAAAGCATGCATATTACAGCCTAGCCAACAGGAGGTTCAAGAAATAAAACATCCTATGCATTTGTGGGAGGTGGAAGAGAGATATTTAGAGAGGAAGTTAAGAGAAGCAGTCTGAAATGATAGTCTTTCTTTAAATATTTTTTTTAAAAAGGTATGCTTTAAAGAATGTAACGGAGTGAGAGTTCTCCAAACAACAACAACAACGACAACAACAACGGATATTTTGCCAAGTATCTTCAATAAACATTCTATCCGGATTTATGAGACTGAATTGTCTTTTTACATAAGTTATCAAAGGAGGACTCAGGTCTACATCTGAGGCAATCTGAATTTTTCATCCTATTGATCAGGGCACAATTAGCAGAATCTTAGCTAACTTTTGAACCCCTTGGTCAGAATCATGGTATAAAAAGAGAATATTTTCAATTTAGCAATAAAGATTTGGGGATGTTGGCTAGAGGCACAGAATTTAAAAAGCTAAGAATTTAATAGGTGTAATTAAGGATGGAAATGGTAAAAATAATATAATTTAACAAAATTAAATTATATACTATTCCATAAATTGTATACAGGTGAAAAACTCCCTTTGGATAAAGTTAAAGAGCACATGGAGAGAAATGTAGGGGACAAATTGCGAGAGGTATATAGAGAATTTATGATGCGGATGGTTAGATATGAAGAGGCAGAAGATGTTATTAATGAATTAAAAACTTAAATTTATTTCTTAGGGGTAGATAATATATAAAACTTTTAAAATATGTTGATATCAGAGCTTTAATCCTTGTTTAATAGTATTTCATTCTGGAAATATTCATTAATAATATTAACTCTAAAACCTAATAAAATATATCAGATCCAGGTGCTTATAGACTTAAATGTTTAATAAATCATGATGCTAAGTATTTTTCAGCAATATTAGCAAAAAGAAGTGAGAATATTGTAAAATGTATTAGCAGCCAGTTGGAAACTATGGCAGTTACTTCACGTCCTTCCTTTGTACCGTGACAGGGTTTGTCACGATCATGTAGTTTTGTCCCTGTTTAGTCCCTGTTTCTGTTTTCTCACGGTCGTGATAACTTGCCTCATGACAACTGTTACTTCATGATCTTGTTCCGTGACAAATTCTGAATTTGCCTTGCTTTTTTAACCCTTTTTAAAAATATCGTAAATAAAGCTTTTTCGATATTTTGATTTACTGGTCTTCTGGGATTTACATGTCAATGCTACAGAATTTTCAGTACTTTCTTTAATAAACATTTGTGCTGCATGGTGTTTCCCATAAGGAAACTAATGTCGAATGCCACTTCAGCCGCTGACCACTTGGTAGACACGGGTTGTTGCGTGACAGTTGTTACAATTCAGTCCCTTGTCTCGGAACAGGAACCGGGAACAAAGAGTGACAAGAGAATACCCCAACCCAGTGGCAGGTACAGTATTGTCACACTCTGATCCCGCTACGGGGTTGTGGTCAAGACAAATTTCAGCTGTTGCATGATGGACGTGAAGTAAGATTTTTTTATGTACCAGTCCGAAGAGACAAAATGAACATGAAGTAACCACCTATATTGATTTCACTACCAATTCAAATAATATCAAAACCCTTTAGCTTTAAAAAGTCATGGTTGAAACAATACATAGAAAGCATTACACATCCGTCCTACGCAATCAAATGCATTAACAGAACCAGTCCCCCTATTTGTTGGAGAGGATCTGAAGACAAAGGTACTCCGTATAATGCTGCCTTGTACTAATGTAGAAGTTTTGGAATTATTTAATTCAAATACATCAGACTATTCATATGAAGGATTTCTTGCTTTGATTGTCCATGATTTTGGGAGAGATGGAATATTTACAGCACAAAACCCTGATCTTCATGTTTCTTACAGTTGCTGCAGTAGAAATACTGTGAAGTAAGTGATAGGCAAGCATGAGTGGATGGACAGACTAGGGGCAATGTATTTTAACACAGAAATTGGCATATAGATTAAGACCTCTCAGGGTCTGGAAATCTTTGTAGAAGCATGGTGCTGTTTCTTATCTTTTGAACCCATCTTTTCTTGCTAGATCTTTTCTCAGTAAACAGGTAAACTCTGTAAAAATTCATTGTGATACAGTATGTCTCCCTCAGGAAAAAACAGTAGCACCAGCTTTGATGCTTCTGAGGTTTTGTCTGTTATCAAGTTTCAAATTGTTTAACCCATTTATATTTTTGCTGGTTTTTGTGTCACACTCGTAAGCCAGTGTCTGAACTGAAATTTACTGGAACAATGATGACGATGGCAACAGCTGTAATGACTTTAAAAAGAGAAAAATATTTAGAGAATTCACGTGACTGAAATGGGCCTAGGATGTCTGCATTCCTTTCGACACCTCCCCATTCACCCCTTAATTTCTCTCCCATGGGTCTGAAGAGCTGTTCCCCTGAGATTTTAGCACGGTTGTGACTGGGCAGCAGCAGGTCCACCTAGAAACGAAGCTAGCAGATATGTTGCATGGTTTCTTTAAAAAAAAAATCTAAACTTCAAATATTAAAGACAAAATCACCCTGCAGATGCCAATCCATTTTCTCTGTTTTGCAGATGGTCGTACATTGTGGTTCTGGCTGAGAGAAGGTGACTTCCGGCTGCCTTGCAATATGGTCTACTGTTGCTGCTGAGGCTGGTTTCAATTTCCAGCTAGAAACCAAGCATATGAAATAGCACCTAATGTTAGACAGTTGGTATTGTCTCTCACTCCAACTCCTACTCCAAATCTAGTACCAGTTTGCATATGAAAATCTTGTATTCCTCCTGTGTGTGCTTTCAGATATTTGGAAACTTGATATGCAAATAATGGCAAGAATCCTCTTGGTGTTTCCGTAACTTGACACAACTAATTGACAAAGCATTATGGCACCTCCTGGTCAAGTGACTCGTCTCATGCCCTACTGAGTAACCAAGATGTGCACCAAACATCCTGGCAACTGTTTTCCTGGAGCAACTCTGGCCTGAACGTCAAAGGAAGTCTTCCTTCAAAAGGTAGTCTTTAAATTAGTTGCCGCTGACTGTATATGTTAATATAAAAAGAAAACAATTTACTGTATTTAAAAGTGGTTAGCAGCATTCTAACTCCAGTCACTTAGTTATACCTACATGCACTTCATTATATGGATGTATTTCTACCACTGACGTGACTTGTAGTATTATGGCTGTCATTTGAAATGTAACTAAAAATAAAAGTGTTAGCTGCTTTTGCATAGTGAAAAGGCAACTCCAGTGGCAACTAACTAGTTTGAAGAAGAGCTTAAAACTAATTATTTATTTTTAAATAGTAACTATCATCTAACTATAGTGAAGCAAACTACAAGATATTTTATACTGTAAATATATTTTGTATATAGGTTCTTCTCTGTGTGCATGGCAAGTTATTGGGGGGTTAATTGATATTTGTAGGCTGGATGTCTGCCAGGAGAAACCGTTAAAACTGTTGAGAGGTGTGAAAGAAAGTTCAGATGAGCTGATTGGTTGGTGTGATTCCTGACTGAAGACATATTGGCTGAAATCCTGTTGCTTAAGTTATAAGGGTGATGATGTCACAATCTGTGACAAGTTTTCAGAAACAAGACATTTCCAGTTTCTCTCATGCTGGTCCCAGGACTCCTGTGGAATCCTTTTCATTTATTTAAGCTTATTTAAAATATTTTCACCCTACCTTTCTCTTTGAACGATCCCATGGGGAGGGACTCAGAATGGGGGGGGGGCATTTACGGTAATTGCTGAGAATCACAACCTGTAAAGGTATCCCAGTGGTAACTATTTTAGATCAGTAAAGACTCCCCTCATCCCATAATTCTTCCAGGTTTTCAGTGATGAAGGAGATTCCACAGGTGCATTGGGACCTTAGGGGGAGAAAATGTTTTATTTATTTTTTAAATGTCACAGTTGATGACATTATAATACTTACACAGTGTAACTTATGGCAACAGGATATCTTTGGCTATTTGGTATTTAAGGAGGCATGATTTTTGAGCCTGGGTGTGATCCCAAGCAGAGCTGCTGCTGAGAGAGACAAACTGACAGAAAGAAGTGAGCACTTGTCAGTTTTCTGGGCTGCTAGCAGTTGGACTAGAGCTGCTTTAGAGGCCTCTGCTAATTTAAACTACTAATTTAAATTGCAAAGAGCCATCTTTATTCAAACAAAGGAAACAGCTAGAAGCTTCTTCAAACAAAGGCCAGTCGTCATGGTACACATGAAGGCAAAGAGGTCAGTCCTGGAAGCCAAATTCAGGTTGTTAGGAAGAAGATTGAAGTCCTGGACTTTTTCATAAGTGCTGCCTGTTCCTCGTGCAGGACCCACCAGGCAGGCAGAGCTCAGAAGCCTCAATGCATGGATGACACAATGGTGTTGAGAGGCGGCTTCAGATTTGACAGGAACTGGAGAACATTTTGGGACAAGCCAAACCTGTTCAGGAGGGACGGGTTGCACTTGAACCATGATGGCACCAGATTGCTGGCACTCAACATCAAAAAGGCTGCAGAGCAGCTTTTAAACTGATTACTGGGGGAAAGCCGACAGGAGCTGAGTGGCATCCGGTTCGGAACACCTCATCCCCGTGGAACAAGGTTGGCGAGGTAGAGAACCACAAAGTGATGACATAGTAGGTATTAGCACTGGGAGAATAATGGGATGTGGTAGTTTGTCTACTGGAATTAAAAGCTGTGGGGGGGGGGGACAAAGAAACAGCCATTCTTGAGGGACGCACTGTAAAGGTGCTTCTACGCAAATGCTTGAAGCTTCTGATCAAATATGGGAGAACTTGAACATTTGGTAGCTAGGGATAACATTGATATAATAGCCATAAAAGAAACCTGGTGGAATGTGGAGAACCAGTGGGATACTGCAATCCCAGGCTATAAACTCTATAGAAGGAATAGAGAGGGGCAGGTTGGAGGTGGAGTGGCCATCTATGTCAAAGAAGGGGTAAAATCCAGCAGAATGGAGATCGACAGTGGGTCTGACTCCACCATAGAATCACAGTGAGTTAAACTACCAGGTGCAAGGAGTGATGTGATAGTGGGGGTGTGCTATCGTCCACCAGATCAAAAACCTGAGGGGGACCTTGAAATGACCTTGAAATGAGGAGACAACTATGGATTTTCCCACTGCTCCATGCACTTGTCATTAGAGCTAATTACAGTGATACACCTCTGATAACTAATTTAATTGGTTCCCAGAGGCAATTCATTGTTATCTAAAACACAGTTTCCCATTGAAACGAATGGGAAACCAATTAATCCATCCCAAAGGTCCAAAACAACAACAACAGAAAAGCTGGGGTTTTTTTTCAGACCTCTTTATAAAGTGCACATTAAAGGCTTGCAGTGTTGGAACACCCGCCCCCCCCACACACACAGAACACCCCCCCCATAGTGCAATGCAAACAGGGACAAAAGAAACCAGCAAGACTACCCCAGCCTTTTCCCGCCAAAAATGCAATGGAAAGCAGTTCAAAGATCAATAAAACCAAGCTCCAAAAACATCCAGTCATTCCTATGAAACACACAGAAAAAAGCCAGCACCCTCGTCCGCAAACCCCAGCTTAGCTCAGCACTCATTTTAAACTGGAAAGGAATGCAAACAGAAAAAAGCCAGGACCCTTGTATGTCTCGAAGTTGAGTAATGGCTACTTGGCTTCTTTTTCTTGAGAGATAGAAACATTTCACTGCTCATCCAGACTGATGAAGCTGTTTGGATGAGCGGTGAAACGTTTCTATCTCTCAAGCAAAAGAAGTCCAGCAGCTATGACTCAACTTCCAGATAAACTCACCTGGATGACTAAGAATCTTCACAGACCCTCGTATGCAAACCTCAGCTCAGCTCAGCACTCGGCATGGAAATGAATGCAAACAGAAACAAGCCAGCACCTCCTCTGCAAACCCCAGCTCATCTCAGCATTCCATTATAAAATGGAAAGGAATGGAAACGGACAGTAAAAAGCAAGGAAACCCCAGCTTCCTACCTTTCAAAGTTCAAAAGGTACAAATCCCTCCACAAAACATTTCCTGAATGGCTCCTAACCATGGAAACAAAACTCTAACTCATCCTGCTCCTCCACAAACTACAGGACTGCAATGCATCCTGGGTACACTTTTCTTAAATGCATGATAAAACATTCGTTATCTGAGGCAGTCCATAGGGAACATTTGGTATCCGAGGCAGCCCTGTACCTGGAAATTTCTATTCGTTATCCAAAAAAATTGTTATCAGAGGCATTCGTTATCCGAGGTATTACTGTATGTTCCTATTTACAGCAGAGGTTGGATCCTGTATTCTTCTAGGTATGAAAAATAGCCAAGGAAATTACAATAAAAAATTAATCTTTATTATTTTTGCGCATTACTAATGATGTATAGCATTATTTAGAGTATTAGTAGCATTTCCTGCATGCAGTTCACCAATACAGTATAAGTTGATAGTTTATTAAAATAAATATCCTATAAGTAACATATCCTGTGTAAGAAACATAAAATGTCCTGATGTGTTTGGTTATATAATTTTGGTATTTTGTCTGTGAAAAAATACAGTGGACCCAAGATATATTTGTAACAGTTCTATTAAAGCAGGAATCAAATAAATAAAGACAGTCTGCATGAATAAAAGCAATGGGGGTGGTCAAAACATGTTTCAGGGGTGGGGCGAAAGAGGCTACATTTCCAATGCAGGCACTGCTAATATTTTAAACAAAATATCACATCCTCTCCCAACAGCAAAGAATAGCAGTTTGGAAGCAAGCAAACTGTAAATCTTCCCTTTCGCAAATTATTGAATTATTGCACTTTGAAAATATTTGCAAACACACAGTTTAAAAAGCAGAAAGCTACTATTACCCGTCTCCGTTTCTTATTTTCTGAAGTTCTTCCTTGGAAAAAGTGCTGTGGACAGAATGTAACCCAAAAGGCCGCAACATCAATCTTAAGATAAAATTTGTTTCTTATTTTATGTACATAATGCTCAAAAATAAAATAACATGATTTTTTTTACAATATTTATATTTGCTTATAAAATTCTAACCACATTATTTTCAACAGATTTAGCAGTTTGTAACATATCTGTACAGTCTGGCTATACATGAGTTGTTGTTTTCCACTTAAAATATTTAAAATGTCAAACCAAAATCTCTCAAGTAGCTGCAAATATTGCTTAATGATATGAGGGAATGAGGTCTTGTTGAACACTTTTTAATCACTTTACCTCTTGACATATGGCTTCCCATATTTAAGATTCTGGACACTTGAAGGAACAGCAGCGTAGGCAATATAAAACATGCACTGATAGAATCCAAGCTATCTACAATGGTACAGAATACATCATTTTACCTGTTGAAAGCTTGCACGCTAAAACCTAGTGTGGTACATATCTGATGCAATAAATGTGCTCAGGTTGTTGTTCATTTGCTCAAACATGCACCACAGGTAAAATTGCTATTTACACAACAAACAGAGAGCTCTTCATTGAACACATACATTGGCAACCTTGCTGAGAGCTGAAAATGGCTAAACAATGCTGCAGGATAAAGCATAACAAATTCATAGGGGGGTTTGGTCAGTTCTGGTGTTTAAAGGACACATTGATTTCCGTATACCATACAGGGGAGAACACTAACAAAGATATTAGAACCATTTACTCCTAAAGCCAACTCTTTTTCAAATAAAGTTGTGCAAAAACAATTCACTTGTTTTGCTCTTGTGGTTTTAAGAAGGGGACTTGAGAGGTATTTAAAGGCCAGTCTCGATGTAACACAACATGGACACATTTGTTAAGCACCTCAGAATTAAGTATTTCCCTCACCGTTAACAGAGTTGTTGAAAACCTGTTGTCCTTTATAACATAAATGTCCCCCCCCCATGCATGATTTATAAGTGCAGCATGCCTCCATGCAAATCATTTTGGTGTGCATATAAGAGAGAGTCGTGTAAATAGAACACCTGGTCCTCATACTGGTAAAGTAGTACTTATACCCTTCCCCAACATAAACCCCATTTACAAAAATAGTCACCATGTGTGAATAAAAAGAAGAGGAAGAAGAAGAAAAAGAAAAAGACGACGATGAATCCACCAACACAGATTTTGTAAAAAGATGACAAATGTGGCAGTTGAAATGCAAACAGTGGATACACTGACTGTACTAAGTGTTTCATGTTTCACACACAAAAAAAAATTAGGTGGTGGTGGTTGTTTTTTAAACCCCTTACTGGTCCCTACAGTCTGATTAGCCATTTTCTTTCTCCTCTTCAGCAGTGTCAGCTGGTAATGAAAACAGGAACCTCGTGTCATGCTGTCCATGTTTTGCAGTCACATGTCTGATGACAAGGGGTTGTTGTCTTGTTATAGGCACTGACCTTAAGAATACAACATATTTGTAAAAACTGCTCATTTGGCATATACCGCCTAGAGGAGTTCTGTTGATCCAACTACACGATACGTACAGGCTGTAAACAATTTATACCCCCCCCCAAATGGAATTTCTAATGTGCATTTCATTTTTTCTTCTGTACATCCTTGCCTTCCTTTTCATGTTTTTCTTCAACAGGCTTGGTTACGCGGTCATAGGATGGCGGACAAACTGCCGTCGACATGGTCAAGTCTGTTTTTTCTGTATACGAGTTCTCATTTATCTTGTCAATGAGAATTTGATCTCTGATAAGCTGGCCAGCCCGGCCTTCAATTTTATTTTTATTATATGCAAAGGAAGCTTGTAGTACAGTTTTTCTGAGACGGTAACGTCTGTAAGCTCGTTGGATTATGACAGCAGATAGCTCCTCTTGCTTCCGTTTCAGTGTTGTCGTAATAGGCTCATAGGAGGCTTTGGAAGGATTGGATTGCATAAAGCGGTCTTCCATTTGTATGCGGAGAGCGTCCATCTCTCCACTCTCACCCAGTACACGCTTTGTAAAAGCAAACAAGATGTCAAGGCAGTGAATCCTGTTCCCACTTACCATGGGCAGATCCATTGCAATAAGCTGGACTTTGTTTGGTTTTGGTAAATTAAGAGGAGGTTCCAGAGCAGCTGCAAAATCTGAGAGTTTTTCAAATTCCATGAACTGGGTTGCATCTGGATCAAACTTCTCCCAGACCTCATAGAACATCTCAAAGTCATCCTCGCTCAAAGGCTCCGCACTTTCTTCTGTAGCAACACCAAAGTTCTCCAAAATAACAGCAATATACATATTTACTACAACTAAGAAAGAGATGATGATGTAACTGACAAAGAAGAAAATCCCAACAGAAGGGTTGCCGCAGTCTCCTTTCACTGAACTCCCCGGGTGGTCCTTTTTAGGGTCACAGTCTGGGGGCCCACTGTTGAGAATGGGGGCTAGCAAGCCGTCCCAGCCCGCGGAGGTGGTGATCATGAACAGGCAGATCATGCTGTTGCCAAAAGTTTCAAAATTGAACATGTCATCGATCCCTACTTCTCTCTTCACATAGGCAAAATTAGACATCCCAAATATAGCATAGATGAACATGACGAGGAAAAGGAGGAGCCCAATGTTGAACAAGGCAGGCAGGGACATCATCAAGGCAAAAAGCAGGGTGCGGATCCCTTTTGCACCCTTGATCAGACGCAGGATCCGGCCTATCCTTGCCAGTCGGATCACTCGGAACAAGGTGGGTGACACAAAGTATTTCTCAATGATCTCTGCTAGGAACATGCCTGTTAGAAATAAAATAACACAGCACCAGAGCAATGTGGTTAGAATTGTTGGCATCTCATCTTCACTTACCTCCTCATGTCAATGAGTTCTGAAACACAATCTTATCTGCAATCTGGAAAGAAAGTCCCGTATACCCTGACCTTGGAGTGCTAAAAAAATTAACTCTTGCAATGCTGAGTATTTCTACACATACTGTATATAATTTTTAGTATATAAGTATACAAAATAAGCACAAGTTGCATAAAAACCTCTATTATATGTGTCATATAAAGTGAGACCTATTTGTGGTCAGTTGACTTGATAGAGAGAGAACTATCTACAGTAGACCACACAAAGGACAAATATTATTATGCACATTACAGTAAATATACTTTTGTAGGAGAAATATGTGTGACACAAGAATTATTTGTAGGTTATATATTGAAATAAAATAACTATTGCTGAACAAATGTATTGTCAAGAAACAAAGAAAATGAAGTGAAAATAAAATAAATAAATTTGGCTCATTTTATTTAGAATTGGTCTTACCTACAATAGAAAGGATAACAACCACGAAATCAAAAATATTCCATCCAATGGTGAAATAATAATAGCGCAGGGAAATGAGTTTGAGGACACATTCTCCAGTAAAAAGGACAATGAATATCAGATTGATGCGATACAGAACATCCTCCATTTGTTTACTTTGATCATCTGTTTCTACCATCATGGTGATCATATTAAGGCAGATAAGAATCATGATACTGATGTCAAACACTTGTCTTGTGACAAAATCAAAGACCACACCTTGGTACTTGTTCTGAAATAAAATCAGAAGACAACAATAAAGAAATGGAAATGGAGATGGTATTCTGTGAAGGTGTATGTGTGGTATTCAATTACAAACTGTTTTGTCAGGTAATGTTTCAAAGAGGAAGAAATAAAATGTAGTCTAACATTGATGGCTATTGATAGTCTGCAGACAACAGAAATCCATTTGCCCCTACCTGTCCGATCTATTTAGTTTAAAAATAGAAAAAGGGGGGAGGAGCGCTTGGAAAGTAGCCTACTACTTGTCAAACCCCGCACACAGAGCACACACACAAACAGGGTTCAGTTCTTTGCCAAGATCTTTAGTGGAAAGCCAGGCAAGTTCAAGTCCTCTGCTAACAATCAAGTGCCAGATAAATAACAGAATCCAACTCCCAGCAATTAACAGTCCAAGTCAAAACCAGAATATCTCACGGAAACCAGATGCCAAACCCAAGGGAACAGATCAAGCCGTTGTCCAGGAAGCCAGTCCGAAGTCAGGAAACAGAGCCAAGGTCACAGACAGGAACATGGTTGCAAGTTCAAATGACACGTTGCTCCCACAGAGAGCTCAAGGTGAGCTTGCCAGCTTTATCCCAAAACAGGGAACACACACTTACTTCTGGAAAGGCTTCTGCTAGTACTCAGGGCTTCCCGACCTGATTCCTCATCTAGCATCAAAGACCCTTTCCCTAGCTCTTCTGGTAGCATGCTCATGGCCCTTCTAGGAGGTGAAGATATGTTTTCAGCTGAGTCATCAGACCCAGCTGCTTGCTGATTTGAGCTGCAAGGCTCCTCCAGCAGCTCTTCACCATTTAACCCCTCAGAATCAGTTTCTGTGGCAGGCAGGGTCCTGGCACTAGTAATGCATCTAGCTATCATGAAGTTAGTTTTCAGGTATATATAACACTTAAGTTACTCAGTTGTAACAAGTAACACTTGGTTGCTTTCAAAAGTTACTTTTCAAGTATTAGATGTAAAACATATTTAAAGAGCTTTTTGACGCATTTTGGCAGGTTCTACCAAAGTATTATTTGGTTTTGTACTTTGCATTTCTATAAATATTTCCAAAAAAGTAATATCAGCATTGGCAAACTTTAGGAAAACAGAGAGTATTTCCCAGTATTTTTCTTCTTGGTAAGATACTGCAGTGCAGTGGTAGTGTGCAACACAACTAATGACTTATGTGATTAAAGGAACAACAGCAGTAATGACAACCTATCTGCGAAGACATAATGAATAATGCAATAAAAGTTCTTTTAAAGATGTAATATTCCAATGATGTGAGGAATATACTGGAAAGTTTTACTTACCCCTGGCCTAGGAATAGGTTTTTGAGGCTTTTTAGAGCCCAGTTTTTTCATTGCGTTGTAGTACTTTTTCTGTTCCTCTGTCATAAAGATGTCTTGACCTCCAAAGTAAGGGCATGATACAAAAACTGGTTATAATCATTTTCTCATGCACAGCCTTTAAAAGCATTTTCATTTTTTGCCATATTAATAGCCTGACTAAAGATATTAGATTCCACTGTTCTTTTTCACAAGCTACACTGCTCCGGATTTGTTCACAATTTGTATGGACCAAAGTGATACATCCTAAATACAGTGGTACCTTATATAAAGGAATTAATTAGTTCCAAATGAAATTCAGCCGAGCAATTTTTCCTTTGTACAAATTTCCCATAGGAATGCATTGAGAATGGATTAATCCTTAATCACGAACGTTTTTCTGTTGTACGGATTTGCCCCATAGGCAATTCTGTTAAGTGATCTTCCCCTGGTCTCCAGAAATTATTTCCTTTAAGCGGATTTTCTGTTTAACAAGCTGCTTGTTATACGAGAAAAGTAAAAATACAAAAAGAAGAGAAACCTCAACAGCTTGTGGCCAGTCACAACACTCCTTTTTCGAATTTAATTGGGGTGTGGGTGGGTGTAGTTTTCTTTCCACTGTTTCCGCAATACATTTCATCTTTGATGTGCATGTTTTGGATGATACGTGTGAAATACTTATCTTCTTTTTTTGCTGATTGAAGTTATCAATGATGACACCAATAAACAGATTCAGGGTAAAGAATGACCCAAAGATTATGAAGATCACAAAGTAAATATACATATAAAGGTTGACTTCATACAAAGGCTGTTCCAGTACCTACAAAACAAATATAATGATTACAAAATCTGCAACAGGTTTTTAAAATGTGCAGGATGGCAAACTGGCTTAAAATATGTATTTGCAGGAGACTGATGCCTGGATTCTAATGCTGCACTCTCAGCCACCATTTTTCTTTGGTACAACATTTGCAAATACAGCCCGGTCAGAAACTACAAGAACAAATGCCATGCTACGTGCAAAGTGGGAACACCAACTAGGGCACTGTTATCTCCTTAACTATTTAAATTGCCTGCTGGTCTTAAATTCCTCTGTTAACAAATAATTAAAGACATCATTTTATTTGAACATAGGTTGTTTCAAGTTATTATTAATGCCAAGTACATTTCATAAACAAAATGCTACAGAGTTACACTGCAAAGAAAAGTAAAACTACTTACATTTCTCGAATCGACCGCTGCGTACATAATATCCATCCAACCTTTAAATGTAGCCTGTATCCAGAAAATATTTAACATATAAAATTATGAACACATGATGGCATTCACTGTTTCATATCAAGGTCACAGGAAAATATTTTATACATACTACAGAATAAAGGAGAAGTTATGCAGAGTAAAATCTTTATTTTATATGCATTGGATTCAGATATAAAATGCATTCTAATAGATGTTTACTCTGAAAGAAGTCACAGTGCATTCAGTGAGCCTTAGTCCAAGTAGACATGCCTACCCCAATTGAAATAAATTTATAAAACACTTACAAGGTAAATCCTATTGACTGCATTTGATGCATTGGTAACTGAGTGCACCAAATTGAGTGGGCAACGACATTGACAAATAATGGGGGACAGACTCCTGGTTTGGGATGATAAGATTTACATTATATTCTATTGACTACATAGGGTAAAAGTCAGTGCAGATCGGCTCTTCCCCCTCTACTGCTGGGCTTCTATATTTTTGAATTGAATGCATTTGCATTGGTTCAGATGATTCGATCATTTGAGCTGAGGGGTCTGTCTCCATTCTGTTTGATGAAGTAAGAGAGGCGGGACAGAAGAGAAACTGGCTGCCATTTGGCTCTTTGCCTCGTCAAACCTGGTGCCTGGGTCTGCTTGTTTTTCCTCTCCTCTCCCCTCCCACTCAATTTCTTTCTTCTTTTTCTTTTAGAGGCTTGCTGTCCTAGTACTGGGACACCTAGTGGCCAAGGGAAGTGGGGAAGAGCAAGGAATCATGAGAAGAAGAAGAAGAAGAAGAAGAAGAAGAAGCAGTTCCCAATCAGTACTCCCCCATTTATTGCAGGAGTTTGGTGCCTGATCCACCCGCAATAAAAGAAAATCCGCAAAATGCAGGCACCTGAGTGAACTGACCTTGGGCTGCTCCAGCTGGCTGCCTTTCCAAAGAGAGGTTTTTAACCCCCTCCTGACACCCCAGCAGTCCTTGCTGCCAGGAGCTCAAGGTCTGTCTGCTGAGGTGTCAGGAGGGGGTTAAAAACCTCTTTTTGTAAGCACAGAGCAGGAGCAGCCCCAGGACTGTTTGCTGAGGTGCCAGGAGGGGGTTAAAAACCTCCGTTTGGAAGCCTGCTTCTCTCAAGGAAAAAAAATGCTATATACTGCAACTGTAATACATGAACCGCGTTGTGAAGGGGGACTACTGTAGTCCTGATCTGCCCCTCCAGATCTGCAGAACACAAGGCTTCCCATTGACTTTTATGTCATGTAATTGGAAAAAATAATGCAAATTGAATATAAATCAGACCATCCCAATCCAGGAGCAGATCCTGTATTATTTGCCAATGCACTCATCCCCTTCAGATAAGAAATTCTGTTTGGGGTGGCAGTTTGGTGATGAAAGATCAGATGTGCTAAGTTAATGCCCATGGCAAAACATGAAGCAAAACTAGAAAATACAGCACTGTGCCAAAGTTTTGGGCAGGTGTGAAAGAATGCTGTAAACAAAGAATGCTTTCAGGAATATCAATGATGATTGTTTATTTTTGTCAATTTACAAAATGCAAAGTGAGCGAACAAAAGAAAAATCTAAATCAAATCAATACTTGATGTTACCCTTCAAAAAAGCATCAATTCTTAAAGGTACACCTGCAGAAATGAGGGATTTTGTAGGATTATAGTCAGGTGTATGATCAATCAGTTATACCAAACTGGTGCTAATGATAATCAATGTCACACATAGGTTGAAACCCAGTCATGAACTGAAACAGAAACAGCTGTGTAGTAGGCTTAAAACTGAGTGAGGAACAGCCATACTCCGCTACCAAGGTGAAGTTGTGAAAGACCATTTCATGTCATGGCAAGATTGAGCACAGCAACAAGACAAAAGGTAGTTATATTGCATCAGTGTCTCTCCCAGACCAATATTTTTGAAAGCATTCTATGTTTACAGCATACTTTCACCCCTGCCTAAAACTTTGGCACAGTACTGTAGATTCCGAGACCATCTCAAAGTAAGGGACTATTGGTCCGATGTTTGCCATCTTATGATTTCCAAGTTGTGAGAATTAATACAAGAGGTGTAGATGTGCATATGATTATTCGGGGTAGAGGAAACTTGCAGAATGTTGGTAAGGATGCTAACTGAGTTTAGGAATATGTGGCTAGTTGCTTCTGCTAAATTTCTATGTTGAAAGACCCTAGGACAGTGATGGTGAACCTTTTAGAGACTGAGTGCCCAAACTGCGATTCAAAACCCACTAATTTTTTGCAAATACAGCAATTTAATCTGAATACAGATGGCTGTGAAGGGGTGATGTCGGGTGCCCACAGAAAGGACTCTGAGTACCACATTTGGCACCCGTGCCATAGATTTGCCATCACTGCCCTAGGAGTTTTTCCTCATTACCATTAGTACTGCTGCTACATTTAACTGCTTAATCCATGTTATCCTCAAGCTATTCAAACAGTAAATAAGATATATAGTGTGTGGGGTGGAGAGGAAGTTTCCAGCCTTTTACAACCTGAAAAGGTATGCGTACATTGTTTGTACACTGGTATAACTCAAGACATGTGTCTACGAAGGCAATCCTATGCACATTCAGCCAGGAAAATAGTGAGGCTTCAGCTTATAGGATATATGCATCAACCTGGACCATGGAACATGCCATTGACTTTTTAACATTTCTTAAACAAAGAATAAGCCTGTAAAGAGTGTTCACTTACTACTTGCAGTAAAGAAAGATACCCAAATCCTACGTTATCAAAGTTAACTTTCACGTTTTTCCATCTGGCTGTTTGATTTGCTTCAATGAGTTCGTCACATTGACTTTTATTGTTAACTATTTCAAGAGGGAATATGTCACCAGTAGTGGTGTTAATACAGTGGTAGAATTTTCCAGCAAACAGGTTTACTCCCATGATGCTGAAAATCAGCCAGAATATAAGACAAACGAGAAGCACATTCATGATGGAAGGAATTGCTCCAAGCAGGGCATTCACAACCACCTAGCACACAAATACAGGGGGGGGGGGGAGAAAACAGAGTAAGAATTTGTATAGCATTAGTGGAATTGCTCTGTTGAACCAATACATAATTGTTTTATTTTGTACTAAAGCAAATTATAAAACAGATTGCAACTGTGATTGCAACAGAGTCATTTTTTTTAAAAAAAGAAACACACATTTTCACATATTCAACAAGACAACAAAGATGGAAAAAACTAAAATATTTAAATAAAATTGAAAATTAAAAAAACTTGTATGAAGATTGTTAATCTCTGTAAAAAAAGGAGACATGTGTTAAAATATTTTCACAGAAAATAAAAAAAGAAATAAATTGGTCCTTATAAACTAAAGTGATTGTATAGTTTCTGTAAAATTAAAAAAACACCAATGTCAAGAATGTTTAAAGAGAGTCAAGTAAAAAAAATGCAAATCTTGAAGTGTACAATTGACCATGCATTATTATCACAAAGATTAATTTCTTTGCATAAGAAAGCCAGACAGTATTGCAAGATGTGCTTATCTAAATAGTCGCATTGTTTATTTCAAGCTCCAGTCTTGATTAATCAAATGAATCTTTTTTTAATTAAACATTTAAAAAAAATGGATGAAAAAACTTAAATGAATATAGGGAAGTGTTTAAAGGATCCAAAACAGGTCAACACATAATAAAGCAAAACAGTCTCCTAATCCCCTTACAACTATACCTTTGTGTGCGCAAAGGATAAAACATGGCTAGGAACAAATGTTCTCAAGAACTGCAAGAGAAGGGATCATATGAATTCATCAACAGGGTTCTTGTTTTGGCAGCAGTACCTTTGCTACCTGCTAAGGAGAAATTGGTGGGAAGAGGGTGGGGGATTAAGGCCTGCCTCTTCTCCCACAAGGTTCTGAAAATCTGTTCCACTGTGTTCATTCCCTTCTGTTAGGAAGGTTTGATCTAAGGCTTTTCTGTTACAAAAATGACTCCTCCTCTGAAAGAATCCATGCCTGGTTTTCTGCCTTCTTCAGGATTGTGGCAATATCCCAAGGAGGGGGAAAGGTGTGTGGTTAAACTCAAGACTCGCTTTTGTTCTACGTCAATGCACAGCATCGCTCTGAAACAGCACCAGGGGATCAGATTTTTCACGACTATTATTTCCCCTTTTCCCAACGTTACATTCCAACCATTGATGGGTTTGCAGGGAAAAGAAGAGAAAAGGAAACTCTGCCTCTTGAAACTTTTCCCCCAATTGGTGGCAGGGTCATGTTTCTTTAACAAGGACTCGCGGTGAGCACAGTCAGACTGAGTGCACTACTGGACTAAATAGCAAACCTGAGCACACAAGAAGTCCCATGCATACATCTGAAACGAGAGGTGCAATTTTGAATTGGGGTGGTAGTTAATAATTCTGTGAATCACAATGCATTATGGGGAGATTTCCCAGCAGTGATTCCATGATTAATTCAAATGTTTCCTCACCATTCAATTGTAGAAGAAAAAGGCAACAGATTAGGCTGGGAGGCAGCTGAATGCTTATTCTCTTGGGACTGGAGCACTGAAGACTCTACTATACACACCACATACCATGGCCTGGCTGCTCTAAATGAGTGACTATATCAGGGGTAAACAACTTCAAGAAGTGTTGTGGAGCGGGGGCAGGGAGTCAATATTCTGTCCTATACTTTTCCTGGGGCCACAAGACTGCAAAAAATGTGAGGAGAGGTAAAGAAACCAGAAGCAGCCCTGAGTGCACTTACGTTTTGGAGATTTTTTAAAAAAGAAAGTTCAATGCTATGGGGGTGGGCCTGCAACCTATTAAAAAGGTGAACTTCTGCACTAAGAGGTTTCTAGGAACCTTCCAGGAATCTTATGGGGCTTGTGTTTTCCAAAATAACTATACTTGGCCCATATCTGGGTTGTACCTGAAATCCTGGGGCTATAAATCATTTCCTTGCAATAATTACGACATAACTTTGATACCGTCGACCACGGTATCCTGCTGGACCGGCTCTCTGGGGTTGGGATCGTGGGCACTGTTTACAGTTGGCTCCGGTCCTTCCTCCAGGGCTGTTCCCAGCAGGTTTAGCATGGGGGTGAGTTGTCGGCCCCTTGGATACTCCCTTGTGGGGTTCCACAGGGGTCGTCTCTCTCTCCCATGCTGTTCAACATCTACATTAGGTCACTGGCTGAGGTCATTAGGAGACATGGAGTCTGCTGTCATCAGTATGCTGATGACACACAGCTCTAAGTCTCCTTTTCCACTGCTGCACATGAGGCTGTTCAGACCCTCGATCAGTGCCTGGGCGCGGTCATGGAGTGGACCAGGGCTAACAGGCTCAGGATCAACCCCGACAAGACCGAGGTTATGTTCTTTGGGGCTTCCCCATCTGGCTATGGAGGCCCTTTTCCAACTTTGGAGGGCGTTTCCCTCCGGCCTTCGGATTCTGTCCGGAATCTGGGAGTAGTCCTGGACCCGGCACTCACCATGGAGGCCCAGGTAATGGCCGTGGCCAGGACTGCCTTTTTTCACCTCCATCGAATCGCCCAGATTCGTCCATACCTTGATGGGGAGTCCCTCAGAACTGTGTGCAAGCGCTGGTGATCTCGAGACTGGACTATTGTAACGCGCTCTACATGGGGTTGCCCTTGACTCTCCTTCGGTGACTGCAGCGGGTTCAGAATGCGGCGGCCAGACTGGTGGCTGGTGTGCGTCGGTTCGACCACATCACCCCAGTTCTGGCCCGCCTGCATTGGCTGCCCCTTGCGGCCCGAATCAGATTCAAGGTCCTGGTTTTGATTTACAAAACCCTCCATGGCCTAGGACCTGACTACCTGGCAGAGCGTATCGACCAGCAGTCAACATCGGCCCGTCCAACTAGCTTGTTGCAGGTGCACATGCTGCGTGTGGCCACACCCAGGGAGGCTTGGAGAACATCCACCCGTACCAGAGCCTTCTCTGTGGCTGGCCCCACTATGTGGAACCACCTCCCAGCAGAAGCGCGCCTAGCAGAGTCCCTGCCCGCCTTCCGAAAGGCATTAAAAACTCTTCTCTTTCGGGAGGCGTTTGGTGATTAAAGTTCCCCCCCCCCGCCATCTGTAATTGTAATTTTATCGTAATTGTAATTTGCAATTTGTTGTTTTATTGCTTATTTAATTGTGTTATTTATTGTGTTATTTTGTTTCTGTTTTGTTATGTTGTAAACCGCCCGGAGTTCCTTTGGGAAGACGGGCGGTATATAAGTCCAATAATAAATAAATAAATAAATAAATAAATAAATAAATAAATAAATAAATAAATAATATTAAAACTCAAGGCAAAAAGGGAAACCTTTGCTCCCTTGGCAATGTATTACAGTATTTTTCCGTGTATCAGACTATATTTTGGTCTAAAATAGTTGGACTAAAAATTCAGGGTCATCTTATACATGGAAGTAAGTCGAGGAGTGACCCGCGCAGTTGCGAAAGTGTAATTTGAGGTTGGGGGGTCGTCTTATACATGGGAGCATCTTATATAGACAGAAAAATATGAGTAATAAGTCACAAGAGGAGGCCCATTGAATCAGTAGGATTTACAGAGGAGTTGATTCATCAAATCCCCACTGATTCAATGGGGCTACTCTCATTGTGACTTCCTGCTGGGTTTCTGTCCTGTTCCCTACTTCCAGCCTTCAAGAGTACTTTCCTTTTTCCTTTTATTTAAGTCATGGATCTTTCATATGGCTTACTTACCAAAAAGGCAGAATTGTTTATGGGGAAGAATCATGGTCTTTTCAATTACATCTGAAGGATGAACCTAGCTCTGGTAATTTACAAGCAGATCCAACAGCAAATCAAATATCCCAGTAGCTTTTATGGCTGAACAGAAGTGTTAGCAGAAGCCATAAGCCATTGTAAAATGAGAGTGCTTTTATATAAGGACTTCCATTGTATGAACATTAAGTTATTACCGTTAAAAAGAAATGGAAATGCCACATCACTGTTACATCAAGGATGGAAAGTAATCCAATTAAGGACATTGATTTCAATGCCCTTAAAATCCAAATCTGAATACTGTATTGTCAGAAAAATAATATTGAAAGATTGGGGTAACTTTCGTTTTGGGATTTGTTTCAGAACAAAATATATGGCAAATCTTTATCCACCAGTTTAGACTGCATATATCTTTTCTTTCAACATAGACATGAAGGTGGGATGTTGTGTGATATAACACAGGACAATTTAATGATGTATAGGTATTGGGGACACAAATAAAAATAAACAGGTCAATTCTAGAAAAAACGTGGAAGCACTGTTTTGTTTTTTTGCTTCTCTGGTCACTGCTCTGGGAGCTTTTTCATTCTTGCATTTGTGCACTTCATATTTATTTAGATGTTGTGACTGATAACAGCCCCTTAGTGCTCGTACACCTTCTGGGGAGACTCTTTTCCCTTGATTAGATTCCATAGCCATTGCTCATCATTTTGGCTTCAAGTTAGTAATTGTATAGCACGCTTTTCTCTTCCACAAAATGTTTGACTCGTATTCCGGTTTCTCTCTTGTTTTTTTTGGAAACTGTCAGTAAACTGAGCTCGCTCTCTGTTGTTTTCCAACTAAGTGCTTTAAGTCATGCAGCTGGCATTTGTCCTAGATCACTGGTTCCCAACATGGGGGTTGGGACCCCTTTGGGGGTCGAATGACCATTTCTCAGGGGTCGCCATGAGGCAGTGAAGAAAAAGGCACAAACGGCTTGGATCTGGAGGAGGAGGGGGGAGGAAGGGGAAGGAAGAGTGAGTTACAGCTTGATAGGCTGGAGAGGATGTCAGTCAATGGCACCGGAAGCTGCAATTGGCTGAGGGTGCCTGTAGAGGGAAGTTCTCTACAGCACCTGCCGCAGTGGCCTGCCAAAGGGGGCTTGTGGCCTCTTCCAAGCAGGTCAAGGGGTCACCACAACAGGAGGAACTGTATTAAAGTGTTGCAGCATTAGGAAGGTTGAGAACCACTGTCCTAGATGGTGAGATATGGTAGGAGAGGATAAGCTCACAGGCAGGCTCTGACTTCTAAGATAACCCATATATAAGTTGACCCAAGTATAAGTCAAGGCCCCTAATTTTGCCTTAAAAGGTGGGGAAATTGACTCAAGGATCACCTGAGACAATATTTCCCTCTGCTGCCTTCCCCAAGCAGTCTGCGGGATGGGGCTATGGAGGGCGATCCTGGAGCCCCTTCTGCCCCGCCACTGGCGCTTGCTTCGGGAGAAGAAAAAAGTTTTTAAAACCCATCGCTTCTCCACCCCATTGGGCACGCAGAGGGAGAGGTGGTGGGTTTTTTTTAACCTTTTTTTTTCTCTCTTGAAGAAAACGCTGATGGTGGACATTGGCGCTTGCTTCTGGAGAGAAAAAAAGTTTTAAAAACATGCCACTTCTCCTTCACCCGAATATAAGTTGAGGGCCTTTTTTTTTCAGCCCAAAATAAGGACTGAAAAAGTCAACTTATATTCAAGTATATACGGCAATTCTAAACCTTAAGTCTTGCAGTACCAGAATCATGGGACTATCATGCAATTTGTGCCTTTGCCAGGCTGGTGGGTGAATAAAACCTAAATACTAACACAGGATTCCTCTAAGGGTGATGTTGTTGTTTTAGCCAAACAACTCCATCTATACACAATGCCAGGTCAGGCAGAGGGAAGGGATTATCAACAGACTTTGGGGAACCTAAGGTTTGTTACACAAAAGAGTTTTCCCAAGCCTACCTGGCCATATCATGGACATTTTATAGGAGAAGGTGCTCTACCACTGAATTGTGGCACAACATGATTGGGGGAAAGGTGTTATATTAAGAATATCATTGGGTCTGGGCTGCAGGTATGAACACTTCCTTGGGCATAAGTTCTATAGACCACAGGGAATATCACTTACTTGAGAGGACACTCGAGTAACTCTATGTACAGTATATCTACATAAAGTTTAAAAAAAAAAAACCTTCAACGGGATATCTGAATGGGCACATTCTAATGATGCAAGGCTAACAGATCAAAACAGGCAGTGGCCAGACATCCACTTATAGAGGCTTTGCTTGTTTGTTTAGGAGGGTTAGTTTGCTTTTGTTTTTGGAAGATGAGGCAGATGCAAAGCGGTTGTTTTTGGATGCTTCTAGAAGTAGGAGATGGACTTTCTTTAGCCCTTTTCTTTTCCGGCAAGGGATATTGGAGGTGGTCTATTGGGAGGGGAGGTCTAAGACACCTCCCTGAAATCTGTAGGGGCATAGCAGGGGGTTGGAGTGGATGTCCCTTGAGGTATCTTCCAACTCTGATTCTATGAATCTGAGATATGGCTCACAGACTGCTTTTGCCTTCCCTGATGTAGGATAGTTGCAACCTGACTTTCACTTTTCCTGCACAGCTCACGAATGCGACAGCCGCTTCAGAAGCAGACAGTGCCTTTGCTATATGAAAATAGTGTACACTTTGGGGCTCCCACTACATATAAAATTAGAATCAGGGTTCTTCTCTTGCTCTTCATGATGCCAACAATACATTGAGTAAAATAATAATAATAAGGGATGAAATCAGCACGAAACAGTCAAGCTGTGAAAAATGACAACTGCAGAAGGCTTGAAGGGAAGAGTTGGCCATCAATGCCGGTCATAAGAAAAAAAATTAGCTAAGCAAGGGATCTTTAACAAGATCTGTAAATGTTAACAATGAGTGCCTGATGTTGTCAACTGTCATATTATTGACTGCATCACTAAAAAAGCTTCTGAAGATTATACAGGGTATAAACATTTTTTGTCTTTTTAAAAATTTCTGTCTCACAAACTGGACTGGAAATTTGAAATACAAAACTTGAAAGCAATCAGCCAGAAATGTGCATAAGACATGCAAAACTAAAGCTGCATGGTGGATTATTATTATTTTTAAAACACTTCTTTTCTGATCTACTGCTCTATATATCAAGCGCAGCATAGCATGCTCTTTCCTGGTCAGTTTACACATGAACACATGCTTTCTTGCTAAGAAATCAATCTTCTACACTTAGCAAAGCAATGAATTTGATTTTTCTACATTTATAACATATGTATTTTGAACTACTACAAGAGTATTATATTGCAGGACATAGTTAAATTATAAGCATAAAGCCATAGGTATATTCAGATCTCATTTTGCAAGTAGTTATAAGAATGTATCAACATGCAGTGAGATCAGAATATAGCTCTTAGTCTAGAGCAGATTTAATTCAAATGTAAGCAGATATTTACTTTGCCTTCCAGCACCTGTGTGGAGTTCTGGTCATTGAAATTGATTTTTGAATATATTAAAACAGTGTTCAGAAAAACACAAATTCCCAAAATATTCTACCTTGCTGAAATTACCTCTTTATTTGTCTGGGTTAGATTATGTCTGTTGAAACATTTGAGCTATAACTCAAGAGACTTACATTGTCCTTAAGGTCTCAGGTTTGTCTTCTGCGTAGGAATAACTTTACTGGCTTTTGAATGGAGAAATCATATGATATTAATTTAAAGCTCCACATTCAAAGAAATGTATGCAAAGTTTTAAACTGCATGGAAAAAGACTAAAAAGGTTCTTTAAAATTTGGATGGGACATTCTACCTGTTAATTGAACAAAACAAAACAATTTTTGGCAGTACAGATTGTTGATACTGAACCACATTTTCAGTTATTGTCGAAGAGGACTTCATATTGCCAACTCAGAACCTGACTAATATGCTTTCAACAAAAGTCATTGTTTATGAAGGTTCTTCAAATTAATGAACAGCTGTATATCTGTGAAGATTCTCAGTCATCCAGGTGAGTTTATCTGGAAGTTGAATCATGGTAACTGCACTTCTTTTCTTGAGAGATTGAAGCGTTTAGCTGCTCATCCAAACAGCTGTGTCAGAATGACAAAATTGTGAGACTGACAAAGCTGTTTGGATGACCAGTGAAACGTTTCAATCTCTCAAGAAAAGCAGTTGCATGACTCAACTTCCAGATAACTCAAGAGCTGAATAAAAAAGCTGCACATCTGTTATAGTACATCCGTACAAACCTACTGTGGGTCTAAATTGGCTTTTTAGTTACTACAGAACTGGAAATCACAAAGGCCCAGTCCAATGCTAGGCATTCTTTACTGCATGTGAGAAATAGATATTTTGGCAGAAGCTGAAAGAGAAGGCCCCATAAGACCTATTGAGAAGGTGGCCTTTGTTTTGTTTTGCTCCCTGGCTACATAACCCAAAGCCGCTCATAGAAGATTATCCAGGCTTAATACATGAAGATGTATTGAGAACAGTACATTCCTATTACTAATCAGTATCAATCTCTGCCACCAGCCAAAGCCCCACAGTTATTGTTTTGTCAGAATGAAGTTAAAATAAAAATCACACCTCAAAAGAGTGTGATTCAGACATCAGTGACTTGCTGAGAGCTGGTCAGTTGTGTTTTTCCATGTTTAATATGAATTATTTTCCTGTTCACGAATCATTCATTAGCAGACACTTATTTCTGTTAATGTGTATTTATTCTAAATTTTGAAATTTGTTTGCATGCTGTAATGGCGCCGGGCTAGTTTGTCTGTTATTGACTTATGTTAACAAATGACCTGAGTCAGGTGTTATTTCTCTTAGTTTTGGGCTCAATGACAGAAAACTATTTTATGTGGGGAAATGCATAAGAACTGGTGAATAACTGATACCATTGTGTACACATGGCTCCTTGAGTCCTTCTGAATAGCATTAACTGGAAAAAAAATACAAGTGGAAATAGTTTGCGAATGGACAAGTGAAAGTACATATATTTGTCTTTTGGATCTGAACCAGATGTGCAGTGAAAGAAATTTTCAAATTGCCACATTCTTGGTACTCATATTACTTGAACATTCAGCATCAGTGCCATTCTTGAAAATTATTTAGGAAGGAGTACAAAGGACAACAGTTCCTGAAACATTCGTGCCAACAAAAACATATTTGCAAGAATGTTCATGAATAGTAAATAAAAAGAAATATGAACATGGATAAACCAAACAGTCAGTTGAAAACTGAATGAATGTTCGTGAACACTACAGGAATTGACCAGCTCTTACCCTATTCCACTGCTGACTTCTCAATTCATGAATTTCTTGTTTAAAGGGATTTGTTGAAATTAAGGGGTGGTTAGATGCACCTGAAATTCATGTATCGAGTCAGTTTCCATTTACAATATTTCTTCTTAGAATTTTTGAAGAAAAGATATGCAACCTGATGGATACAAGTTGAGGAACTGCGCTCCAATTATTTGAATTTCATTTATGGTACTATTGTGACTTTACATCTAAACATTAGTTTGACAGTCTGTTTATCAGCTGCCCATCTCACTAGATAGGCTTTCTTTTATCATTATTAAAAGCTGCTTCCTCTTATGTTTCCATGAAGTGGCAAAAGTCATTCTTTAAATATAACACGTTCGGACAACATGCAGTTTGGATCAGGTTGTATACAGAGGATAAATTAATGTTTCAAGTGCAGTCTTTGGAGTTTGGCTGACTTTGACACAAGTCACGAATTCATCCAATAACTTTATGAAGGAGAAGAAAACAGGGATCTAATGTAAGGAATCTTTCTGAGATAAAGAATAAACAGGATTATATCTTATTCCCTGAAAACAAACATAGAATATTGCATGATTTGTGTAGATAATGCTGGGGATTGGAGGGTGGTTTTTTTAAACTATGTTGCAAATTACAGTATTACCTATTTGGGGGGAGGGGAAGGGAATCAAATGGTCCAGTTAGTTAGATGCTGAAACAGATTTTGTCCAATTAACAAGACCATATTAAAATCAAAATTTAATGAACTATCTAAAAAGTATGATGACTAACTGTCCTTGTATGGCCAGTATCAACAGTTCAGCATCAAAAAGGAAACACGACCCTGTTTGGAGACCTGGTAATGATGTAACCTGGCTTATTGCACGATATCTTAAACTGAAGCATTTGTGTAATAATTTTGGATAGGGACACAGTTTCCTTCCCATTAAATAAAATGAACACACATCTGAATTTATTATTAGCGACACACCCTTTTTGGTAGGCTTGAGAAATAAATTGTTTAATTTGTTTATCAGGAACAAATTTCACATAAACTTTACTCACCTTTTAGCAAATCTGCTTAAATACATGTATGATAAACTCCTCAAATTGGCTAGAAAGTAAAGTAATATAAATGCATGCAGCTACTATGTAGTATTAGATACTTAAGGTGAGTTCATGAAGACTTTTGCTTATTTATTACCTATAAATATGCAACAAAATGAAAGGGCAGCATTTCTGCATGAATTTGTCATTCCTTATGTGACATGCATGGAACATTCATTGTATTTAGGCATGCGTTTTGATTATGACTAACTTTTCTCTCATTTTGTCTTACCCTCATCCCTTCAAATCTTGACAAGGCTCTTAAAGGTCTCAAAGCTCTCAATGTCCTAAGGGACTTTATGGCACCGAGTTCTGAATAACCCAAAGCATTTGCTGTTAAACTAACCAATGATACCTATAAAAAAAGAAAAGAAAAATAATCCATTTGCATCACATGATATTCACAGATTTCCAGGAGGTCTTGGCATGTTCAGGAATATATAATCTGGAGAAAACATGGAGCCTTAAGTCATTTATTAGCCATAAAGTTCCACTTTGTACTTCAAGTTAAGCTGCTTCACGTATCAACTCTGTGTGCATGAAAGAAGCATGAGGAGGATCCAAGTGGCAAAAATGTATTCCGCTATTCACTCTACGCTTGGGTAAAGTAACCTAGGACACCTGAATCTCTCTTGGCATGTTCAAAATCCTTCAGATCACTTTGAGACAAAAGTTCATTGCTGGCCCTACCACTAGAAGAAGTGAGGAAACTGCCTTAGGTGGCAGTGAAGTGTTGGGAAGCCAAAGCTATACATCTGGCCTGCCGTGCATTTCCACAGCTGGTCTGTTCTCCTCAGGTGAAATGGAGGGTGCTGTATCAATGCCTGTTTAAAGGCCAGGCTATACATGTATGGGCCTAGACAAAGGTGAGAATTGGAAATATAAGGTGGAGTACCATTGTTCAAAGTGATCTAGTCCAGTGATGGTGAACCTTTTAGAGACCAAGTGCCCAAACTGTGATTCAAAACCCACTAATTTTTCACAAAGTGCCAATACAGCAATTTAACCTGAATACAGGTGGCTGTGAAGGGGCAATGTCAGGTGCCCACAGAAAGGCGCAGAAACTGGCCAAGCCATAATCAGAAGAAGGAAAAGAGGAGTTAACAGTTACAGCAAAATTAGTCTTCAAAAACAAAGTTCCAAAGCTGTATTAGAGATTCTGTCAGCTAACTTGGGAGTCGGGACTATAATCAAGACCTACTGCAAAATCCAGTGAGAGAGGATACAACAGTGATGGCAAACCTTTTAGAGCAATTCAAAACCCACTAATTTTTCACAAAGTGCCAATACAGCGATTTAACCTGCATACAGGTGGCTGTGAAGGGGCAATGTCTGGGGCCCACAGAAAGGGCTCCGAGTGCCACCTTTGGCACCCGTGCCATAGGTTCGCCAACACTGATCTAGTTTATTTAACATTTACAGTGCTGTTTTACACAAATTACACACATGCATACACATGCACGTATGTAGGTATTCAGTCTGAATTTTGTTATGATTTAAGATTCCACCATCATGAAAGGTTAGGCATACAAATATAATTTCCTATAAATAAATGCAAGAGGACATTTGAAAGTTTACCGCCTATATCCTCTTGCAGAGCTCTTTGAGTGCATCAAATTATCTCAGTGACGTCAAAATAGGCTGTTGCTACTTAAAGAGTTTCTTTTTCAATTGTGGGGATCTATGTGATTCATAAGAAGTTATGCATAGTCTGAAACTGAAAAAGGAACTCTTTAATTACAGTAGCAGAAATCTGTTGGTGAAGTAATTCCTGCTGTGCAGCTGGATATTCACATGGGGAAACTCACCATTGATTTCTATTTTGAATCATAGATGGCAGTTCTCAGCATTATATGTTGCTATGTAATCTGAATGACTAGATCTCTAATTGGGCTTCTTGCTAATATAGTAATAATAAATCATATATTATAAGGTGTTATCACAATATCTTACTTAAAAAGGGCTTTTTAAAAGGGTATTTATTCATCTAGTTACTACCATATTCTGAGGTAAAATGATATGGGGGAAATAACTATTTTCAAAATGTCTATGAGGAATCATCCATGATGTGGATTCTATTTTTCTGTTCATTGACACATAAAAAAACTTTTTTCTTTTGAAAAAATGCTGTCCTGTGAGTATGTATGTATGTATGTATGTATGTATGTATGTATGTATGTATTTTATTTATTTATTTTTGTACTTGTTAACCACCCAATTTTTCCTTGGAAACTCTGGGTGGTGTACATCAACTAACAAATACACGAACCCTAACCCTAAACCCCCATGATAAACAAACAAATATCAGACTAAAAAAACCCCCAAGAAAAATGATAACAAAAGGAATACGACAACAAAGAGTGTGGCAAGAAAAAGGGAAGGGACAAGATAAAACAACCACCAACAACTCACAGATGTACGCTCAGCGATCACCAAAGGCTTCCACAAAAAGCCAGGTCTTTAAGGCTTTCCTAAAGGCCGGCAGAGACTCTGCCAGCCTAATCTCCGGCAGCAACTTAGAGCACTGCCATTGAGGTTTACAAAATGGAATTATGGCATATATTATGTTTCAAAATGAACAATAAAATGTGGTTTACAGAGAGAAAATCTGCAGTGACAGTATCAGAGTAACAGTGATCTTGACATACTAATAGTGAAATTGTAGTGTGTGTATCTTTGTGTAGTCACCATCCGCACGTGTGTATGTGTTGTGTCGTTACAGTCATGACTGACTCTTCATGACCCCATGTCCATGGAGTTTTCTTGGCAAGAATACTGGAGTGACTTGCCAGTTCCTACTCCAGGCACCTACGGCACCTGGTATTCCCTGGTGGTCTCCCATCCAGGTACTAACTAGGGCTGACCCTGCTTAGCTTCCGAAATTGGGTGAGATCGGATGTGCTTAGGGCATCTGCACATAGAAGAGTGTTATTGACTAGCTAAGGGGAATCCAGAGATTAGCCTAAATGCAAAATAGCATTCCCTTTTTTAAAAAAACCCCACCAAATTTACTGAAGATCTCAGAGCAACCCGGTGCAAATCCTTCGTGAACAAAAAACACTGAGGGAGAAAGTAAACACCACTGCTGCTGCCTCTGCCGCCGCCGCCAACACCACCACCACCACCACCACCAACAACAACAACAACAACAACAACAACAGCAGCAACAACAGCAGCAGCAGCAACAACAACAACAACAGGGAAGGGGAGAGGAGGTAACACAAAGAAAGACACTGGAAGGCAGCATTATTAATGGGCACCCAGAACAGAAGCACTTCATTCACACTGTAGGATTTCAAATATCATACTTAGGATATAGGATACATACATCAACAATCAGGAAATCCAGCCAACACCAGGCATTAGTGAAGTATGTTTGATATCCATATGCCACCCACTTCAAAAGCATCTCAAGAATGAAGATGTATGTGAAGACCTTGTCAGCATATTCTAGCATAGTCTTGATAGTTTTTCTCTGTTCGATGTATATGTCTTCAAAGGCCTGTAAAATGTTCCCAGTGTTTAGTGTTTTAGGAAGGATAAGTGAAAGAAAGCCCTACCTCTGGAGTTAACTTTTACTTTTGTAAACATTTCTTTAGAAATCAAAACTTTTACAGAAGTTTTTCCAGCATCACTAATACCCATCTTCCTATCACTGACTTCATTTACTGACTGTTTCTTCATATGGATAAGAAGCACAGTAGTTTCATAGCCAATAATGAAATTACATAACATGGATTTATGTAATAATTACAGTAACAATTGTAGTAATGGACAGAATGCTATTGCTGTTCCTGTAAGGCACAACTGCAGCTGACTGGCAAGGTGCTGGGGCACATCTTGGTTGTGCAATTGGGCACAGGATCATGAATGCAACCAAGACACACCACAGCACTTTGCCAATTAGTTGCAATTAGCCATGACAAGTTGTACCAACACTGGTAGGATTCTGTGCAGTAGGACATTCCTTAATTTCTAGATTGCAATTGCTGCCGTTCTATTATTGTAACCACAGGGCAGAAATACTTTTTGATATTTTTTATGGCAAAGGTGGGGAATCTTCAACCCTCCAGATGATTTGGAGCCCAACTCCCACAGTTATTTATCATTGGCAATATAGGCTTGGAATTCTGGGAGTTGCAGTCCAAAACATCTGGAGGACTGAAGGTTCCCGGCCCCTGATTTAATGTTGATAGGTTGTCAATAACTGGCTGCACTCTGCTAATGGAAAGCTATTTGATCACACCAGTGGAACCAGAAAGAACCCTTCTCTCCTATATACATGGAGAGGGAGGTTTAGAACTGCATGGATGATAGCACAAGGCACTGTGGGCAGAAAGGGAATATCATCAAAAATTGCCTTCCTCTAAGGTTCCTTCTAAGGTACGCGAGCGTGCAGCTGGACACAGCTCTGCCCGCTCTGTGAATGGCTTTTTATCTCCCCACGTCCATGCCCCTGAAATGTCTGCCTTTTTTTGGTTGCCGGACACAAAACAATGAGCCTTGAGTCAAGAGAATCCAGCTTTTGGTTAAATATCAGGAAAAACCTCCTAAATGTTAGAGCAGTATGGCAATGGAACCAGGTGGTGAGAGCTCCAACACTGGAGGCATTCAAGAGAAATTTGGACAACCACCAGGCATATGTCCTTTGATTTGTATCCCTGCATGGAGCAAGGGGTTGGACTGGACGGCCCTTCCAACTTCACTATTCTATGATTGCCTCCCTCCTTTCTTATTCTGCTGACAGAGCCTTTGTGCGATCAAACAGCATCCTGTCAATAGAAATGACAACCCAGCAATTGCTTCCCTAGCCCCATCTCTCCTTAACAGAAGATACTAATGGATACATACAGTATGCACACTTTCTCATTTTCTAAATTACCATTCAGAGTACTGTATTTTCCTATCTATAAAGATGCCCCCATGTATAAGACAACCCCCACCTTTCCAACCCTAAATTACAGTTTCGCAAACGTCCGATTCTCTCCTCGACTTATTTCCAAGGATAAGAAGACCCTCAATTTTTAGTCTAACCATTTTAGGCAAAAAATATAGCCTTATACACAGAAAAATACAGTAACTATAATTTATAGAAGTAAACAAGTGGGTTGAGCCGTGTGACCAGAAAAACAAATTCAAAAGTAGGTTGGGTGATACCTTTATTGGTCACTACTAAAACAAAAAAATATAAGATAAGCTTTTAATAGCAACTTGCTCTCTTTATCAAAGCATTGTACCAAAAATGCAGTTTTGATAGAGGATGTAGTCTATCAGGCACTGAGAATCTTTTTGGTGAGATGGAATACACCAGATGATGGTATGAGGAGGCAAGCTAGTGTTAAGACTGCTTCAAAGTCCTGGATACAGTTTAACTATAATTTGGCATTTTTAAAGACTAAATGTGATAGTCTGCACTTACAGTGCAAACAAGGCATTTAAAATCTGTTTCAAATAAATCTTTCCTGTTTTCCCTTACCAGAGCACCACTACTCAGAAGAATCATAAAGACAATGAAGGTTTCAAACCAGTTGTGTTCAACTATTCGGAAACAGGTTTTTCGAAGATTCCACCATTGTTTTCCTCTCCCTTCTTCTACACCAACTTGACAGCACTTGAACCTCTGCACACAACCTACAAAACACATTAAAGTTTGAAAAGAGAAAAATGACAACAATTCAGCTTCACATTCTCCCTAGTTAACATCTGAACTAGTAAGCGGTTATCTTTATCTTGCATTGATTCTTGGTTTGTTTTCCTACAAAAGCCAAGCAAACTAACTTATCTGATGCTTAATATAGTCTTCCCTGACCTTCTGTAAAGCAAGCTTCAGGCTCAAGGACTTCTTCGGGTTCTGCTTCTGGTTGTTCTTCTGCTGGAAGCCCAATATCGACTGTGCTTCCTTCTGATGAACTAGAACTATTTAACTTCTGTTAAGGAAAAAAAGATATATATACTGTATATATTACAGTGGTACCTTGCATAAAGGAATTAATTCGTTCCAAATGATATTATGTTAAGCAAATTTTCCTTTATACAAATTTCCCATAGGAATGCATGAAAATGGAGTAATCCCTAATCGTGAACATTTTTATGTTGTATGGATTCGCCCCATAGATTATTGTGTTAAGCAAATTTCCCCTATCTCCGGAATTTTTTATGTTGTACATATTTTATGTCATACAAACAGTTTGTTATATGAGGGTCCACTGTATATTGTAGTCAATGAATTTTAGAATGGAGTTTAGTAGTAGCCTTTTAAGGGAGAAAACCTATAGATCAACATTTCAGACTATTCATTTTTCTATGTACGAAGATGTAAATTGACAATTAATCCACGACACCCTTTAAAATGGGTTATAATATATGAGATGGGGTAAAACTAGGAACAACTGAGGAAGATAAAATGTAATTTACAGAATCAGGATCTGTGAAGAATATTACAAATCCCCTTTTGAATGATCTCTATTTCCTTGGAAGAACGATTTTGCATTCCGAGTCCCGTGCGTGGAGGTTCTTCAAGGGAAAATGTGGGAATTGATATACAAAGGTGTCCAATGATATGTCTATGGGGGCTCTCAGTCATCCAGGGGAGGTTACCTCAGAGCTGAATTATGGCAACTGGGCATCCAAATTACTCAGATGAGTAGTGAAATATTTTTATTCCACAAGAAAAGAAGTCCAGTTGTCATGACTCCCAGCGTCCAACGATAGCTTTGTTAAACATGTTTGGAAATACCCAATTAGAATGGGGAAAAGGGAATTAAATATTATTATTATGACAGTTGTAAGATCGATATTTGTAAGGAATTTAAAGAATAATAACCAGTTTAATATGGAGGACCAGTATTAAAAATGTGGAATGTGGCTATCGGTGATGAATTAACATGTGAAATGAAAGCTAAAAAAGAAATATTGAAAGCTAATTACTTTAAGGATCTATGGAATGGGTTTTTAGTACAATGTTTGGGAAAGAGAAAGGTCATAACCTTAGACAAGAACTGTATTTTTGGAGAGAAGCTTGGCATGCAAATTAAAAGGGAGGAAAATCCTGAAGGTGGTGGGTAACACTGGATGTTTTACATATTATGAGTTTTTATCTGAATTTGAGTTTCTGTTTCTGTTGCTAATTATTAACATTTTTAAAAAAATTAAAACGTTTCTCATATGACTTAAATTGTTTTTTTAATTGCTTCTGAAAGAGGTCACTGTCCCCACCTCACTCCTCTATACCCCCATATCTGAATAAAGACTCACCTCTTTGCTTTCTTCCAAATCAGACTCACTGCTGAACTCCTCTGTGTTTAAATTTTCAAAATCCGATTCTCCAAGAGCAATGGGCACGGTCACGGTCAGGCTTGGGTTGTTTATGAACGACATGTAATCACTTTCATCAACCACGTATTTTTCCACACTGCTGCCTGTACCTATGCCACTGGTGGTCCCATTGCCATCTCTGAAATAATCCAGGTCCTTGCCAATTTCCATGGTGTGGTTAGAAATGCACATGTTCTTGTTGTTTAGCTCCTCCAGTGGTTTGATCTCATCTAAAGCCTTTTGCGTTTTAACAAAGGATTTCTGAATGAACTCACGAAGCTTTCTCTTCACGTAGGCTATGCCTTTATCTATCCGTGCCATGGCAATCTGGAGATTGTTCATTTCATTGTCATCGTCTGTGGCAGCAAGGTTGTCCGCACTAAAAGAACTCAGCAGCAGAGCTAAAAATAGATTCAGGACCTGGAGAAAGGGAGCAGGGTCATTTAAAAAAAATATTTATTTTGCATTTATTTGCATTAGTTCCTTGCATAAAGGAATTAATTTGTTCCAAACGAAATTCTGTTAAGCAAATTTTCCTTTGTACAAATTGAAAATGGATTAATCCCTAATCGTGACTGTTTTTCTGTTGTATGGATTCGCACCACAGACAATTATGTTAAGCAAATTTCCCCTCTCTCCAGAAATTTTTTCCTTTAAGCGGATTTTCTGTTAAACAAACTGCTTGATATATGAGGGCCCACTATATTTTATATTGGCAGATAGTATGGACATGAATAATATATTTGACATGCACCGTAGTATACAATAGTATATAAAACTGAAACGGAGCATGCAGAAGAAATAGTTGAATGTAAGCTATATGCAACTTGGAAGAAGAAAAAAACTAGCAGCCACACATGCTCAGCAAAACTCCTGCTAGCAAGTCCATACTGTCTGGTGTCCCATAGGGTCTCCTGTTGGCAATTTCTATTCAAGGTCATTACTGGACTTTGCACCCACACAAAAGCCTATGCGGCGAGAAGATGACATTGTTAATAATTGCTCCCTTTCCTCAACAGGTAAACATTGCAAGGCCACAACGTTTGGAAGCATCGGCCCAACTTTGATCTTAAGCAGCTGCTTTTCATCTATGTGGCTGGAATCACCTTTGAGACAGATTATCTGTGTAGTGTTGGTTGGCCTCTACTGGTGTGAGTAGTCCTGCTCAGATTTGAAACCTAGCCAGTTTCTGCTTTGTAGGTTGTCTCTCACCCACATCTCTAAAGTGAGTAGCCAATTTGTTTGGAGGAGGAGTTTGTAGCTATAGACAAGGATGAATTATTTTGTATTGGCTAGTGAATATGTTTCTACTACCAATTAATTCTAGCGTTGGAATGAATTTTAGACATTCACCACAATGTCTGAGCACAACATTTGATATATATACTATATACCCAAAAAATACCAACGAGGCATGCATTTTAAGACATTTGACACAGCAGCGCCGATTATCTTATTTCTTGCTCAAATCAGCCCTCTGATCTCTATCAATATTTAAATGTTTGGAAGTTACCTACCACTAAGTTTCCAATCACCATGACCATCATGAAGACGGTAAGGCACATGGCTTGACCTGCAACCTCCATACAGTCCCACATGGTTTCTATCCATTCTCCACAAAGGACTCGGAAGACAATCAAGAAAGAGTGGAAAAAGTCATTCATGTGCCAGCGAGGAAGTTCGCAGTCGCTGGAGATCTTGCAGACACACTCCTTGTAGCTTTTGCCGAACAGCTGCATTCCCACCACAGCAAAAATGAAGACAATGATGGCCAGGACCAAAGTCAGGTTCCCCAGAGCACCCACCGAGTTGCCAATAATCTTGATCAGCATGTTTAGTGTCGGCCAAGATTTTGCCAGCTTGAAAACACGCAGCTAGAGGGGAAAAAGTGGCAAGTGTGTCTGTATGGGGACAGATAAACTAGTGAAAAAGCTTAACATCTACATCAGCAACAGTTAAGTGCAGCAAAGTTTCAGTGACATCGAAGAGACATAAGTTAACCACAACAAAAGCTGAATCTCAACTGTAGTTCTCTAGAAATATTAGTGACGTCCTTATGTTTAGTCAGATGTCCTTAGAAGTGTGCTTCAAAGCTGTTATTCTCAGTATACTTTCTGATAGAGAAGATTCGTTTAAACTAGTGAAAGATAGAATAACTGAATAGTATTTCATTTGCTTCTGTGGAATTTAGTAACAGTTAACTATCTTTTTTTTAAAACTAAACTGAACTCTATATTTCATGTTTACCATTCACGTGTAACACAATGGCATATCCTTTGGAAGTGAATTACCCACGATCTCTGTGGATGTTATCTGTTGCATATGGAACCATGTGACTCAACTTGTATCTAATAATGGATACTCTACAATGATTACTTAGTTTGGGGCAGGTTCTTTGTTTCAGCAGAGGCATCTTTCAGGTGAAGGCGAAATAACCAATTTTTGTCTGTTCTGCCTTTCCTTGCAGCCCCAAACTGTGTTTAAGGGTCATTCAACACTTTGGGGCAAATATAACAGAACGAGGGAGTTACAGGGAGAAGGGAGATTGTGAAAATCCCCTCTCTCTTCATTCCTATGACAGAAACCTTCAGTGCATCAATGAACTTTTGATCAGTGGAAGGACACCTTTAGATACAAACCCTATAATCGATAGTTGTGAGTTTTTTGGGCTCTTTGGCTGTGTTCTGGAAGTTTTTCTTCCCAATGTTTTGCCAGACTCTGTGGCCAACATCTTCAGAGGGCAAGGAGCTCAGGGAACTAGGAGTTCTCTCTGTGCTCTGGGTTATAAAGTGAGTGAGACTGGGGTCTTTAAAGTTGTGGGAAAGAGGAAACTTGTTCTATGCAGGAAAATAGGTGTTGGTCATACTGTGATGAAGGGATTAAGAAATTTCAATGCAATTAGGGGCAGCAATGATCCTTGATGGGTGTTGTTAGCTGTTCTGTTGTGTGAAATGATCACTTTTGGAGCCACACTGAAGATAAACTGGAAGAATTTCTAAACTACCTCAACAATATCCACCCAAATATACAATTCACAATGGAAAAAGAAATAGAGGGGGAGCTTTCATTCTTATTTGTTATTGTCATGTGCAAACTGGACCGCCAATTAGGACACGAGGTCTACAGAAAACCCACCCACACAGATTGGTACCTACATGAAAATTCCAACCACCACCCACAACAAAAAAGAGGCATAATCAAAACTTGAAGACCGTGCAAACCGAAACATCAGGAAGAAAAACACATCCTAACAGCCCCAAAAAACCTCAAAACAACTATCAGATCCCAGCCGTGAAAGCCTTTGAGAATAAATTAAACCCTAGAATCCTTTAAATATTACACAAAGAAAGAAAATTAACCAACAGAATCAATTGAAATGTACAGGCTGTACTACAGATCAGTGTCATAAGGAATAAACTTTGGGCAACCTGAAAAATATGAAACTGCTGAATTTAGTCTTATGTTTACAAAAATGCAGTAACACTTTTCTGATAAAGATAGTTTACCAATCGAAAGGAGCGGAGAACTGATAGTCCTTCCACATCTGCTAGTCCCAGTTCAACCAAACTAAGACTGACAATAATGCCATCAAAAATGTTCCAGCCTTCTTGGAAGTAATAATATGGGTCCATGGCTATTAGTTTGAAAAGCATTTCTCCTGTGAAGATTCCAGTGAAAACCTAAATGGAAAATGCAAATTAATCCATTTGTGAAAGTTTAACGTTAGATTGGCCACAGTGATTCAGATTTTCACAATGAAGATGCTGATAGGTGCAAGAAATAAAAGGCTTTTTTTAAAAAAAAAAACTTCATTTCTAAATATTGGTTTCAGGGAGCTTCTACATCCACTAGTTACCTTGCCCAAATCCTGTCACTTAGGCTGTGACTACACAGCAAAAGAAATGCAAATTGATTTATTTTCTTGAATGGTGAAGTTACACTGGGGCATTCAGTTCTCTCCAATATAAATAAATGGCTGCGGAAGGCAAGAGGGAAAAAAGCCTTCTACTTGCAATTCCAGTTGAAGCCCCTGTAGGAGGCACAGTGCAAAGGAAACTGCCTTAAAAAAAGCTTTCCTCCCTCCCAATCACTTCTGTATCAACAGAAAAAGCTGGACTTGATGGGCTGCGGTCTGATCCAGCAAAGGCTGTTCTGATGTTCATATCTTATACTGCCTGTGAGAAGCTGTTAAAAATAAATGACATATACACAGCACTGCCCATGAGGGAGGGGAAGCTGTTTCAATAGAAAAATGTGCCGCAAGGGAAGACAGGCTTTGCAGAGAGAGGGGAGTGCTGGCACTGCTCGTGTATGTACACACACTCTCTTCTCCCTTTTCACCTCCCCCCCCCCCACACACTACTCCCTGCTTTCTTTCATTCCCACCCCACACTCTCTCTGTTTTCTCATGGCTGGCACTTCTCCTTCCCCTTTCCCCCCATCCTCTTCCCTTTATAGATAAGACCCACTATCTGCATAGAAAAAAGCCCCTTCAAATTCTTCCAGCAAGAAAAAACAGTAGAAGACCCACTGGGAGAAAAAAAGGCTGGATGAATTGGATTCAGCCTTTGTGCCAAGTGGGCAGTAAAAATTATTTTGAATACACCTGTTTCATAAATGGGGCAAACCCCATGGTATCTGAAGGTATAGTCCAGCTCTTCGGTTAATAAATTACACTAGAGTAGGTTCACAGAGTCAAGAAGGGTTTAGTGAATCAACCCCTCTGCAAGTTCCAAATGGGTCTACTCTAATTGCAACTTACTATGGTAAAGTATGTCAGAGTTAGAGCAGGTCCATTTAATTAAATGGAACACAGAGGTTTTGACTCATCAAATCCCCATTGATTCATTGATTCAAGTAACAGGATTTGGGGCATTAGGGTATATATTATTAGGAACTTTACTGACTTATCTGAAAGCTTCTTATGACAGTTACAGAATTATACATTTTTGTTCTTTTTTTGGGGGGGGAGGCATATTTGGTATCTTGCTAGTCCCACAAAATAGCAGCAGAACGCTGCAAACCATAGACCTATCTGTATTCTCCTGTTCAGGAAAAAAAAAGTGCTCAGACATGACAATTTTGGTTTAAAAAAATCACGAGCAAAAAGTATGCTTCCCATTCTTGTTAATAATTAAAGTCACACTTCAGAAGAAAAGTTATTTAAAGAGGCAATATTCAAAGAATGACTCACCAGGTTTCCAACATTTAGCACGGCTTCAAATTCCTCCGACATGGGGTAATGTTCCATTGCCATGAACAGTGTATTTAAAACAATGCAGATTGTAATGGCAAGATCAACAAATGGATCCATCACAAATATGTTAACAATATGTTTTACTTTCAGCCAACACGGGCAGCAGTCCCAGATCAAGAAAATGTTGGCAAATTTGTACCAACAAGGTGGACACTTCTGTCGGGACTCTTCAAGTTCTGTTGAAGGAGGAGGAGGAGGAGGAGGAGGAGGGACAATGGTGTCATTCTGGATCTGCCTGGTTTACAAAATGTTGGCTTAAACATGGCTAAGAGAAAGCAAAACACTGGCAGTTGTACTGATTCGTCTTCCTCTAGACCAGGGCACAAAGGCAAAGAAATAAAAGGGGGGGGGAAATGGAGGAGTGGGACACATTCAATCCCAAAACACAGGGTTAGGAATATGAAATATACAAGAAGAAAGATAACTACACAGACACTAACAATACCGAGATAACAACCTCTATGTCCACCCTGAGTGAACTTCTTTTATGAATGGGGACTGGGAGCTACGCTTTGTGTGCAAGGTAGAAAGAGGCAGAAAGGGGCCAGCAAAAATGGTTAAAAATTGCTGCAACTCCCTTTATGAAGAAGGGTTACATCTTTAAGATGGAGCTCAGCTTAGAAAAATGGCAGATGAGAGTGAAGGGGAACTTGAATAAAAGATATACAGTAATATGATGAAGAAAGAACAGAGAGAGACATTTTCCTCTCTCACACATAACATAGGGACCCATGACAAATAACTGATTGGTGAGAAAGGCTGGGATGATAAAAGCACAGGCAGCTTGCAACCGATGGTGGGAGGGCGAAGCACCACCAGTTTTTTTAAACAATATACTTTTGTATAACAATATACTTTTTTCCTTAATGGAAAGGTAGCCAAATGATTGAAAAAGTGGAACCTTTACCTATTATTCACATGTGCACCATCCAGAAGTCCAGATGCCATGACTCAACTTCTGGATAACCTCACCTGAATGACTGAGAATCTTCACAGACATCCAGTTTTGTACTTGACTCACCTGACACTAATGTTTCTCAGGGAATATAATTGATTATCACAACGGTGGCGGCATGATTTGTACTCATTTCACTTCAAAACACCACAGATTTCTGTGCATTTGTGTCTACCCAAACCTCTTAACCAACACCTTCCCTTTTGGAAAAGTTATCCCCCCCCAGCTATCTTTGTTTTTCTTTTCTTTCTGACCTCTGTTTTCAGCAGAAAGCAAGATTTCTTGTTTTGCCTGTTTCCTGACTATTCTCATGTATCATTTTGCTGGTAATGTACTAACTGTGCTACTCAACAGAGTTGTCACCTTTATAGGACAGTGGGGAGTGCGGCAATGGATTGAGTATTCTGAAAGTAACTTCTCCCAACCTACCTTCCATCGTGTTTGTGATTATGCTAGCTATACTCATGGCTCGCTCTCTCAGAGTAGGATCTTCCAGAAAATCCATTGAAACATGGAAAGAACTGGATCTTCTTTTTTTCATATCTGTCTCCGTAGTTGTAGCCTGCAAAAGAGAGAATGAAGTATAAGATTATTCTGTAAATAGCCGTTGACAATAATGCCTTACATGAAGAATGTCCAGCTCTGAAGGCATACATGCGTCATGCGTCTATGCTTAATTATTCATGCCAAATGTTTTGCTCTTTGTTGTATTATTAACCTGGCATTTTAAAATCTCTTACAGGGTTTGTAAGAAACATGCTGTCCTCATCGCAATAACCTTATTTTTTTTAATACATCCCAAATGGCTCTCAGGAAATGTCCCGTGATTGTTTGAGGCTTGTTTCGTTATTCAAAACCGCTTTGTTTTTCCTCAGTGGCTTGGCAAAATCTTTGTGCTCCATACTTTTCAACCTGTACAACTGAAATCAATCAGATATACTTCCAAGTCAAGATGTACAGGGCTGCAGCCTTGGAGAGCATGAATTGTCAATTCCCCACCCCACCCCCACCCCCACCACACCACTCCACACTTGGGATCTTTGTTTTGTTCAGTAAACATCATTCGGATTGGCTGACAGCTGTAACCTGAACATCGTTCACTTGTGATCATGTCCCACACATAAGATTACAGCATAAATTCCAGGTTATCAATTAAAAAAATTGAAGAATGGGAGAAAAAAATGGCATGTTACTTGATCATCTGTGTTTAAAATGGAAAGCAAGCTTTTCATTCAACCTTAAGGAGAAGAAAAGGGGGCAAAATCAAGCATTGTCATGCTTTTCCAAATCACCACAGGGAGGGATATATTTCAGTTTAGGAATATATTTTAAGATAGTTAAATAGGAAAATATTGTGTTTGTATGCAGCAGTGCACATGACCACATATATTCGTTATTTGAAATATTTGTGTATCAATGTGGTATCTCAATTATATCTATTTCTCAGCCAAAGATGATTGAAAATTTGGGTTGAAAGATGCATGAAAATGCTAAATAAATATACATAAAAATGAAATTTTGGAGTGATTTTACCAATGTTTGGGGAACCAGAACTTCTAGCCACGTTGTTTGTATGTTGTAATGATGTTCACGAGACAGAATGTAATCAAATTTGTCTACAACCAAGGCAGTGTCAGAATCCGTATGGTATCAAATGTTATAACTTCCTCTTAGTTGTGGAGTAAGATAATATGTTATTGGATCTGACCAGATAAGAGATTAACTCACGGCCAGATAAAGTAAGATCCAGCAAGGCTTTCTGAATATAAAACACACAAAACAATATAATTTGTACATTCTTTCACTGATTGCTTTGCACACGTTATATTTAAAACTAGATTTTGTTAGTATAGAAAAGATATTACACGATGCAGGAGCATTCACAGGTTGACCAACCAAGGATCATTCCCAAGGGATTCCATTCTGTAGACACACTGGCTGGTGCATTAAGAAAAGGCCACCATGCCTGAACTATTTAAAACTTCCTTACATTGTCATCAGTAGCTGGTTTATCTATTATCACCTCTGGCAGAAGCTGTCCAACAGGCGATGTAGGAACAGATGGTCCACCAACCAAGGAAACCACCCCATTGCAATCCACCGTGCTGTGCATCTTCCCATTCACTGGAAACACTGCCAGCATCCTGGATGACCTACTGGCCTGACTAATGTTACTGTTGCGCCGTTCACCATGTCTGCGCGGCACAAAAAGGGAATCTCTTCTGCTATCATTATCTTCAAATGTGCTGTGCTCATCATCAGCAAAGTCATTCTCTGAGCCTATATCCTTTGCTCTACCTCTGAAGCTGAAAAGGCTTGTTCTGCTGTTGCGCCTTGGGGAAAACAGGGAGCCACGCATGCTCAGCAAAGACTGCAAGGAAAGACAGAAAAAGACCCTGGTTATCGAAAATCTCACAGCCTCGACTGCTTTATGCCAACAGCCAGGGCTGCCACTAAATTCTTCTTTTTCATTTCCCTGACCAACATTTGCCCATTCCCCTGTGTTTGGTTTAGCAGGAAACAAAACTTCCATTCCATACACAATCATGACCCAAAACATTCTTTACTTTACATGTAAGTTAAATGCAGTACCAGCAGGTAGGGATGGAAACAGTTACTTGTTTGAAGATTGTATATTGCTAAACATTTGAACTAGCCTTGCTTTGTAAAAGCTATAGGCAGACCTTGGAAATCATGGACGGTCAGAGCTCCACAAACACATAAGGCTGGTTGATGGGGGAGGAGCTGAGCAGAAGGTATAGCTCAGAAAGGGGATCATTAAGTTTTGCCTGTATTCTTTTACTTCTCTATTGCAGTTGCTCCAAGAACAGATCATGTTTTTGTAGCAGCAGGTCAAAAATCCACTGCTTGAACATAATTTAATCATAATTCCTCTGACTTCAGATCAACTTCCTTGACTTTCCTGAGAGTGGCAACCCTGTATATCTCCCTAAGCCACCTTACTTATTTTCCCCTCAATCAAACAGTTAGAGAGTATTATTTTTGCATTTATCTGCTACAATTAATATAAAACAGTCTGCTACATTAAAAGAGGCAGTTGGCAAAGCTTCGGCACTCCCGATGTTTTGGGCCACAACTCCCACAGTTCTTTGTCATTGGCAATACTGGCTTGGGATTCTGGGGGTTGCGGTCCAAAACATCTGGAGTGCCGAAGGTTCGCCACTACCTGGGCTTCCGTAAAACCAAGGATTATAATGGATGGCAGCTCTTGTTCCCCAAATAGGCATGTCGGGATCACATTAAGAAGCAGCACATAGAAACGCAGAGTATGAAGGGATGTTTTTGAAAATTCTGCAAAACTTCGCAGTTCGCCTCTTCCCCATAGCTAACTCGGTTCCCTCAGAGGCTCATCCTGGCTGTGAGAACACATTGGCTCTATTCTGAGCCCTGTCTTTGGTTTGTTTTGTAAAAAGCACACACACCCCTCTCGTAAGGGCACACAGCGTATTGCAAGGCCTGCAGTCCTGGCACCACATGGTATGGGCTTACTTTCACAGGTGTGTAAAAGCCACCTACCTGGTGGGGAGAAGAGTGCTTCCGTTCTAGAGTTAGCCTATTCCCTTCAATGGAAAATCGGCAACCTCGCCTCCTGATGCTCTCTTCTGATTCAGATCTGTGAAACTCATCTTCATCTTTTTCTTCTCCTCCACATTGCTCTTTTTGTTTCCTTTTCTTCCTCCTATTTCTCCGCTCTTTTGCACTTTTTGAACTCAACTTGGATGCTTCAGATGAACTTTCGGAAAGCCCCCCTATTCCTCCTCCTCCACCACCACCTCCTCCTCCTCCTCCTTCACTGGGTTCTTTGGACTCTGCTGATGCTGTAGCAGCTGCCTCTGCGGCTTGCTATAAAAAAAAGCATGGCAAGTTCAGTTTCCTTTACCAGCTCCATGGAAAGAACAGCATACTTAACATAAACACTCAAAAAGTTCACAGCAACAATTCCTACGAGTCACAATGGTTCTTTCGCTACATATTTGTCCTTTCCCTTCATATTGTGTTTCTGTTTTATGTATGTATGTATGTATGTATGTATGTATGTATGTATGTATGTATGTATGTATGTATGTATGTATGTATGTATGTATGTATGTACTTATTCATATACCACCCATCTGGTGACACGTTCACTCTGGGTGGTTTACAACAGTGAAGATAAACAATAAGAACAAAGAATAATTCAGTGAATTCAATTCAGATCAAATCAAATATAGACAGCAAACAAATAACCATACTTAACAGCTAAACAAAGTTTAAATCTTTTTTCTTCCCCTCTTCCATTAGAGATGCCGTCTTGCCGATGTTTCTTTTGATTCTTTTTCTTTGAGTGTGTGTGTATGTGTCTCTTGATTGTTATACTGATTTTATATTGACTGTTTTACCCTCTTTGTTAACCGCCCGGAGTTCCTTTGGGAAGATGGGTGGTAAAAATAAATAAATAAATAAATAAATAAATAAATAAATAAATAAATAAATTTAAAAGAAAAACAGATGGGGAGCTGGGGATCTTTGCTGAGAAACTATACTGCATTAGGATGTCACAGGTAAATTGAGTACCCAGCTTACTGGGGGGCACTGTGTAGCCTGCATAATCAAACTTGTAAATCACCCACAGAGTCTTTTAAGTGTTGAATGACTTTTGATATTTAATGGCAAATTTATTTTGGTGATGTCAAACACCAATTTTAATATTGGTTAGTCAATCATATTAATTATCCCATTGGGCAAAAGTTGTGAAGATTCTGAATAAGATTTTTTTAGGAAACTGAGGGCATACAGAGTCTAGATGTTTTTCTGAATTGTTTTGTTCTTAATAAATGGAAGGCTAGAGCCCTATTCTCATTTAAGGGAAGAAAATATTTCTAAGTCATTCTGAGGTGATGGATTAAAAAGCTGGTAATAGTGGCTGAAACAAATGAAATGATGACACTAGCTTCGGGAGGAAAGAAATGTGTGTATATAATGTTACTTTATCTTTGCTATATTGTATATATCATATATCAATGGAGAAATTTCACTTGTTCTTCTTGCAGAAGTAATAGCAATTTTAAAAATGCTGTTTTGAAAGCCAGAAACCTTAGGTTTGCTATTGCTATAACCAAAAAAGGATTTTTCATGAGCTCGGTCAGCACCAAGGACAAGGCCTCAATGCTGGAGGTACATTGGTGCAAGTTTTCCTTAATCCTAAATTTAAACCTTTGTTTTGAATTGGATTTTTAAGTAACTATGATTTAGTGGGATTCCTGTGCTATTATTGCAGTTAAATATACTTTTCAATATAAAAGTGTCAATCCTAACGTAGCAAATGGAGGAGGAACTTAAGGAATTTGTAACCACACCAGAGTACAGTACTATTTTTAACACATTGATATGTGAATTCAGTAATACACATACAATAAAACCGTTGTAATCATGGGGAATTGGTTCTGGGTCGCCCCATGGATACTGAAAGCCACGGATAAGAGCGAATGCTCTTACCCGAGGGTGGTGGCAGCGGCAGCAGTAGTAGTGGTGGTGGAAGCAAAAGTAGTGGTGCTGTGTGCCGCTGCAGCCACTGGCAGGGACCGTGATCCTCACCAGCTGTGGATAACTGAGTCTGCAGGTGGTGAATCAGTGGATATGGGAGTACTACTGTATATTCTTATAATCCTTGAGTGGATGATTTTCATTTTTGCTGCAAAATGCCTTTTACTGGTGAGCTCTCTACAGTCAATTTCAGTTGATCCATATCTGGCTATTCTACCAATCCCTTCTATCATGCTAGAAGATTGTGGCAAACTGCTTCCTTCATCCTGACCTTTGCAATCAACAACAGGGGAGCAAACCAAGGCTGATGTGACCACCATGGGGTTATAAAAATCACAACTGATTTGTTCTGTGAGAACTTTACTATTGAGTGATGAACCATTGGAAATATAGACTTATACACAGAAAAATACTGTAACTAGGTGACTGGGTAAAAAAAAAACCAACCCAACCACCAGGCTGTTTTCTATTCACACTACCTTGTAGGCAACTAGTTAATATAAGGATTGCACCTTTGGGGGATGGCAGCTATCCTCTTCTATTAATCTGATACATTCAGTTACAGCCATAGTCATAAAGCTATACAAAAGTAAGACCAATCGTGGCCATATTAGCTATATACCTGAGCTGCTTCCTGCTGTTTTTTTAACTGCTCCAGCATCTGCTGAAACTCGGCTTCTTTCTGCTCAGCTTCTTCCATGGTGGCTTGGTTCTGTTCTTCGTAAGCCATGGCGACCACGGCCAGGATCAAATTGATCAGGTAGAAAGAGCCGAGGAAAATCACCAGGACGAAAAAGATCATGTACGTTTTGCCAGCGGCACGCAGAGTCTAGAGGAAAGAATAGTTTGTTTACATTTTAATGGCAAGATGTGAGTTTCCAAACCACTGTCGTGTGGCTCTTGTACAACACTGCTCTATTTGTGTTTCAGTTATTTCGTTGTAGTACCAATCTATTTATGAGTTTGGTATCCAAACTCTTATCTCTCACCAGCTGATAAAGATTCTCCCAGAAGTCCTGAGTCATCAGTCGAAAGAGGGACAAAAAAGCCCAGCTGAAGGTGTCAAAACTTGTATAACCATAGTTTGGATTTCTGCCAGCTTTGATACATATATAACCTTCTGGACATTGACTAAAAGAAAGAGAGAGAGGGGAGAGAGAGAGAGAGGTTTTAAAACCCTGTGCACACTAGTAAAATGTCTACCAAAGTGTTTTGTGGCACAGTGGTTAAACTGCAGTATTGCAGTTGAGCCTCTACTAGCAACCTGAGTTCAATCCCAATGGGTTCTGGGAGCCAGCTCAAGGTGGACCCAGTCTTTCATCCTTCCAGGATCGGTAAAAAGGATACCCAGCTCTCCAGAGGGCAAAGTATTGCTTGGATAATTTGTTGTAAACCGCCCAGGGTGTGCTTTAGCAACACGGAGTGGTATATAAACCAACACAACAGCAGCAACAACAACAATGGGTAGCAATGTACAAAATATGAATTCTTTTCCAAATCAGCTTTATCTGAGTTCTCCTTTATCCTCACTCCACACTACCTTATTCTTCCTTTCTGCCCGTCCCTTGAGATGCTTATTCATCAGCTACTTCATACTCATTCTCACCCCATGCCAGTTCGACACAAGGGTCAACTTACCCAGTAGGCTCAGATCTGTCTAAGCTTCTTTGTATTTAATTCTCTCTTTTTTGTGTTTCTTCCTATCCAGGTCCAGTTGAACTAAGTTGCTACAAATCTACACAGTTAGATTCAAACCTCCTGCTACTCTGAACTGCATTTTACTTTAAAAACCTTAAGGATGGAACAGCATCTTACCCGGCGTCAGAGCTGTTGCCACAAAGCAAAGCATCATTCTGTCCTTCCAAAAAATAAAAATGACCTGTGTGGGGGGGAAAATCAAGATATAAATTATATAAAATTTGCACAAATCAATAATGAATATTAGCATATATATATATATATATATATATATATATATATATATATATATATATATATATATATATATATATATATATATGTGCTTTATTAAGACATCCCTGTTGTTCCACAATTCCACCAGTAACTCTAATGTCAGAAGCTTTGGACTGGTAACAGTGTTGGGCTATCCTGACAAACTATATAGGCAGAGGGAATACAGGGAATGAACAAACAGAAAAGAGACCATGACAACATAACTGGATATTCAACAGGCCACTATATAGTATTGCAAAAGTGTTGTATTCTCTTTGGGTCATTGAAAGTAATATCCATATCAAGGTGCAATCAGCCTGGTAGCATATTTATTTATTTATTTATTTATTTATTTATTTATTTATTTATTTATTTATTTATTGTCTGCTTTTTTCCTTTAAAAGGATCCAAGGCAGCTTAGATAATTAAAAGACAACACTAGCCACAATGGTTCAATAAAATGGTCTGTTTGATATCATCTCACATAGGCCAAACTAATATTTCCTTATAATTAACTGGATATTAACATCATTTTTTTCACCTCACTGGGTCTTTCATAGGAGTGAAATGTAATGAAATCTTTAAGAAAAGCACTCCCTGAGTCCTGGAGAAGCATACTTCTTTACAGATGTTTTCAGTCCACTGGCTGCTGCACTCTGCCAGTATAAATATGAAATCATCCTAATCTCACTAAGTTTTTGTATGTATGAAAAATTCAGAAGGAAATAACATACAGAATGTAAAGCACCCTAGGAAAAAAAAAGAAATTTTTATTTATTTATTTATTTATTTTTTTGCATTTGTACCCCGCTTAATTGTTCAACTCTGAAAGACGATTTGCTATGGTATAACTAGCCAAGAAATCTACAAAATTTCAGAAGGCTTTGAGTAGATTTAGTTATGATAGGTGAAAAATACATAACATTTTGTCTTTCTGCTCACTTAACACCAAAGCTACAAAAAACTGAAATAGGCAAATGATAAATGTGGCTCATTTTTTTGCTATGGCAAAGGCAGAGGGACAAGAATATGCCACATCCTCTAAATAAGCACTCAAAACTATACTGCCCTACATCCCGCATGAACACTGGATGAGACCTGTGACATATAATACTATACCTGTCTTCAGAAATATCCTGATCCCTGATTAAATTATTCATTATTATTAGGACAAAGGAGAAAGTTGTACAAAAGCAGAAGTGGACCATTGGTCACTTCTTGTTTTGTCTTTTGCGGGAGTTCCAGCCCATAGCATCTCCAGGGTTAAAAATGCATCCCAGGCACCCAGCGCTTGCCTGTTTTTGCTACCAGACTCTATATCAGTGATGGCAAACCTTTTAGAGGCCGAGTGGCCAAACTGCGATTCAAAACCCAATAAATTTTTCGCAAAGTGCCAATACAGCAATTTAACTTGAATACAGGTGACTGTGAAGGGGCGATGTTGGGTGCCCACAGAAAGAGCTCCAAGTGCCACCTTTGGCATCCGTGCCATAGGTTTGCCAACACTGCTCTAGATGCTGGATACATGACTGCTTGTACCCCTGCTAAGCAAGTCGGATAATCACTGTATCACTGTATCTATGGGAAAACAGGCAAAGAGTTTTCCATTGCTGACAAGGCACTATTTCTACCATAGCCAATCAGATCGAAATACTGACCAAGGGCGTTTATACACGACCCCTAAGCTGCGCTGCAAATGGCTCCCAGCTCCGGAGCTTAGAAATGTTTCCCCACCAGCTCCGGAGTTTAGAGAAAATTAAGTGCGACCACGCCCCCATAAGCGCGACCCAGCACACCTTTCATGTACTTGCTCTCAGCAGATGAAAATTCCTTGATGCGGATAAGAGTGCCGGGCTCTCCTCGCTTGTCTGTTGTTGTTTTTGCCTCCCGCCCCTTTAGGAGCCCCTTGAGAAGGAACCAGGAAGTAACAGGGCTTGTGGCAACTTCGACCGGCACCGGCAGGTTAGTAAAGGCTTCTTTTGTCCTTTTCCCCCCTCCCTCCCCTCATGCTGACAGGAGCAGGAAGTGCTGAGGGGTGGGGACGCAGGAACAGATACGAACCCACAAGATCTCTGGTCCGAATTTAAGGGACCAGCGGATCTTAGGGGTCGTGTGAAAAGGCCCCAAGATACTCAGATCTCTGCTTCTTTGCTCGACCTGGAAAAAAATGGCTGGTAGATATATTTTCCCCTTCAGGTTCCACGACTTTGTCGCTGCAAAATGTGACAACATATTTCCAGAATGATGTGACTATTGGCACCCCTTTAGGAAATGGACTCCGGAATCAGTTCCCACAGTTCCTCCAATGAAACCACTTCAGTTCTCTGCAGTTTTCATCATGTCACAAGCAAGCATTTTAAAATAGAGGCTCTGTGGCCTAAGCTGCTGTGATAGCAGGAGATCGCCTCCACATGAAAAAAGCTGGAGCTAGATTATTTCAAGTATCCCATCACAAAACAACCCTGTAAGACTCTAGGTACAAGTCCCATTTTTGAAAATCAAGAGTAAGCAGCCGGTTTCTGGCCAACAATTCCAACAGATATAGGATGGTTTAGGATGATGGGCACTGAAGTCCAGAACTATCTGGCAAAGCCCTTGTTGCCTACTTCTGTTTCACAGAAACAGGACTTGTTACAGTGAGTGTTAAGACCCCCCCCCCCAATTCCTAAATTGCCTAACTCCACCACTACCACTGTTGCAAATGAAGTAGACAAAGGTTCAATTTTTGGACACAGTTCCCAAACTGGTGGCCTAGCCACATAAGAACACTTGTGAATTAAAGCCCAATTAATGTGACATAATTAGACAAATCATTATTGGTAGAAATATCCATGAACTGTGAAAAGGTAATCAATATATTAAAGCTGAATGGAACAAACTGGGGTTGAACATTTTAAAAATGCTCCGATTTAGTACAATCTTTTGGGATTGTGTGCCCTAAAAGCTACCTTCTCCGGTATCAACCTGGATGAATACAAAGCTTTCTCAACTTTGTGCTGTTCATACTACACACTGATTTCTGTTGCAATCAGATCAGTCTGATTACAGCAACATAGGCAGCTTATTCATTGTTGTGGAACGCCCTCTCCAAAGAAGTCCGTCTGGCATCTACTTCATTTTCTTCTAGGCATCAGGTTTAAATACTGCAGCCACTTTTAATGGTGATATTTTAGGTACTGACAAACATAGTTTCTCAGTTTCCTATTTGATTCAGATCGATTCAACTGTGTCCATTTTTACATTAAATTTGATATTTCCTATTTTACTGCTGTAGTTCTGATTTAAAATTACAATGCAAACTTCCCTATATCAAATCTTTATAAAGACATATAAAGGTGCAATTAATTAATTAATATAATGGGGCAGATCTCACTGGTTTCTACAGGGACATAATTCCAGCAGTGTAGCCAGTTTTCTCCAAGTGACCTAGCCCCCAAACCCGTAAAAGGACTAGCTTTTATGTAAAAAGATCATTAATTTGATAGCGCTTCAGCACCTTCTTCCTCACTGTGACCTGAGTATTTTCAATACAATTAAGTCATATTTATTAAACATCACAGACTACAACTGTAGTCTGATTTTAAAAAAAAAATCAAATTTATGTTCTTACTTTCAACGCTTATATATTCATTCCAGTCAAATGGTGTGCTATTATGTGTACTGTTGTCTTCAAATGTGCTATTAAATAGGTAAGTATCATTTGCAGAATTGTCTGGATTCCAGTACAAGCATTTATGCCTCAAGTTTCCCATGAACAGCTGAAGCCCTATTAGAGCAAATACACTCAGACAAAATACAGTCAGAATCATTACATCTGACAGCTTCTTCACAGACTGAATGAGGGCACCCACAATCGTCTTCAGGCCTGCAAGCAGAAAAGCACTGTTAGGATTATGAAAACGAATGTATTTTTAAAAATACACTGGGCTAAAATCCAACTGTTTGTCTCATCTAAAGCAGACCCATGGCATCCATGGGACTTAACCCATGTGGTTAATATGGGCTTAACCCGTTCTGTTCCTTCAATTGGTCTTTACTTCTTGTGGCCAACAATTGTATTTAGCCCAGTGCAACCCAAGCAACATAAAACCCCTGACTCCAACTTCATGCTGAAGCCCAAATAAACAGCACTGATCTTTGTGAAGAAGAGCTTGATATGGTTTTACCACTCGTGAGGATGTGTCTTGTGAAGATGAAGTCACTGGGAGTTTATGTTCATTGAACTGGTGCATGAAAATGTATTGTGCTCAGTTAAAACAACAACTTGTTTTAATGTTAAAACAAGATATCATCATGCTTCCCGTTAAACTCCAACAGAAAGAAGAGATCTTCCCAAGCTTAAAAATGTTATCAGAAGGAAGTAACTGAAAGCAATGCAGTTAGGCCTCTGATATATACACACGTGTTGCTTGAAGTTATTTTGATGTGGCTTTATTCCCCACCACCACCACCCTAAATTACCAACACCGTGCACTCCATTTCTTTACTGGCATCAGCTTTATAACACACTGATAGAAAAGGAGAAATTAAAATATTAGAACTTAAAGCTAAGTGAGTACAGGTGGTTAGGAAAGATAATAAAATCCCCATGCAATGTCCATGCCATTTTAAAAATTATTGTTATCTTAACAGTTTTATGTTCTGCAGTGATTCAGATATTTCAGTACATAACTCAGATATTACTGTGAAAAAAACACCAGGAGCAAATTCATATTTATATCTTGGAAGTTAAAAAAATGGATAAAAATAATTCACTTATGGTTGAGCTTCTGTCATAGCTTGACCTTGAAGCTTGACATTTATATGATGGAAATAACACACACCGTACACTGCAACATCTCATGCAACAATGTGTTAAACGCAAAGGCTGAATTCAAAAGTAAACAAGCAAATGGCAAAAAGCAAAGGATCACAATGTTCATTTCTATCAAAACATGATTCCTGCTTTTTCTCCTTTCTCTTTTTAGATGAGTGAGCAAGCAACAAGGCTTATGGTGAAGAAATGTGGTTGGAATTTCCATAGAGTCTGAGAGTCAGCCTCTGTGTTTAACCTCGCTCTCACCTGGGATGACTGATATTGTTTTCAATGCCCGGAGAACTCTGAATGTTCTCAACGCTGAGACATTGCCCAGGTCCACAAACTCTGTCACATATCTGTAATAGGGGAGTCCACACACAAACACAATGACAGGATAAAAAGGAACAGTTGGGAGGTACAAGGGACCTAACACCTTACACCACTTACTTCTTACCTGGGATTACAGAAATAGTTTTCAAAGCTCTCAATACTCTGAAAGTTCGAAGAGCTGAAACATTGCCTAGGTTTACAAATTCTGTTATATACCTGTAGAATTAAATCACAGTTATTCAGAATTGAGGCAGACTTCATGTACTTAGTGGAGGGTCTTCATGAAAGCCCCCTTGGGTAACTTTTTTGGGAAATTAAATAGCAACAGTCAGATGTTTACCTTTCAGTGAAGTTTGATTTCCATTAAGATCTTTCAGCAGTAATCAATTGACATGTTAAATGGTGTTGGATAAATGAACCATAGTCATTTTACTATGAAAGCCTAGCTTCCTAATTATAACTTATGTTGCCTCTTCTGGCCGGAGGGGAGAAGTATAGGATCTGAAATTAGCTTCTACATCAATACCTGTACCACTAGTGCACCAGGCATGCCACACTACAGTACTAGTTAATTCAGAAGTTACTTTACTAGCACACATATTTCACAAATAAATGAAAACAAGGCAGCCATCATAATGAGGTCAGGCAAAAATGTGCAACAAGTGATGCAATTTCTTCACATCAACTTCCTAAAAGACCATCTCGATTCATCTTGAGTGCACAGACCCAAACACCAACACGGTGACAGAATCCTCTTTTATCTGCTGTGCCTTAGGCCCTCTCTAACCCAAAGCAGAAGTAATATACACTGAAGTAAGAATAAACTGGTACCTACACATAGAACTGGACCTAGCTATTTCTAAGAGATAGCAATCATTGATGAATCACAACCCAGTATTACTCAGTGAAGGATCTACCGCTTCCAATCTCTGATTGCTAAATGTTCGTTTATTTCACACTTTTGTATGCCATAAAAATTAGTCCATGCAATCAAAGATGCACCGGGGGGGGGGGGGAGGAAAGAATGTGGAACTTACGCAAATGTTATGACGGTGAAATCAAGCCAGTTCCAGGGATCTCTGAGGAAGGTGAAGCCATCTATACAAAAGCCCCTTGCAATTATTTTTATAAGTGATTCAAATGTATATATTCCTGTGAATGTATACCTGAAGACAGCAGATAAAATAGTCCTTGTTTGTTAAAAACTTGCATTAAAATGAATAAATTCTCAGAATTCACACACCAAGGACAAAAGAGCTCTGTACTGGATCTTATCAAGGGTCCCTTTCTGGGGCTGCATAGAGTTTCTGGTCACATGTACCTCCCTCCCAAGTTGATGGAGTGAGTGGAAACAGAGGTCAGTGTGGAACAAGCCCACACTGTATGTTCGACTGTCCACGAACAGAGATGATGGAGGTGGCGGTGGCCAAACTGTATTGTAGGCTACCCATCAGCAACCATCTTCTTCTCACGTTATTCTGGTTGCACAAGATATGCTGTTATGGTTCCCACACAGCCAGTGTAAAACAAGAAGATCCTAAAACCTGGTCTAGTCCATCCTTCATTTTCCAAGCCAGCCATGAAGATAATAGTGTTCTGTGTTTGTGCTGAGGATTTTCACTTTGAAATGTGAACCAAATTGAAGCATCGAGATAATTTTTGAAGGATCTATGTATCTTTAATTAACCGAACTACTGCCTACTGCCAAACTGTCTAGCTAGTGGCATCACCACAACTTGATGGTGTTAATTATATGTTGCATGAAGTGCTTCCTTTTGTCAGTATTAATAAATATCATTCAGTGGACACCAAACTTTAGTATTAAGAAAATGCTACTTCATTCTGTTTCCAGTGGCTGGCCTTTCAAATAAAATGAAGGTTGAACTGGGCACACATAGATCTGTGCTCATACTGGATCACCGAGTCAAAGCCATGGACCATGGGCAGCAATTAGGCCCAACTAGACTGGGACTCATTGAATTAACAGGTTCCATTGATTCAGTAGCTCTGTTCTAGTCAGGGCCTACATATAGTTTCTACTCTCTAGTTGGTTACAGGTATTCTAAAAACGGTATCCATTTAAGCAGAATTAACTCCACTAATTTACACCCAAACATGCCATTTAAAAAAAATAATATACAACTTACTCGACATTCTTTGTCCAGTCGGGAGGGTTACTTAGGGTCATGAATACGCAGTTGGTCAAAATAGTGCACATAATGAGCATGCTGAATAATGTTGGTTATAACATTAAGGAATATACAGTGAGAAATGATGCAACTATTGATGAACGAACCAGAACATGAATCAAATTGTATACACTGTTTTCATTATATGAATATATTTGTATAGACCAGGCTTGCCCAACAGGTAGACCAGGGGCTACCAGTAGCCCGCAAAGGGTTCAAAAGTAGCCCGCTGGACACCCATAAAAAAGTGACGGGATAAGTTCTCCACCCCTCCTTCCCTCCATCCCAAGGGCCACCACTGCCCCAGCAAAGCTCTGGGTCTGCCAGCCCATTGTCGCAGCCGAGCGGAGCAGTTCAAGGGCCATGGCACAGTCCCCTGCTCTCCCTACCGGCCAGATGATGAGCGTGCCACTGTCTCATGACCAACTGAGCTGTTGGTGCAGAGCGGAGGGAGGGGAGGGGAGGTGACAGTGAGGGGCAGGGTCATGGGCGTGCCCACCTCATTTGCGTGGTGATGTCCCCCTCTTCTCCCCCCCCCGGAGAATTCCTTCTTCCCATCCTCCTCCTCCTCCTCCTCCTCCTCCTCCTCCTCCTCCCACCCCCACAGCTGCCTCGAGCAGGTATAAGGGAAGCATGTGCATGGTCAGCCTTACCATAGGAATGCATTGAAATATGTTCCCTCCAGAAAGGATTTATTGATTTTCAATGTGTTCCTATGGGAAACCGCTGCTCTACTTACAATTCTTTTTACTTATGAGCATATGCTTGGAACAGATAAAATTCATAAGTAGAGGTTTTAGTGTAGTAGCCCTCAGGCACTTTCGTCTGGAAAAAGTAGACCTTAGCCTGTTCAAAGTTGGACAGCCCTGGTATAGACTGAAATCCTTTCAGCGCAATTCCAGGTGTGAAAGGCTAATGCCATTCGCCATGGCTTTTTACCACTAACTAAAGGCTTCTAATCCCACTCCACCCCTGGTTTCAAGGCTCCCTAGGGGATCCTTTCATCCTGGGGAAGCCTTTGGTGGCCCTAGACTTCCCTTACCTCCCAAGGTCAACAGTTTTCCCCCTGTGATGTAAAGAATCCTTATGTAGCCCTGGAACTGGGGGAGGAGGAAATGGAAATATTTAATTAGTAAGAAAATGACATGGCTGATGACACCATTACCTTGCACATGGAGAATTGAGCAACAGGGTTTCAACCATTATAAATATGATTCTGGTAAAAAAAAAAACAGGTATGATTTAGAGTCTAAACTTTAGGTGAAGGGAAAGATACATTTTACTTTTGAGAGTTATTCTTTCTTTGGCAAATTCCATGCTGATTTTATAAACATGTGAATATAAGAACCTGCCTTGCACAAAATCCAACCATTAGTCCACCTTGTCAAGTGATCAGCACTGCATGCTAGTGACACTCAAAGATTCCAGAGATTTTTCTTCCATTTTACCTGAAGATGTCACAGAATTGAATTTTGCACTTTCACAGTTTGGAAGTAACTTGGTACAACTAATGAGTTATTTGTAATTAATTAATTTTTGAAGCAATATTACAAATGGAACTTGACAAGGGATGGCTTCACTCCTTTTGTGGTAAAATTGTGACAGGGTGCAGTATCATTATTAGGGCTTTATAAAATCCAGAAAATGCGCATACTGAAGACAGTAGTTTGAGTATGCACTCATGTCCACTGTGCAATATTGGTGCTATCCATTTCTTTGGAAAACTTTCAAAGCATTCACACTTAAATGTACACGTCTGGTAGCCAGCCACTCCAAATTTCAGGATGGTATCTCAATGGTATCATACAAAATTTAAATTGTCTTGCTGGCAGTGACAAGGAATTAAATTGACTTAGCCCCCCCCCCAAATAGACCAAAATTTCTATACCTAATGATTAAGAACTTTTTTATTGGCTAGCATGTTGGATGCTTTTGTCATCTCCTGTGGGGTTAGCTGGTGTGTTCTCTCACGCTCACACACACTGTGAGTCCCGCTAGATCATGCTACAATGCAGTTCCTTGGTCTTAACTCAGAATTTTTTGAAAATCCTATATTTTCATATGGCTGCTTGGACTGCAACAATGGATAAATTTCTCTAAGATTATGAAGTATCAGATACTTTTGGACATGAGTTCGACAACCATCTTTGTCTTTGATTGAAATACAATCTTTCTTGCCAGGCATTTGCCTGCTGATTCCTTCATTGCAGCAAAATTCCTTTACTAAATTGACTGTGTCTTCAGGTAATTTTTTTCTAGGTTTAGGATTAGATGAGGACAAAATTTCTTTTTCTTTCACAAGTTTCTTTGGCTTCCTTGCAATCCGTACTCCGGATTCACTTTCTATTCTTTTACGTGAACAACTTTCTGGTAAACTGTCAAAATCATGAGCTTTTTACTACTGTTTGCAATTTAATTTTTTTCCTTTAGTTGCTGAATAATTTCTGAATCAGCACAGTTACTTCTTCATTTAAATCATCTTCAGAAGTTCAACATCACTCTTTGTAGGTCCTTTTAATCTTCCCCATCTTTTCTTTGCAGTACTTCTTAGACCTTTTGAATACTTTCTTCTTACACATCAAAGACTCACCAATGGAGGTCAAAGACGTATTTAAGTGACTAAAATATGCATCAGGGTTGAAATACTCGGACTCCTGAAAAATTATATTTCAATCAAAGACAAAGATGGTTGCTGAACTCATGTCCAAAAGCATCTGATACAGTAATACCTTGGTTTTACGAGCATAATCCGTTCCAGAAACATGCTTGTAAACCAAAACACCTTTATATCAAAGCAAGTTTCCCCATAAGAAATAATGGAAACTAAGATGATTTGTTGTGGGGTCCCATAGACCACATACTGTACATGAAAAATGGCAAAACTCACAAAAGAAGTTGGCTAGAAGTCCATGTCCACAACATGGTTTAGGTACCTGGCAACGGAATCTGCTCTGTTTGGGACTAACAACTGGATTTTACATTTTAATGTGATAATAATAAAGTGCAATTTGTAGCCCTATACACACTTGAATAGCTACTCCATGACTAGAAATGGTTTGAACAAATAAGAAAGAATGTTGAAAATAAATTGAATATAAATATAAAGAAAAATAAAACCCTAACCTGTATTCCCCTTTGAAAATGTTCCTGGCTGGTGCAAGGGACACCTCCTTTCCTCTCTCCTCCCTCTGCTTTGGAGGCTGCCTGATATGGAATGTTCCAGACAACCACCCACAATCCAGCGGGGGGAAGGAGGGAGGGAGAGACACCATTGGCTCACTTGTGATCATATGGCTTGCTCCAGTGCTTGTATATCAAGACATTGCTTGCTGATCAAGGCAAAATTTAGAATAAATGTTTGCTTATATTGCAAAATGCTCTTAAACCAAGTTACTCTTAAACCATGATATTACGTACTTAAACAATTTACCAATTGTTTAAGTCCAAGTACCCATCTGATTTTCAAAATCTGATGAGTTAAGACCAAGGAACTGCATTATAGCAGGAGCTAGTGGGACTCTCTCTCTCTCTCTCTCTCTCTCTCTCTCTCTCTCTCTCTCTCTCTCTGTGTGTGTGTGTGTGTGTGAGAGAGAGTGAGAGAGAGAGAGAGAGAGAGAGAGAGAGAGAGAGAGAGAGAGAGAGAGAGAGAGAGAGAGAGAGAGAACATACCTGCTAACCTCACAGGAGATGACAAAAGCATCCAACATGCTAGCCAAGCCGGCGGGGGGAGGGGGGAAGATTCTTTTCATTAAGTATAGAAATTTTGATCTATATTTGGGGCTAAATCAATTTCCTTCCTTGATTGGCTACAAGATGTGTATCTTTAAGTGTGAAATTTTTGAAATTTTTTCAAAAAATCAGTTGTTCAAAAGAATGTATATTTATTTAAATATGTAATTTTAAAAAATGTACAATTGCATCATGTTGTGCATGAAATGAAAGCCCTATTCATAAGCTTCAGAATGACATCTGTTTCAGGTCTGTAGCTATCACAGGTATCTATTAAATGATATTTGAAATTATGGTGGCAACTGCAAGTGAATTTTGACACTTTTTTGCAATGTTCAAAATGCAATGTCTCAGAAACAATGGGGACTAAAAATCTGGAAAAATATTTTTAAACATCACATGGTAAGTTACAAATGTACCAGCATGAACCAAATCCATGACATCAAGTGCCAAAATGGATTTGTCATTGGTTGATTTGACATGGAATGACCCCTGAAGGTGAGGTGCTCTGACAGGCCGCAAGACCCTCAACCATAAAGGCCTTTATAGGTTAACATCAGTACCTTGAATTTTTCTTTTTACTAAAGGCTAACCTTAACTGTTCTAGTTTTCCAAGGTCAAGTGAGAAGCCTTAATAGAGCAGTAGAGCAATGGTTATAACCTTCTACCACTGTTTCAGCTGGAAAAAATATGGTTTGGTGGGCAAATATCAGTACATCTGTACAGATACAGTTTATATAAATTTTAAATATAAATAAAAATACGAGGACTGGGCATGTTCTAGTGCTTGTCCTTCTAATGTCATTATCATCACCAGGGGAACAGCACTCAGAAGTACAGTATTCCATTGGGGGGGGCACACAGGAACAACTCAGACTGTCACTCTCTGTGTGTGAACAAGCTAAAGGAAATGAGCTCAATGTTTTGTTTTAATTATGCATTAAGTAGCCTACTCCATTCCAAGTCAATGAGGTCTTGTTATTATAGAAGTCGAGCATGATTAGTGCAGTTCTTCTATCTGTATTCTGATAGTCAGGCTCCAGGAACAATAAAGTCTCATCTGAGGTTCAGGGAGCCACTGCAACTGATGGAATGATCACTGATGAACAGAGGGAGGAATGCTGATTCCACAGTAAGCCAGGATGAACCAAGAGGGGCCTGCCAGGTCATTTAGAGACATCTCCCCAAAGAGCAGCTTGTATTTGTGTTTATCATTCCTGCTTGCATAGCACGTATATTAAATCATCATTCCTGCGGTGCCCCAGGCAGCAGGAGGGAGCCTTAACTCGAGGGTTGAACTGGCAGGTTTTCTAATCCTTGAATTTTGCTGATTTGGGGAAAGGAACTTTAGTGTTAAATTATTCAGAGAGGGAGCACAAAAAGTGTTCTGCTTATATACCGCCCCATACCACTCTAAGTAGTCTCCGGGCGGTTTACATTTTAATTACAGTATGCAGGCTACACATCCCCCCTCCAGCAAGCAGGGTACTCATTTTACTGACCTCGAAAGGATGGAAGGCTGAGTCAGCCATGAGCCTGCTACCTCGGATTGAACCCCAGGTTGTGAGCACAGTTTCAGCTGCAGTACAGGCATCTAACCACTTCGCCACCAAGATTATACAGACTCCCCAAAATCCACAAAGACTCAACTGCACTCAGGCCCATTGTTAGCACCATTTCCCAACATATGAATTAGCAAAACACCTAGCCATCCTCCTACAGGCCCACATTGGACAGACTTCATCCCACATCAAGGACTCAGGACATTTCATAGACAAGATCAGAGCCCTAAAACTCAACCCCAGGGATAGACTGATCAGCTTTGATGTAGTATCCCTTTTCATCAGGGTACCAGTAAAGGACACTTTAGCACTCATACAGCAGATGTTCCCAGCAGACATTAAGGCCCTATTCCAATATTGCCTAATGACCAGTTACTTCCAGTGGTAGAATGTCTTCTATGAAAAGACAAATGGAGTTGCCATGGAGAGCCACCTCATCCCAGTAATAGCAAACATCTACATGGAACATTTTGAAAAACAAGCTCTGGATGTGGCACCCTTTGCACCCACAGTCTGGTTCCAATACGTGGAAGCCATTGAAATCCACAAATACATGCACAGTTTCAACAAAAAAGAAGAAAGTCTAGAAATCAACAAAGCCTGGTTTCCAGTACTGGAAAACTACAGCCTGCAAAAGATCAAAGTTCAATGATTCCCACCCAGACACAAGCACCAGTGATCTGTTCACACAATAGAACAGCTGACGACACCCATCAACTACAGAGGATTACTGCCACCCCTGATTACAGTGAAACTTCTTAGCCCCTCTGTCACAATACAATGACTAACACTTAGTCTTCTTCATAGGACAAGTTTCCTCTTTCCCACAATTTTACAACCACACAGTCTCACTTAGTCTATACCCCAGAGGACAGAGAGAACCCCTAGTTCCCTGAGCTCCTTGACCTCTGAAGATGCCGGCCACAGAGTCTGGCAAAATGTCAGGAAGAAAAAACTTCCAGAACATGGCCAAACAGCCTGAAAAGCTCACAAAAACTATCAGATCCTGGCCGTGAAAGCCTTCGCGAATACATCGAAAGAAGAAAACACGAAAGTGTACATTTGTGCACCAATTCTTTTGTTAATACATTCCCATTAGCGTTTTACATACTCTTTTTCAGGTATCATGTTCTTTCCGGAATCAATGAAAGAGCATGAAAATGACAAAACAGTCTCATTTTATATAAACACAAAGAGATGGAACTGCTTCTAACAACCTGGATTTATAGAACTGGAACTGGCAGGATAGCCCTACTGCTCATCTTAAAATGGCAGGCTTTTATTTAAGTCACTGAATCCATTTCAAGATCATTTAAACTGTAATCCTTCTGTGAGGCTTAGTCTCCCTTATTAGATTATATCCAACTGAAGTAACTCTGGATTTCCTTTCCTCCAAATATGCAAAGTATTGTAAAATGGCTGCTAACAGTGAAAATTGTGGTTGCTGTTCATGTGACAGCTCTTTATGCTTATCACAGCATTGTCTTCCACCTATAGAAATGAAATTGACTTCAAGAAGATATTAATAAAAAAATGAACTTGACAAGGCATTCCATGATGTGATTTATGCAAGGGCATTCTAAACATTTTTTGCGACATTCCTTCTTAAGATTATATTTTAAAATTTACTAGCAAGAACGTTTGGAAAGCATCATCATCATCAAATTATTTGAAGTATCATCCTTTTGTACATTTCTGTTGTTGCTGTGTCGTTACAGTTGTGACCAACTCTTTGTGACCCCATGTCCATGTAGTTAATAACCAATATCTATAGTCAACAGGTAACTGAACAAATCAGAGTTTTAAATTCCCATCTTACAAAAACAACAGGATTGTTTTAAACGATTATTTGAAAAGGATATGAATGTACCAAAATCTTAATAGCTATTTTTCTAAGAAGGCTGAAAGGACTTATTATATATAGGGCAGGGGTGGCACTGAATCGGAAAATTGCCTTCCCTCTATTCAATACTATAAAAGTCTGGAAGAAAAAAGAAACAGTGAAAGCTATTTAAACATTTGCACAGTTCTGCATTCATTTTTTTTTTTATAAATTCTATTCAGTGATTAACATGCAACCAATCTTTAAGCATCCTTTCTATTAAGAAATATAAAGTGAAAACCTTACTGCCATTTCGTACTTACATGATTACAGCCAAATATTTGTCCTTTTGCCTCCAAGTTGTTCTTGCGTACCTACACAAGAATCCATGCCCACTTCTGTAGCAATTACATGATCAACACAAACTGTACAGTTACCTTTGAATTTTTGTTTGTCATTTCAAGAAGATATTAATAAAACAAAAACTGTATCCCCTGATGAACTGAGATATTTCTCTTCCTCCCAAGGTGTAGAAAATGTCTGCTCTCTGAAAATTTCTACTTAGGATTTAACAACAGTAATTACGCATGGAATAGCTAATTCATGAGACACCTTGTTATAGTTGTTTCTTCTGATCCTATGTGCAATCAGTGAAGGTGCTGAAAATTCATAGTGACCTAATCTGGTATATGGAGCTGTCTGGCTTGTACAATAGCCTTACAACAGTGGAGTCCAAACTTCGGCCCTCCAGATGTTTTGGACAACAAGTTCTGGGAGTTGTGGTCCAAAACATCTGGAGGGCTGAAGTTTGAACACCCCTGCCTTACAATAAAGCAGGGTGATTCCTCCCCCAGATGTTCTTCTGTGGCTTCAGTATCAAGAGTGATTTGGTCCATGGGCAGGGACTTGTCCACAAACCAGTAACTCAAAGCCACCAGATATGTAGATGCATGAACAAAATGGAAACCCTCCTTTCTGAAATAATTCTTTGAGCGCATCGCTCAACCTCACAGCCCTTTGTTTGGGTATCTTCTCTCGCTGGACAGATTCTCAAACTTCTTGTTTCCACTCATCTTGAACTTGTTCTGAATGGTGCCTGAGAAAGTTTACAAATAGGCGTATGATTCATAGGGGAACCAAGTGCAAGTTCATACATCATAAACCTCCTAGGACAGAGGTGTCAAGCTTTTGGCACTCCAGATTTTTGGACTACAACAGGCATGTCCAAACTTCAGCCCTCCAAATGTTTTGGACTACAACTCCCACAGTCCTTTGCCAATGGAAATACAGGCTTGGAATTCTGGGAGTTGTGGTCCAAAACATCTGGAGGGCTGAAGTTTGGACATGCCTGGACTACAACTTCAAGATTCTCCAACATGTATTGCCAATGACAGAGGACTGTGGGCGTCCCAAACATCTGAAGTGCCAAACGCTCACAACCTCTGCCTTAGGACCATGCTATCTGAAGAACCACTTTTCTTCCATCCTTAGAAGAAAGGAGGAAACCAATTGAGGAAGTCGGTCTAATAAACACATGCCAAGAAGTTGAGATGTGCAGAAGAGATCTTCCTCTTCCCGCTGCCAGTCTCAGAGGCATTTATGGCACAGAGGTGAGCAAGGGCCTCCTCTGCGGTTGTGCCAGGGACCTAAAATCCCAGTCATAGGGAGGCTCGTTTACTCAACTCTTTCCCAATCACTTTCTGCCAGCAGGCAAAATCTCTACTGCTGATAGATAGATAGATAGATAGATAGATAGATAGATAGATAGATAGATAGATAGATAGATAGATAGATAGATAGATAGAAATAAGAACCAATTTCAAGTAGTAAGGCTGAAGATCATGTCCGTATCAGCACAGGAAACTTGCTTACTGTCAAGACCAGACCAAACAGCTGTAAGAGATGAATACTGTATCTGATTGCCTGTGTCATGGCAGTGAACTGAACATGAACTCCTGGCTCAACATCCAAAGCACTGAAATGCCTTGCCTTCATATGGAAAAATTGTTGTCAGTAAATAATTTAGAAACCTGGGTGATCAATAGTATTAGGAAACATTAAAAATAGATGGTAAACAACATCATGAAAAACTTTAAATGGCATTATCTGGTCCATTCTGATTATCTGATTTTAATTCTGTAAACTACAAAGGTTGCAGGTAGATATACTGCTAATAACAATGGCTGTTATTACAATCAAATAATAACATCCAGAAGACACCATTCATATATATCCTGTTAATGGCAACTGTTATATGACATAGGACTCTTTAAGGACCAATCCATTCATACAGTTAAATAAGCACAGTTCGGTCAGCTGAATGTGAACAAGCTTTACCATGTTGGACTCATCCTGAGACTGTTTCCTATCCAACATGGGTACAACACAGCAAAAGTCAAGTGTTGGCCCACTATGTGCAAGCCAGTTGCAAGTTGTATTCTTGGGGAAGTAATCAACAGAAGGATATCCCAGGTCACATTCATAATTTACTGACCTTTTCCCTGGCAATTGCTGCCCCTCCCCGCCGGGAGCCTGGCCCTTCCATCTGGGGCCGTCCCCACAGGCTTCTTGGCCCTTGTTAGTTTTCGGACCCGGGGGCTTTCTGGACTGGCTGACGACCCGGTCAACTCCGTGGTCAACAGGTGGTATGTGGCTGCCACCAGGACTGCCAACCGGATCACTCCCAAACGCCTTATCTGTTACCAAGCCCCCTCCACCCCGTAGTTTACAGCGGAATGCGAGCAATGAAGCAAGACAGGAGAAGGCTTGAGAGCAGATGAGGGAATGATCAGAAGGATTTAATCGGGCTGCAGTTCGTGCGGTGAACAGACGCTACGTGAGAGCAATCAGGGGTGCTAAATGATCTTTTGCCTCCCTGAGAATTTGTTGGGCCCCGAACTGGCAGGCAGAGTTGTTCCAGGTGGTTTGGGACCTCACCAATCCAGGTCCGCCTGGGGCTCCTCCTAGTGATTTCATTAGTGAGTCTTTTGAAGCGTTCTTTAAGTCTAAAATAGAGGCCATCCGTGCCAATCTGGACTCCAGTTTCACTGATTTCTCCTCAACCATGGCCGACGCTTCACCCCCTCAGCCTCCTTGTTTTGTTGAGTATGGGATTGTGACTCCAACTGATGACTCCAGGGCATTGGTCCACTGCAGGCCAGCAACCTCCCCTTCCAATTCTGCCCATTTTGGCTTATTAAGATCGCCAGAGGGAGCATGCCAGAGTGGGCTGCTACCATCACCACTGCCTCCTTCAGGGATGGGATTCTTCCCAGCCAGTTGAAGGAGATGGTGGTAAAACCCATACTTAAGAAACCTGGCCTGGCATCGGATGATATGGGTAATTATCATCTGATTGTTAATGTTCCCTTCATAGGCAAGGTGCTGGGCGGATCGTCACCGAGCAGCTCCAATTGTTCTTGGAAGAAGATCGTGTCAGGGACCCCTTCCAATCTGGGTTGGATTGGATCCCTTCCAATCCCATTGCAAGATGACCTCTTGGGGGGGGGGGTGACAGGAGCTGTGCTACTTTGTTGGTCCTTCTCGATTTGGCAGCGGCCTTTGATACCGTTGACCACGGTATCATCCTGGGCCGGCTTTCTGAGGTGGGGATGGGGGGCTAGCCTTGTGCTAGCTCCACTCTTTCTTTGGGGGCCGCACCCAGCAAGTAAGCCTGGGTGAAGAATTGTCATCTCCCTGGTCACTCTCCTGTGGGGTGCCTCAGGGGTCAGCAATCTCCCCCATGCTCTTTAACATGAGGGCACTGGCTGAGGCCATCTAATATGGGTGCTTGCTGTCATCAGTATGCTGATGACACACAACTCTGTTATTTTCTTCCTCTGCAATGGAGGTAGTCCAGACCCTTGATGCCTGCCTGGATGCCATGTTGGAATGGACCAAGTTTAACAGACTCAAAGAAAACCCCAAGAAGACCAAGGTTCTATTCTTCAGGGCGGGGGAGATGGGTACAGTGGTCCTCTTCCCAGTCAGGGGGGTAGACTGCTCTCCAGCTGGTTGACAGAGTGAGGAGTCTTGGCATTGTGTTGCACCCAGCGTTGTCCCTGGAGTCCCAGGTGGCTGCCGTGTCCAAGTTTGCCTTTTACCAGCTTAGGCTTATCACCAAGATTCACCCATACCTTGACTGTGACTCTCTGAGGACAGTCGTGCAAGCGCTGGTCATCTTGAGGATTAATTACTGCAACACTCTCTACATGGGGCTTCCCTTGACCATTGTCCAGTGACTGCAGTGGGTACAGAATGCGGTGGCCAGGTTGGTGGTTGGTGTGCATCATTTTGACTACATCATTTTTTCCCTTCCACCTCTTGCCAATACTGTTTTTATCTGTTATAATTGCTATTGTTTTTTTTTAATTTTGTGTAAACTGCCCTGAGTTACCTTTGGGAAATAGGTTGTGGTATACAAGTTTGAAAATAAATAAAATAAATAAATCATGCCAATTCTGGCTCACTTGCATTGGCTACCCGTTCCCTCCCGGATAAGGTTCAAGGTACTGGTTTTGGTCTACAAAACCCTCCAAGGCTTGGGCCCTGAGTGTCTGGCAGGGTGCATCTCCCAAAGGCCAGCGTCAGCCCGACCCACCAGAGCATCCTTGGCGCTTTCGCTCCACGTGGCCACCCCCCGGGAGGCCCGCAAGCTTGTCACCCATAATCGGGCCTTCTCAGTGGTTGGTCCCGTGATGTGGAACAAACTGCCATGCGAAATACGCCAAATGGAGTCCCTGGCAGCTTTTGAAAAAGCTTTAAAGACCTGGCTTTATAGGGAAGCTTTTGGTGATCGGTGATGTAATGTTCTGTTGTCCCCCATTTGTTATTTCTCCTGCCACCCTGTGTTTGCCTCTTGCCGGGATTTTGTATGTTATTGGGTTTTATATTTTATTGTGTGTCTAGTTTTATATGTCCGTTGCTTATTTTATTTTATTTTTTCATTTTGCTTTATTTGTTAGATATTTGGCTTTCATTGTAAACCGCCCAGAGTCTCTTCTGGGAAATTGGGCGGTCTAGAAATGAATAAATGAATAAATAAATAAATAAATAAATAAATAAATAAATAAATAAATAAATAAATAAAATAAAATAATCAAGTCACCAGAACCGATGGTCTTTACAGAAAGGACAACATGGAATATATCAGGTTTCAACATATCTGGCACAATGTCAATTCAAAGCATGTGATTTCCATATTGGCTAATGTAAAAGTAACTATAATTGAATCCAGCCATTTTAAAGTCTTATTTTAGATAGCCACTGTTTCGTCATGCCTTCCCCTTCCCAGATGATTTTTTTCAGAAGAGAAAATATAAGTCATTGCTGGAATACAGATTTTTTTCCTGTGATTTGTTAGTCATCAATTTCCCCCAAAGCACAAATGAACATGTCCATGCAGTCTCAGCATCATTTCTCACCCCAAAATATGGGCAGATTCCAAAACCTGACCGATCACAGATAACAAAGATCTCAAAAGGATGCTTCTGAAAAGTGCAGATTGTATACTTGATTGCAAACAAATAAAGGGGGGGGAGGGAGAGAGAGAGAGAGAGAGAGAGAGAGAGAGAGAGAGAGAGAGAGAGAGAGAGAGAGAGAGAGAGAGAGAGAGAGCAGAAGAACCACTGCAGTAGAAAAAGGACAAAATGAACTGCTTTATAGGAAACACTCACTTTTTTATTAAGATAATATGGGTCCAGGTCTTCCAAAGGAGTAGCCACCATTCCAGGAGGTATGTCTCCATAAATAAAGGGCAGTGTTTTGCCAGCCTCCAAGTCACTACTTGGCTTTGGGCCATTTTCGTCGTCGGGGTCTTTTTTGATTCCCTTTGCCTTTTCTGCAGCGATGCGTTGTTCGATAGCTGCAAGAGACTCTCTAGTGAAGTAGTGGAAGCTGTCTGGTCCTGGTGGTACAAGCACTGGCGGTTGCTCCATCTTTTCATCCTGCACATTTTAATTACCAGCTATTCTTTTGCATAAGGAAGTACTGAAAGGAAAGGGGGTGGGGGGCAGGAGAAGGAAGGGAAAAGGTTAAGAACAGACCTGACGAAGGAAGCGAGGCATATTTTTATGGATTTGTACTGGTTCTGTTTTGTGTTCTGTCATTACAGTCGTGACCAACTCTTCGTGACCCCATGTCATATTACCCCTGTGCTGACAGCCCTGCACTGGTTGCCGGTACGCTACCGCATTGACTTCAAGGTTTTGATGTTAACATACAAAGCCCTAAATGGTTTGGGACCTCAGTATCTGACAGAGCAGCTCGTCACAAGAAGAACTGCCAGGATCACCCTTGCTAGCAAGGCAGGACACCTGGGAGTCCTAACCCCAAGGGAGGCCTGGAAATCTGTAACAAGGAGTAGGGCCTTCTCAGTGGTTGCTCCCCAGTTATAGAGCCATCTACCCCCTCAAATTTGGCTGGCACCCTTGCTCCAAACTTTTAAAAAAACTATTGAAGACCTGTTTGTACAGAATGGCCTTCCCTGATTTTTCAAACATTTAGTGAGGCACTATTTTTTACCACTTTTCTTTTCTCTCCCCCCCCCCCCCGTTTTATCAATCTCCTGCCATTTTTATCCTAATTTTAGTTTTTGTTGTTGTTTTATGTATACTTTATTTTATTATGTACCTTGTATTTTGGTTTTTAAAATGTATTCCTTTGTTAATTGTCATGTTATCACATGTTGTAAACCGCCCAAAGTAGTCCTAGGTCTAGTTGGGTGGTATAAAAGTCAAATAAACAAATAATAAATAAATAAATAAATAAATAAATAAATAAATAAATAAATAAATAATTAAATGGAGTTTTCTTGGCAGGAATACTGGAGTGTTTTGCCAGTTCCTACTTGAGGCGCCTAGGATGCAAATGTACTGCATGGTTGAAAGTGATACAGACTTTAAAGAGCAAGGCTTCCTAATGAAAAACACAGTGAGTCACTGTCACTGAGGGTTTCCTCCAGGCTGGACAAAGAGATATTGAAATCTGAGGCAAAAGACAAGATGTCCCCCACCTTCCATGTGCAAAGAAGAGTGGGCTGTCCATGGAATTTCACCTTAGTGCCAGCACTATCCTTCCTTGCATCTGAGGACAGTTAGGGTAATTTGGGAGGGGCACGAGAGGCTGGAGGGCACACCCAGTGCTCTCTTCCAAAAGAAGGGGAAAGACGGGGAGTTCACAAGCAAGGGCTGGGGGGAGGCTTCTTTGAATGCCCCTCAGCCTCGTGGCATAGTGGTTAAATGCCTGTACGACCTGGGGTTCAATCCCAGGTAGCAGGCTCAAGGTTCACTCAGCTTTCCATCCTTCCGAGGTCGTAAAATGAGTACCCAGCTTGCTGGGGGGCGGGAGCAATGTGTAGCCTGCATACTGTAATTAAACTATAAACCGTCCAGAGACTATTTGAAGTAGTATGGGGCGGTATATAAGCAGAACACTTTGCTTTGCTTTTGCTCCCTCTGGCAGTCACCTCCTTCCCCCTAACAGTAGGGCCAGCCCTGTCTCCATTCCTTTCCGTGAGAACTGTCTGAGGTTTAGGATTGTTATTTGTTTCTGGCAGGGCTTCTGTACCTTAATGGTGGCATGAGTGGCCAAAATTGATCAGCCGAAGGCTTTCCTGGCATGCAGACTCAAGGATGAAGGAAGCGCTCCTTTCTGGATTTTTGCTTGTTGTGCAGCTGTCAAAAGACATGGGGACCTTACCAGTCGGGTTCTCTTGGAAGCCCACTCAGTTGAGTGGGGGAAATGGACCGACAACTAGGAACAATAGATTGAGTCCTAAAATAAGAACCCATTCACTTCTTTATAAGCCAACTATTTTTAAGCTGTTTATTCATTCTTGAAGATACAAGCAAGTTGAAATGTTCCTCCTGGAGGGCATCCAGACAAAGTTTTTTAGTGGAAGCAATATTTTATTAATTATGAAAAAATAAGGCAATTGTTTATTTTATTTATTTATGTATTTGACTTATATACCACACCATCTGGGCAGTTTAGTACACTCTGCTGTAGTACAGAGCCTTAAGGGCACACACAGGTTAATTACAAAAGGGTCTCATTCAGCCTCTTATTTTGATTTCAGCTAGGTGTATCCTATAATAATATTTTCAGAATTAGGTCAGAGAAAAACCAGAAATTGTTCCCTTCTCTTTTATAAACTGCAGATGAGATATTGGAATAAGAGCAGATAGTGGTATGATGGGGCAGAATGCTTTGGCACTAACCTCATTAAAATACCCCCCCCCAATCCAATAAAACACCTGCAATGTAATATTCCTAGGCACACATGTGCATTTTATTATACTAAAAAAAGCAATACATGTTTTTAATTTCTTTGCAACTGAACCGTTTTGGAAATGTGCTGAAGAACGTGTGGATATAAAATTTTGTCATAAATACAGTTTGAAGGGGGGGGGATCGCCATGATAAAAAAAAACAAGGAGGAAAATGCAAATGCGGCATCTTTTTGCAATGCTTTCTGACTTTTGCAGACATCATTTTCAAATATGTACTTGGAGCAATGTGTGTGTGTGTGTATGCATCCACATGCATGCTTGTGTGTGAACACATGCACGTATGCGCACGCGCGTGCACGCACACACACACGCATGCACACACCTCGTTACAGATAGTAAAGAGAAGTGCCTGCAATATCCACCTGTTGGCAGGGTGCCTTGAAGGAGGGCAGTGGTTGTTCCTGCCAGACCTAATTCACCAGCAGTGGAGAAGTGCAAACGCAAGAGCTGATAAGAAGGGAGACAGATAACCTGATCTCGCTCGATTTCGGAAGCTCAGCAGGGTTGGCCCTGGTTAGTACTTGAATGGGTGGCCACCAGGGAATATCAGATGCTGTAGGCGCCTGGAATAGGAACTGGCAAAACACTCCAGTATTCCTGCCAAGAAAACTCCATGGACATGGGGTCACGAACAGTCAGTCATGACTGTTGCACGCACGCACGCGCACGCGCGTGCGCACACACACACACACACGCGCACACACACACACACACACGCACACACACACACACACACACACACACACACACATACCAGGAGAGTATACAGATTAATTTGTGAGGCAAATGGGGAATAGCATTGCAGAGGGAGGCAAGGGGAAATGGGGGAGAAGGAGAGAGAAAAGTAACACGAGCAAAAGAAGGAAAAGGACGTAGAATAAGGAGTGACCACTTTCACTCTGTGAGAGGATTTTTTAAAAAACAAGCGATGGATGACAGTGAAAAAGATATAAAACTGTATACATATCTGTGAAGATTATCAGTCATCCAGGTGAGGTTATCTGGAAGCTGAGACATAGCAACTGGACTTCTTTCCTTGTGGGCCTGACAAAGGTGCTTGGCTGAGTAGCGAAACATTTCACTCTCACAAGAAAAGAAGTCCAGCTGCCAAGACTAGATTTGCTTAATGGTGGAAGAAAAAGCTCAACACAACAAAAAGCACCAAAAAACAAACAAACAAAAACCAACACCCCACCACTAATGTCTTTTTTTTTTACACCCTTGATGAGTAATCAAACTTCACATTTCAAAGGGTTTTTTGATATGTGTTCAGTGGATGGAGCACAATATACAGTGACCCCCTGCCTGTCACAGGGGTTAGGGACCACTCGACCCGCAATAATTGAAACTCTGTGATATGCGGACGCAGGTCGGGTTGGGCCTGGGGCGCCTAGCTGGGGGCTCTTGTACTTACCCTCAGCCTGGCTGCCCCGAGCAGGCCTGTGAGGGCCTTTCTGGGTCTTTTGGAGGCCCCAAAAGGGCCTCCCTGTGAACCATAAGTCATTTCTGAGGCCTTTAACAGGCCCTCCCCCTTACCCCAGGGGGTCTTTTTTCATATACTGGGGTTCCGCAATATAGCAGGACCACAGAATATGAACTGCAAATGGGCGGGGGACCACTGTACTTCAGGTACAATTTTTGAATTGAGACTTAAGGAATACTTAGACGTATCCCACTTATAACCACAGTAATAACTACACATGGGCACGACTCGGCGAAATTGTCGTTTCCGTTTTCGGTTATCGTTTCCGTTACGTAACGGAAACGGTAACGATAATTAAGCCGTCAGAACTTGAACTCGAACCGAAAAAAGAAAAATTTGGTCAGGTTTTTCATTTCCGTTTGTGGCATCGCGGCAATTGCGCAATGCGAAGCACAGAAAAAGTTTTTAAAAGTTTTTTAAAAAAACACCCGACTCCCGGCCAAAAAAGCAGGTGAAAATATGCCTGACTGAGGCTTTGCCACCTATCAGAGGGGTGGTTTCTGGGGGGTCCCCGGCCTTTCCCCCCCTCTTCTCCTGTCCTGGGCTGCTTGCACCAGGCTGGGGGGGGGGTCATCCTCATCGTCTCACCATGCCATGCGGTGCGGGGGGGGGGATCCAAAATGGCGACTGCAATTTTTCTTTTGAAATCGTGCTCAAAAAACCACACCAAATCACCACAGAAACATGTGAAATTTATTTATTTTAAATGCCTGAATTTTAATAGTAGCAGCAGTGCTTTTTTATAGCCATAAAACGTCGTATTGATTTTATTTTATTTTATTTTATTTTATTTTTTTTAGACCTGCCCATTTGGGCTGGGCATGGGATGGGACCATGCAATTTTTTTCAACAATTCCACCAATGGCATCACCAGGTTTTTGACTGACACTTCTGGATGTCTCGGAGGGCATAAAAAGCCGAGGCACCTTCCAGAAATCGCAGTCGGATGTATGGATGTGGTTGAGGGAGGAGGGCTGGCTGCTGGTGCTGGTGTGATCCGATCGAGATTGAGGAGGGAGGCTGGAGGCTTTAGAATTTAAGTTAGGCAGGCAGGGAGGGAATTGAATTTAGAAAATAATTTCTTTGATTCCCTGCATCTTTGTCTGCTGAAGGGAATAGCAGTTTATTCTTTATTTCTTCTCTGGAAGTTTGTGAGGATTTTTTTTTCTGATATTGGATAAAGGGGGAGGTTTGACTGGGAGTGGGAGGTGTGGATTTATTTTAAAAATATATTATATACTACCATTTATTTTCTATTTTCCCAACTTCAATTTGCTTGCACACACACACATTTGGGGTGCAAGCCAAGAACAGAACCTCTATCCTAAGTGATATCCTAACTGCCCACTCGCCCGTCCGCCCGCGCCGCCACCCACCTGCGGCCCGCGCCACCGCCCGCCCACTCACCGGCCCGCGGCCGCCGGCTGTCCATGGCCCCCCGCCACTGCCGCCCGCCCGTCTGCACCTTCCCCCCGCCCCCCGCCCTGCCCGCCGCCTAGGGCGCAAAAACACCGAGCACCGGCCCTGATTGCGGGACGCCCCATGCTCTGGGAAGTCAAATCGCGCTAAATCGCGGTGGAAATGACAAATGACAAACGACAAACGGAAACGACAATTTTTTAAAAAATTTCACGACAAACGGAAACGACCCGAAACGGACCCCTTCTGACAAGCGAAAACTCGAAACGTCATTTTTTCTGGTCATGCCCATGTCTAGTAATAACTTTTTCAGATGTTGTGGTGACTGAAAGCCAGCACTGTATATTGACATTCATCATAATCTGGTAATCTGCCTAAACTGTAAAAGGAAGGAAGCGTCTGTTAGTAAAAGCCTACATCTGGTTTAGGAGTTCTGCAGTCCTAAAATGTAACCACGTTACATTTACTAAATGTTTTAGAAATCTGGAGGTAATCAATGCAGTTTTTAAAAAAACAAAGTCATTGCAAATTAGGACATATGATGATTTCTGGGTAAATATTGAAAAGTACAGTATAATCTAAAACATTGGTTTAGGATTCAACAATCTAAACATGAGCTTTCATTCAAAATATAGTCTAAAGTTAAACTGTATTCACCAGTGCTCACTGGTAATGGGACCAAATAGGTTGCCCTTGCATTTTTAGCAGGCATGTGAAATACCCGTATGAGGGCTGGCCATTGCCAGCCTTCTATAAAGCCAATACTATTTGGAACTAGTTATATATCCATCTGTCAGAATTCCTAAGCTGCCTTTCAGAGTTATTTAGGGGGAGACACACTCTCCACATTAAATGTATACAGTATATATAATGTCACACAGTACAATACAAACATAACATGTATATCAACAAATAATTTGTCTCCTGCCATAAGCGACCTCAACTTCAAATAAAAATTCTTATGCAGTTGATTTAATTGTAGCTATTCAAAGGGAATAGGAGTACAAATAGATTGTATGCCATTTTATTAAAGAAGTAGAAATCTGAATTAGGGGAAGCAACATATATTTGAGCATTAAAGTTGAAAGGAGGTCAACGGTTCATATTTTCTAAATCATAAACAGATGATAGTTGAGGCATTAGGCCTCCAAGACACCCATAGCATTAAAATACCTATGCAAATGTTTTTTTTAAAAAACAAGGAGAAAAGTAAACTTCAAACAAATAATTAGATTTTGGGGTATCGAGTTACAGGAGAATCTGTCCTGGAGTGGGCTTGCAAAGAAGGCTCAGCAGAAACTATTTTTCTTGAGAACTTTAAGGAAAAACTATATTCCGCAAAAGCTGCTGCTGGCCTTCTATCATTGTGCAACTGAATCCAGAATTTAGAATCCAGAATTTTTAATTGAATGATGCACAGGAATGTGGAAGGTGTCTGTTTTGAGGTCACGTGCGTGTGTGTAATTGAGAGTGTGCTTACTTACGGGTTATGTACATGGTATGGAAGTTGTAACCATCGGGATAGGACAGTGTTGCACATAACCATAATAATTGCGGACAGCATTGTGGGCAGTTCACTCCCCACACTAGAACAAATTTATACTACCAGGTGCCACTGTGAAGCATTAGATATATTGAGAGATCCATCATATCCTGATCATTACCTCTTCGAGTTGCTGCCATCGGGACGGAGATATAGAGTACTTAGGGCAAGAACAAACCATCTCAAAAACAGCTTCTTTTTAAGAGCAAAATTCACCTTAAATGGAAATTCTGGACTTTGAAGTCAGCTTATTTTATAGGTCATATTTTATGTGTTGTGGCTGTTTTTAAATCTATGTGGAATGCTTTATATGAGTTGAATATAGCAACTGTTAAATTTCGTTGTTTTTGCAAGGGGGCAATGACAATAAAGATTCCTATTCCTACAAAACATTGCAGATATAACCTTGCATTTGGTTTGCATCTCATTAATTAGCTTCACTTCACCACCACATATTTCATGTTTCCCCCTTCTCTTACATGAAAAACAACAATAGGATTATGCCCACACTCTCTTGATCTCCCTGTCCCTCCAACTTCAAATTGCTGACAGACCTGAAGATGTGTTCAGATTCAATCCACCCCGAGAAGGCACACTTACTTTGATTTGGACAGTTCTTGAATCTCTCACATTCCTTCTGGTCTGGTTTAGGATTAATCCAATTCCTACATGCATACCTAGCAAATATATCCATAAACATGAGGGCTAGGAAATGGGCATAAATCAAGTTCTATATAACCTGCCTTTTCTATGAAACCAGAAGAAAAGTGCTACATATAATGACTAAATTTTCTCATTGTACAGAACAGTGAAGTAAATTAATTGCAGATTGCCCCAGAAGCATGAAAATGATAAAGCTTTCTAATCTATTCCAACCTATTAAACTCCCTTTATGCTAGAGTTAATTAAAGCTCCAATAAAGGGCAATGAAACAAATAAACTCTCTTCTATGTTTTCTCCACTATATTTTCAGCACTTGTATCATTGCTGATGTAAGGAATAGTGGTCACAGGGCAGCACTTGATCTCTAAAAAAAAAAAACTACAGAATAGTTGGCATCTGAACACTAATTACCTGCCAAATTCACTGTTATTTCTTACATCTAGGACACGCGCTGTGCACTTACCACCATGACTCTCAGAATTACCATGAGAATCAATCTTTTTGTGAAAAAGCCACCTGCCTGTTTTAATGGTCAACCAACAAGGTATGTCATATATTTTGTACAGGATGTGAGCAACATCTTTTAACTTTCATTTAACTCATCCCCCTCCACAAACTGGACATTAACCAATTATTACTTACTTATAATATTTTTAACCCCAATCTTCAGCGGAATAAAATATATTTCTTAGAGCAGCTTACTTAAAGATTAATATGCAACAGAAGATTAATATGTAAAAAAAGACAAACCTTGCCCTCAAGCTTTACGATCTAAAGGGCACAACACAAAATCGGGAAAAGGATGAAAACCAAGGATCGGTTCTTAAAATGTCAGAGTTCTAATTGTGGTAACGACCCTCAGTGGAAACGGTCCAGGGAGAACAGGAGCCAAATGGAGCCAGTGTCTCAGCAGAGCAGATGGAGTGGTCCTGTTTGTCATCTTTCTCCCTGTTGGACCCTGATGGAATACCTTATGGCAAAAGTTTCAGATCTGAAAGCAGCAGTCTGCTTGTAAATGTGTTGCAAAGTTGATACTCGTTTTGAAACAGGGAAAAACATTTAAAATGATCTATCAAAGGGGTTTAAATTGGTCTGGGAACTAGCACACTCATGGTTGCCCCAGCACTCTCACCCACCCCAAACATTAAAGTATAAAATGGATAGAGGGGACATCCACTCAAATTGAGGGCTGGGAGAGTGAGGACAAAGATTTTTTTTTTTTACCCAGCCTGGTGTTAGTCTGTGGAACTCCCCGCCACAGGATGTGGTGATGGCATCTGGCCTGGATGCCTTCAAAAGGGGACTGGACAGATTCCTGCCGGAAAAGTCCATCACAGGTTATAAGCCATGATGGAGATGTGTAATCTCCAGCCTTAAAACGGGTATTTCAAGGGCCAGATGCAGGGGAGCGGTATCAGGAGAAAAATATCTAGTCTTATGTGCTCCCAGACACATTTGTTGGGGCCACTGTGAGATACCTGAAGCTGGACTAGATGGGCCTTTGGCCTGATCCAGCACGGCTCTTCTTATGTTCTTATGTTATGAAGAAAGGCTGCCTCTACCCTTTCCGTATTGGCTATTAAAAATTTGGGAAGTGAGCCGGGTCATGGGCATCTCTCTCCAAAGTATGGCTCCTGGACCTCTCTAGATGTTGCCTATCCTTATTTCCAAACATTCTCAGGATACCAATGAGAAGGAGAACCTTGCACTCACTGGGTCACCAGGGATGGAAGAGAGAAGATAGGTTAAAGGGGCGGGTTGAGACATCAAGGAGCAATTCCCTGGATGTGTGTGGTTAGATGGCATAGACACAACCCAGTGATTTCCAGCACATCGAAACACAAATAATATTCCCCATAGGTGGATGCAAATGATCTATTCAAATCTGCAACAAAAATGTCAGGAATGACCCTGAGCAATTCATGAAAGATTAGGACAATTCCCGTTGCCGACAATCATTTCATGTGACTTGTCCCTTTTTGAGAAGTGACTGCTGATTTGCCTGATTTAGATCTTTTGCTCGTTTTCCCAGTGCAAAACTCAAGCTTGAAAGAATATATCTCAAGAGGAGGAAACGGGTGATACAAAACAAGAACATGTTCCCTCACAACACATATTAAACTAGCGCAGTATGCACACAAAACATTACTTACCATAACTTCATTTCTCATCCTTATCTCTAAGAATCGTTTCCTTGGCCTAACTCACACCCTCTTGTGCCTGAAGCTGATCACTGGGGATTTATTTAAGCAACAGTAATTTGTTGCACAAAGAAAGTATTTAATATCTATCTGTCACTTTGCCCTTGCTCAGTTAACAGGCATTTTTGTTGTTTTAAAACGTTTGGCTAAAACTTAATAAATCAGGGCTAATGAAAAACAAACAAAGGCTGCTGACTCAACATGATGTCAAAACGAAACAGGGAGGAGTGCTAATATCATGACATTGGACAGAGATTTCCCTCTCCCTGCGATAAGAAAAACTCCCCATGTGGTTTTAATATTGTTTTAAAGTATTTATTATTGTGTTTTTGGTATGCTTCACTTACAAGCCTCTCTGGGGACACTTAGGAAGGAAGGAAGGAAGGAAGGAAGGAAGGAAGGAAGTTCAAAAGCCAGAGAGAACTCTATGCCCCAGAGCACAGAGAGAACTCCTAGTTCCCTGAGCTCCTTGCCCTCTGGAGATGCCAGCCACAGAGTCTGGTGAAACGTCCAGAACACGGCCCACAGCCCTAAAAACTCACAACTATCAGATCCTGGCTGTGAAAGCCTTCGAGAATACATTCCAAGGCTATATTGTTACCATTATGCTCAGTGGCACATATTTCAAAACCAAAGCAATGGAGAATAAAATGAATTCATTTATTTAAATGTGCTGTGTTCCAGTACTACACAGTAATGTATTTCAATAGAGAGAGTTTTTCCATCTATATTCCAAGCATGTAAACAACATATCTTTCTTTCCACTGACAGAGTACAATTGGTATCTATTTATACTTTTCCCACTGACAATACTCTTTCTGGCAGTGGAAGGGAGAGAGAGCAGGGAACCTTTCCCTGGAGCCTTCTTTGCGCTCTTAAAATCTGCACCAAAGAGTCTTGGCTCGAGGAAGGAAGGGGGAAGTCATCACCCTGATGAACTGCACTAACAAGACCTAGTACCAGGAATGAGTAAGATGTATTAATTGGGAACTGGAGGCTTGTCAAGTGCTACATTCAGTGTGGGGACCCTTGGGAAGACTTTGTTCCCAATGCACCACACTGCTTGTGTCCCAACACACTGCTGAGTATGAAGGAGGTGGCAAAGGTAGACGGAAACCTGTCTCCCCAACAATGTTGAGCACGGAAGATGCTGCACTTCCTCAGCCCACTGCATTTGGATTAGTACCATCATCCCTGTGCCACCTCCATTCCTGATCTAATGCCAGGCCAACCTTAAGGACTATTGACTGAAGGCTTAGTGCTCCCCAACCTTTTTATCGCCGCGGACCGGTAAATGTTTGATAATTTTTCCGTGGCCCGCTTGTTTTGATTTAATAATTTTAATTTAATTGTATTTAAACATGCCTTCAAAATAAAATACAGCTACACCACTAGAATGCCAAATGAATGAGAACCCTGAGCTTGTTTATTTGCAACGAGATGGTTCCATCTGGTCCCACCCCCCGCTCCTCCTCTTGTGGGCCTGCCTCGATGGGCCCAACCGGCCCCTGCCCGCCACCAGCCTCACCCCGTAGCCTCCCCACCAGCAGAGGACGAATCCTTCCCCCCCCCCCCACCCCACCCCACCCCCACACACCCTCCAACCCCCGCTGGGAGAGGCCGTTTTCCCACTTTTCCTCCTCTTCGAGCCTCCGCGTCCACCGGGCTCCCCCTCTTGAGGGCTGGGACTGGGGCGGGGGCGGAAATAAAGCACGAGCAGCAGCCCCCCCTCAAGCGCCGGCCACGCGCCCGCTCCCAAAGAGCCCAGGCCGCGCTTCGAATTAAATTTACACATAAATAAATCAAAGCCACCCTCCCACCCCCCCCCCACACACACAGGCGGGCGCGCGGGCGCCAGCCAGCCAAATAATCCAGTCTCCAAACCAAAGGGCCGCCCCGTCCCATCCTCTCTTCTTCCCCATCCCCAACACCAGGCCCGGCCTGAGACGCCCCCTCCCTCCCTCCCTCCCTCCGCTCACCCCAAGACGGGCGGGAAGAACCGAGCTCGCGGCCATTAACGCTTGACTGCCGCCTTCGTCGTCTTCTCCCAGTTTGGTGAGGCGCTCTGGGCTACCCCTTCTCCATCACTCAATGGTTCGAAGTGGAAGGTGGGTGGGTTGTTGCCCCTTCTTCCACCTCGCTCGCCTCACTCGCCTCACTTTTACGCATGCGCCCAAAAGGTAGCTTCCCCACCTTAACCCGCCTGCTCAATCTCAAGCCCGTGGGTCCCTTAATCATTTCCGGGAGCCGGGCCGCCGCCACAGTGAAATGATTTGAAGTTCCTCGGGCAGCGGCCCGGTGCGGATTGCTCCACTGACCGGCACCGGTCTGCGGACCAGGGGTTGGGGAACACTGGCTTATAACAACTGTGATCCCAATTGTCACCTCTTCTCCAATGCTTTGATATTTTCCTAGCCACATGCTGCTGTCCACTTCAAAACAATGGCACTACTGCTACCAGCCTGGAGACAACGTGCTGAAATATTCCCGTCGTTGCCTGCTTGTGATCTGCCAATACTGGAGGCCTCAAAAAGAAAGGTTGGCCGTTGTGATCTCAGGAGGACACCACTGGGCAGAGAGAGGGAGTGTGAGGTGAGATGAGAGGTGTGTGAGTCATTGTGACTACACAGGTAGCTCTATAAAGAGACATAATAGGGTACAGTAGTTGCTCCAGGCCGCATATACTGAGGGACAGAGATCAAATGTTGACAGGCGGTGTGTGAACAAAGTTCAGTATGCGTGTGCCGTGCCATGCCTTGTTAAAGAGTGAACGGCCTATCTAGTCAGGTTTCGTAGACAGGGATGGAAAAGGCACCACTTGGCTCTTTGCCTGTAAAGCAAAATGTCCTGAGGAAGCCTTTTGCTGCTCTGAAAGAAACAGACTGGTCCTCAGGACAGATCACTGAGGTCCATTTGGAAAAACAGGGAGATATCAGGACCCCTTTCCCACAAGCTACCACCTTCATTAAAAAAAGGTATCCTTTCTGCCTTGGTCTAGGCCTGATTTGGATTTTTCCATCCTCTCAAAGGCCTTTTAACTTGTTGTTGTTGTGTCGTTACAGTCGTGACTGACGCTTTGTGACCCCATGTCCATGGAGTTTTCTTGGCAGGAACACTGGAGTGGCTTGCCAGTTCCCACTCCAGGTGCCTTCAGCACCTGGTATTCCCTGGTGGTCTCCCATCCAAGTACTAGCCAGGGCCGACCCTGCTTAGCTTCCGAGATCAGGCGAGATTGGATGTGCTCAGGGCATCTATCAAATGATCATCCCTGTGCCAGTCATTTCCAGAAGTATTTGCCTCCATCAGCTTAGGAAATGGGCTCAAGTCCTTGCTCAGCCTTAGAAACTCACTTGGCATGGATATGGGAAACCACTTCTTGAACATCTCATACACTATTAGGATCACCGTCATTTGCAAATGACTCGATGGCACACAACAACCACAGTGTAGGGATGAGGAAAAAAATCTACGAGCTGAAACAGAGAAAGGTTTTAATTACTCCCAATAGGAAGTAAATGGAAACTGGAAACAAATGCGAAGGAAAATCAACATTTCAAAATCATAATACAAAAATCCTCATTGAAGCTAAAGTTTATCCAAAGGAAAATGTTACCTCCTACACAGCCATCCTGAAGTCCAGCTTTGGTTTAAAAAGCACATACAGCATTTGCTATTGATTATATTTGCCTAGACCAATACAACAGGTAGGGTGGGAGGTGGGGAACTGCATTTACTTCAGTTAAGATAAATTATTTTACAGTACTATCATACAGAGAGTTGAAGAACTGGGCCGCATTGTTCCTTCCATCTTTGTCCCTGGATTTTTTTAAAAGAATGCTTCCATTTCTTTGCTGTAATCTGCCCTTTGAGGAGGTTCGTAATAACAAGATAAGAACAGTAGTCAAATTTACATTTTGGCATAAGCAGCCAGTAATGCACATTAACTGGATGGGGCACTGGTACGCTTGTATACACTGAAAGATTCAATCAACCGATATAGTTGGGTTTGTGAACACATAATGATGCACACTGCATGTCAACACACATTTGCTGCACGATTTAAGTGCAAAAGGCACTGCTTCTGGATATCACTTTATTTCGGGAATAAATGTACAGAAAATTGGCAACAGTAAACCATATGAAATCATCATGGAGTTAAAAACACTACTACAGTAAATGGGAACTATGCTAATGAGGCAGAGGATAATTTTGTCATTGCCATCGATCATGCCATCAGCAGCATTCTCATCAGCAACCAAGGTGTACTGCCAAAACTATTAAGGTTTCTGAGCTGTCCAATTCAGATGACTACTTAGCGACAATGAGGTCATCGCTCATACATTCAAGGATCAAAAATAGTAGAAATATAATACAGTATTTTGCAAAACACCCCTTTTAAAGGAGGTGAGTCCAAATCAAACCATCTCTACATTATGATTTCCAAAGAAGAACCTTCATAAAAAAAAAGCCATCAGTAAGCCCAATTTGAAAGATCTTGGTGCCTCTAAGCAATTCTCGAAAGAATTGTTTTGTGACAAAAGGCAATGAGGCACATGTTGCACTGAAGACCACAGACTCTCCAAGGCATTTTTACTGACCTCTACTCAAAGATCTTATTTGGTGCATTATCTAAACCAGGACATTTCCTATTAAATCCTGTGGCTCTTTGCAACAAAAGGCAATTGACTGTGCATAGAAGAGTGACTCTTTTGGAAGAGCTGTAGTTTAGAAGTCCCAGATTCAAACCAGGAAGACACACTATGAAGAAGAAAAAACTCTCCCTATCTCAACCCAAATACAGATAATACTAAGCGCCTCGTGGCGCAGTGGTTAAAAGTACTGCAAAAACTCAATCCCTGGTAGCAGGCTCAAGGTTCACTCAGCCTTCCATCCTTCCGAGGTCGGTAAAAATACAGCAATAGCCTGCACACTAAAATTGCTAGTACTTGTAGTGGTATGTATAAAAAACACTTTTTGCTTTTAGTATGACTCCTCCTTGTTTTCCACAGTCTTTTCTGGCTTATCACAGTTCCTCTCCACCATATGAATTCAATTCAAGATGAAGAAGATAATATTTGTTTATTTAATACCCTATCTTTCTCCTCAAGAGGCCCCAAGAAAGCTTACAATATTAAACAGAATTTACTTAAAAGGTAAAAATACAATGTTAAGAACAAAGAAGAGCTGTGCTGGATCAGGCCAAGGGCCCATCTAATCCAGTTTCCTGTATCTCACAGTGGCTTCGCCAAATGCCTCTGGGAGCATATGAGACTAGATATCTGTCTCCTGATACCACTCCCCTGCATCTGGCCTTTGAAGTGCCCTGTTTTTAAGCCTGGAGATTACACATCCCATTCCCCATCATGGCTTGTAACCTGTAATGGACTTTTCCTCCAGGAATCTGTCCAATTCCCTTTTGAAGGCATACAGGCCAGATGCCATCACCACCTCCTGTGGCAGGGAGTTCCATAGACTAACAACACGTTGGGTAAAGAAGTATTTTCTTTTGTCTGTTCTCACTCTCCCAACCCCCAATTTGAGTGGATGTCCTCTAGTTCTGGTATTTTGTGAGAGGGAGAAGACTCATGCCCTACATAATCTTGTATGTCTCAGGCACCTTTTTTCCAAACTAAAGAGCCCCAAATGCTGTAGCATTTCCTCATAAGGAAGATGCCCCAGACCAGAAATCATTTTAGTTGCTCTCTTCTGCACCTTTTCCAGTTCCACTATGTCTTTTTTGAGATGCAGTGACCAAAACTGTACAAAATACTCCAGGTGCGGCCTTACTATCATTTTGTACAACGGCATTATAATCAGGGCCGGCGCTTCCATTAAGGTGAACTAGGCAGTTGCCTAGGGCGCCAAAATGGAGAGAGGGTGCTGGACAGCCTGCCCCCCCTGTCGCTGGCCACCGCCGTCCGTCCCCACACCGCCCGCCAGCCACCCGTCGCTGTCCACCCATCGCTGCCCGCCCCCTGCCCACCCCCCCCACCCTGCCGTCTGCCCCACCCGCCCACCGCCCCCCTTATCCTCCCTGCCCACCCACCGCCCCTGCCCCGCCCACCCGCTGCCTTCCCCAACCCCCGCCCTTCGCCTAGGGTGCAAAAAAACCTAGCACTGGCCCTGATTATAATGTTGGCTCTTTTATTTTCAATCTACTTTTTGATAATCCTTTGCATGGAATTGGCCTTCTTCACCACTGCCACATACTGGGTAGACACTTTCATTGAGCTGTCCACCAGCACACCAAGATCGATTTCCTGACCCATCATGGATAGCTCAGAACCCATGAGTTGAAAGTTTTGATTTTTTTTGCACCAATATGTCTTACTTTACATTTACCTACATTGAAACACATTTCGCAGCCCATTGTTCCAGTTTGGAGAGATCCTTCTGGAGCTCTTCACAATCTCCTCTGGTCTTCACCACCTGGGGAAGTTTTGTGTAATCTGCAACCTTGGCCACCTCACTGCTTATCCCTGTCTCCAGGTCATTTATGAACAGATTGAAAAGCACCATACCCAGGACAGATCCCTAGGGCACACTGCTTTTCACCTCTCTCCTTTGTGAAAATTGGCCACTGACACCTACTCTGTTTCCTGGATCTCAACCAATTCTCAATCCATTAAGAGGACCTGCCCTCTTATCCTATGATTGTGCAATTTTCTCAGCAGCCTTTGGTGAGGGACTGTGTCAAAAGCCTTCTGAAAATCAAGATAGACAACATCCACTGGTTCACTCAAATCCACATGCCTGTTGACCTTTTCAAAGAATTCTAAAAGGTTTGTGAGGGAAGACTTACCCTTACAGAAGCCGTGCTGATTTTCCCCTCAACAAGGCTTCTTCTTCTATGACCTAAACCAGGGATGGCAAACCTATGGCATGCGTGCCAAAGGTGGCACTAGAGATGGGCACGAAACAAACAATTTTTCGTTTTCATTTTCATTTTTTTGTTTCGTTATGTAACAAAACGACAAACTAATTTAGTCTCTGAAATGTAACGAAACGAACAGAAACACTGGAAATTTTGTTGTGCGTTTCGTTTCCGTTACTGCAATATGAGTGAATTGCTTAAAAACCTTTTAAAAATCACAAAAATTGAAATAAATAGTAACAAAACGGTAACAAAACGAACAAAAACAAAAATGATTTTTTTTCAAAAATTTGCGAAAAACAGAAATGAACCAAAACGGACCCTCCAAACGACAAACGACAAACGAAATGCAATTTTTTTTATTCGTGCCCATCTCTAGGTGGCATGGAAAGAGCTTTTGCCTGCCATGCGACATGCTCCTTGCCCCCCCACTTCCCTATCTGCTGGACCAGCCATGAGGAATTTGTGGAGGGGGAAGTGGGGGGCAGGGATTATGTCGGGTGCCAGGCCAACCCTGCCATCGCCATTGCCATCGCCGCCATTGCCACCGCCCTTGCCGCTGCCCTTGACCCCACCTCCACCAACCCCGCTGCCAAGACAAACCCCATCCCTGCACCTCCCTCCTCCACCGCTGCCACCACTAACGCTGAACCCGTCACTCTTGCTGCCCTTGACCTTGCCCCACCCCTGACCCCCCGCTGCCGCCGATCCCAACCCCCCACCCCGAACCCCACCCCCACCGCCATTACCACCACCATCCCTGAGGCTCCCACCACCAACAACAATGACCCTGCCCCTGCCCCCTCCATCACCCTTGCAGCCTTCACACCCTCCTCCCTGCTGCCGCCGATCTTGACTGCTGCTGCTGCTGCCGCCTCCGAGTTTGGGCACTCGGTGGCAAAAAGGTTCGCCATCCCTGACCTAAACCATTTAGTGCTGTATAGCTGATGAGCAGCACCTGATCTGAATTCAGCATGGAAACTAACTGGGGGCCAATGAAATTATGCCAAGACTGGAGATATATAGTCATATTTTTTGGTACCTGAGATCACTCTGGCTGCCATATTTTGAGTCTATTGAAGTTTTTATACTAACTTCAAAGGCAGCTTTATTCTGACTGCATTACAGTAGTCCATTTTAGAGATTACCAAAGTATGAACCACTGTTGTTAGGCATCTCTTCTTCAGATACGGACACAGCCAAAGATGATGAAAAACACTACTGGCTACAGCAGATACAGTAGCTGAACTTCCATAGAGACAGCTGGATCCAAGAGTACTGTATATCCAAACGGCAAATATAATCCTTCAGGGGAAGTGTAATCTCCGTCAAGACCAGGAAAATGTCCATCTAATCAGACATGATCCTCCCAGTGGTAGGATCTCCATCTTATCTGGATTCAGTTTCAATTTTCCTGGCCGTCATTCAGCCCCTATCTCTGCCAGATAGTGCTCAAAGACCTGAAGATAAAGAGTAGTGATACAGCTGTGTCTCATCCATGTATTAATAATATCAAACTCCACATCTCTGTATGACTTTTCCCATAACAGGCATACCAAGGGATAGACATTGTCAACCAAAGTTGTACTCTCTGAGAACGACTCTCAAGGAAGTCCTGGAGGAACTGATGAAGAGTGCCCCCAAATGCTAAATGTCTTCTCAACAATCATCTCAACTGTGGTCAATGGTATCAAAGACCACAGAAAAGTCCAGGAGGATCAGCAGGGTCGCAGTCTCTTTAAATTATATCCCAATTCCCAAAGGGAGGGCATGTGTTCTCTGCATCTAGCCTCCTCCCCTGGCCTCAGCTAAACAAGAACATGCCTGTTTTGAGGAAGAGGCAAATGGAGAAAAGTTCTCTCTCTCTCTCTCTCTCTCTCTCTCTCTCTCTCTCTCTCTCTCTCTCTGTGTGTGTGTGTGTGTGTGTGTGTGTGTGTGTGTGTGAGAGAGAGAGAGAGAGAGAGAGAGAGAGAGAGAGAGAAAGAGAGAGCTTTGTTCCTTTGTTCGAAGGACTGGGGTGTGAAACCCAACCCTCTGCTTCAGGTGTAGCTTTACAACAACAGCATTCCTACTGCTTCCTGCCTCATCTAAGACATATGTGCCTGGAGAAATTCATCTTGCTAAGAACTTTACACTTAAGATAAATCTCCTGGAAAACTCCATCTTTTGCCATGTCTGAACCTTTGGTACTTGCCTTGAAGAAGTGGAATTTATCAATGAAAGCTTGCAATGATGTTTTCCATTTTTTATCAGTGCCCTATAACGATATTGCCTGTAGCCTACTCCCCCTTCAGCCTCCCTCAGGAGAGGATCTTGCAGGGCAACCAACACAGTTTTGGGTCCATGGTGTGTTCTAAACCATGATTAAAATAGATCTAGACTGCCTGTTTCCTTCAACAATGTCTGCAACATCAGCTACTATCCTCTTCATCTACTTGCTCAAGAAAAGTACAGTATTTTCTATGTATAAGACCATTTTTTGTCTACAATTGATAGACTAAAATTGAGGGTCATCTTATACAGGAAGTAACAGGAAGTAAGTCAAAGCAAGAACTGTGTGGTTGTGAACCTATTATTTTGAGTTGGAAAAGTTGAAGTCTTATACATGGGATCATCATATAGATGGAAAAATACGGTATACAGTAGGATCCCTGAGATCCAGTTCTAAACCCCTTCCCCTTCCTGCAAGATGCTGAAAAATACATATAATAGCTCACACTAATTTTTAAAAATAGTGACTGCTCTACATAGCGAGGTTGGTAATATGAGTACCCAGGTCATGGGGGGGTGTAGCCTGCATAATTAAATTATAAACCTCCCAGAGAGTACTTTACATGCTATGGACTGGTATATAAGCAACATGCTTTGCTTTGCTTTTCCATGGGAACATCACATAATAGGTTCTTGGCCACTTAAAAAGTGTTTCCAGGGAGCGATAGAAAGCTGCAATCCCAGAGAGGAGCTGCTTGCTATTTATGTGATCAGGGACAGAGGGAGATATGCTGCTGGTTTAGTGACTATCAGGTCTAGAAGATCCAGGGGCAAATGTTTGAAGGCTGTCCCAAGTTCTAGTACTCAAGGTGCCCAGTCCAGCCTGCCCTCCACTCTAATTCTGGTGTACTATAGTTGAATGTCAGATCTGCCTCAATATCTCTCCCAGTACAGAAAATTATTTTTGGCTATCTACAGTTGCTGTTCCTCCCCACCCCCAAATATCTTATGGAAAAAAATAGTAATAATTCTTAGAAGACCAAACTAGGTGTCAGAAGGAGTGGGGAGTAAATAATTAATAGAGCCTTTACTACTATGTCTGCATGTAGGTTTTGTTTCCTTCTCCCAAACACTAAAGGGAAAAAACACCAGCTCAATCTTGCAAGCCTCCTAAAAGAGAAGAGGGTTGAAAATCATCCTTTACTTAATCATTGTTAGTAGTGAGATAATCCCTTTTGGGACTAAAGTTCTTTAGTCCTGTTCCACCTATGTTCTGAACCACTGCTAGGTGTAGAATTTTCTGACTCCAGCAATAAATCCTACAATTTATAACCTCTGCCTGCCTTTAAAAAGGCCCTGAAGACTCACCTCTTCAGGGAGGCGTTTGGCGACCTTCCTAGTTAGTTTTTTTTCTCTCCCCCGCGTTTACTGTGCTTGGGTTTTGCCTGCCATCTTGTTCCCTTTTTCTCTTGTTCAGTGCTTGTTACCTGTTTTTTTTATTGTAAGCCGCCCAGAGTTCCCTTTTGGGAAGATGGGTGGGGTATAAGATAAATAAATAAATAAATAAATAAATAAATAAATAAATAAATAAATAAATAAATAAATAAATGTGCTTGTCCCTTTAATCTATATGTATCAATATGAAACACATGAGGTGCTGACAAGTTATATCAGGCTAAGTTCTTGATCAGTAAACTCTTAAAATGCAAACCTACATACATTTAATCAGAGCTAACACCATGTATGTATCAATGTTTACTAGATCTCAGGGAAATAGCAGAAATCTTGGTGAAATTCGGTGTTTTTCGGGGTCCTAAGGCAGAGAGGCAAATCTTGGAGAAAGTGGTACTGAAAACAGAAGAGTTTGATTTTTATGGACCATCGCCCATTCCCAGCTGGCATCAGGACCCACAGGCAAAGCATCAAAGTCTTGTATCTGTGTGGTGCTTCTACAACACTGGTGCACCAAAAAGCCAAGACAGGAGATCGGACTGGATAGAGTGCTAGTGGGTAGGTGCACTTGGACTCATTGTGTCATTTGGACAAAGTTGTGGGTTGGAGACCAGCATGGTGCCTTGTGAGCCATCTTGTTACACAAGCCCTGGCAGGGGTGGTACAAGGCCTGGGGGAGGGCAACCCTCCCCGTCAGCTGGTGATCACCATTCTTGAAGCCCTAACATTGTGTCATTATGCGTGCTCGATATAAGGCTGCACATATTGAGGGTTATAGCAGAACTGCTGCAACTATGGAGTGCACTTTGTAGTTCCGCTGGTTGCCTAAAGATGACATTGCCAAGCACAGCAATGCTCTCTCATCTCACTTGGTTAGCAAGGTTTTACCTGAATTTGGGGCCAGTTTCTTCTCATATCTGCTTTCACAACTGGCTGGCACAGAAACCCTTCTGGCTCCCCTTGCAAACCTTTTCTCTCCCATCTCAAATGAACAGGTCCATGTGGCATCTCACGCACCTTCCCTGTTGTCTCAGATTTTGATTCTGAAATCTCTGAGAATGAGATTTCGCTTCTTTAGTAGCCCCTTGTAGTTTACTGCCAAGAAATGATCATAATATTGCTACGTTATAGTGCATTCCGATGTCTGCTTCAACAGAAGCAAATCTCGTTGTAGTCAATGAGGACTAGTTTCCTGAATGTATAAATAGGATTGCTGCCCTGCTGTAGATTGATAGAATGGGTCAAAAGATAATTCTGTTCCAGTCATTTCTGGTAAGGAAGGTGGACCATAACTAAAAACAGTATAATTGGATTGTGTGCACGCTAATGATACACTTGTAGGAGCAGATTTTATTTTTATCAGCAAAAGCTTAGAAGTACATTTAAGACTTGCCTATTAATTAATTAAATGACATTACCTAAACTGCAGTCCTAAATATAACTGCTAGGGAGAAAACCCCACAAAACGCAGTGACAACTCTTCATGTAAATATGCATAGAATTGCACTAGCGCTCATTCAATAATTTATATTTCACTTATATACTGCTGAAAGATCTACGCAGCTTGCTTTGTGCTCAGCCAGCATCAGCCCAGCTGATTCCCTGTTGAGGTACAAGTCCAAAACATTCCTGTACATTTAGCCATTTATTTATTTATTTCAAAATGTCTCCCATCTTCTGAAAGTTGGCCTTCCTGCATGGTACTACATAGTGTTGGTGCATACGCATCGGAAACGAAATGCATCACCAACTCTCCACTCAGAAATGTCACTTCTAAAAACGCTGGGGACAAAGCTAAACCTTGACAGATGACAACTCCAGTCAAAAGACAAATATATATATATAAGTAAATAAGGACAGTGAGTTACCAGGGATAAGAAGCAGAAGAATCTAAGGACTGTCTTTGGTACATTAACAGAGACCGTTCGGTGCATGAAGCTGTGCTGAGTCAGACAAAGAAGCCAGCCACTGACGCAACCAGGCTCACAGAAGGTGCTGCTGCTGGCGGCTGGCTTTCGCTGTTGCTAAGAGTGTGGGCCCTTGTTTGCATTGCATTGCACTGCCCCCGCCTGTGTATTGGAGGCACTGAAGAGAACGGCAGGCATTGCAAAGCACAATAGACACCGTAAACAAGATATTATGTTTTTAGTCAGGTCTCAACATACTGCCCATTCAGAAAAAAAAAAAAGAATCCACAGCTAGGCCTTTCCTAACGTACAATGGCGCCAAAAACATGGAGCAGCACCTTTCATCTGATAAGTGCGCCATTACTATGAGCTATGTTTAAAAATGCACGAGCGGGCAAGAGCGCATCGCAATGATGTTGTTGCATCTGAGCAGCTGCATTTACCCAGAGTCATGGTCGGCTTCTGTTGCTGTCAGACTGATGTGCGTTCTCCTGCAGTCGCTCTCTCCTGCAGCAAAGGACTGCAGCGGAAAGGAGCTCTGCTTGAGAGCTTTTCAAGGTAGTGAGGCTGGCGTTGCTCTGAATAAAGACAAGTAAGCATGACACGGGCTTGCCACTGGAAAACAAGAGTACTCTTCACCTCTCGCACAGCGGCTGCTTAATAATTTGTATTCCTGATTCCCCCCCTCCCCTCAACAAACCTTACAGCACTGGTGACAAAGAGATGTTTTAATTCCCCTCCATATAAGGGCTGGTCAAGAGAACGTCTCGGTTCCCAAAAAAAAACCCCAACCCCAGAAAGTGAGTGAGTTTACAGAACTCCACGACTAACAAGTAATATAATGAAAATTATATCCCAGACAAAGAAGGAACAAGAACAAGACTAAGGAGGGAATTCGGTAAGCAAAACAAAACAAAACAAAACAAACCTAGGCAAAAATATCAGTAGGAAAAACGGCATGCCTAGGGGCAATTGGGTAGCATCCCCCCCTTCTTCCATGACACCAACCATCATGCAACCAACAGCCCAACCAAATATGCCCTTTCTGCTTTGAACTGAGGAAGTTAAGAAGCAAAGCACCACAGTCATCTGGGCATGCTCACGACTGCTTGCTTGGGTTGCACGAGTCCAGTACGATTGAGGCTTTCCTACCCAGCTGCCCAAAAATTGTGGTGTAGTTTTCTCAAGACGCTTCACTGTGGCTGAAGCAAGGGTATGGGTGGGGCTCTTGAGAGCCTTCTTGCTGCTCCAAACTAATAAGATTTTTAATCCAGAACCTTCAGTCTATTCAGCAGACTTTAAAGCTACATATGCAACTGAAGGGATTAGCCTTGCTAAATCAACTTTAATACAATGACTCGACAGTGCTTGTCCACCTAATTTCAGATGGCTATGGACCAGTAACATACTGAGGTACTTTTCCTGCATGGGTTAGTATCTTAGCAAAGTGCAGATGCAGGTACCACAAAACAGGTTTTCTTTGTATGGCTGAGAGTTTGAAAAACTCTCCAGAATCTTTAAGATGGTAAAATTCCAACCACTATATATGGATCTGACAGAGACAGGAATGTCCCTATGTTACTGAAGTGTATATCACTACTCCTTAAAAGCTCATAGGTAAAGGTAAAGGTTCACTCTGCACATGCATGATAGTTGTGTCCAACTCTAGGGGTGGTGCTTATCTCCGTATTCAGGCCAGAGTGCCAGTGCTGTGCAAGTCTGTGGCCATGTCGCCAGCATGGCTGCAAGGAAACACTATTTTATCTTCCCATTTTTTTACAGCAGTACCTATTTACTTGAATTTACTTTATTTTCAACTGCTAGTTTGGCAGGAGCTGGGGTTAACAGCGGGAGCTCACTTCGCTGTGTGGCACCCAGGATTCAAACCGCTGAGCTGCCAAATTTGCAGCTGACAGTTTTCAGTGCCCTAGCCTGCTGAGCCACCACACCATCCCTAAAAGCTCATATCTCTGTCTTTTTTTTTAAGTTACAGAGGGTATGACCAAAGAGCAGAATTTTCATGGGATCTGTAGTTTGCTTCCGTTTTCCTTCTTCAGTTCAACAGCAAGTTTGTAGTGCCACACCCATTCAAGTGTTCCCAGCTGCAACTATTTGCCTGAATTAGTACGCCTTCTATAAATTTTGCCCTGCTATTAATCCAGCTGGCACATTTCAAAGTCATTAAGCTTTTATTATTACTGAAAAAGTGTAACTGGGGCTAAACAATTGATCATGTTAAACGTGCTTCTTAAGTCTGTCTTACTGAGAGGATATGAAAAAGAAAAATACTCTGGATCAACAGAAGAAGAAGAAGAAGAAGAAGAAGAAGAAGAAGAAGAAGAAGAAGAAGAAGAAGAAGAAGCAGCAGCAGCTTGAGATTCACAAGTCAAACACACGTGCATGTCTCTTGCAAATGACAGTTCCCACTCCATCCACAAAGCATGACTCCTCTGTCTTTAAATAGAAAGCTGGTATCAGTTAAATTTTTTCTCATCCAGATATTCAGTGATGTGAAAGATTTACTGTAAGCTATAGAATCCGTTGTTAGCGTTGGGACTTAGAAGTGAGAGATTAAGTCCTACTAAAATGATTAGCTTGGTAGAAACCAGGAGGCGTTTTACTCATAGATGTCCCACTGCTGGCTATGGTGGTGCAGAATTCATCCCTTCCCATACAATGGCAGCACTGTGGGAGCCATGCTGGGTGATGGAGTTGCTTTGCATAACTCTTTATCCACCTGGGCTGAAAAGAACCAAAAACTGTACTTAAAATCGTTCTGCGGGAAAGTCACAATTCCTTTTCAAAGGGCACTTAATTGGGAATTGACATCAAACAGTTAACCCTGAGCCAGAACGCTAGCAAAAAACTTGAAAAGATACCTAAGCCAGGGGTGTCCAAACTTTTTGCAAGGAGGGCCAGATTTAGTGGGGTGAAAATGTATGGGGGCCAACCATTCAGCTGCATTAGGACATGCAAGGAGATTGGGGGGGGCACTGCAGCAATGGAGCCAGGGGCAGGTAGGCTGGGCAGGTGGCTGGAGGGATGGACGGAGACAGGGAAGGCAGGCAAACCATAAAACTGCAAGCTGATTCTCCATCCGGTATGGGGAGGGTCCAGCTAACAGGGATGCATGACAGGCTGAGCTGGCAGGAAGAAGAGGCTGTGGGGCACTCAGAATTTGAAAACAGGCAGCATTTGGCCCCAGAGCCTGGCTTTGGACATGCCTGGCCTAAGCCAAACATCTACTCTTAGCAGGGTGATCAGTATCACCAGACCAAAGCCATGCTCATTGGGGATTCTGGGTGCTACAGTCCCCAAAATTAACTATTCCCAAGGAAAAGGTAGTCCTTTGGGGGGAAAAAACTGCAGTATTGCAAATAGCCATGAGTTAATTGCAGGCAAGATTAAAATGAAATTTCAGGAAGTTATACTGAAGAATGACATAATTATTATCACTAGGCGTTAGAAACTATGGCTAAGGAGTGGACTATCCAGGAACTTTATGGCTGCCAGCGTAACTTTAGCTTGCGTATTATCTGTGAGCTGCAGAACTTAAGCTATTTAAATCACGTTTCAAAGTTATTTGAATAACTTCAACTTTTGATTCTGAGTTCACACTGAGAAGGTATGCATTGCTAACTTATGTATGAAGGAAATCTGTCCCACTACCTCAGCAGGACTGGATAGCTTAGTGAGTTGGATACTTGGCTATGGAACGAAGAGGCTGGGAGTTCAGTTCCTCACAGTTCCTCCTGCAAGTAGAGCCAGCCTGTGTGGTCTTGGGCAAGCTGCACAGTCCTAGAGCACACTTTGAAGAAAGGAATGAATATGTTGGAGTACTATATACAGTAGGACCCCCATATCCGCTGATTCATTTATCCACGGTTGGCAGAGGAAAAAAGTAAATAAATAATTCAGCAACTGCAAAGCAAGCTACTGTCACAAACAGCAGCTGTAAAGCAAGCTACTGTCGTAAAACAGAAACCATAAAGCAAGCTTCTGTCACAAACAGAAGCTGTAAAGGAAGCTACTGTTGTGTTTAGATTTAGATTTAGATGTTTGTTACTGACATTGATGTTATGTATTGTTATTGCTCTGCAGGCAATGATCAAAGAAAAACAAAACAAAAGACACAAAACATGTGGCACCCTAAAGACTAACTTTCATATTTTAATGAAATGTTTCAAGGACACATCCACTTCTTCAGACATACAGCAGCAGTTGTTAGCCACCCAGAGTGGCTATATGGCCAGATGGGAGTGGGATAGAAATATAATAAATACATAACATATACTGCAAATAGTATTCTCAGTAAACTTGCTATAGTGTTAGTTACTGTACTGAAATAGTAGAAATGATATTGTTTACCACAGTCATCAGAATGCAATCCTATATCAAGATATACAAACATACTGTGCTGTTTCAGGAGAAATATGCATGTTAAGGGCCCTCTTCCCTTTAGTTGTATTATCTGTTACCACTGTTCTTAGCACCACAAAGCTATTTCTGTTCTGACTTCTCTTGAAGGTCATGTTTCAAGATATTCTCTTGGTAGGTACTACTGATTATGTCTTATGAGTCCAGTACATTTCAGATAATGCAGAGAAGAGGGAAAAGGTCTGATCTTGCTTCTTAAAGCAGAGATAAAGTAAAGATGATAGATTCATTTGCCTTTTGAAGATCATAGGTCTTCAAATACAAGGACAGTAGACACCGAAGGAGCCTCCATGAAGACTGTGAATATGGTTGGTCAATGAGAGAATCCGTGGCTGATCCGCCCACCCCAGAAGTACTACTGGATTGCTTCTGACATGAACGAATGAATGGAAAAACAAGAAGACAGCTGCAAGCATTAAATTGGAAGCGACGCAGCAATTATAGGAAGAGATAAGATCAGGCTGTCTAATTTTAGGTTGTCTCAAAAAAAATAACAACACTATTTATAGGAATACCTGGGGGGAAAACAAGCCCAGTGACCAAATTTTAGCTTAGTCATGGCTAAGGAAACTAAACATTGGTTTAGGGTGATCTTGTCTTCACAGATTATGGTACAAATTCACTGTGCCAAATATTGATTTACTTCTCTTCCATGAAGCAGATGGAAGCAGCCACCTCAGGTAACAGATTTTGGATTTCATGGAAGGGCAGCAAATGGTTAGTTATTCACATTCTTATTTTCCCACCAGTGCTGATGGGATTTTCTGCTTCACCTGACCAAATACCTCGACCTAGTTTGGGCACACAATTTGCTACTCAACCACAAGACACAAAGTGCTTCAGCACCCCAGTTTTAGAATCTCCTTTTCAAAAATAGATTTCCAAATGATACAGACTGTGGTTTGGTATGATGTTTGGGTTTTCAGAGTAACTTTACTATAGATCGGATACTCAGTCTTCAGAAATGTTTTAATGATTACTGCTGGAGGAAAACCCCCCGAAAATGAAAATAAACACAGAGCTTCATTTCAGATGTTCAAATCAAGGATGTGATTCTATACCACCATCCCTGGTCTGATGAGGTATCTGGCCTCAGCCTGCAGCATTCAAATCAATTTAGATTTTGTAGAAGGTGAACTAAACAATACCGAATGAAACATGACATAGGCTGCAAAATGGGACATAGATGCTTTTACAGAGAAAAAAATCCAGCTGAATTCTTCAATCTCCCTCTAAAAGCTATCCATCAGTGCTATGAGGTTTGTGCTGAGTTTTCATGGCTGTCAAATATCATTCAACATAGTTCTCCTTCTGTTTTACAGTGGCATTCAATTCAAAGTGACAACTACGAAAAGCTGCAGAATATAAAGCAAACTGGTTTGGGATGCTTTAATCCCCAAGTCTTATCTAGAGAAACAGAAACCAAGAAATGGGATAGCTGTTGATCTATAAAGCCAATTGTTATTCTTGTTGGGCAATATTATGGTCACACTATCTAAGCGCCTGGAATAGGAACTAGCAAGCCACTCCAGTATTCCTGCCAAGAAAAACTCCATGGACCTGGGGTCATGAAGAGTCGGTCACAACTGTAACAAAACAACGACAACATCTAGACATAGTATGTGGAAAATGTGTTCCAAGAACAGTCATCTAACAATGGAATTATATGGCTGAGATTTAGGAGTAAATTGCAACTCAAGTAGGTCAAATTTTGTGAGTCAATTCCACCACAAGTTCCACTGATTCTATGGGCCCACAGTTCTTGTGATTTACTATTGGATTTCAGACTACAAAGTATTGTTGTTTCTTTGGGTAGTAGATAACAGTTCATGCACACTTAATCACTGATTGTTCTGATTTAATGATAAGCTTTATAGCCATTCTCTTATTTTGCATTACTGCTTCTGAACCTGTTTTTTCCTGTGATAATCCAGAAGATATGCGACCAATAGTGCAACGCAAAAAGTAAATTTCAATTAATATCTGCTTCACAAACGACCAGACAGAATCAAAACACAAGCTCATAGATTCTAGTTTAAGGTAACACTGTGGACAATTTCTAGTGGGCCTCAGCAAGAGACTCACACAGATCAGCACAAATCAGGAAAAGGTACTATTGTGGCTTCATAGTGCAGATCAGTCCTGCATCTGGGCCGCATGAAATCACAATGTTCTCTTTTTCCCCTCTGTTGGTCAACATGAAGTCACTTTGGCCAGTCTCTTTTTAAGACACTTAGTATCAGTCAGTCAATCTCTCTGTACTTGAAGAAGGAACAATGCCTTTATGTCTTTTGTGCAGCAGTTTCTTCAACTGTTAAATTAGCTTATTGCCTTTTAATCTTAAGTAAAGACTTATTTAATTTATTTACTGTGTTCATTTTGTTTAGAGATTTGTTGTTGTTGTTATTATGGTTTTACTGTATTAATTTGGTCTTAGTTTTATTTAACTGTATTTTGTATTTGTAAGCTGACCAGAGAGGCATGATGGTCAGATGGTTGGAGTATAAATCTAATAAATAAATAAATGCAGTCTATTTTTAAGAAACATCTTAAGACGTGGCTATTTAGGAAGGCTTTCCCTGGTTATTAGTTTTAGCCGTTATGTCTCACTGCTCGTTTTCTCCCTTGTGTATTCTGGTCTATTTTTGCTTGTACTGATCTTGATTGTCTCAGTGTTGATACTTAGCTTATTGTATTGTAAAATTTTTATATACGGTATTATTATGTTTAATGGATGTACCTGTTTGTTTAACCCTGTAAACCACCCAGAGTGGCCATTGTTGCGATATGGTGCGATATACAAGTAAATAAATAAATAAATAAATAAATAAATAAATAAATAAATAAATAAATAAATAAATAAATAAAAAGGCAGAAATGAGAGTATGGAGGGCATATCCAGCTATCATTCACGAGCAGCCTATAGTACATTGGAAGCACTAAAATATTGGAGGTAGGCAAAGATAGGGGTGCCGTGCTTAAAATATGACAACTGCAGAGTCTGCCACAACTGGGCACAGTCCGAGTGACAAACACCAAAGAGGGAAGAAATGCTTCTAGCATCCTGTAATCTTCCTTTTTGAGACAAGCTGTAGGAGTGTTTGATGGCCTCTCAACTCCAGGTACACTTGGTTATTGCTAATTATTTGGATTCTTTCAACCATATTCTGGCCTGGATTTGGGACAAAAACTGCCTCTATTATGCTAGAAAATGGATGTGAAAAGTGTGGCTTGGCTTATTATTTTTCCTGGAAGTCTCATCAGCTTTTAATACCTTGCACTACAGGATCACTCTGAGCCATCTCATCATGGTTAACTTTAGGAGGTAGTATGGCGTCAAGAGAGTTACTGATCTTTTCTGGATTTTTGGTCTCAGAAATTAGTGCAGGTGGAGCTTGCCCCAGCCAAAAGATTCTGGCTTGTGCATTGTCTCGTGATTCTCTTTTGTCACTCATGCTATTCAATATTTTCATGAAACTAGCGGGAGACATCTGGAGGTTTGGGAGGCAGTGTCTGTTGACACAATGTGGAAATTACACACTAGATTTAACATATTAATTTTAAAATCATAACTTTTCTGCCCAGAGAAGGACAAGCTGGCTGGTTCAGCTAAAGAGTAACATTTTTAAAAAAGATTGGTACCCTTAACATATTGTTCAAACTCTTCACCATATGTGGATGGCATACTGGTAGTTACCTACTCATTCCAGGGAGGCTGAAGATCTCATAGTGGAGTGGCTATGGGTGACTGGGGGCAAACAAGCTGAAACTTAATCAGGGAAATGGAAGTGATTTAGAGATAGAAAAAGATTAATCTGGGTAGTTGTACACAACCTGTCCTAGATGGGGCTGCAACTCCCCTAAAATATAATATTTGCATTTCACGGTTCTCTTGAACTTGAGGCTATATATGTGAAAATACAGGTAGAAGTGATTGCCAGGACCATAGCCTGCCTGAAAACAATGGGTCTTCTTAAGCAATTGATTCTGTTATATTTCTCAGCTCAATGAAAGGCATTGTTTTCATCCTAGGTGACTAGGTTTCCCAAAGGACTGGTTTGATTATTTTATGATTTTTGTTGTTAGTTATTTATTCATTGTAGATTAACAGTTGTGTTTTAATGTTTTATGGGAGGTTTCCTATCTACCCTAAAAGAGAGTCTACAAATATTCTAATTAAAGGAAACAAATAGACGGCACCTCCAAAATAGATGCCATTCAGTAAATGCCCCCAAAGGGGCAGATTAAGGGAGAAAAGAACAGGCCAGCTGGCAGAAGATGGGTTGGTGGACCACCAACAACAGAGAAGAGAGACAGGTATTGTTTGGTACCCCAGATTTGGTGGAAGCGCACGCCTTGGTGGGGCAAAAGTAGGATAGCTGGTTGTAGTTCTTGAATACAGAAAACAGAATGTATGATTAAAGAGAAGGAAGGAGAAGCCCAGTGGAGGGAACAGCATTTAGACAGTAAGAAGGTAGCACTGAGAGGATTATGGCAGCTCAGAAAATGCAAGCAATAGAAAGTTCACATCAAAAAATACTACCTTCCAGGTTTTCGGGGATTAGGAAGAAAGAGGTAAGAGGGAATACTCAGAGATAATTTTAAAAAGTAAAGCCTCACGAAAACAACAGTATACTTAGGAAAAGCTATGGAGGAATTAAGGCAGAGGTAGATAGAGTGTGGCCCTACCATTATTGGACTGCAATTCTCATCAGCCCTAGCCATCAGAGTCAGTGTTGAGGATGCTGGGAGTTATAGTCCAACAGCATCTGAAAAGTCACATTTTGTCCAATCCTGATTTAAAGAGACCCTAACCTTAACCCTAACCCTAACCCTAACCCTTAACCACCACACTAATTGGTCATAAGCAAAACTTCTAAAACATGTCCAATCAGACTCATGGCCCTCTTAAAGAAAGAGGCTATCCAGATTTTGCATACATGTAGGAGAACCCATACTTAGTTGCTAGGTCATGTTGATAGTCTGACAACCTGCCTTATTTCCAAATTTTTGTGAAAACACAGGAGCAGATGGGAGAAATATATGCAGCAAATAAGCAAAGGAAAAAAAATCAGGTTTGTCATAAGTGGTGTTAAACTGAATAGATAAATTGGAAAATTGGAAAAATGAGATATTTTGACATTTCCCTCTTAATAGTTGACTGGCTGGATTCCTCAACAACTTCTAACCATTCACAGACAATTAAAGTTCAGTCTATAGATTCCATGGTTAGAGAACATAATACGCTGTTGAATGAGAAACACAGAAAGGGAATTGCAGGGTCTAAGAAAACTGCTCCACTGGTTTGCTTGATGAGCAAACCCTGAGGAAAAATATAGAAAAGGATTATGTCTTGTGAAGTTTCTCAGTAATCCAGGTGAGTTTATCTGGAAGTTGAGTCATGGCAACTGGACTTCTTTTTCTTGAGAGATTGAAAATGTTTCACTGCTCCTCCAAACAGCTTCGTCCATGGAGGTGCAGGTACTTTAGGTCCTGCTAGTTGCAGTCATTTTTCTTGTTACTTTTGGGTTAGGGTTAGGGTTAGGTTAAGGTAAGAGATGGTTAACAAGACATTTTTTGTTCTTGCTGCTGCTATCTCTATGCAGTTTACTGACACAACAACTTGATTTGGGTAACACTACTTTCAATATATAGTCTTTTAAAAGTAATTCAGTATTTTCTTATTTTACAAAAATCAGATTTCTAATATTTGGCTTACGAAAAGAGAGCCAATACTTCAGCCTCGGTTAGGATGTTTATAAGCCATTTTTAGCTTATTTATATGTCTGCAGGGGAGGAGAAGAGGTGCTTGTGTGTGAAATGCCCATGAAGGCAATCTCCATAGATCCTGGATCCCTGTCTCTTTGCCTTCCGGCAACTATGATATATATAAATCTAACCTTCATATTCTGTCTTTAACTGTTCTTGAGTTCTTGCTTCAAAGTGAGACAAAAAAAAGTTAAGTTACATAGATTGCAACCCTGGAGTAGAATAAGTGATTGTGGAAAAACCTTAATTTCTCTCTCTCTCTCTCTCTCTCTCTCCCTTAATTTTTCTGTGTGTGTATGTGTGTGTGCGTGTGTGTGGCTGGTTGGTGACCAGTTCTGAAAGGAGGCAGTTTTCATGTTCCCAGATGGGACCTAAACTAGGAAAACTCATTTTCATTGTTCTGAGAAGCTTTACAATCTGATTAGCTGAATGTTTTAGTTTAAATAGTTGTTTGGGTATAGTTGTGTTGGTATAGGACTGAGAAATAGCTGAGGGTAATAACTATGGTAACTATAATTTACAGATGCTTATAAGTAAATCTGGTTTGGCCAGAATAGTACTTAAGGTGTTTGGATGAGGTAAAGAAAAGTTATTCAGAAGCTTCCAACAGCAGACATTTCTCTTATATAAATACAAGACTAGGCTACAGGCCTATAGGGCACTAATAACAAATAAAAACCATTGGAAGCTTTCGTGGACAATTCTTCAAAGCAAGTACCAAATGTCCTGGCAAGATGTGTTTTGCCAGGAAGTTAATCTTAGATGTAAAGTTCTTGGCAAGATGTTTTTCACCAGGCAGATCTGCCTTGGATGAGGCAGGAAACAGGAGTGCTGTTGTCAAGTTGTATCTGAAGCAAAGGATTGGGTTTCACATCCGTCTTTCAAACAAAGGGGAACATGTCATGAAGACCCATGAACGCCCAGATTTATGTAGTTATTCAATAGAGTTAATGTAATTCTCAAAAAAAAAGCGGGAACCAAATTAAGTGACAATATTCTTTCTGCAAATATTATTCCTGTTTTAAAATTGTTGTACAACAAAACAAAACAAAGCAAAAACCACCCCAAGTGACAACATATCATTTTACAGCAAACTGGCTGTCAAGAAACTTTGAAGAGCTGATGGTAAAGACAATGGTGGTTACTTCATGTCCTTCCTCGAGCTGAGGTGAACTTGCCTCCGTGTTGAAATTGGTTTTCAACACGGATCGAGAAGCGGATTGAAAAGATTCCCGAGCTCCAGGACGGGAATCTCTCACCCCGCTTGGAGCGCAGTTCAGGGGGTGCGGTTGGGGTGAACTCGGATTGACCCCACAAGGACGTGAGTTTTCGTTCCTTCAAACTCGGATGGACCCCACAAGGACGTGAGGTTCCGTTCCTTCGAACTCGGATGGACCCCACAAGGACGTGAGGTTCCGTTCCTTCGAACTCGGATTGACCCCACAAGGACGTGAGGTTCCGTTCCTTCGAACCGGTCTCCAGCGGGGCCGCAACTGCAGCGAGAGGGATGTGAAGTATCAGCCAATGAGTCTGATTACCCTGGTGTACAGCAATCTGGAGTTCCATAGATTCAGAAGGAACCATGATGCTTCACTGTAATTTCTTTTTCAATAATTTCTGGAAAGGGGGCTATGTTTATTGATTTATTTACTTTGTTTAGAATATTTTTACCCGACCTTTCTCCTTAGAAAGACTCAACTGCAGCAACAAACACAAAAAAAATATTTTAATGCCTTAAGGCAGGCATGTCCAAACTTTGGCCCTCCAGATGTTTTGGACCACAACTCCCACAGACCTTTGCTTGGAATTCTGGGAGTTGTGGTTCAAAACATCGGGGGGGGGTGAAGTTTGGACATGCCTGCCGTAAGGGTTAACAAATAGAGAGACTTTTAGAGTGGTACCTCAGCTTATGTATTTAATCTGTTCCAAATGAATGCTCTTAAGTCGAACTACTCTTAAATCGGGGTACCTATCTAAAAAAAATGAAAGAAATAAGTTAAAATATCAAAAAAATGAAAAACAAATTGTAAGTCAAGCAGACCATATCTAAAATTTGTAAGGCGGCAGTTAAAATGCCAACAGTTTTCCGTTCTTAAGTCGAGTTGCTCTTAAGTTGAGCTGCTCTTAAGTCAGGGTACCACTGTATTGCTATTCTACGTTGTAAACCGCCCAGAGTAGCCTTAGGGCTAGATGGGTGATATAAAGTTGAATGAATGAATGAATGAATGAATGAATAAATAAATAAATAAATAAATAAATAAATAAATAAATAATCTTATTTGACATATTTTTGTGAGAGGCATGAGAAAAAGTACCCCTAAAGAAGTAGGCTGCAATTTATGAAAGCCTATATTACATATAACTTATTTCTCTTGAATATATACCAAGGCTTGCGATTCTCTTTTTTTAAAAATAATTCTTTCTCTACAGTTCTCTACCCGGAGCACTAGAAACTGATGTAATACTCGAGAGCTAGGCATTGATTCCCAATCCAGGTACCGGTAATACAAAACAAATGCCTGTGAAAGCAGATTGTTCCAGATATCTGTTCCCAGCAGGTTGAAGAGGTCTGTGTGAAAACAGGCTCCATGCACAGTGGTACCTTGTATAAAGTAATTAATTCGTTCCAAATAAAATTATGTTAAGCAAATTTTCCTTTATACAAATTCCCATAGGAATGCATTAAAATGGAGTAATTCCATTTTTATGTTGTACAGATTTTCCCCATAGGCAATTATGTTAAGCAAATTTTCCCTATCTCCGAAACTTTTTGTGTTGTACAAATTTTACATTATACAAGCTGTTTGTTATACAAGGGTCCACTGTATTTAGTTTGCTTTAACACCCCAGTAGCTCTAGTTTCAAACAAAGCTTAAATCTTGTTCAGCTTTTCTGGAGGGACAGCAGAGCCTGCCTCCCTTTTATTGCCAAATAAAAGATTTTCGCTTCAGTCATGTTTTTAGCAAGCCAAAGCATGCACAACCCAGCTGCTCTATACTGTGCTGGGTGAGACCTTTGGATTCTACACAAGAGATTGTATTGGGATTGGTTCATGGGAATGAATAGAGAGACATACTGTATTGCCAAATCCCTCTCAACGGCTGTATGGTTTGGTTTCCACAACTTTTTTTCCTGAGAGTGTTATAAAAAACTAAGATGGACCCAATGAGCGTTTATGTGAGAGAAAGAGATTTGAATCAGGCAAGCCATCATTGATTGGCTGTTCATAGGCTCTGGCAACCTCTCATGGATGTCAGGTGCTAATGCCAAGAATACTGATAATGACATCTCTAGCCAATATACCAAACAATTCGCCTATTTGCATTTTTTAAAAGGATATCCCATGTGTTTTAAATTTTTGAAGTTCTGTCTGTAATCCAGATGGGTATTTTCCTTAAATGTTTGTCTTCAAGTAATCTTGTGCTTCTTTTAACATCTTATTTAAAAGTATGATGTGATTCCCTCCTTAAGAAATTCTCTTCATGTATTTTAAGGAGGATTGGGATACAGAGGTAAACTGATTCCTGCATGTATCCCTTTATCCACTTTATTCAGACATTTAGCATGATTACTCTGAAGGGAATGCATTAGGAAAATGCTTCTCTGCTCAATTCAAGGTGTTAGAATAATAGAACAGTGAAGTTGGAAGGGGCCTACAGGGCCATCAAGTTCAACCCCCTGCTCCATACAGGCCCTGCTCCATGCAGGAATAGAAATCAAAGGACATCTGCCAGGTGGTGGTCCAGATTTCTCTTGAATGCCTCCAGTGTTGGAGCACTCATCACCTCTCAAGGGGGTGACTTATAAAAGCTCTAACTGATTTGGTATCTTGGTACTTTTCAGATCGTCTCTCCTAAAAACCGGTTACTTGTGTCACCCACTCCTCACAGATCTTTCTTCTTAGAGTGTCAAAACTAAAGGGTGGAGGCCAAGAAATAAATAACCAGGAATTGGGTCTTCTTGATCGTAAACCCACCTCTCTGGAATTCTCCACCATCAGATGACTTCCAGGCCCCATCTTGCCTTGCTTTCAGAAAACTTATAAAGCAGAACTCTATAAAGAGGCCTTTCCAAATATCCTGTCCCTTTAACTGGTTTCTCTTTCCCCCCCTTCAGAACTTATAGTATGTATATGTATCTGACCTGATTTTACTTGATTTTATTTGACGAATTTACATGGCCATACATTACTTTATCATTTTCTCTACATTTTTATATATTAAATTATTTTGTTGCGTTGTATTGTTGGGGGACATAATGTTGTTATGAGTTAAAGAGAAATCTAACACTGTAATATTTTATGTTAAATCTGTATAAATGTACAGTCATTCATTATGAATTTCTATATGTTTACTTTTGTGATTGGATGGGTTCACTAATACAAGAAATTCTGTCTGTAGTGTCCTCTGTTAAATTATTCTGCAGTACTTTGAAACTTGTTTGCTATATGCTTTTCCATCTATGCACATTACTAGTTATTAAAACATAGTTGGCTTTAAAAGATGCTTGGCTAGTCCAAAGTTTGAAGACGCTTCACATTAATTGCCATGTTCACAGGAACATACATACATACATACATACAATGTGCGTGTGAATTCAAACAATACATGTTGGTGTGCAAACTGCCTAGGTGCCCTAAGCACATCTGATCTCACCTAATTTCAGAAGCTAACCAGGGTTGGCCCTGGTTAGTCCTTGGATGGGCGACCACCAGGGAATACCAGGTGCTGTAGGCGCCTGGAGTAGAAACTGGCAAACCACTCCAGTATTCCTGCCAAGAAAACTCCATGGACATGGGGTCATGACTGTAACGACGCAACACACACACACACGTTTGTGTGCATGAATGCCACTTTGTCAGAGTCTCTATTAACGTCATATAAGGGAGTATGGTGCTCTATTTATTTGTTACTTTTAACTTATACCCCATCTATTTAGTGACAAACCACTACTCTGGGCAGCTTCCAGAAAATAACAAAATATACTTGTAAAAAAGTGAACATATAAAAGCAAAAAGCCCTTCCGAGAAGCTTGCGCCTGCATAAAACTGCAACAAATTAATATGTTAACCTGTAACTATCTACAGTACTTGGATAATTCTATGAAGGAAAGTTATTTTCACTATAGATAGTTTAAAAGAAGAATAGCAATAGGCTGACTCCAAAGAATCTGTCCTCTGAATGGGGGAAAAAAATTCCCCCTTTCTTTTGAAGCTTCTGACCCAATACAGAAATCCTTTGTAGTTTCAAAATTTTCAAAAATATATTTTTTTTTGCACTGCAGCTCCCAGAATCCTAAGTCATCAAACCACACACAGGGGAATTCTGGGTTATATACTGTATTTTTCTGTCTATAAGATGTCCCATATATAAGATGTTCCCATATATAAGACTATTCCAAACCAAAATTACAGTGTTGCAACCATGCAGTTCTCATAAGACGACCCTCAATTTTTAGTCTAACAATTTAAGACACAAATATAGTCTTATAGATGGAAAAAATACTGAAACCAAACAAGTAATGTTTCCACACTTTAGGTAATTTTCTCTGAAGGGCTACACAATTGAGTGTGTATAGTATCTCCTCGCTAGAATACTTAACATATCTCCACTGCAGCTTTGGCGAAAGCTTGTCCCGCTGGTGCACTTGAGCAAAGCATTCCACATTTTCTCTGCTGTTGTGACCCTCGTACCATCCCTTATGCCAAACCATTACTCTGGCTCCCAGTAACAGCTTCCCAGAGGATGCATTTAAGAGGAAGAGACAGGCAAGACCTATAGATGAGCTTCTTGGGGTGCTAGACACTGGGAATTACGAATTTCCATCTCTTGGCCGTTTTTGATCTAGATGGGAAGAAAGATTGCTGTCTAGTCTTCACAACACCTTTCTCTTCGGGTTTTGTGCTGCCTTTAGAAATCAATGCCCCCGTTAGAAATTTATATTAGATTGGACTGTGTAAAATATAACTAAAAATGCAAAGCAGCAGATGCTTTTACATAGTGGGCCAAGCGATATCAAGAAGTGCTAAAAAAACATGAAAGGATGCTTATGGGAGACTTGGAATCCATTCTGGTGCCATGCATTTTTAAATACCTTCAGAGAGACTTTAGAGCAAGTTCAGCTATTACATTATTCATGTGATAATTTTGGTTATTGCTTATAACCTGAATGTGCAACTATCTTTCCACATTTCTTTTTTCCCCTCAATCATGAAGGGTCACTTCTTCTTATTGCTTTGAGATATTGCCTATGGGGGAGGGGACAGACCTACAGCGCAACCCTATCTACATGTGTATTCAGAAGCAAACCCCACCAAATTCAGTGGGATGTGAGCCCAACTAAGTGGTTACAGAAGTGCAAATGTCTGCAGTAGAGATGGGCACGAAATGAACAATTTTTCGTTTTCGTTTTCGTTTTTTGTTTCGTTATGCAACGAAACGACAAACAAATTTTATCTCTAAAATGAAACGAACAGAACAGAAACACCAGAAATTTTGTCGTCCGTTTCGTTTTCGTTACGGCAATACATTGAACTGCTTTAAAAGCTAAAAAAAATCACAAAAATGGAAATAAATGGTAATGAAATGGTAACAAATGAATGAAAACAAAAACGAATTTTTTGCAAAAATTCACGAAAAACGGAAACGAACTGAAACGGACCCCCTAAATGACAAACGACAAACGAAACACCATTTTTTTAATTCGTGCCCATCTCTAGTCTGCAGTCTTATACCCACTTAATCCAGGAGTAAGACCTCTTGAACTAAATGGGGCTATTTTTTCTGTAAACATGCATAGGATTGTTTCATGGAAATGTGTATTGTGTAGGCCTTGTACTGTAGAAGCAACATCTACACCAGTTGCATCTTTCTCATATACCTGATCACAGAAAATGGCCACAACCCAGATAATCTTTGTCTTTGTCTTGTCCTGTTATGCAAACTAATCCTCAAAATAAATACACATCCTCAAAATGTGGGATTTTTTTTTACAATGTACCTAAGAAGCCTGCTTGAGGTATCAGCTTTAATACTTTATTAGTTAAGTTCTGCTCTTGCTTAGAGCATGAAAACCATGTCAAACAAGAGGGTATCTAAACATATTACTTGTTAGTCTGACATTTACCAAGTCTTAAAATTCCATTGCCATGTGCTCTGTTCTGCTTACACATAAGGGCTTTGAGGTTCTCTTCATAATTTGTTTATTAGTGACATTTATAGCACATCTTCTCTCTAATGAGCTGAATGATGCCATTTTCCATTCGTATCCTCATAACAGGTCAGTGAGGTATGTTGGACTGAGAATTTGCTGGGCCCAAGGTAATTCCTTAAAGCTCTCCAAGGACCACAACCGGGATGTTCCAAAGTCCCAGTTCAACCTGGGATCTTTATTTTATTTTATTCTATAGTATTTTTTTACTCCACCCATCTAGTCCAGTGGTTACTCTGAGTGGCTAACATGAACAATAAGAGCATAACAAAAGCATTACAGAATCAGTGGCAGCATAATATAAATAATAAGTTAAATTAAATAATAAGTTAAAGACATTTAGAACATGTAAACCATTATTATTAAGAAAACCAAAGAAGGTGAAGACTAGATAACAGGATGCTGTCCTAGGTCTTAAATGGGCACACTCTGAAAAGCCTGGCAAAAAGAAGAATATTTTAAGGAGCTTTTTCAAGGACATCAGGGAGAGGGCAGATTTCAGGTGGTAAAATGCTTCCGGGGGAAAGGTGTGATCACAGAGAAGGCCCATTTTCTTCTTTCCCAGGCCTCCCTCAAGGTCAGTACCCTCAGCCAGGCTGCCTGCCAAGTGCATGTAGGGAGAGTTTTCAGTCTCCCCTTCAGCCAAGGGGTATTCACATGATGGGCCAGAATATGTAACATAACAAAAGCAGCTGTCCCAAGAAGGAAACCTCATCCCTCTTTCAAAAGAGACTCTCTTCCACCCTTGAATGGAAATGGGTGTGCTCCCATCCACAATATCTGTAATTGGTTAAAGTTAGTCATGTGGCACATAAGAAGCCATCATACAGATTGTTAGACCATTGATCCATCTGGCTTAATACTGCCGTCATGTATCGCTTAAGAGCTCTGTCCCACTGACCTTTGTTGTAAGGATAAAAATGAACCACTCATCTCATTGAAGGAAGAGTGAGATAGAAATGCGATAACTAAATAGTCAAGAGACCTCTTACCATTCCTCAATCACCAGGGCCATATCTCTGCTGTAATCATTTTTATAGAAAAGCACAATCTATTGTACTAGGCTCAACATATAATTTTGCCATCATTGGCTAATGAATGATCATGTGATTATAGGAAAAAGACAGGGAACGTGTGGCTAGCCCAAACAGCCAGTCATGAGAGCTGACAGGAACTGCAGTCCAACCAGCAACACCTAATGGACAACAAATATACAGATACTGTACGTTCATTTGGGAGAGAGATGCAGAACACAGAAAGGATGTCAGAGATTCCTGCTCCTGAGAACAAAGTTACTGATGTTAATAGAGCACCTGAAAGGGGAACCATTTCAGGGAAATGGGAGAGCTGAATGGTCATTAAAGAGCTGCAAGCCAATGGACACAGTAAGTGAGGAGACAGCGAAAAAGTGGGAGAAAGGCAGCAAAATGCTTCTGATATTGACCCAGAGAAGAAATCGCAAGCACAAGTATTGAGTCCACAAAGGCTGAAAGGTGATGACTGAGACAGTCGGTTGGGGCAAGGCTCTCCTGAGAAGACAGAGAGGAAGAAATCCAGCTGGCATTTACAACTAGATTATCACAAGGGAATCACCAGTTACACACACTGTGGAAGCATTAACTCCCCCATGGGTTCATTTTCTACAGAAGATGTTAGAAGAGTAATCTGAGTAAACATGAAGACCTCATTTGCACACAAAAAACACAGGGCTAATCACACATTCATTTATTTGTCAAAATATATATTGAAATGAAATATTTGTGATACTTATGAATCAGATTCAGGATAGATTTGCTAGGTGTAAACAAGTGGAAATATTTTAAAGAGCAAGAGGTTGGTGACACTTGTCTCAGCAAGTCTGATCCAGCGATGCCCCTTGTTCATAAAGCATGCCAGATGTTTTCTACCTTTAAAAATACCTGGTTTGTTGTAGTCTCAGGAAGTTAAAATCAGAAACAGAGAAACGAATGTAGTAAAACACCTAAAAACCTCTTCAAAGTCAATGCTCTATAGCCAGCTGTCTGCCAGAGGTTCCATCATAAAACATGCAATAAATTAGCTTCATACTTTGAATGTAACAGTCCATAGTGATCTAAATACAGTACATGTTCAGTATATCATATGACCAGTCTCTCAGCTATTATGATCCTTCATCTTCCCATCAACAGGCCTTTGTCAAGGGATAACATACAGTAGCATGATCTCTACATGCCTACATACTGTACTTCTTCCTGAACAAGCTGCAAGCTGAAGTTGGCCTAACTTATTCCATGCAAGATTTTTCTGTATATAAAATGAACATATTGGAAGGGTGTAGTTGGGTGGTGGACAATGTGTGGCCCTCTGGATGTTATTGGTTTGTGACCTCCTTCAGATCTAGCCAGGACAACTAGTGATTGGGGTGGGGGGGGTGGGAGAAACCAAATTGTTTAAGCCTGCTCGAGTATGACCTACCGTATGGAAACTCAGTGTGAAACAGAGGATTTGCCAGCAGGATATATTCTTAGAAACACCTGGCATAGAAGAGGAAACTTTCCATACAACCAGCAATATCCAAAAGGCAACATATACTAAACATTTTGCCAGTCAGCAACACTTGCTCTGTGGAAATGGATTGCTACGGGAATAACATATGTTGAGCGGGCCTTATTGGGACTTATAGGGAAGTGTTCTATGCTATGCAATAGTAGAAGAGGTTAGAATCGAATCATTAGATAACTAGTAAAGTCCATCATAGTAGTTGACTGGGTCAAATTTTATTGATGCAGCCTCCCTTAGATCTGTATATTAAGGCAGCAAATGAAGATCCAGCATCTCTTTCTTTAAAGGTTTGAAAGAGGTTGTACTTGGGTTGTTTGAATGGCATGTATCTTAACCATGTTCCACTTCATTGTAGAACATGGTTGAGATGCATGTGTTTGCTTTGTTTAGCATACAGGCCAATATGGCTGGCATAAGTCTCCCCACCCCCACCCCCACCTGCCTAGAGTAAACACAGGAGGGCACCCACTTTGGTCCAAGTACAAAACTGAAGTGGACTAGCAGTTCAAAGCCGGCAACAAAGCAAAGTTTTCTGCCCTATCAGAGGGCAACAGACTACTTTAGATGAACCACAGCTCTGCCCTATAATATAGGATAAGGATGTAGAAAACAAATGGCTGGGGTGGTGGTGATTGTTCCTGTCCCAGGACCTGCTCTCCAAGGTATCCGCCTCACCCTCCTACAGTGATGGCCCTGTAGGCCGTATCGGGATCTTACACGTCCCAGAAGAAAAGACCCTCCTTTTCAGAGGTGAAATGCTGGTAGCGTTTGACAGTTCTATAGGAGGAACATCACACCTGTGAAATCAATTAATCTGGACACATGTCTGATATTCTGATATCCATGTCAGGACCTTAAAGCAGCAGGCCAAGCCAAAGTAAAAAGCAGTATGCCAATCAAAGTATCTAGATTGAATACCTGAGCCTCAAGTACCATTTGCCAGACTAAAAGTAACGGGGCAAAGGGGAGACAAAGCCAAGGGAAACATTTGTGAGTTTTAGGCACATACCTTAGACAAGAAGCAGAGGACAAATCCATTTTAACAAAGGCTGAAAGGAGGACTTGAGGTTCACCTGCCAGTTTTTCTGCACTGTTTAAAAGAGCATTTTTTTTTCAGATTATGAAGGGTAGCATCTGCGGCACTTAGTACTCTAACATTCTTTATACTGTAACAAAGGCTGTCCTCTGTACACCCCAGGAAAATAGTGGCTGCCTCTAGAAGAAATGACGGTGGTGGTGGTGGTGGTAGAGGTGTGTGTGTGTGGTGGGGGGGGAGACGACAACAGCAACAAATACACCTTCAAAAGACATTGGGCCTATGAAACACAGCCTCTTTTGGGAAAGAGTGAGGGTGAGAGGTGCTGTTCACCCCTGCAGTGCTAGGCTCTGCCTAGCACTGGTTGACTTCAAAATAAATCTCCAGAATATCCTTCACAATGAGGAACAATATGACCTCCAAAATGAAAGAAGAGCATTCCTACATGACAATCAGGACCATCTAGAATGTGACAACAGCAACAGCAACAGCAAAATAGGCAGATAACCCGAGGAACTGGCATGCACCCAAGAAATAAAATAAAATAATGTAAGGTAAGTGAAACCCACTGTTTGTGAAATCGACCTCATTTCAGCTTCTGTCTGATTTTAGCAAATCCCTTTCCATACGGTTTTACAAAGAAAACAGAACAGATGAAGTCTCTATGAACAAAACATTCAGTTGCCTTACCTGGTCATTAAAAAGCAATACAAATGTGTTGTGTCAACAGAAAGCAAAGAAGGAAGGAAAAAAATAGCCAGGGTTGACAATGATGATGAAATGCCATCTAATCCACTTCTTCCGATTGCCAGTCCCCCCCCCAAAAAAATAATAGTTCCAAATATTCAAAACTGCTGCATTTTCATTGTAAGGAGGGGGGGGGAGAGAGAGAGAGAGAGAGAGAGAGAGAGAGAGAGAGAGAGAGAGAGAGAGAGGAGGGAGGGAGGAACTGAGAGACCTCTGCAGTATCCTTTCAGTGTTCAGCCTCCGCTCCGGCTTTCAGTACTAAGGCTCACTCCATGGTATCTAATACAAATCAGCAAATAGCTTGGGAAGAAAATGTGGGGAGAAAAAAAAATTGGCAGCGGAGTGGGGGGGGGGAGCCCACAATTTCTACAGGACAGCACCATCTACTGGTCAAATGAACACAACTAGAGGTGCTGGATATTTATTTATAAAAGCTTCTTCAGCAGAACAACATTTTTACCAAGTCTATGAATAGCCTTTGTGGGCCACAATCCAGATTAATTAGGAAGAGACCAAACTGAAAGTAGTTCTTATTAACCATAACAAATTCAGTGCCTTCACGTCGGTGCTTTCTTTATTTCTCTCCTCCCTTCCGATATTTGAAGGGATACTGGTCACCATTTCAATGCCGCAAGGGCCTATGAGCAAAATTAACTCTTCCGATGCTTGTAAGAATTTTTTGCTGTCTGTAAAAAAAAAAAAAAAAACAATTCCCCCCCTTCCTATTTGATTCAGCCCTGCTGGCTCTCTCTCAGAAGAACCAAGGTGCACATGCGGTGGAAGCATTCAATGCTGTGTTTTCTGGACTGTTCCACAATGAACTGCAGGTGGGGGGGGCTATGCCACTTTGAAAGCGAGCATCCGGTACATTGAAAACGAGGCTCAGCTAGAACCTTATCTCTTGCTCTCCAGGAAGAGAACCTTGGCTCAGGACAACCCTTCCTCAGTTCAGCAGCAGCCCAAGACACCTGGCTCTGCTGCCTAGACAGGTTTGCTGCTAACCATAGATTTCCCATGGCTTAATTATGTGAAGAAAAAATGCGTAAAACACTCTTTCCCAAAGGCAAGCAGGCAAGCAAAATGTGGTGAATCTGTTGCAGCAAAAATAACAGTCCTCCTGCCCCAACTTAAAAATATTTTACACACTGCACTGCAGTTTTCGTTAGCATTCTAACCTGCTGCAGGACTCGTTGTTTTGAAATACTTTAGCAGCCTTTGGGCACAAACGGATTTATTTCAAGGGTTGCATCTGAAACTTTCCCAGCCACTTATGTGTTAACACCAGGTAGCGCATCTATCAGGATTATTTGGCACTTACAGTTATTTCAAAAGTTTCCATTCCTGACGATTTCATCAGGTTTTCGTGCATATCAGCAATATGGTGTAGCACGTCAGGTGTCCTGGGACACCTCATACATTGGAAGCTTTCACACACACACACACACACACACACACACACACACACACACACACACACACACACACACACACACACCACATGTACAGTATCTGTAATCCCAGTGAAATCCTTCCCAGAAGCCTGATTGGTACAGTCATGGCTGCTCCAAAAGGCTTCCGGGAACACAGTCCTATCAGGTTGGTCAGAAGGATAAACCACATTTGCACACATTGTTTTTCAATTGGCCTGTTACCTGTTCATGTGCAAGCCTTCTCCTGAAAAGACAAAGCCTGTGGTTGTATCAGGGAGAATACATGTATTGTACAAATGTGGTTCTTGCACATTTATAAAGTTATGCAAAGAACATAAAAATTAAAATTAAAGAGCCACGAGACAACAGCCAGGCTGCAATACTTTGCCTGGGAGTAAGGCCCTATTAACCTTGAATATCTTATGTCTGACATTCGTAGAATTCCACTACTGCGTGCCTAAGCCTGAGGTTTCCATGAGGAAAAAAATCTCTGCTTCCATCAGTTTATCAAATGGTCATTGTGCTCAAGGTCTTGATCAGACTGAGAAGTTACAAACTTGTCAGACTGAGAAGTTATAAACTGTTGTATATCTGCTAATTAATAAAGCATTTAATGCACACTAAGCACAGAAACCAGTGCCAAGATTTGGGAAACTCACATTCACAGTTACAGGAAAGAAGATCACCATTATAGATTATTATGTCAGGTTTTTTTTTTCTTAAAGAGGAAAAGCACTTATCTGGCCTCAGTTCCTTCCTTCTACAACAAATGGATCAGCATCACATCATATGTCTAATAGTATACATACTCGATGCTCTCCCCATTCTCATACTGTTGACTGTGCACTAGATTATTCAGAACAGCAATTTGAATATAGAGACCAGTTTATGCAGTCCCTGCCCGGACTGAGTTAATTTTATTTCAACTTTCCAAACTCCTTTGAGATATATACTACTTCCTTAAGATATATAACAATAATGTGTTTTATGTATCACTTGCCTTAAAACAAGAATTTATTTATTTATTTGTTGTTTGTTTGACTTTTATACCGCCCATCTAGACCTAGGGCTACTCTAGGCAGTTTACAACATGGAATCACATGACAATTAACCAAGGAATAGATTTTAAAAACAAAAATACAAGGAATATAATAAAACAAAATATATATAAATCAACAGTGAAAAACTAAAATGAAGATAAAATGAAGATAAAATTGGCAGGAGATTGATAAAACGGGGTGGGGGGGAGAGAAGCGGTAAAAGAATAGTGTCTTACTGAATGTTTGAGAAATCGGTGAAGGCCATTCTTATACAACCAGGTCTTCAATAGTTTTTTAAAAAATTGAAGCAAGGGTGCCAGCCGAATTTCATGGGGTAGATGATTCCATAACTGGGGAGCAACCACTGAGAAGGCCCTACTCTTTGTTACAACTTTCCGGGCCTCCCTCAGGGTTTGGACTCCCAGGTGTCCTACCTGGCTAGCACGGGTGATGCTGGCAGTTCTTCTTGGGAGGAGCTGCTCTGTCAGATACTGAGGTCCCAAACCATTTAGGGCTTTAGAAAGGGATTTGTAAAGAGGAACGTTAGGCTGAGATTTAATTTCATTATTATTACTTTAAAATTGCCACTTTTCCCATTGTTTCTTTCTTTAGGGCTGAACTGAGTATTTCTGGAAGCCCTGGTCTTGGCAACACTGCAGCGGTTTTGGTGCCTGTGAGAGGCAATTGTATGGTATCAAGAAGCATGATAAGCTTTGGCTCTGGTGGGGAATGACTGGATGTTAGGGATCAACACATGGATTGCCTTCCCTGTACATTGCCCCAGGAGCCCATGTACTAAGAAAAGGCATTAGGGGCCTAGTCAGGAAGTTGGTTTGCATGAGGAAAACCAAGCATTCTATGCCCACCTCACATGGGCCATTCAACTGACAAGACAAGTTGCTCATGTTCCCACCTGGATGGCATGAGGCAGGTCTAGGGTATGTCTGGCTTTCCAAATATGTTTGGAAATTGGAATCCATTTTCTTACCAGTTCAAGCCAGCCTGGCAAACAGTGAGTTATAAGTGGAGCTGTCATTCACAACATCAACATAATGCAGTGAGGAGTGTGCAGAACTCCACATTGGAGAAACCAAACAGCCACTAAACAGAAGGATGGCCCAGCACAGGAGGGACAACAGCTCGGTGGTGTACTTTCCTTTGAGGGGAAAAAGGATCCTCATTCAAAAATGAGAATGCACACATATTAGACAAAGAAGACAGGTAGTTTGAGAGAGGGATCAGGAAAGCCATTCATGTGAGTATTGAAAATACCTCTCTCAACAGAGGTGGGAGACTCAGACACAATCTGTCTCTCACTTATGCAGCCCTTTCATCAATCCCCAGACAAATCAGAAATATTTCATACATCCACCAGGAAAATGAAGGTTTAATGAACCATATTTAGTGGGTGTTGGGGAGGGTTGCATAGGTGAGACTTTCACACACCCTAGGCCATTGTACATCTAAGAAGCCTATTCAGACCAAAGTAAAACCAAGGTGAACTAGAAATTGGAAGCTTCCCACCAACTTTTCTCAGACTGAGAAAACTGCTTGGATGAGTAGCAAAATGTTTCGATCCCTCAAGAAAAGAAGTTCTGTTGCCATGACTCAACTCCCAGATAACCCCACCCGGATGACTGAGAATCTCCAAAGAATCATCAACACAAGTACAGGTGCAATGCACCCCTGACCTAAAGGGTAATCTGTCATTGTACAGTCCTGAATAGCCTTTTAAAACATAAATACCAGAAATAATGCCTATGGTGATATCTTAAGAAAATCCAAATGTTATGCCATCAGTGTTATGGCAGTGTAACTAAGCAAGAGAATCCAGGTTGTAACCAAGAAGAACCAGGATTTTCCTGGTTTTGTCCTGGTCCTTAGAGTTTCCTCTTGTCTAGATTCGTAGACGCTCACACCATCTGTGAATGTTCTGTGTTCAGATAGGAAAGAAATATAAATATAAGGGCTTTATTGTCACTGTGCCCATTGATCAGCGCACTGCATATCCTTAGCGTCAAAGAGGGCTGTGAGGGTAAAAGGCCAAAAATCCAGATCCTACTACAGGACAAGGATCAAAGTGAGTTTAGGCCACAATGTCTAGCAAGCTGTCAGTGATAGCAGTCAGAAGAACTACCAAATGACCAGGACTAGCCCTTAAAAGAGACAGAAGCAGAAGTCCCAGATGGTGAAGACAAATTTGGTGCCATTCTACCTCTACATCTAGAGGCCCATAATGGCAGCAATTCCAAGGAACCTTGTGTAGTGTCACCACCATGCTTTGCTCCCAGTGCTTTTCACAGGCTACTGAAAAACACTGCTTCTAATTTTGCTCTTTTGCTGCCACCAACTAGCTTCTCTAGTAAATTAATGGTTTCAGACTGTTTTTAAATTGAATAAAGATAGAAGTTTATTTATTAAAAGGTATGATACAAAGCATAAAGGTAATGTGCTTAGGTATCGTACAAACAAAAGAAAGAATCTACTGTAGCTCAAGCACACTAAAGTTAGGTTACAAACGAAGTTGATCACTTGCACCCAGTTCTTAAGTTTACGGGCATTCATCAGTTAGTTTTCCTCACAGAAATTCTAACATCCTATATCTTCTCTCTCTCTCTAGTCCTTCACTGTTTCAGCCAGATTCTATCTGATTCTCTCTCAGACTTTTATCAGTCTCTCAGACAGTGTAAGTTCCCTATCTTTTTTCCCAGTAGGTGAATTAGGTGCAACTAGAGATGGGCACAAATAGAAAAAAATGACGTTTTTGTTTTTTGTTTTTCATTTTGGTTCATTTTTGTTTTTTGTGAATTTTTTTGAAAAAAATTCGCTTCATTGTTTCGTTTTTCATTTTTCATTTTTACCCACTTTTTGCGCGATTTAAAGCATTTCCGTGCATGGGCATCCCCCAACGCCTCAGACCAGAGGGAAAACACTAAAAAACAATGATGCTGGCAGAGACACAGTATAGCCTAGGTATGCAGGGAGGCTGCAAAGGCAGCAGCGGGCATTGCCCAGGGCGTAAGACAGCCGCAGAGTGACTGCACTGTGGGGCAGTGGAGGGTACTCACCGAGAAGTATGCATGCACACAGGGAGACTGCAAGAGAAATGTCTTCTTTCTCTCCCCTAAGAGCCAGGCTGCAGCCAGCAGGAACACAGAGAGACACACCTGCCTGCCTGGCCTAAAGTAACAAGTCGCAGAGACAGCAATCCCACCCTAACTCCCACCACAGACTGCAAGGAGGACGGGGGCTGCCAGAGCTTTTGATGAGCTCTGTGGCTGCCACACCTACCCAGTCTGCAAACTGGGCATGCTATTGTTTGAAACTGTCCAAGAATTTACATGATCCCATCACATGGCTTGCATCCATTTTGTGGCTGGAGTCCATTTTGTGTCATCCTTAAAGGGAAAAGAAAAACACATCGCGATGAGAGAAAGACAAAAACAAAAGTTTTAAGGACCCCAACCCCCGGTAGATAATAATTTCAAATAATTATCACTGCATTTTTACGGCTGTCCAGGGTGTTTTAATACCCATGAAATCAATATTAGGCCTCTGGGAGCCATTTTGGGTCGATGTCCCCTAACTCCCCTTAAAGGAAAAAAATACAGCGATCTGAGAAAAGACATAAATGCACGTTTTAAGGACCCCAACCCCCCTGGTAGGTATTATCAGGCAGAATAAATAATTATTGCTGGGTTTTTACGGATATTCAGGACGTTTTTTAACATTTAAAACAGCTCATTTCATTTGCGCCTCACCATTAACAAAAACGAAACATAGCAAACCTAATTTTCGTGGTTCTGTTCTGTTTGTTCCAATTTCATTGCCATTTTCGTTATTTGTTTCATTACGTAACGAAATGAATAACAAATAATGGAACATTTTTTTCCATTTCATGCCCATATCTAGGTGCAACTATCTGAACTATTCAGTGCTGGGCTGAGCCTTAAATCCCCTCAGGCTCCTCCCCCAAACTCTCTCATTGGTCTCCAAACCACCAATCTACATAGACACATGTAATAAATTATTCAACACAAAGGGGAAAACACCACACCTTGGTCTCCAGCACAGGCTAGGCCAGGCATGGCCAAACTTCGGCCCTCCAGATGTTTTGGACAGCAACTCCCAGAGTCCTTTGCCATTGGCAATCTAAGGTTAGAATTCTGGAAGTTGTGATCCAAAACATCAGGAGGGCTGAAGTTTGGACATGCCTGGGATAAGCCCTAATGCCTATTTCTAAAGGATCCTGAGTTTCCCTGCAACTCACTTATGAGACTCTACACAGAAATTAGGTTTCTCAAATCCAGAACTCATCTCAGTCTTATGGTAAAACATGGAGACAGGCTAATTTAAAATTAAAACATGTTTGTAAGGAATTTCTTCATTTTTACTGAGTCAGGATGATTGGTCTAACTTCAAATTCAACTGTATACATTCCTACCATCAGCTGGTCTTTGGGAAATGTTTTTCCTAGCATTGATACCACTATAGTGTAGTAATAATACTATTTATTAGAGGCAAGCAGACTGGCCATGTTGTCTGAAGAATACTGGGAGTTGCAGGCCAAAACCATAAATCTGCATTATAATATCAGTAACCATATTTGCTGCACTATTGTTTCTCTCACCACCATGAGGATAAATATAGATGATATTGTATTTGTACTCCATGTATCTGAAGAACTGGGTTTGGATCCATTCAATCTCACAGTGGGATGAGTTTACCTTTTTGTCTTTCTCTGCAGTTTGGCCAACTTGTTGGGACAAATTAATATAGCTTTTTTGGGAGATATACTGTTGTAAGCCTGCTAGAGCAGGAGTATAGACCCTCAGTCTTCAGCCTGATTTTACGCTATGCACTACCTAATTTCAAAAACTCGCTGAAACAACTAGTTTAACCTTGCCTGGAAGGAGTGATTTACCCCTTACAAGAAAGTTTGCTGCATGCCGAGGAAAAGGGCTGGAAAAGATAGACAGAGAGAGAGAGAGAGAGAGAGAGAGAGAGAGAGGGAGGGAGGGAGGGAGGGAGAAAATGGAAAGGGGTGGCAGAAATTTTACCATAAATATTTGGCTCTGAGCTTACCTACTGCTGTCTTCAGCTTGCTTACCCTCAGCATGTGCTCCCTGACAACTTACCCGAGGGGGCTGGGATGTAGCCACAAGAGAAAACACATACTCCTTCTCGTGGCCAACACAACAGTTCAGACTTATGGGGGCAGGTTTTTTGGACCTGAGAGCAGACCTTTCAGCAATAGTCGCAAATAACTGCTGAGAAAAAGGTCTCACATGGTCTAAATCCACCAAATGAACTCTGCAAAACCTGCCGGAAGTAGATAAGGGATCAATTCAAGCTCATCTTCTTTTGGAAACCCTGCCAAACAGCTGGACCGTGAAGGCCATGTTCATCTTACACACACATCCCCCTTCTGAATTGCTGGGGAGGAGCAGAACCATGCAAAGAAGTTATTTCCAGGAGAATCAACACAGTGTCACCCACCGGGCCTATTGCGAAAGCAAATATTTGTTTGTGCTGCAGCATGTAGACAAGGGAGACTTGTAATCAGGACTGGTGCTCAGCGCTGGTCCCAGGAGCCTCAGCAAGAGAAACAGTCCCAGCGGGCCATTTAACAGCACTGGCAGGGTGTCCGTCTGATCTCTGCCTGCCACCAAACACCACCTGATTGTGCGAAGTCTGTATGGATCCTTGTCATTATTGTCATATGTCCTACCAGTCCCCCCCTCTCTTTTTATTTTATTCAGTCCCTATCCCATCTAGCTGGTTTGAAAGCTCAGTGAGTTGGAGTACCTGATTGTAGGGCTAGAGGTTGGGAGTTGGGTCCTCCACTCTGCGTTCGGGGAGAAGGGCCAGCTTGTGTTGCCTTGGGAAAGCTGCACAGTCCCAGAGCGCTCCCCAAAGAAAGGGCATGGCAAACTTCTCAGTACAGTGGTACCCTGTATAAAGGAATTAATTCGTTCCAAATGAAATTATGTTAAGTAAATTTTCCTTTATACAAATTTCCAATAGGAATGCATTGAAAATGGAGTAATCCCTAATTGCGACCACTTTTGTGTTGTATGGAATCGCCCCATAGACGATTCTGTTAAGCAAATCTCCCCTATCTCCAAAGTTTTTTATGTTGTACAGATTTTATGTTATACAAACCGTTTGTTATACGAGGGTCCACTGTACTTGATCCCTAAATAATCCTGGCAAGGGTTGCGCTTGCCATAAGTGGAAACTGACTTGACAGCAGCACACATGTCATTACAGCCCACATTCCTCTAAAAATTGGAATTCATGTCATAACAACCACGAAGGATACATTAGTTAGGCTGAAATACCATGGCTAGTGGGTGGCCTTAGTACATTAATTGCGTGAAGCAGCCATTGCAGGCAGCAGGTGTCATGGAAGGGCAGCAGATGGTCAATTATTTATTTTGTATTGTATTCTTACAATACACATGGGGATGCAGATCAGTGATTATGAATTTTTTTTCTTCCTCATGTGCCAAAACAAAACAAAAAAACCCTTTCTTTCGCTTTTGAGACTATTCACCTTGATTTGAGTGGGTAGAAGTCTCCTTTTGTTTCTCTGCCTCAGGCAGCAAAACCTCTTGGGCTATACCTGACAATGAGTATGGCTCATAGCATGCCTGCCCAACAATGGACATAACCCCATAAAGTTATGCAGCATAAGCAGGATCTGGCCCCGGGAATATCTGGGAATATTTAATTTTAATCAAAGTGTTCTGCTTATATACTGCCCCATACCACTTCAAGTAGTCTCTGGGCGGTTTACAGTTTTATTACAGTATGCGGGCTACACATTGTCCCCCCCCCAGCAAGCAGGGTACTCATTTTACCAACCTCGGAAGGATGGAAGGCCAAGTCAGCCATGAGCCTGCTACCTGGGATTGAGCCCCACGTCGTGAGCACAGTTTTAGCTGCAATACAGGCATTTAACCTCTGTGCAACAAAGCTCTTAATCAGTGGAAAGCTTTCCATCCGCAACGCTTTTGATTTCTGGGACACCTATGGGCTGCCTTTTGCTCTGAGGAAGCATTGGTGAGCCTCAGAATATTGAGAAGTTTTTAATAGTTAAAAAAATGCTGTCAGATTACTGCTGCTGGATTTGAGATCAAGGATGGTGATCTCGTTGCATTGTATCCTGAGTCTTACAAAGGCTTCTCCAGGGCATCAGGGAGCCTTGGAACCAGAAGGGTGGGACAGGAAACTTTCAGTTTATTGATATTAAACATTCCTGGTACCAAATCTAGTTTACAACATGTAACTTGGCAGTAACAGGAATGTGCTCAGTGCTTCCAGTGACAAGAGGCCTTTAAGTGGAGTATTGTGGGACCAGAGCAGGTTAGCTGGGGTGGCGTTCCATCTGCTGGATCAAAGACCTTTCCAATCTGGGGATATGGCAGTAGGATTAAGCACCTGGCCTATGACAAACTGTCTTAACTAATCCCCTGCCACTGGAAACAATGGAAATGGAAATTTGTAGAAAATGCTGTAGGTGAGGCTGAGAGATGTGTGTGCCTGCCTCTCCCGTCCTTTCTGCTTTGCTAGCATCCTTTTCTAAGTTGTGTGTGGAGGGGCTCTTACCACTTCTCTCCCCCAGCCCCATTTAGCTTCATTCTTTAAAAGAGGTTGTAAGGTAGAGTGGTTATACTATCAAGGCTAGAATAGGGAAATCCATGTTCAGAATTTCAAAAGCCCATGAAGATCACTGGCTCACCATGGACTATCTCAGCCTAAACTACCTCACAAGGCTGTTATGATTTTGAGTTCTACTTTGAGCTCTCTGAAGGAAAAGCTATATTGACAGAGCTATATTGTGCTGGATAACGGATAGAATGGTTGACTACATGTTATTTTGCTATGGCCATTTGCAATGGGCTGAATGAAGACTAAGTTAGTTGCAACCCATTCCCACTTAAATCAGTAGGAAGGATATGACACGATTTCATATATGTTCTCTTGATATCAATGGGAGCGAAGTATAACTAATACAATTTAAACCCAAACCAATACACATAGAAATCTGGAGTAAAAACATAAATGACGACTAACAGGGATGATGGAATTGGGAGCTGCAGATGATGAATGGGCAAACGAAGAGATAATAACCTGCATCTCTGTGTTCACTGAGTGGAAATTGTTATTTCCCTTGATTACGTGCTCCTTTCATTGTGTTTATCTTCACTGTGATGTTTTAGAATGAAGTGCTGTATGTTCCTGTTCATGGCAATCATAACAAATTAGGGATGTGCTTCATCTTTGAAATTCCCAGAGGTTCATGTCCTTTAGTCTCTGCCCCCGGCCTCCAACCCTGTTGCATTTTCTGAGTTTTTAGTGCCATCTGGGTTAAAGGAAAATAAAATAAAACAAGAAAAGCTTAAATTGCCTTCCACTGCTTTTTAGTCTTCATTATTCCGTAGCGCACCTGCACTTCTGCTTCTAAAGTGTAGGGTTCCTCCCTAGGTTCACCCTTGAAACCCCATCTGATCCCACAGTGTTCCATTTTCACATACAGTGGTACAGTGGATAATGAATTTAATTAGTTATATGAGTCAATTCGCTAACTGGAAAATGTGTTATCCGAAACACGGTTTCCCATTGAAATGAATGGGAAACCGATTAATCTATTCGGGGGTCTGAAAAAAGGCAAAAAGCTGGGCTTTTTTCCATACAGCTTTATAAAGTGCACAATAAGTGCATACATTGCTGGAACACCCCACCAGAACACACACACCCCACAGTGAAATGCAAACATGGACAAAAGAAAGCAGCAAGACTACCCCCAGCCTGTTCCCACCAAAAATGCAATGGGGGGGGGGGAAGCAAACACAGGCAAACTCAAGCAGCAAGAGAAACCCAGCCCATTCTTGCCTGCAGAGCAATGAAAAAGATTGCAAACAGGAACAAAAGAAAGAAAGCAGTAAGACTATCCCCAGCCTATTCCCACCAAAAACGCAATGGGGGGGATGCAAACATAGGCAAACAAAAGCAGCAACAGAAACCCAGCTTGTTCTTGCCTGCAGAGCAACGGAAAAGATTGTAAACATGGACAAAAGAAAGCAGCAAGACTCTCCCCAGCCTGTTCCTGCCCAAAGTGCAATGAAACGCAGTGCAAAGATGAATAAAAGCTAGCACCAAAACAAACGGCAGGTCATTCCTTTCAAAAGTGCAATTGAAACTAATGCAAAAACACAAAAGAAAGCAAGGAAACCTCAGCTCCCTGCCTTTCCAAGTCCAAAAGGTCCAAATCCCTCAGCAAAAAATGTCCAGAATGGCTCCAAAACATGATGAAAAAACTGCTCCAACTCCTCCCACCCCTCCACAAACTACTGGGGGCACAATGCATCCTGGGTAGACATTTTTCACAAAGCATTATGAAAAATTACCCGAGACAGCCCATAGGAAAAAATTGTTATCTGAAACATCCCTATTTCTGGAAGTTTCAATACGCTATCTGAATTATTTACAGAGGCATTCGTTCTCCGAGGTATGTTGCAACACATTCTCAGAAGGGGTGGGGGTGGCAGAACCCTGTTAGTCACACCTACCAGTTCAACTCAACTCCATGAGCATATATTTCAGGGGTGACTCAGGTTACAACTACATTGGCAAGCCAAAAATCGAGTGATTTGGCTTTGCTGTGGGTTGATTTGCAGTCTATTTCATCCTTCTGTTTGGATTAGGTGAACACGCACCACAACTGGAGATCGTTTCAGTGCCAGGGTCCACACTGGCTCCTCAGCTTGATGCAGTTCATTCTGCACCATAGTCCATGGTCACCTTTCCTTTCATCTTGCCCTCCGCTGATTCCCAGCTATTCCTTTACAGTTCATTTAAAAGGCAGTGGGATATTTAAAGTGTGGCATGGCACTAGAGAAAAGGGGCAGTATTCCAAAGTTGTTCATAGTGTATAAACAAAACACACACACCATGCAAACGTAGTGGTCTACTTGGAAGTTGAGTCATTGCAGCTGGACTTCTTTTCTTGAGATATTGAAAAATTTCGCTACTCATCCAAGCAGCTTTGTCAGTCTGAGGGAAGTTAGTGGCCTCTCTCAATCTGTCTCTCACTTATCAAGTGGCCCTACCATAGATCCCCAGACAAATCAGAAGCACTTCATACTTCCACCAGCAAGGTCATAGCTAATGATCCATACGTGTTGGGAAAGGTTACATAGGTGGGACTTTGATGTCCCTTTGGCCATTGTTCACCTAACGAGCGTATTCAGGCCATTGTTCATCTAAGAAGCCTGTTCAGGCCATTGTTCAACTTATGAGCGTATTCAGACCAGGGTGGTGTGAAAACAAGGTGAACTATAAAATGGAGGACTCACCACAAACTTTCCTCAGACTGACGAAGCTGCTTGGATGAGTAGCAAAAGGTTTCAATCTTTCAACGAATGAAGTTCAGTTGCCATGACTCAACTTCCAGATAAACGCACCTGGATGATTGAGAATCTTCACAGACATAGTGGTCTACTGTATTTCGTTGAAGTTATTTCTTTGTCAGGTCAATTTTTTTGTGGCTGTGCAGAGGTGCTATACTGCTAAACTAGTACTGTGATACCTTAACTTAACAATTGCTTCGACAACTGAATAATTTGACTTATGAACGCTGCTCTGTGCTCTGCATGACAGCTGACTTTGGCAGGTCTGACCTGTCAAAGTCACCTGTTGTGCAGAGTAGAGAGCAGCAATCATTGCTCATTGCCACCACCTCCTCCTTCTTGGTTGCTTCCATCTCTGCAAAATAGATCAAAGCAACCAAGAAGAAGGAGGTGGCCATTGCGCCTCCCTTCCAAACTGCCCGGACTACAGCCTGGGTGGTTTGGAAGGGAAGTGTTTACCTCCAAGTAAGTGCTTACTTGGAGGTAAGCACTTCCCTTCCAAACCGCCTGGACCTGTCAAAGTCAGCTGTCTGGTGAGAAATTGGAAAGCAGCCTTTGGCTCCCCTTGATTGAGGGGGGTTGGGATAGCCTTCCCATAGGAATGCATTGAAAACCTATTAATCTGTTCCTTCCTGAAGGAATTAATTGGCTTTCAATGCATTCCTATGGGAAACCGCTGTTCGACTTAACAAATTATTCAACTTCCGTAGATGCCTTCAGAATGGATTAAAAAGCATATGTTGAGGTACCACTGTATATCAATGTAGTGATAAGGTGTCCTGTTACTAAACTTGGAAGGTTTTTTTAAGGACTACTAGGGAGAAAGATTATAAGGGTGGGTCTTTCCACATCTAAAACACTGTGCACAGCTTAGTAAATTACCAGAATATCCCCCATAGCCATGCACCACTATCCTTTTGAAGAACAAAACAACTAATCACATGGAGAAAAGTCCCTTCAAATAGTTCTGGCTTGGAAAAAGTAGAAGCCTCCAACAACCAAGGGGGGAGGGAATCTATGTTAGAAGGAAAAAACTTAGAGAGAGACAAATTGGCTTTTGTGCCATGTGATCAGTTTTTAAAAATTCACCAATTTTACACCCAAAACAAATCCCACAATATTTGACCACATGGTCATGGACTCAGTGTGTGACAGTAAAATGATTTCTCAACTTTGTAGCAATTTGCTCCTGAAAGTTTATGTCAATGGAGTTCTGTGGACCAGCATAACCACTAGAATTCTGGCCACTGAATTATGTTCAAGCTCCGGGCTCACCATATTGCCATAATAATAATAATAATAATAATAATAATAATAATAATAATAATAATAATAATAATAATAATAATAATAATAATAATAATAATAATATGACCTATCCTAAAATGTTCCTTTAAGTCAGGGGTGTCCAAACTTTTTGCAAGGAGGGCCAGATTTAGTGAGGTGAAAATGTGTGTGGGCCGTCGAATCAGCCTGAAGTGGTGGTGGTGGTGGGGGAAGGGCTTGGTCTGTGCGCATCTGCAACAGCTGCAAATGCTCTGGTTTCAAGGCACCCAAGGGCCTGGCAGCTGTTGCACGGCCTGGAAATCGGCTCATGTGCACCCAAGATGCACCAAGGCTTGCATATGCGGCCCTCCCTCACAAGGAGGTGGGGAAGACGCTGCAGCAATGGAGGCAGGAGGCAGGGTGGGGGGCTGAGGGGATGGATGGAGGCAGGGAGGGCAGGTAAACCGTTAAACTGCAAGCTGGCCTCTCTAGCCAGCACAGGGAAGGGCTGGCTGGCAGGGATGAGTGACAGGCTGAGCCAGCAGGGGGGAAGAGGCTGAGGGCCACTCAAAATATTAAATCGGGCTGCATTTGGCCCCCGGGCCAGACATTGGACAATGTCATTTGATAATGCAAAGATCTAGATTTCCAAATCAGAGTTCAGATTCAGCCCCAAAGTGAATCTGGTGGTTTACAAAATAATATGAGCCAAATCAAACATTTTTTAAATTCACCAAATCAGACTCTGAATCATGTGATTGGTACACATCTCCTATAACAGTAGTACATTTCCTTGATTATTCTCTAACTGTATGTGTTGGATAAGCCCTGCTTCATGCAGCCTGGTACCTTCCAGGCATGTTAAACTCTGTCTCTATTATCCACAGCTAGGGTGGTCATTGGGATGACTAGAGCTGTTATCAACATTGTATCTGTAGGGTCTCCACTAAGTAATGCCTAGTACAAACTATGGAGCCTTTCACATAACTCATCTATATAGTCCCTCCCTCCTCTGTCCCTCCGCAATATAAGGCCATTTGCTGTTCTTCATGGAGTATCTTAGCTACCTATCTGACCCCACTCTTCCACATGCATGGGCTAGACATGAGTAAGCATCAACCTCTTATGTGGAGGTTTGTGTTGACCTGGGGTCTTGGGAAAAACTAAGCAACAAGTATTCTCTTCTCACTCCTTCTAAAGACAGAGTGTACCCGTCAAACATAAACAGGAAACTGTGCCTTCTGTGACCTCAGATTAAGAGAACGGTAAAGCATCTCTAAGTATGCTGTGCTTAGAAGATGCTGAAAAATGGTCACCAAAACTCAAAACTGACTTGATGGCACACAGTAATAATAATAATAATAATAATAATAATAATAATAATAATAATAATAATAATAATAATAATAATAATAATAATAATAATAATATTAATATTATTATTATTATTATTATTATTATTATTATTATTATTATTATTATTATTATTATTATTATTATTATTATTATTATATGCTTCACTGTGTTTAATAGGATAGAGATATACAGAACTGCATTGCTGTTCTGTTTTAAAATTGCTATCCTATCCATACTGTTTAAGGGAAAAGTTCCATGGGATTCATTGTAACTTACCTCTATTTATATATAATAATATGCAACAGTCTGACTGCTTATGCTAATACATAAAAGTACTAGCTAATCAGTGCAATGAAATCTGTATCCATAGCTTCCTGTATTATAAATACAGTACATTCCTATCAGTTGTCAATATCCAAAAGGATGTACTATCTCCTTTAATGTGAAGAGGAGAAGGATGAAGAGGAGGGCCATAGATTCAACCAATCACTTAGGTTGCAATATATTGTACTCACACACTAGCCCTACTAAATCCAACTAGGTTTGCTTTTCGATAAATCTGCATGTACTGCAAGCTGTGTTACTCAAGGAACTAAACATATTATGGTATAATTGTACACCATGCTTTATTGCTTTTATCACAAAATATGCATTTTTGTTGCATCTTTTTGCTTTTGAAAGATACAAACTACGCCTTTTAAATTCACATACTGTAATGAGAAATCAGAGTGAAAGTTTAACTTCCTGAATCCTTGCTATCATTTTCATTGTGCACTTTATATCTTGTATCTCTACAATGTACAAAAAACATATAAGAAATAAATATTGTTCTATTAGAAATGATAAAGAAAATAAGAAAACTTTACTCCCCCCATATGAAACTTTACCACGCACACCCAATGAATATTCAGAACATACTACTGAAGAATCCTAGCTAAAAGATGATTGATTATATGAACCAGAAGCAGCCCACTCTCAAACCCCTTGCCATCTCCATATGGGCTAGAACAACGTTTTTCAACCACTGTTCCGTGGCACACTAGTGTGCCGCGAGATGTTGCCTGGTGTGCCGTGGGAAAAATTGAAAAATTCTAAAGAAATTCAACCCAGGGCCGGCGGGCGGCCTACAGCTGGGAGGCACTATAAATAGCGTCCAAGGGCCAGCTTGGCTCCTCTCCCCCGAGGCCCGCGGCACTGGCGTCACTTCCTGGCCCCGCTCATTCTCTTTAGTGTTTGCCCTGTGCCTGCCGCCGCTGCCGCGACTCACTCGCTTCCCTCTCCCCCCCACCTTTTTTAACCCTGGACCACCACCACCCCTTTCCTGGGAGCTACCAATGGACTGAGCCGCCCGACAGCCTGCCCGCCAACACGAGCCGGCCCGGGAGCCCCAGCCCAGAACAAACCACCAGGTGAGGGGAAGGGGAGGAGGGGCGCCCGGCTGCCCCACGAGCACCGCGGCAGGGCTGCGAGGAGGAGGGGATGGAGGAGGCCTCCACCAGGCCTGGGCTGAGGAGGTGGGCAGGCAGGGGGGGGCTACTGGCACGGCTGGACGGCCGGCTGGACGGCCTTTAGGGTCCGGGAGGGGAAGAGCCGTCTCTGAGTGGCCCCGCGATGGGTTCCTCATCGGTGTGGGGCCGGCACTGACAAGCTCTCCTCTTCCTCCTCATAGATTGGGGGGGGACGGTTGCTTGGGGTCCTCCTTGAAGTCTTGCCCCTTTCTTTCTGTCTTGGGTCGCCCTCTTCTCTCTCTGTGTCTTTTCTTTCTTTTTTCCCCCACCTCTCTCTTTCCATTCGTACTCTTTCCCCTCTTCATAGAAACGTGCTCATTTCTAGCCTGCATATGTGTATCTGTAATTAAAACTGTAAACCGCCCAGAGACTCCTTGAAGTGGTATGGGGCGGTATACAAGCAGAACACTTTCTGCCTTCTTTCCTTCTTTCCTTCCTGCCTTCCTTCATCCTCCTCCCCTCCTGTCGCTGGACTTGCTGAAGGCATCTGCACTTTCGTAAAGTGGCAATACAGCAATTTAACCTGAATACAGGTGGCTGTGAAGGGATGATATTGGGTGCCCACAGAAAGGGCTCCAAGTGCCACCTTCAGCACCCATGCTATAGGTTCGCCTACAGTGCCCTACTAGTGCTATCCAGTGTACACTGACGGACGGAGACATTTTCTAATGGTGCTGTGCCTCATGATTTTTTTCATGAAACAAGTGTGCCTTTGCCCAAAAAAGGTTGAAAAACACTGGGCTAGAAAAGTGGAGCCGGTTAGTGTAAGGAAAGTGGCATGTGAATACAATCAGCCTTTCTAGAAAGTGGCACCAGGTTAGCAGAGTGTAATGAGTCATTACAGATGGGTAGGTAGGTTTTAAATTAATTTAAGAAAAATAAACCACACTTTTGAGCCAACAGCATATTTGAAATAAGTTTTGCCAGGGATTCATTCTTTCAAAGGAGTGCTACCCTGCTTGTTAAACAACTAGTCTTGAGAACAGTGCTTTTGTCGCTATCCATGGTACTATACAAAACTTCTAAGCCTCCGGGTACATTCAAAGGAATCATACTGCCTCATTAACTAGTAACATTCTGGCAAAATGAGTTCATTTGTTTGAAATCTCCCCAACAAGGCAGCTGTATCAGTATTGCACTGTGTACTACCCAGGCCTTTTCTGCTGCAATCCACCACTAACATTCAGACCTAACCTTCATTCCTCTTCCCCTACAAAAACAAAAACAAAACAAAACAAAACAAAACCCCCACATGCAACATACTTAGCAATGCAATCCTGTTATGGGATCAATATCTTTCTCCCCTGGGCTGTTTGAATGTATTTTTGAGTCCCTTCTCCTATAGAAATCACCTGCTGTAATAACTATCAATGGTCTATCTGGACCTCTGCAGAGCAGTCATTGTACTTAGTCTTGTCCGCAGTACACACACACACACACACACACACACACACACACACACACACACACACACACACACACACACACACACACACACACACACACACCATGTATATTCTAGGCATATAAATATACACAGAAAGATAGTGATTGATATTTAGTCTCCTTCTCAGTTTCATTGTGGTTTAAAATAACAAATAAAGATACTAATTCATACCTACCCATAAAGCAGTTGTTGTGTAAACGAAGGGAGGAGATTTATACATTTGAGTCCCTAGCAAGGAGAATAACCACAAACTGCAGCAAATCTTTCACAGTTATTAGCCATTCCCAACAACATTTTCCCACAACACCTCAAAGGAGATGGGTTTGTTTTAATGCTTAATCAGTCAAATCAACGGTAATTTCCCCAACGGAGAGAGGAGATGTTTGTTAAGCAAGCCCTAATATATTATTTATCTGTTTGCAGAGTGTTCGGAAAAGCGGAAAAGGCGAGTCAGAAATGATCAGCATGGAAACAAAGCAGACCTTCCTCTTTGCAAACTAGTTTCCTCCCCCCTCCTCCGCCTTTCACTGCATGGCTGGTAGTCATTTTTAACGATGGGGTGGGGGGTGCAGACATCTCTCAGCCTAGTTACCCTCCGATCATGCAAAGAAAAGCGATTACCCAAGTAGATGCAGCAAAAGGTCATGATCCAACTTCCTTGGCCCCGTGCAGCATAACGCTGAAACAGGAACCTGGCTCGCTCATTCAAGCCAGTCGCCTCTGCCTCTCCTACACCTGACCTCGACTGCCTTACATAATGGGGAGCCAGTGCTCTATCTTGAATGTCATCCCTGGCTGTGGAAGCAAGTGCCGGCAGCAGGCTGGTCGTTTGCATGAAGATCACGGACTCAGTCTCTGTTTCTCTGCCCCCCCCCCTCTCCGGGCTGCTCTAGGAGAAGAGGCAAGATTTAGCTCGAAAGAACTGGGGCCGTTCTTTCTCCGGAACGAATTACCAGAATAGACGAGAGCCTTAGAAACACCGGGGCAGATGTCAAATGCTGCATTTACCCTTACAGCGGACCTCCCAGGAGGTGAGTCGTATTGCCTCAAGGACGGCATCGCCACAGCTAATGTGAACAACAGTGAAACAAAGCTAGGAAGGAGATCTGCTTGCCTGTGTTTCTCATGGGGGTGAGTAGAAGGCAGAGGAGGAGGGAAGGAAGGCCAGATTTGTTTTTCTAAAACTGAATTTCCTTAAGGATTATTATTATAGCTATATCGATAACAGTGTAAAGTAAATGTGTCACTGCTGGAGAGAGTCCTTTGTGTGTCGCAGTGCTGATCAAGGCATTCTTCATTTATTTAAACTAATACATTCAACTGAGGTTTATATGCCCTTGTAAACTATATATAGGCAGGACTTGGCCATGTTTCTGGCAATTGTACTTGTTAGCATGGATCCCCCCACCCCTTAATAATTTCCCATAGAACGGCACCTGAAAATTCCATAGATAGTTATAGTATTTAGAATCTATGGCATTTTATCTGCGAGAAACATAGAGGAAAGAAGAAAAATGAAACATTGGTATTTGGTTGGCTTTTGTTGATGGGAGCATAAACAGAATTCTGCTAGTGGGTAAAAAAATTGTATGTCTAGTGTATATCATGTTTTAATGTTTTCACTAGTCTGTCACTTGTGCAAATGATTGGAAAGAAAGAAAGAAAGAAAGAAAGAAAGAAAGAAAGAAAGAAAGAAAGAAAGAAAGAAAGAAAAATCTCTTTGGTGTGAACATTAGAAAGCTATTAAGTCATTTGGACAAGTAATTTAAGCTCCATGTGTAAAATCTGGAAATGTTGGAGGCAAAAGTAAATCATGTTATATATAGCTCTGAGTGGAGGCTTTTAATGACTCAGTTGTACTTGGAGTAAACCAACTAAAATCAATGGGACTTAGGTTAGCCATGAGTAATTTAAGTTTCACTGATTTCATTGGAGCTGCTCTGAAGTCTGTGAATATTGGGATCTACTTCCAAAAAAATACTATGTCCTCTAGAATAGTAAGTCACACAAATAACCCCGAGAAACTCAAAATGGAAGGAATATTGCACTTAAAATGTGGTCAGCATTTTGTTGTCAGAGATCAGTTGACTATGGAACATTAGTTTTTGGAATTTTTGGCTGGTAGTTACAACATTTTCTGCATGAACTTTTAAAAAGCCTTCGCTTGTAGCAGGCATCATGTCTTGAGATGATGAGTGGGGCAAGGCAAATTATGTCCTGCTTCCTGTGTGTGTCCAAAACTTATCAGCTTGGTTATTTAAGCCTTTATTGTAATACTTTGAAGGAAAATGATATCACATATGTATTTAACTTATCTCCACCCTCAATCAATTTAAATTTAAATAACTCTGCTGTGCATGTTGCTGTTTTAGTCATTTTTACTGAAACTTTGAAAGGCCTCTAAACCTCTTAATCTTTCACTTCAATGCAGACATTATTTAACATGCCATTTCTCATACCTCTTGCATTCTTACAGAAGGTTCTTTTTTAATGCAGGATAATCTTAACAATGTTGTCTTATTGTGGCATTTCCAGTTATTTCCCCAATATTCTCCATAGCTCCTATAAGCAACTTTCCCCTCTGCTGCAGCACATGGTACTGACCTTTTGAAGTTGCTTCCCGCTTCCTGTTGGAAGGAGGGGCTACAGCTCACGGGTGGCAGAGTATGTGTTTTGCATGCAACAGGCCGTAGGTTCAATCTCCTGAAAGGATTGAGCAGCAGGGCTCCTATCTGAAACCCTGGAGACTCACTATTAGTCCTACACATTCACACAACTCTTATAAAGATGGAGAAACCTGGGACCACACTTCTATGATTTCAAGCCTACTGGAAGCAACAGGTGTAACCTCTGGTGAAGATGAGCACACACAAGTAGCAGCCAAGGGTACCAATTTGAAAGGGAAGTGCCTGGGTAGCAGGCAGATAAGGAACAATGCCCCAAAGACCTAAGAGACTCTGTCCTGCCATAGGACTTCAGATACTCATACACCATAAGAACTCCAGCCTGACCTGCAACTCCACTAGAAGGACAAACCCCAAGTTCAAAGATGAGAAAATGTATAAATTAAAATTTCTGGTCAAATTCCTTTTGGTACACTGTAGAAGTACAGAGATCCAAAAAGTAGAATAGATTCAAGTGCCCCAGAATCCACCCTTTTCTTATTTAACTGGCATATAAAGCTCAAAAGCATTTCTTTACATTCAGTTGCTTGAAATTAGAGATGGGCACGAATAGAAAAAAATGGAGTTTCGTTTGTCGTTTGTTGTTTAGAGGTCCGTTTCGGTTTGTTTCCGTTGTTCGCAAACTTTGCAAAAATTTGTTTTCATTTCGTTACCAGTTCGTTACCGTTTCGTTACCATTTATTCCGATTTTCCATGATTTTTTTAGCATTTAAAGCTGCTCACTTCATTGCTGTAACGGAAACGAAACACACGACAAAAATTCCCGCATTTCTGTTTCGTTTCGTTTCATTTTAGAGACAAATTTCGTTTGTCGTTTCATTGCGTACCAAAATGAAATCCAAAAAATGAAAACGAAAACTTGTTCGTTCTGTGCCCTTCTCTACTTGAAATTGCAGACTTTTATATGCTGAATCATAGAATACTGGAGAGCATATGGAATGGAAAGCCTAGGGCAGTGTTGGCGAACCAATGGCATGGGTGCCAAAGGTGGCACTCAGAGCCCTTTCTGTGGGTACCCAACATCGCCCCTTCTTCACAGCCACCTGTATTCAGGTTAAATGGCTGTATTGGTAATTTGCGAAAAATTAGTGGGTTTTGAATTGCAGTTTGGGCACTCGGTCTCTAAAAGGTTCGCCATCACTGGACTAGGGCCTTCTTTCAACCTCTCACTCAACAAGAGTTCCTTATCCATGGCAGCTGCTACTCATTCCCACCCTTATTCTTCCTGTCTTTCCACAGGCAACCTGGCAGGCACTGAACATGCAGAGAAGAAAAGATCTTTATGCCTATAACAAACAGAAGCCTACAAGAGAACAAGTAGCAATGTCCAAGTGGCCAGTGGAGGGGGAAAGCCAGAGGGTCCTTGTGTGGGGTTGTTATCTTGTTCCTTCTAAAAAGATCTCACACCTTTTGAGCCAGACAGTGATGGAACATGGGGAACAGTACTCGGTGTGGAGACCCAACAACAGGAGGATCAGAATCTTGTGTTCCTTTATCTGCCGTGCAGATTTCTCAGGTACAAGAGACCCTAAGGACAATGTCTGTCTCTGTGTTAGTCTGGAAAAGTTCTCTTTGGTTGGAGTAGAGTTCACAGAAAATCCCACCCATGTAGTTTTGTGTGTTGCGTTCAAAACTCACTCTGCAGGATGATCGATAAATACCATAACTGTTTCAATGGCCTGTTAATTCTAATTAGGCCTAGATGATTACCTACCCCAGTTTCTGAACCCCCTCAGATGCCTTCAGGATGGGAACCACCAGAAACATTCTCCATTATGACAAACAGTCTGCATTAATGCTGAACGAAATGGTCAAATTCAGGTTCCGGGATGTCCAAGGGAAGCCTCCTGGTGGACTGGCTGACGATCCAGTTGACACCATGGTGGATCAATGGTTTGAAGAAACCTCCTGGGCTGTTGACCAGATTGCCCCTAGGCGCCTCCTCTGATGCAGAGCTCGCCCATCGCCATGGTTCACAGTGGAGTTGCGAGCGATGAAGCAAGAACGGAAGAGGCTGGAGCGCAGCTGGAAGAAGAACCGGATGGCGATTTAAAAAGGCTGCAGTTATTGTCCAGTCCAGGTGTTACGTTTGGGCGATCAGGGAGGCTAAAACATCCTATTACTCCCTGAGAATTAGTGAGGCCTCACACCGTCAAGCAGAGTTGTTCCATGTGGTTTGTGACCTCACTAATCCTGGGCTGGTAGGGCCTCCTCCTACTGATTTCAGTAGTGAGAGTTTTGCAGCCTTCTTTCGATCTAAAATAGAGGCCATCCGTACCGGTTTTGACTCTTGTTGCTCTAGTCCACTCTCGGCATCCCCTGATGCTGCACCCCCTTGGTCTCCTCGCATGGTTGAGTTTGGGTCTGTCTCCTCAGTTGAGGCCTCCAGGGCTATCACCCACTGCCGGCCCGCGTCCACCCCCTCTGACCCTTGCCCATCATGGCTTATGAAAGCCGTTGGTGGGAGCATGCCTGAATGGGCTTCTATCATCGCCACAGCCTCCTTCAGGGCAGGAGGATTTTCCCCTCTCGCCTGAAGGAGACTATGGTAAAGCCCATTCTGAAAAAACCTGGCTTAGCATCGGGAGATCTGACCAACTACCGCCCGATTGCTAATGTTCCCTTTATAGGCAAGGTAATTGAGAGGGTGGCCGCGGTCCGGCTTCAGTCATTCTTGGAGGGAGAATGTGTCCTTGACCCATTCCAGTCTGGGTTCAGGCTGGGTCGGGGGACTGAGACAGTCTTGGTCGCTCTGCAAGATGACCTCCTCCGGGGGGGCAGGGGTTGCTCTAACCTGTTGGTCCTTCTGGATTTGTCAGCGGCCTTTGATACCATCAACCACGGTATCCTGCTGGATCGGCTCTCCAAGATTTGGGATCGGGGGCACTGTTCATGGTTGGCTCTGGTCCTTCCTCGGGGGCCGTCCCCAGTGGGTTCAGCATGGGGGGGAATTGTCGGCTCCTTGGATACTCCCTTGTGGGGTTCCACAGGGGTTGTCCCTCTCTCCCATGCTGTTCAACATCTATGTAAGGCCGCTGGCAGAGGTCATAAGGAGATTTGGAGTCTGCTGTCATCAGACCGCTGCAGATGAGGCTCTCCGGACCCTTGATCAGTGCCTGGGCGCAGTCATGGAATGGACCAGGGCCAACAGACTCAGACTCAACCCCAATAAGACCGAGGTTATGTTCTTTGGGAGTTCTGCATCTGGTTATGGAGGCCCTTTTCCCACCTTGGAGGGCATTTCCCTCCGGCCTTCGGACACTGTCCAGAATCTGGGTGTAGTCCTGGACCCGGCGCTCACCATGGAAGCCCAGGTGGCCGCTGTGTCCAGGACTGCCTTTTTTCATCTTCATCGAATAGCCCAGATTCGTCCCTACCTAGATGCGGATTCCCTCAGGACTGTGGTGCAAGCGCTGGTGATCTTGAGACTGGACTATTGCAACGCGCTCTACATGGGGTTGCTCTCGACCCTCCTTCGGCGACTGCAGCGGGTTCAAAATGCAGCGGCCAGACTGGTGGCGGGTGTGCGTTGATTCGACCACATCACCCCAGTTCTGGCTTGCCTGCATTGGCTGCCTGTTGCGTCCCGAATCAGGCTCAAGGTCTTGGCTTTAATTTATAAAGCCCTCCATGGCCTAGGACCTGACTACCTGGCAGAGCAGATCGACCAGCGGTCAACATCAGCCCGACCGACTAGGTTGTTGTGGGTGCACATGCTGCGGGTGGCCACGCCCAGGGAGGCTCGGAGAACTTCCACCCGTATCCGAGCCTTCTCTGTGGCTGGCCCCACTATGTGGAACCATCTCCCCACTGACGTGTGCCTAGCAGAGTCCCTGCCAGCCTTCCGGAAGGCCTTAAAAACTCTCCTTTTTCAGGAGGCATTCGGTGACTAAATTATTATTATTATTATTATTATTATTATTATTATTATTATTATTATTATTATTATTATTATTATTATTATTATTATTATTATTATTATTATTATTCCCCTTCCCGCCATCTGCTATTTTTAACTGCTATTTTAATTGTTTAGTTTGTTTTTGTTATTTGCTTAATTGTTTATTCAATTGCCTGTTATTGCTTATATTGTCTGTTGTAAACCGCCCGGAGTTCCCCCGGGAAGACGGGCGGTATATAAGCCCAATAAATAAATAAATAAATAAATAAATAAATAAATAAATAAATAAATAAATAAATTCCATAGGGCAACTCAAAAAAGGAGGTAACCCAAAACAAAAATTCATAACTTTGAAACTGGACTTGGCACTGACATAGAAAACAGTCTGCTCTTGCACTGTGTCAAAGTTGGCAATGCCTGGGCAAATGAATTTTGAGTTACAATTTCTAAAGATAAAACTGTCCCTCCCTCCCCCACGCAGACCATTAGTACTGCAACCTTTTCTCTCTGTAGATTTAAAACAGATCAAGCATATTGAAAAGATCACACTTTTTTTACTTTGAAAGAGAATGATTAGTTCCACTCTCCACTTTTTTTATTTGGAAGAAATCCAGGCATCTGGGGCTCTAGTACTGATTTTAAAAATATCAATTTCAAAGGGAAAAAAGGTTTGACTTTCTGGCTTTCTTATAAATGTGAGTAGAGATGGGCACGACTTAGCGGTATTCCCGTTTCCGTTTCCGTTACTCGGTTCCGTTACTCTACGGAAACGGTAACGGGAATTACTCCGCCAGACTTCGAGCTCGAACCGATGAACGAACAATTTTGGTCTGATTTGTCGTGCTCATTCCTTGCATCGCGCGATTGCGCGATGCCACGCGGCACAGAAAAAAAGTTTTTAAAAGTTAAAAAAACCCGGTTCCCGGCCAAAAAGCAGGCGGAAAAATGCCTGCCGTGCCTCAGGGCACCTACCAGAGGGGTTGTTTCTGGAGGTCCCCGGCCTCCCCCCTCATCCCCCGTCCTGGGCTGCTCTGGTGGGACTCGCCGCAGGCTCGCAGCCAGCAAAAAGCCCAGTCTCGCCGCCGGCTGCCCGCAATTAAAGCGCAAGCAAGCGGCACGGACGGCACAGGAAAAAACTTTTAAACTCTCCCCCCACCCATTCCCGGGCCAAAAAAGCAGGCGGAAAAATGCCTGCTTGACTAAGGGCGCAGGGCACCTACCGGAGGGGTGGTTTCTGGAGGGGGGGTCCCGCCTCCCCCCCCCGTCCTGGGCAGCCGGACTCGAGTTGCCATTTCGCCATGCCATGCGGTGCGGGCGGGGGATCCAAAATGGGGCGGCAAACGCAATATTGTTTTTGAAATCGTGGTCCAAAAACACACAAGCACAACAGAAGCACGCGAAAATTTATAAACTGCCAGATTTTTCACAGTAGCAGTGGGTTTTTTCTTGCAACAAAATGTCTCTCCTCTCCTCCTCTGTCCTCCATTGATTTTATTTTTTTTTATTTTTTTTTACACCTGCGCAATGATGGGCTGGCTGAGTGGCCAGCCATGTGGGAGTGGACAACCATGCAAATTTTTGGAGCCATCCCACCAGTCGCATGGCCACAGCCATGGAGACTTCTGGGATGTGCCAAAAAGCCCCCTAAAACCTGCCCTAACCCTAACCCTAACCCTTGACTCCGTACCCATACGTCACAGACTGTCTTCTTAGTGGGTCAGAGAGGCACCCAGAGGTGCAACCCACTAGCCCACCGTAACCTTACCCGTCACTAGCCTAACCCTAGCCATTGCACTAAGCCACCTTAAAGCCAGATCTACTTGCTTGCATTGCACTACACGCAGCAAGTACAATTCCCTTCTGTGTGAGACATGGTGGTGTGAGAGCCTTGTGAAGGGCGGGCATGACGCTATCACTCTCACTGGTCTCACTGTCTGCACATTCTGTTATGCAATATCCATATGGCTATTGCATAGCATTTTGCAGCAGCAGCAGGTGAGGAGGGGAGACCCCCATGTAGAGGGGTCTCTTGGAGCCTGCTTCGATAGGAGGCACCCACGGGTGCCTCCAGGAGCCCACTTTCCCTTTATAGCGGGCCAGAGGAGGCACCCACCCCAGAGAGGTGCCTCCAGGAGCCCGCTCCCCCCCAAAACCAGTACTAACGACAACGAAAAAACAAAAAAAACGAACCGACTAATTTTTGCGAATTTTCGCGAAAACCGGAAACGAGCCGAAACGGGACCGGCCCGACTAACGACAACTCGAAAAATTTTGTTTTCAAGTCGTGCCCATCTCTAAATGTGAGAACTTTATAAACATAAACAGAAGTTTCAGAACAGAAGTCTCCACCTGTTTTGAAAGGGTAAGGGTAAAGGTAAAGGTTCCCCCCGCCTATGCGTGCTAGTCGTGTCCAACTCTAGGGGTGGTGCTCATCTCTGTATTCAAGCTGAAGAGCCAGTGTTGTGCAAGTCCATGGCCATGTGGCCAGCATGGCTGCAAGGAAACACTGTTTTACCTTCCCGTTTTTTATGGTGGTACCTATTTATCTATTTGCATTTACATGCTTTCAAACTGCTAGGTTGAAAGGGAAATGGTACCAAATAAGACTGTCACAAAGCAGGGATTAGTTTAATGCTCCTAAGTCTTCCTTAACATTCATGATGCTGTTGCAGTAAGAGGATCACTTCCATATGAAGAAACTTATGGCATATATATTTATTTGTTTGCTTCTCTGTTTGTTTGAATTAAATTTAACTGTTACTCCAAGCAGCTTGACATGCCTGGTTCTACCATTGAGCAGAGTGAGATAACCATCTAATGTGGCAGGGTGGCCAATTTTTACAAGAAAATAGCTCCTCTCCTTGAGGAAAGGAATATACATTAGTAGTAGACCATATACTTTGCAGGTAGAAGGTCCAGGTTCAATTTGTGGCATCTCCACTTTAAAAAAAAACTGGTAATGGGTGAGAGGAAATGCCTTCCCTCCAAAACCCGTGAGGTTGACAGCCAACCAAGAGTAGGCTGTGCTACCTTAGATGGACAGATACATGGTTTGATCTGGTGCAGGGCAATTTCCTATGTTCAGCACAGGGCCAACAGGCGAATGATAGAGCACAGGCCTTGCAGGCCAGAGGTGGTAGATTCAGTCTTTGTCATCACCAGTTACAAGGCAGAAGTTGGGGGAGAACTCCACTTGCGACTTAAAAGTTTGGAGACAGAGCCCGTGTGAGTCAAAAGTACACAGCAGTGTTTCCCAATATGGGGTCCCCAAATGTTATTGGACTAAAATTCCCAGAAGCCTTCACTACTACCTGTGATGGCCAGGGTTTCTGGGAGTTACAGTTCAAGAACATCTAGGGACCCAAGGCTGGAAACCCCTGGTTTAGAAAAACACAGATAATCTGATCTAGTATAATGGCAGCTTTCCACTATCCTCTCAGAACTACTTGCCTCCATTTCAGCCTTTTTAAAAAATTCAGATAGCACACAAATAGCAGCAGGACTTTGCGGGGGGGGGGGGGGACTTACTGGGCTATGCTGGCTGGGAGATTTGGGAAGGTGTTGTCAAAGCACATAATTTTCTTGTAGCTTTTGGTGTGGTGGGCAGATATACCTGCTATATTTGGCAGATTGGTCATCTTCTGTTCCAGGAAATAAAGTCTTTCCTGACAACAAAGGTCCATGTATAGGGGGCACGCGCGGGGGGGGGGGGGGAATGCTGTAGAATGCTACTGTCTTTTCTGAATCACAGTGCAAACAATGCTAGGCTATTTGTGGCAACAGAGAGATGATTTGGCTGCAGTCTTCAAACCACTCAGGTGATGAACTGTCCCTCTGACTTCAATTGCACCAAATTCTCAGCTAATGAGTTTAGAAAAGACTCTCACGTAGCAAAGCAACAGAAGGAGAAGAAATTAAACAGAAAAAAATTTCATCAAGCCTTCCCCCCTTCGTTCAAAAGCAACCTGTATGTCTTTCAAGGTAAGTGAGGATTTTAAGGGATGGTTATACCAGTTCTATTCCCAGTGAGTTTCCATGGCAAAGATGAGACTCAAACCCAGCTATCCTGAGTCCTAGTTCATTGCTCTGTGTACTATTCCAGTGATTGGGAAACCCAGGTATTCTTGGGTTGCAGCTCCTAGAAATGACTGGTGGTGAAGGCTTCTGGGAATTGCAGCCCAAGAACAATTGGGTTACTCAAGGTTCCAAGGTTCCTAGAACCAGTGCACTGCGCATACTGGATACCCTACTTCTGACTAGTGGTGACTAGGATTGGCACCACTGGTTCATCCCCATCTCTAGTGGGGGTGTAAAAAAAATAATTACACCTATTTCAGTCAGGAATTTTACAGAGGTGGACACCTTTGGGTCACAGCACGTTGTGTGTGATCAAATATACAAGAATCAAATGCTTGTGTAAGTTGTGTTTATGTGGGCTTTACTCAAAGATGAATAGGTAAAGATATTCATTGTTCGGCTTGACCCAAGAAATGTTGTTGCCTGAGAAGGTTCCCCCCTCCCAACAGTTTTACATACAGAACCTCCTGCAACACCTCAGCAGCCCCATCATCTGAAGCAGAAAAAGCAACACCAAGTCCCCTGTTGGCAGTTGTGGGTGCCCTGCTCTTTGTGGGCCCTCCCTGGCCAGCTCCCCCTCCCCCCAGAAGCCCCAGGCTGCATCCCTCAGGGCTGTTCCCTGTCAGAGGTCTGATCCATACCTGTGACTGGGGCAGGTTCCTTTGTGAGGGGAAGGGAGACGAAAGAGAAGCACTGCCTCTCTACCAGGAGGCATTGGGGAGACACCCCCCCCCCACACACAGCTGCTTTCTTTGTCATTAACCTCTTTGCTACTACATTACCAAGTTTACTGGTGGCTTCCTTTTACTCTCTTCCTCGCCTTCTACCCCTTCTGTTCTTTCCCACCTGACAGCCCCTTTCTGCCCTCTATTCTCCCCTTGTTGTTTCCTCTCCTTCCTCCTCCTAATGGCTCAGGGGTTTCCTTGATGGCGGGGGGGGAGAGAGAGAGAGAGAGAGAGAGAGAGAGAGAGAGAGAGAGAGAGAGAGAGAGCAGTATTAGTCATACTGCTAACACTGCTGTAGTGTGGCAACACTACCAGAGAGAAAAAGCACTTCGTCTGATATTAGGGTAGGCCACAAAATTATCTGGAATGGCATTTACTTCGATGCTTGGGCTTGCATAGCATCTAGCACCACTCTGGAAGTGACAGGCTAGGTTACACACATGCTGTCATCTTAACTCGTTTCCCCCTGCATCTGTTGCCTGAGACAGGCACCTCACTCTGGGTAGCCATGAGCCAGACCAATGATTTTTGTTCCCAGCTGCTTTGCCATCCTGGAACCAAGCCTGTTGTAGCTGAGCTGCTTTGGGCCCATCTAGGGCTCAGCTGCAGCCACTTCAGCATAAAACATTTTGCAGTTTCTTCTTCTTCTAGAAATCTGCATGAATATATTCAGATCACATGCTAATTTGGACAGTGAAAGTTAATTGTTTTTGTTACAAGCCACATTATACATTGCTATAATTAATTTCTCCTTGACTATTTCCTGTTTGTTTACATGATGTTGAACATTTCAGTAGTCAACACTACCACCTTCATAAAAGTTCATGAGCAAATACAATGCAAAGATGCAGAATGTGGAGCATCCCGATTTTTCTTTGATTGCAACTTGCCACCATCTTAGTCAACATAGCCAATGATGATGGATTATGAGAGTTATGTTATAGATTATGTAAACCGCCTTGACTCCTTAGAGGAATGAATGGATGGATGGATGGATGGATGAATGAATAGTTGAACAACATATGGTGGTTGTGTTCCTCATCCTTCCCTTGTGTGACAATTCCAGTTTGGGTATGGTGTGTGTGTTTGCATGTGTACATGTCCTTGTACGTTAATGGTTTTGGGGATATATACAAGTTGGGATTGCATGCATGGGAACTATGTTTGAATGCTTGTATAGGTGTTAGGTGCAGATTGTTTGGTGAGAATGAGTGGGTCTGAGAGTCTTTGTCAAGGCAGATGAGTATTTGTGTAGGGAGTGGTCTATTTAGAAAGAGTGTGTGTAATAAAGAAATAAAATGTAAAGTTTATTTTTGCTCCTGGATATTTTGTTACATCCAGAAACTTATTTTCACCTTCTCCATGGCGAAATATAAAAGTAACGTTCATTTTTGCTCCTAGATATATTGGGCGCTTTTACACGACCCCTAAGATCCGGTGGCCCCTTAAATTCGGACCAGAGATCTTAGGGGTTTGTTGCTCTTCGTGCGTCTCCACCCCTCCGTACTTCCTGGCTGCTGGCTGCATGAGGGGAGGGAGGAAAAAAAGGGACAAAAGAATAAAGCCTTACCTCCCAGTGCCGGTGGAAGCTGCGGGGAGGGGGAGCCCCGGTCACTTCCTGGTTCCTCTTAAAGGGGCGGGAGGCAAAAAACAAAAAGAAAAAGAAGCGAGGAGAGCCCAGCACATCCGCATCAAATATTTTTTCACCTCCCAAGAGCAGGTACAAGAAAAGTGCGCTGGGTCGCGCTTAGGTGGGCAGGGTCGCACTTAATTGTCTGCAAACTCCGGAGCTGGTGGGGAAACATTTTAAAGCTCCGGAGCTTGCAGCCATTTGCAGCGGAGTTTAGGGGTCGTGTATAAACGCCCATTGTTACATCCAGAAGCTTACTGTCATCTTCTCTGTAGGTAAATATAAAAGTAAGGTTCACAATTGCTCCAGGATGCTTTGTCTTTTCTAGAAACGTACCTTCACTATCTTTGTAGCTACTTCTCATTTCAAAATAAACCTTTCTATTTTGCCCAAAATGAACCCTCTGCACCCTATGCTTTTAAATTTGTTTTAATAAGATTCATGGCAGTTAATCAAGGCATTACAGTCCCTGCTAGCAGGCTGTTTTGGAGATTGTTCTATTTATTCAACATTGGAGTATTAATTAAACCAGGGGTTTTGTGGTATTTTAAAAGAAAACCATCAGGGTCAAGTGGCACAGGTTGGAAAGGACAATTGACAGAGTCACCCCAAAGAGTGGGAAAGGTTTGGGGGTATTTGGAACACCAGGACCAATGGGACAAGTCAATAGGTGGCTGGTTGTACGGCGTTGAGTGTGAAATAGGGTTGAATGTGACAAATATGGTGTGATAATCTCCCTGAAGTGCTATAGTGAATAGAGACTTCATTGGACCCGAATTGTGGCAACTGGAGACCTGGCTGGATTCTAATCCTAATTTAGCCATGATATTCACAGGGGAAAAAGTTTCTCACCTCTCTGAATTTGTAGGATATTAGCATTCTTCCTCTTATAAAAAGAGGAACAATGGCAAGACTTTTTGGAGCCATCCGAGATAACTGTGGCATAAAAAGAAAGGTAATTGCTTAAATTGTTTAGTTTAAAAGTTGAAGCATTTTGTGCAATAGTTGTGCCCCATGGTATTATATTTTAATGCAAATAGTGTGTTGAGTGCTAAAATCTTTTTTGTATGAACATCAAGAAAATGGGAGTCTTAAGTCTTGATAAGAAACTTCAGGAAAATCAATGAAGTGCTAAGAGTTCTATTTTCAGCTTTCATACTGCCATCCAGGCAGATATGGAATTGGGCAGACCTTGAAAGCAAAATGACAGATTCTTATTGCTCATGCAAGGGAGGGTCCCCTCATATTCATGATCCTTCATCCCTGCCTTCCCACAGTCTACACACACATAATATGGTATTCTGGAGTGTCTGAGGAACAGCTGTGGATTGCAAAAGAAGGCATGAGGGGGAAAAACACAGGCAACTAGCCTCATTTCAGGAATAGAATTCACCTTGCAATGATCAGAATCGAAGCCATACAGTATGCTGATTTTTTTTAAATGCTGATGTCTTGTATACAGTAGATCATCATCCTATCATTAAAGTATAATAAGAAGTCTTTGGGAGCCTCTGACTAATCAGCCATCAGGCAGGGCACTAAAGGCCGTTACTTCACGAGCCGCTAGCTTCGCGGCTAGCCTTCTTTTCTTTCAAAATCGATCGTTTCATACCGCACGCTCCTACCCTTTTTGCTGCGATGACAGACGGCCTTTATGCTCCAAGTGGGGCGAGTTCCCCTGGCTGCTGCCGGGAATCTTGACGCTTTGCATCTTGCTTCGCTCAATGTCACGTGTGGAGGTTTTCCCCTTTTATTTCAAGTTTTTCCTTAAAAAAATATCAAACAGGGATATCGATGCATCGCTACATCGTTTCATCGCTTTGCGCATACTTATGAGTATTCTGGAGTGGCGGTGGGAGCAGGAGGAGCCGCTGCCGCCTCGCCCGGCCAGAGCAGGGCACCCGGGGCAGGCAGCGTGCAAGCGGCGGAGGGCGGGCGGCTGTGCCATGCGGGGCTCCCCTCGAGTAGCGGCGGCGGCGGCGGCGGGGGCCTGCCAATGATGCCAGGAAACAGTTGAAATCAGTAGAGCCGTTGCAATGATCAGTCCAGCATCAGTGCATCGATACGCCCGGTAGGTAAAGGACGGATGGGAAATTTTTTGAAAAGTGCTGCGAATGCGAAGGGATACACGTGAGTGCTCGAATCGGTCCTAAAATGCAGCTCGTAAAGTATGAGAAACAGGGGCGGGAGAAGCGAGAACACGGACCGCCACGTGACCGCCTCCGAATTCAAATCAAAGGCAATATCGATGCGGAGCGCCGTGCCTCGTGAAGTAAGGTGCAAAGTCACTACCCCACTTTTCCCTCTTTGGCTTGACTGACATGTCAGCTGGAAAAGCTTGCTCCTAGATTTATTGATCTTACTTAACTGAGTTTCACACCACCTTTAAAAAGCCAACAAAAATCAAATTGTCCTCTTCCTCTCCACTAGTGCTGCCAATTGGCTATTTGCTGCTCTCCTATGAAAATGATTCTAAGTGTCAGAGGTAAAGGTAATAAACCACCCCGAGGAGGTTGTGCCAGAGGGCTTCCTGTAGGAAGTGTTGGGTGATAACTCTGCCCTTGCTTCATCCAGATCAAGGGACTAGTCATCAGGACCTGGAAAGGCTATTTTGGACTATAGTTCCCAGAATGAATTGTGTTGGGTGAGGAATTCTGGGAAATGCAGTCTTAAAAAAGAGAGAGGGGGAAAAATATTTTAACCTTATGTTCACGAAGAATACCTATGTATTTACCCTACTCACTGTTTTCTACATACTGAGTAAGTGATCCATGCCCCTATGCAATGTTTCCCAACCTAAACAAACAAACAAACAAACAAACAAACAAACAAACAAACAAACAAACATGTATGAACCTTATGGGAGAATGGGAGTTGTAAATGCTTATGCATGGAAATAATGCTTCCCCCCCTTCTCATTCCACTTCCCCTCCATAGGCAAAACCACCAGGAAGCAGGGAAGGTTTCCATCTTCTTCCTTGTAGCTGTGAAGACAAGAACCTCCCAAAAGAAAGATGAGCAAATGAACAAAGCTATCAATGGCCAGAATTAAAGCTGGTGCTGGCAAGAGCTGGCAGTTCTGGCCTATTCTAGAGATGCTTTGTTTGACCTAGGTGTTCCTTCAAGCAAAGCAAAGGAACTGATACACCCATAGAAGTCAAAATACGAATGGGAGATGGAGTCTCAGGATGTGTAAAAGTAGTAAAGACGTTTATTCTCTCTTAAATAGTCTTTAAAAAGCTCTGGTTCAACGCATTTCAGCGCGGGCTTCTTCAGGAGCGAGGTTTTTTCTTCTTTGGTCTGTAACAGCTCCAGACTTGATAATTAGAATGGATTTAGAATGAAGACAGACGAATGTCTCAAAAACACTTGATATGTGATTCCTAGTTATTTTGGAAAACATTTTATAGCTGTAGAAGAGAGATAGGAATAAATCACACTTTGGCGGTTTGCTGCAGTTTGGCACAGCACCCACACAGGAGTTCCTTGCCCCCCCACTTCCCTCTCCTGCCTCCTCTGCACGCTCACCTCTTCCTTGAACTCACTCACGGATCACAGCACACACTCATGCCTCCTTCCTCTGCCTCCTCCAGAAGCCTGCCACTCACCGGCGGAACTGTGGGCTCCCCTGCCCTACCTCTTTGTCTGGAATGGGCAGCCACCAACCAGAGGAGGTGGAAGAAGGAAGCATGTGCTACGATAGGGTATAACATTACTTTATGACTCCAGCAGTGCCAGAGAGATAATGGCACTCAGTGGCGAAGGGTATCATATGTCGAGGTGGGCATGACAAGAGTGCCAAATGTAATGAGGAGGAGCCCTGGAGGAAGAGCAGTACAACTTGCCCTTCCTAGCACCCTACCATCTGAGTCAGTTGGATCCAAAACCAACACATTGCAATTGTTCTCTTTCTTTCTTTCTGTTCAACTTAAACACTACAGATCAAGAGTCCTTTTGCATGAAATGAATGGCTTTTGGAACAAATTAATTTTTTTATATGCCCCAGCTTAAATAATAATAGTTTCCTATTTGAATTGCAAATGTGTTCCCCTTCCTCCTCCTCCTTGTGCACATTTGCAAAATCAGCCATTTCCTTTGCATCCTACTTGTACAAACTGCAAGAGAACTGACCTAAACCATCTTTGAAAATTGCCCCTTTCTCATATGGTAAGAAAGCTTTCCCCTGCTCAAGAAAACCACATTGTAGTTGTCTAACTGTTTCCTGAACCTCTTGGCTCTGTTTGATATAGATCTTAGATCAGTGGCTTCTGGTTGAACAAAAGATTTGTAGAATTCTGCCTCTGCTGCTAAGAATCCCCTAGTATACACCTTCAGGTCATCATTTGAGTAACCCCAATGCAAACCTGCATTCAGGCTCCTCACATCCCACAAATGCTTGCATAGCTCCTCCCTCCTCAAAATTTTGTATACTGCAGCAGGAAGACCTCAAATATATGTCTTATAGAGTGCTACAGATGGCCGATGAAAATATGGGTCACCTGGAGAAGCACAAATAGCATGTTGCAACTATTAAATTATTTTGTGTCTACTGTGAACAATGTCCTGTGGTTTGTTTGTTGTTTACGTTCCTGAAATTTACCCCAAAAGCTAAGTATGGTAACAGAACAGCACAACAGAATAGCAGCAAACATTTCAATATTTTTTTCTTGGAAAAAAGACAGCTGTTGGTTTCTGATGTGGTGGGACCCAGGCTCTTGGACATTAGTGAATGGTAGAACATAAGCTTTTTTTTTAAGGGACCTGGAACCATTGTGCCAATTAAAGAAGGCCAAGGACTGGCTGGGTAACTCTGTGAGTTAGGCATCTGGCCGCAGAGCTAAATGTTGGGAGTTCAGTTCCCTGTTGTGCATCCCGGAAAAGCCAGCCTATGTGGCCTTGGATAGGCTGCAGGGTCCCAGAGCGCCACCAGAAGAAAAGAGTGATAAGTACACTTTTGAGGGCTCTTTCTTGGAAAACCCCTGAAAGGGTCACCATCCATCAAAATTGACTTGACAGCACATTGACGGTTACTTCATGTCTATTCTTGTCCCGGGAGGAAGTTTGTTGCGTGTTGATGTCAGTCGCGGTCGCGTGGTTTTCTTCCGGTTCTGTCCCTGTTCCCGTGTACGCATGGGCGTGATGGATGATACCGGCATAATTGTTACTGCACGTCCTTGTTCCGTGATGAGATGTGAAATTCCATGCCTTTGTTCTCCGTTTTTTTTCGGCCTGACCTTCCATTTTTCGATGTTTCGATTCTCCAAAGCCTTGCCTTCAATGCGTTACGGAGCTAAGTTTGAGGCATTTGTCTTTTAATCTCTCTGCACTGTGTTGCTGACTCCATAGGGAATGTACTGGCAAATGGCACGTCACACTCCTGCCACTAGATGGAGAATGACACGTTGCGTGACGAGCCTTACCTCAGGGGCACTCATCTCGGAACGAGAAGTGTGACGAGCAGATTCCCGAGGCCAGGGAAGGGAATCTCTCATGCTGCTTAAATCACAGTTCATGGGGCATGGTCAGGATGAACTCCCCTCATCCCGCAATGGACGTGCGGTTAGATTACTTCATACCGGTCCCAAGCGGGACCGCGAACAGTGATGAGATGGACGTGAAGTATCAGCCATTGTTGTGGCGATGGTGGTTAAAGAGGAACAAAACCTGTTCTCCACTGTTGACTCCGATGACTCCCATGCAATGGTTCACAATCTGTGTCCCCAGGTGTTCCTGGACTACAATTTCCAGGAATCCTGGCCAGCACAGCTAGTGGTGAAGGCTTCTGGGAGTTTTAGTGCAAGAGCATCTGGGGACGCAAGGTGGGGAACCATGACTCTGGTGCCTCGTGGCACTACAGGACATTTGGGGCTGTTTTATGACAGTTATGACCATTTGCTGTTGGATACAACATTGTACAGGTTGTACCCCTGTTCCTTGTGTTACTTTTAAAATAAGTACACTAAGTAAATAGAATGTTGTAAAAAGAGTTTGGGAAAAGAAAGCAGAAACGTGCCCCTTCCCCCTTTCTCAGCTCTATTGTTTTAATTGTGGAGGCGTTTCTGGGAAGATAGGTAACACCTTATCTTATAAACAGCAATCTAATTTCCTTGGCATTTATAGGGAAAATGGCAACAATCCAAATGGTAATGGAGAATTCCTTTGGCTCCTTTGGCCAGAAGTCAATGTTTTATTCGTCAAAACTGGAAGTAGGTACAGCACTTTATAGCTTAATTAGGTAATATCTCAGGCACAAAACCACTTATTTTACGGTATTGTCACTGAATCCTGGGTTGTTTGGTTTTGGATGCTAAAATCGGGTTGGTACTTAGATGGGAGACCACTAAGTAATTCTGGGGACCTCTAGATAGGATGAGGAAGAAGTGTTGACTGAATCCCTGGAGAGCCCTGGTAATTAGAGCTACCAATGATGGCTAGATGTACCAGTAGCCTGGCTATATGGAAGCATTCAGTTCTTGATGAAAACTCTGGTTTATGAATGTGGGATATTTTGCTTTTGCATCCACAATTTAAAAAGACAATAAGCAACCCGATATTGCTGCAAAATATCATGCTGACATTGTCAGCAGAAAAAAAAAAATGAGACATAGCAAAGGGCAGCCTGAATATTAACAAAACCAATGGCAACAATCTAGATGATTAACAGGATACCCTCTACTGCTCACTCTCATTCACACTTGTTGAAAAAACAGCCCTGACATTTGCTGTGTGTTTGGGTGAGAAGTGGCATTTTTAAAACAGCTTTTTAAAAGAAAAATAAAATACCCACAAATCCTATCAGAAATTTCCCTCAGATAGATTTACCTAGTGGTAGATGATTCATCTGTACTATGATTCTAGTAAAAGGCAAAAAACAAGTACTGGACTATAGACATTGTCTATAGTCCTGGTGTAAGGGCTGTTTTGGACTTAATGAAATGGTTAAGGAAAGATGCGGGTAGGTGCAACACATACAACAGAGAAACACACACACACACTTTAACCACTCATTTAATGCTGCTATGCCCACTCCATTAAATGCAGATTGGGAAGCTACGTTCTCCAATATCATATCCCTTTCTTTGAGGTAGGCAAGTGGAGGAAGAAAAGTTGCATTTTATCAAAACCCAATCCGAACATCTGGTGTACATGTGTTCAGAAGATACCCCTTTGCTTTTTGAAATAAAAGAAGGGAAGAGGATGGAGCTATCAAAGAATGGGACTCAAAATCATTTGTGAAAGGAAGATAGTGAAGAAAGATGGGGTCAAAAATCAATTCATTTTCAATGTGGTGTTGGCACAAGTACAAAAGACATCCAGAACAGCAGCAGAATGAGTGCTCCATCAAGTCAAACCTGAACTCTCAGTCCAGCAGAAACCTGAACCTCTCCTAACATGCACAATTCACATATAATGGAAATACAGAAGTGACCAGAAGAGACTATGAGCGCTTTTACACGACCCCTAAGATCCGCTGGCAACTTAAATTCAGACCAGAGATCTTGGGGGTTTGTTGCTCTTCCTGTGTTCCCACCCTTCCGCACACCAATGCTCCTGTCTGCGTGAGGGGAGGGAGAAAAAAAGGGAGAAAAGAATGGAGGCTCACCTCCACTCGGCCGTCTCCGCTCTGCCCCAGGAAGCATTCCAGTCTCTTAAAGGGGCAGGGGCAAAAAAAAAAAGAAGAAGAAGAAGACCAGAAGCCGAGGAGAGCCCGACACTCACTGCCTTGCAATCTGCATCAGAAATTTTTCACCTTCGGAGTCCAGGTACTTGGAAAATGCGCTGGGACGCGCTTAGGTGGGCGTGATCGTACTTAAATTTTTTTAAAGTCCAGAACTGGTGGGAAAACAATTTTAAGCTCCGCATCTGGGAGTCCTTTGCCTTGGATTTTAGGGGTCATGTAAAAGCACCCTATATTGCTGGGAAAGTTGTGGTGGAGCAGAAGATCTGGCTCAATAAAGGAAGCCAGATGTGTTAATTTTCAAGATCTGAGCAGAACTTAATGGAAAAGGCAACACAGTACTGCTAGGAAGGGTTGGAGCAGCAAAAGAAGGGGAAAACCTAATGTGCAACACTGATTGTGTGCAAGATCTGACCAGAGGTCTTAATGTGAAATAAGAAAGGGTGAATGGATATAGATTTTTAATGAAATTCAAACACTACTGCATATGCAACTACTACCCCTACTATAGTAGATCCATTGAATCAGTTTTGAATGGATCAGCGACACCGTATACAAATCCTACATTGGAGTTCTTCTCAAGCTCTGCTCATAACATCCCATAATGGGATACTCTCCTTCACCATATCATGTCTTATTCCTTTCACACTTAAGGCCATGGCAGGGCTTAAATTAGCGGTGGGGCATCTTCAGCCCTCCAGATGATTTGGACCCCAGCTCCCACAGTCCTTTATCATTAGCAATCTGGGCTCAGAATTCTGGGAGTTGTAGTCCAAACATCAGGAGGGCCGAAGGTTCCCCACCCCTGGTTTAAAATTACAGCCACCTGCTCTGCGGGCTGACTCAAGACACCATCTGATTAGCCAGAATGCAACACTGTGCAGATTGGTGCTTTGGAATGCTCTGAAGGTATGTTTTGCATGGGGTTAAAACAGCCTGGCCTGAGCCGCTCCGCCTCCCCTATACAAGACCGCGCCTCCTGCCTCGGCACCAGTGTCCTGTCGGCGGCACCTCCAGGAACACTCAAACTTCGCGCGCCTCTCTCTCCCTCTCCGGCGCTCTCTCCCCGCCGCTCCCCTCTCTCTTTCAGCCCGAGGGGTTCGGGAGTCGCGGGAGAAAGCGGCCCTTCGAGCAGGGCTCCTTTCTCTCTCTCTCTCTCTTAACCTCGTCCGAGGGTCCCAACGCGGGGTCCCTGCTCTACGTCCGCGCCCCCGCTTGGCACTAACGCGCTCTCCTGGGTCTGCTTTTGGGCGCGCGGGGCAGCTTCGCCAAGGAGGAGGCAAGCACCAGCCTTGGGTGCCTCGGCTACCTCCCGCCCATCCGCCCAGCGCATGTGCTCAGCTTTGCCCCCCAGGTGAAGAAGGGGGCGGCGGCATGTGTGTGCCTCTCTCTCTCTCTCTCTCTCTCTCTCTCTCTCTCTCTCTCTCTCTCTCTCTCTCTCTCTCTCTCTCTCTCTCTCTTTTCGGGAGCCCGGGCCGCCGCCACAGGGGAATGATTTGAAGTTCCTCGGGCGGCTCATAGATTGCTCCACGGACCGGCACCGGTCCGCGGACCGGGGGTTGAGGACCACTGCTCTGAAGGTATGTTTTGCATGGGGTTAAAACAGTGTGCTATACAATACAGTGGTACCCCGACTTAAGAGCAGCTCAACTTAAGAGCAATTCTACTTAAGAGCAGAAAACTATTGCCGTTTTAACTGCCGCCTTACAAATTTTAGATATAGTCTGCTTGACTTACAATTTTTTTTCATATTTTTTCATTGTTTAGAAAGGTACCCTGACTTAAGAGTAGTTCGACTTAAGAGCATGCATTCGGAATGGATTAAATTCGTAAGTTGAGGCTCCACTGTATTACTAAAATGCCCAAACATCCCCAAATTTAGACATCTGTGCATTATTAGAATGCATGTCCGGTTTTATTTGTTTGTTTAATATGTGTGTGTGTGTGTGTGTGTGTGTGTGTGTGTGTGTGTGTCTGTCTGTCTGTCTGTCTGTCTGTCTGTCTGTCTGTCTGTCTGTGGCTACTAGCTCAAAATGATTCCCCTAAAGGCTGAACAACAGTGGAAGGAAGCTAATGGTAGCACTTGAAGAAGTCATTAGAGTCATGAACAGCTCTTTTCATCCTGGCTCAATAAGCTATTCTTGTTAAATTTCGGCTTCAGAAAAAAGGGTTGCATCTCTTTTCCGTCTGCTGTTTAGCCCTGATAGATCTCTCACCGTCATTCTCTATTATGATGCCTTTAAAAGAAGCAAGCACAGTGCCATGCTTTCCAGTAATGAAGCTAGGATGGAGTGTGACCCTTAATAAGGTTATGTATATTATAAGAACATATGGGGAAACTTTCTGTTTTTCCTTACAATTGCTGTATGTCCAAATAGTGTGAAAGACATCTGGAAAACCGAGAGTTTGTCTAGAATGTGCAATTTGAAGTGCCTTGTTGGATAATTCTTATGCCTCTTCTTCACAGTTTGTAACATACTGTTTGTTCTGTTCATCCCCCAGCCAGAATTCTGTTGGTGTTTACATATGATTTGTATCATTTCCCTTGGCTGATATCACAGTTAACTGATGAGGTGCTGGAACACATCACAATCCCATGCTGGTCTCATATCCAGTTGTGCAACCAATCTGTGCCCTTGTTTATGACTACTATATACTATAGGTTAATTGTCCACCATCAGCCACAACGAGTTACATAAACTTTATGCAAACGCTGATAGGATCATGGCCTAAATAGGCAACATCTTTTATTTCCAAAATGCTCAAGTGCTGCTGTCCACAGAAAGGATAAAAATAACATACAGTAACCCCCTGCCAATTGCGGGGGTTAGGGACCCACCCCACCTGCAATGCAAGAAAATCCGCGATATGTGGAAGCGGGTGTGGGTGTGGGCGGGGGGCATCTTACCTTCCGCTGCCGCCCGCCTAGCAGCCTGAGGCTTCTCGGGGGAGCCTGCTTGAGCATCACGGAGTGACCAGATCGCTCTGCGCCACCCCTCCCGGCCGCCCCGAGCCTTCCCCGGGGAGCCTGGTTGAGCGGCGCGGAGTGACCCGATCACTCCGTGCCGCCCCTCCTGGCCACCCTGAGGCTTCTCGGGGGTGCATGGGAGGGTGGTGCGAAGCGACCAGATCACTCCACGCCACCCCTCCTGGCTGTCCCGAGCCTTCCCGGGGGAGCCTGCTTGAGCGGCGTGGAATGACCCGATTGCTCTGCACTGCCCCTCCCGGCTGCCCCGAGCCTTCCCGGGGGAGCCTGCTTGAGCGGCGTGGAGCAACGGCTGCTCTGAGGCTTCTCAGGGGTGCGTGGGAGGGTGGCGCAAAGCGACCCGATTGCCCCCCGCCACCGTCCCACGCACCCCCGAGGCTTCTCGGGGGAGCAGGGGGCAGCGTGGAACGACCCGGCCGCCACCGCCCCCCCCCCACGGTGCAGGTACTGCGATCCCGTGATGTAGCGGGGCCGCGGTACCTGAACCGCGAAATGGCGGGGGGTCACTGTACTCTGGTTTCTCTTCAGATCGTATAAATCTTTCACCTTTCACTAAAGATTTCTGTGGAGAGGAACATTTATGAGTTTTGATTGGAAAATGGTAAACGTTTTTATAGAGAGATCATTGAAGATTAAACTAGAGTTTAAACCAGAACTCTTTTTAATTGAACATAACTGACATGAAGATTTCATAGGACCAAAAGTATGTATTGCATCATGTAACTGCTGCAGCAAGGATTCTGTATGCACAATTTTGGAAGCAATCTGAAGTACCCACGGAGAGAAACCTTTGTGAAAAGATAAGAGAATGTATTGATATCAACAGACTTTCTGGATATTTGAAAGGAGGTTATGGAGAGACTACTAAAAGAAGATGGCAAGAAGTAGTTGAGATACTAGTTAACTGATATGAACATAAGAACATAAAAAGAGCCATGCTGGATCAGGCCAAAGGCCCATCTAGTCCAGCTTCCTGTATCTCTGGGAGTGGACGAAACTAGATATCTGTCTCCTGGTACCAATCCCCTGCATCTGGTCCTTGAGGTACCCCAGTTTTCAGTTTGGAGATGATACATCTCCCTATGATGGACTTTTCCTCCAGGAATCTGTCCAATCCCCTTTTGAAGGCATCCAGGCCAGATGCCATCACCACATCCTGTGGCAGGGCGTTCCACAGACTAACAATGCGCTGGATGAAAAAAATATTTTCTTTTGTCTGTTCTTACTGTTACTAAATTCTGTTATGTATGATCTTTGACTTGATATATTCAATGCAACCCTTTGTTTTTCCTTTTTTCCTTTTCCCCTTTCCCTTTCCCATTAAAACTAATAACATCTTTAAATACAAAAAGAAAGAAAGGATAAAAATAGTGAACATCTTCTCGTCATGTCTCGCCCCTCCTTTCTGGTCCTCTTCTTCTTGTTGGAGCATCTTTTCCCAGTGCCATTTGGCCAACTCACTAGATCATCACTGGTAAGGCTCCTTCAGATGGCCATCCTAAGGGGGGGGGACCCTTAAGTCATCTTCCAGGGGTCGGGGACCTCTTTCACAGTGGCTGCAGCCTCATGGAAGCAGCTTCCCTCAGAAATTTGCCTGGCTTCTTCCCTGTGAACTTTCCGGAGGTGACTGAAGACGTGCCTTTCAGGGAGGCACTCTACACCGTGCTTAACTGACTTCCTTCTGTCTGCCATTTTTTTCAGTGTTTATGCTTCTAGTGCCATTGTTTTTATATTAATGTGTAGTTACACTCATTTTAAATAGTTTTAGTTTTATCTGTGCTTGTTTGGTTTATTATTGCAAATTATCCAGAGTACTGCTTTGTCACTAATGGGAGCGATATACAAATTTAAGCAAAAAATCATAAAATAAATAAATGCAGTGTTCTAACCCTTTTGGCTCTGTTTCCCCTTGATTTTTCTCTGTGCTTCCTGCCCTGGTGCTAGCATAATCCCACACTACACTTCTGAGATCAGCGCTTTTGCTGCCACTATTGCAGAGATAACTGTCTTTGTGGCAAGTCCTTTAATTTTAGTGTTTTTTTATTTTGTTACAGTATGTCTCATGCTAAAACAAGGCCTTCTTTGGAGACTGCAAGAAGATGCTCTAAAATAACTGCTGGGGAGAACAAATCTGCACCAAAAAAAAAAAAGAAACAAAAAGAAACAAAACAAAAACAAAAACAAACAAACAACCACCCAACCCCCTAACCCATCGCTTTTGTTCTATTCTGCTGTTAGGCAAAACTGTTTCTACCCTCCCAATATAAACAGCAGTTCTGACATTGTCGTGCCAGATCTGCGGACGGAGGAATCTGATCACAATGCTCTACAAATGGAGAAACAGTGCTCGATCAGCAGGTTCAGTGTTAAGCCACTTTGTTCTTTGCTGACAACTTCTAATCTAAATGTTTTTAAACCAAGAAAAATAGAAAAAAATGTGCATTGTTATTGGTGTCCCAGGAATGAACACTTTGGGGTGCCAAGGATAGTTTCTACATGACAGTTTCATCTGAAACTGAATGCCCACCAACGATATACTATGGGGGAACCACACTTATACATACATGTTTTAAGACTATGGCCTGAATAGGCTTGTTAGGTGGACAATAGCTTGAATAGGTTCGTAGGTGGGTCGTGATCTCAATAGTCTCATAAGGTGGCCTAGTCATTATCCACCTAACAAGCCTATTCAGATCATGATCCACCTATGAACCTGTTTAGGCTATTGTCGACCTAACGAGCCTATTCAGGCCATGGTCCAATTTATGAGCCTAGGATGACATGAGGTCAAAGTGAACTATAAAATGAAGGACTCACAACTAGCTTTCCTCAGACTAACGAAGCTGCTTGAAGGAGCAACAAAACATTTCAATCTTTCAAGAAAAAGAAGTCCAGATGCCATGACTCAACTTCCAGATAACCTGGATGACTGAGAATCTTCACAGACATAAAAAACTAATGTCACAAATATTAATGCCATTATTGCAAGTGCATTCCTTTACAAATGGGGTGTTGCCACACTGTTTTTACCTTCAAAGGCAATAAATGACACAATCCACACTGTGTTACTTCCACATTCTGTCTCTTTGGCGGCCCTGATCTCCATCCTTGACTAGTTTCGTGGGCATGAGCTAGCACGGCCTGCTATAATGCTGTCACCACTATGTGGCAAACCTCCACCAAGCTCCAGATTCCTTTTCATTGCATTTTCCTGGCTTGTGCTGTTGGGGGGTCACCTTGAACCTTCTTATGGGGAGTGTTGAGGGCATATAAATATAATACTAAAATAAATAGCTACATATTTAGAGGCACATTGTGTTGCTTTCCTTCCTAGCTAATTGAGCTTAAGAAAGGCAGCCTTAGTATAGACTGGTACCTAAGGTAAACAGTATGTAAATAAATGCAGGAATCTATTCAGTACAACAAGGTCCTCTTTGCATTTGTAAATGACTTATTGCTATAGTATGTCTTAGGCCCAGCACATATGATGAGAGAAGATATTTGGGCATGTTTAAGGGGCGTGGTGGCTCAGCGGACTAAGGTTCTGAAAACTGTTGCCTGCAAAGTCGGCAGCTCAAATCCCAGGTGCCATGCAGCGGAGCGAGCTCCCGCTGATAATCCTACCTCCTGCCAACCTAGCAGTTCGACAGCATGTAAATGCAAGTAGATAAATAGAAACCGCTGTAAAAAGCGGGAAAGGTAAAAAGTGTTTCCTTGCAGCCATGCCGGCCACGTGGACATGGACTTGCACAACACTGGCTCTTGAATACGGCTTGAATATGGAGATGAGCACTGCCCCTAGAGTCGGACACGACTAGCAGGCATGTGCGGAGGGAACCTTTACCTTTATCTTATGTTTAAGGAAAAACCCAAAAACTGAGAGAGAGAGAGAGAGAGAGAGAGAGAGAGAGAGAGAGAGAGAGAGAGAGAGAGAGAGAGAGAGAGAGAGAGAGAGAGAGACTACAGAAGAAAATAGGTATGCAGATTTCAGACAGTGTGAAACCATTATTGCTGCTTTAACCCACTCTGAGAATATAAATCATTTGCATCTCTTTCAGCAGGAGGAAAGACCGATCACATATTTTTAACTAAATGATGGCATTTTAGCAAAAATAAAAATAACACAATAGTTGTTGTCAAAGTGTATGTTTCCCAGTATCCCTGCATTTCACTTGCAGCATCTGCTGATTGCATGAGAAGGAAATGCAGAACGCAGCAGCCTTGGGAGGCTCTGATAAATTGTTGATGAGGATTTCCCCCCAGTTTCCATCAGGTGCGGCTTTTGTAGCAGGGAGCATGTGTGAGCCTGCATGCAATCCCTCCCCCCCCAATCTTTCCCTAGAGATGAAAATGTGCCGCAGTTTACTTTGCTTGGGTTGCACTGCAGTGTGATCTATCCCCCCCCCCCCCCCAAGCAGGCACGGGAATAGATGTGCATGTCATGCCACAAAGCCTTCTCTTTGTAGTACTCGGTACGTATGTGTGTGCCATTTAATTTGATACCTCCCAGATCTTCTGAAATGGGTGGTGGTGGTGGAAAGAACAGCAATCTATCCCCACCACTCCTCTCTCGAAAGGGCTGTTAATAATGCAGAGCTTTGCCAGCCCTTATTTATTCTTGTACTGCAGTCTTTGCTACAGGAAGGTTTGTCCTGAGGCACTTGAAAAGGCAGATGCTGCTTTCTGGAGGCACTCTACAGTGAGAGCAATTTAGTCATCTTTAAGGTACGCAACAGCCTGAATGCCTGGGTCTTTTGCGGTCAGCTTTCAGAGGTGTTTCCAAATGGCGGCCATTTTAGCACACTGTAGTTCAGTAGTAGGGCTGACAAATGGAAAGAGGGGTGCACCTCTCAAGCGTATTAAAACAAAGCTTATGCGTGAAGTCATCACACCGTGTTTTTGAACGGAAGGAGATTTTAGCCTGAACCTTTGAGCTAATCATTTTCCCAGCCTCTTGGATCCCCATTAGCTAAGAGACTAAGAAGGGGCTAAACCCTGAGCATGACGTGGTCGCTGCCTCATGAAGTCAGTGATGGATGTTCCCGGGGATATATGGCCCAAAATGAAACACGGCAAAACTTGTGCATGTTGGAGATTGTGTTGCCTGGTTGGGCAGCATGGTTAAGCCCAGATTTCTGTCCAACTTGGGCACTTTGGGTTTTGTCAGGGACGTGCTGGTAGCCCCACCTCAAGCAGACCGCTGAATCAATGGGGTTTCCATAAATGTTGACTTCCCACTCGCTGGCAGCATAGCTCAATGCATACTCAGCTATGAAGTCAGCAGAAGGGAGTTCATTTTCCCACTGTGTGTCCCAGAAGAACAAGTCTGAATAGCTTTGGGCAAAGTTCACAGTCCCAGGATATACACAGAAGAAGAGACAGAGAAACCACCTTATGTATATAGGTAACATAGAAAAGGATCACTTTAAACTTGACCACACAGAATTAATTAATGTAATCAAGATACCATTCAGCAGTTGACTCAGTGAGTATACTCTAGTTGGGAGCAGCAATTAGATTTATGCCAGGGCATTTATAATGGTTCCACCCTATCTCCCCTGGCTTTTAAAGACTTTGAATTTCTAACACTATTTGTTCATAAATTAATATTGATCACAACTAAAGAATGTTCCCATTAATGACTGTAAGGTCCCAACAAGTTAGCTGATAAATAAAATGAACATACTATTATACATAGATGGCAACACAAAACAATGTACTCATATAAAAATGACACTTGGCTGCAATGTAAAGCAGTGAGCAGCTTGTATAATAGTGTAAATGTGCTGTCTCCTCAAAATAATGTAACACACAGCCATTAACGTCTAAACTGCTGGCAACAAAAGTGAGTACACCCCTAAGTGATAATGTTCAAACTGGGCCCAAGTAGCCATTTTCCCTCCCTGGAGTCATGAGGTCCACTAGTATCACAAGGTCTCAGGTGTGAAGGGGGAGCAGGTGTTATCACTCTCATTCTCACATTTGGTGTTATCATTCTCATTATCTTCCACAGTACTAGACACTTGAAGTGCCACATGGCACCTCATGGTAATGAACTATCCGAGGATCTGAAAAAATGAATGGTTGCTCTACATAACGATGGCCTAGGCTATAAGCAAAATGCCAAGACCCTGAAACTGAGCTGCAGCATGGTGGCCAAGACCATACAGTGGTTTAACAGGACAGGTTCCACTCAGAACAGGCCTTGCCATGTTCGACCAAAGAAGCTGAGTGCCTGTGCTCAGTGTCATATCCAGAGGTTGGCTTTGGGAAACAGACATTGGAGTGCTGCCAGCATTGCTGTGGATGTTGAAGGGGTGGGGAGTCAGCCTGTCAATGCTCAGAGCATACGCCACGTACTGCATCAAATTGGTCTGCAGTATTGTCATCCTAGAAGGAAGCCTCTTCTAAAGATGATGCACAAAAAAGCCTGCATACAGTGTGCTGCAGACAAGCAGACTAAGGACATGGATTTCTGGAGCTATGTCCTGTGGTCCAATGAGACCAAGATACACTTATTTGGTTCAGATGGTGTCAAGCATGCATGGCAGTAACCAGGTGAGGAGTACAAAGACAAGTGTGTCACGCCTACAGTCAAGCATGGTATTGGGACTGTCATGGTCCGGGGCTGCATGAGTGCTGCTGGCACTGGGGAGCTACAGTTCATTGAGGGAACTATGAATGCCAACAAGTACTGTGACAGACTGAAGCAGAACATGATCCCCTCACTTCGGAGACTGGACCGAACAGCAGTATTCCATCATGATAACAACCCCAAACACATCTCCAAAATGACTACTGGCTTGATAAAGAAGCAGAGGCTAAAGGTGATGGACTGGCCAAGCATGTCTCCAGACCTAAAACCTATTGAGATTCTGTGGGGCATCCTGAAACAGAAGATGGTGGTGCACAAGGTCTCTAATATCCACCAGCTCTGTGATGTTGTCATGGAGGAGTGGAAGAGGACTCCAGTGGCAACCTGTGAAGCTCTGGTGAACTCTATATCTAAGAGGGTTAAGACAGTACTAGAAAATAATGGTGGCCACACAAAATATTGACACCCCAGCTGCTATCTCACCTGGGGAAGATCCTGATCTTCTGAAGGTCCGGCTTTTCCTCTTCCTCCCATCACGTGACTGAAGATGTGGGATAGCAGTTCCCACATACAAAGCTGTGTGTTTTTTTTAAGCGCAGTTCAGCCCCATGGCCAGCAGGTGGTGATAGGATTTTTAAAAAAGGACCAGCTGGCTGGTGGTAGAGCTTGGGGAAGTTAAAAAAAGACAGCCTCCATCCAGCTTCCTGATGCTCGGAGGGTGGGGGAAAATAAAAAAAAAAATAAAAAAACAGTGCCGATTGGCACCAGGAACAGCTGGCCGTGCTATGAGGGGGGAAAAAGAAAGAACACCGGATCATCTACATGGTCCCACAATGTCTGCCTCTTTAAAAGGTGGATTTTTTAAGTGAGGCAAAAAATTCCCTACCTCTCCGGTAAGTCTTGGAAACCTCACTTAAGGGTTTTTTTCTCTTTTTCAAAAAGCCTGGTGGGGGCGGCATTTTTTGGACACAGTTTATCTACAAATTTAATCTGCATTTAAAGGGACGTGGGATAGGGGCCTCCATGCCCAATTTGGACATTGTCACTTAGCGGTATAGTCACTTTTGTTGCTAGGGCTTTAGACATTAATGGCTGTGTGTTGGATTATTTTGAGGGGACAGCACATTTATACTGTTATACAAGCTATATACACACTACTTTATATTGTAGCCAAGCGTCATTTCTTCAGTGTTGTCACATGAAAAGTTATACTAAAATATTTACAAAATGTAAGGGGGTGTACTCACTTCTGTGATATACTGTACAGTGGACCCTTGTATAACAAACAGCTTGTATAACATAAAATTTGTACAACATAGAAAATTCCAGAGATAGGGGGAATTTGCTTAACATAATCGCCTGTGGGGAGAATTCGTACAACATAAAAAAGGGATAACTCCGTTTTCAATGCATTGCTATGGGAATTTGTATAAAGGAAAATTTGTTTAACATAATTTCATTTGGAACGAATTAATTCCTTTATGCAAGGTACCACTGTATATGGAAAGCTGGAATAGATTCAGATGAAGGTGGAGTGAATATTTGTGCGAGAAATGTCAGTAATTTAAGAAACAGAAATGATGCCATTTTACTGGCAGAAAGCAGTGAGGACTTGAAATGACTACTAATAAGAGTTAAAGAACAAATCACAATGTCAGATTACAGCTGAATGTTAAGATAATGAACATCATGTTGACAAATTATGTAACTTTAATATTGCCAATGAAAAAAACAGAAATAGTTAAAGGCCTTCTGTATCCCAGTTCAATCATCCGTCCACATACAGACTGCAGCTAAGAAATCAGAAGAAGATGGAGACTTGGAATGCCACTATTAATATTAAATATGCTTAAAAGTATAAGGTGACTATCGGGGTTACACCATGGGAAACATCTGCGTGAATCCACTGGGAATTCAGTGCATCCATGCACTGTATGAGTGCATTTGCTTTAGCTGACCACACATGAGTCAGCAGAGAGAGAAAGAGAAGGAAGCTGGCAATCTGCCCTTGTTTGCAGCTTGCTAAGACAGCTTCTGTTGTAGCTGTCCAGATTTGCAGATGGCATGAGTACATCAGAGTTACATTAACAAGCTGCAAATAAGTGCTGACTCCCCTCCAGTGTCCTAGTGAAACAGCACTGGCAACAACCCTTTTAAAAGAGAAAAAAAAAGAACAGAAAAGAAATGGAATGGAATAGAACAGAACAGAACAGAATGGAAAGGGAACAGGAAAGCAAACAGACCCATTAATAATTGACTGATTAACTAAAATATCTATACATTACAAGATGGCTGCAATCCAGTTGACTAAGCTCTGTAACAGCTTTTATTCACTTCACTGCCAGATCTGCAAACAAACGAAAAGAGGTTCCAGCTGAGTTCCACTGATGATTTGAGTAAATGGGAAGAAAGATTTGCCCACCCACTGAACTAAAGCTCGCTCAAGGTTGACTCAGCCTCCCATCCTTTCAAGGTCAGTCAACTGAGTACCCAACTCGCTTGGGAGGCAATGTGTAACCTGCATAATTAAATTGTAAACTGTGCTTTTAAGCACTATGGGGCGGTATATAAGCAGCACACTTTATTACAAAGCCTCTGGTCCATGGGGTAAAATTGTAGCTTTGCCAGGTATTATAAGGCAGAAGCCATTCATGGGGAAGTTAAATCAGCACTTGGAAGATCCCACCATACCCATGTTATAAGTACTGGAAAGGGCACCTCCAATAAAATGCCAAGAAACTTTGTGTCTTGTGGAGAGAGCGAGCGAGCTATGGAATGCCCTCCCAAGTGAGATCCGCCTGGCACCAACATTGATGACATTTCGGCGCCAGGTAAAAACCTTCCTGTTCCAGAAGTTTTTTAATTGATACAATATAGACTGTGGGTCCTCTGATGGCAATTTTAGTGTAATGATTTTAGTGTAAGGTTTTATTATTGTTTTAATTATTTATTGATATCTGATGTTTTAACTGTTTTAACTTTTGATTGTAAGCCGCCCAGAGACCTTTGGTTAGTGGGTGGCATATAAGTTGTAAAAAATAAATAAATAAATAAATAAATAAATAAATAAATAAATAAGACAGTAGTAGCAATTTCACATCCTATTCAGACATTAAACCCAGAATATATCTTGTTTTCATATGATCAAAATTGTAACTATTCACAGAGAGCTTGGGAGGAGGCTGTTTTGCAATCCTTGCTGCAGCTAAGCAGGATGTCTTGAAACGGAATGGCTCAAAGCATGTCCACAGAAGGATCGGAAGCAGTATGCATCCCCACAAATGATTGTAATGCCTGAACCAATGTGAATGGGTTTACAACAAAAACAAAACAAAACAAAACAAAACAAAACAAAAAGTATTTCGAATATCCAGAAGTGGAGGGGATTTTTTAAAAAATCATTTGTATTTAGGCCAGTGATGGCGAACCTTTTAGAGACCGAGTGCCCAAACTGCAATTCAAAACCCACTAATTTTTCACAAAGTTTCAATACAGCAATTTAATCTGCATACAGGTGGCTGTGAAAGAGCGATGTCAGATGCCCACAGAAAGGGCTCCGAGTGCCACCATTGGCACCCGTGCCATAGGTACACCAACACTGCCCTAGGCTGAATAACATTCACTTGTTCATTATGTAGTCAGTGGGAAAGGACACAAATTGGTCATTCCAATCCCTGAACAATCACCAAATTTATTTATTTATCTATTTATTTATTCACCCCTTAAGATATGGAGTGTACTTCCAGTCCTCAAAATTGAAGTCATCGGCTGTCACAGACAGAAAGACGAGGGAGAGTATAGATAAAGATATGAGATGGCTTGACCCAATAAAGGAACCCATAGTCTCTTAAGACCTGAACTGGACTGGTAAAGACAGGGTATTGGAGATCATAATTTACCAAACTGCTATTAAGCTGATGACACATAAAGGCAGCCAGTTGGACACTTCCTGGTAACCAACTGGATCTCCTTGCACAGTACTCTGCTAGCCCACCCTGCTATTCCAGAATGTGTGCTACATTTTAAGGTGACAGAAACACAAAGTGAATCAGTACATGTGACAAAAATCAATAGTTTTATTATTGTGGCTTGGTGTTACTGTAGTTCATAGATATGCTAAAATATTCCTCTACATGCATCTATCTATCTATCTATCTATCTATCTATCTATCTATCTATCTATCTATCTATCTATCACTAATCAATATCTGGAGTAAAAAGAAGGAGTTCACTTTCCCTCTCTGTAAGAAACAGAAAAAACTCAAAATGCCTCGATACCATTGTTTTGGATTTTACCCTTTTGTTCTTGTTGAAAGAGGAAACATAATTACAGACTCTTGAATTCTGGTTGTATTCATCATGACAGGTCTAATACAGCACAGAACAGGATTCAGGATTCACAAAGAAAATATTGCAAGAGATGAAACCGTTTGTTACTCACCATGAATGCTTGATTTAAAGAAAAGGGAGCAGGTCCCCCAACATCTTAACTGCTGCTCACAAGAACAGGGAAGGAGCAAATATGTTCGTAAGCACAAGTTGACCACGTCCCCCTAGTGTGACTGACCTCACAGGACAGATATTGTGAAGTGATATAAAACGGTGGTCCCCAACCCCCGGGCCGCGGACCGGTGCCGGTCCGTGGACCGGTCGGCACCGGGCCGCCTGGGGAGGCAGGGGAGGCTCCTCCCCTTTTCCTCCGGTTTGTTACTCTGCCCCCCCCCACACACACAGAGAGAGAGAGAGGCCGGGCCCCCCAGCCCCCCCAACCAGTTTTGCGGGAAAAGCAACCCTGCATTGCATTTAGGGGGAAGAAAACCGCCCCGTCGCAGCCCGTCCCAAGCACGTGGTCCGCAGCTGCCTTGCCTCTTGCCCCCGCCCGCCCGCCCGCCCCCGACGGGACATGCAAGGTTATTGTGGGTGGGTTGGGTGAAGGAGCGGTGGTGGCGGCGTTTGTAACGTGTGTGTGTGTATGTGCACGCTGAAGTGGTCCCTCCTTGGAAGCACCGGGCGGCGCAGAGACTCCACCCCCCCACCTCCCCTCCCCTCCCCCCTCCCGTTCGCCCGCCCGAAAGGAGCAAATATGTTCGTAGAGCACAAGAGGACCGACGTGCCCCCCCGGTGTGACCCCGCCCTGCGCGCACAGGACAGCTGGCGAGTATTGTGCCAGTGGCCCCCCCGCAAGGCACACACGCCAAGCCCCCCCCCCGCCCCCCCCCCCCCCCCCCCTCCCCCCTCCCCCCCCACAAAATATACACGGAAAAATCTCAAACATTTACTGGTCCAAATATAAAATATACACTCAAACAAACAAAGCAAAGCAAATGCTGGAATTATGATTTATAACTCCATAAGTGGATCCTGGAAAAACATGGTAATTCAAACATCAGGTATGTTCCTTTAAATAAAAACCCTGATCTAAATCGTAAATCATGACCTGGGGTTCAATCCCTGGTAGCAGGCTCAAGGTTCACTCAGCCTTCCATCCTTCTGAGGTCGGTAAAATGAGTACCCAGCTTGCTTGGGGGGGGGGGAGCAATGTGTAGCCTGCATACTGTAATTAAAATTGTAAACCGCCCAGAGACCACTTGAAGTGGTATGGGGCTGTATATAAGCAGAACACTTTTGCTTTGCTTTAAACAATTTGGCAGCCTCTCTCACACCTTTCTAATGGGTTTGCAGTACAGTACATGCTCAGTGGGACAAATAAAACTTAGAAAAAGCCACAGGTTGCTGGTAATGCACGATAGAACTCAGTGTCTATAGCCAGAATCTATCTGCTTTAGATCCAGACCATCAGCTGTATCAGACCAGACCAGAGTCTTAGTGAAGCTGTATTTATTGAACATCCAAAAATTGAGATGCTCTATCAAAGAAAACCCTACTTCTCTATTCAGAGTATTTTGCAGAAGGTGAACAACTTGGCCTAAATTAATCCCACTTTCAAAGGATGTACAATAGCACCCCTGTATCTGGGGACCCCTGCAGATACAGAAATCTGTGGATAATACTCTCATCTGGGGTGGTAGCAGTGGCGAGGGGGCTGCAGTGGTGATGGAATACCCAGGGGCCACCTGCCTCCACCTCCGATGTTATGGGTGGGTGGGCCCCTGTGGGCCATGCTTTTGACAGGGGGGATCCAAATAACCCCCTGCTGTGGTTAACTCCCTGGTTAAAGAGCAGCGAAGAGCCATCCCCCATCCTGCCCCACTACCCCCGACTATCCCTGCCCTTACCGCCAGGCCAGCTTGGTGACATGAGGGAAATGGAATGACATACAGGCTGTCTCCTCAGCAGTTGTCGTGGTGGAGACGCCTGTAGCCTTGGTGGCGGCGGCAGAAGAGGCACCTGTGTGGCCCTGTGGATGCCTGTGGGCCACATGGACACCTCTTCCACTGCTGCCATCTATGATGCAGCCGCTGCCACCACCACGACAACTGCTGAGCCACTACATAACTCCATTTCCTTCATGTCACCGTGCTGGCCTGGTGGGCCCACGAGCAGGAGGCGGCAGCAGAGGAAAAAGCAGCGGTCCTCAGGCACCGCTCTGCCTCGCAAGTCAGGTCTGCTTCCTTGACCATCACCAGTATCGGCACCCAGGTGGCAGAGGCGCTGTGACAACCCCCACCAGCACCCTGGCGAACCCTGCCATGGTGGTGTTGGCGGGCGGTCACAGGCTGCACAGCCTCTGCTTCCTCCACTACCACATGGTCCTCCACCTCCACTACTGAAGGTGAGCACTTACGGGTTGTGCCACCTCCACCACCAATGATGCAGGTGAGTCTTTCTAGACAGTGTAAATATTTCTAGCTCAGTTAATATAACCCATTCATTGTGCAGCCCTAGAGGCGCTTAGGCAAACCCCAAGTACCTGATCCATCCCATGTTATGCCCTCCACCATCCACGAGAGCCAAAAAGTATTGCTACACAGACAAACAGGAAGAGGGGAGGCAAGGAGAAAGACTGCCGAGATCATTATTTTCATGATACTTCCTCTGCAGATCCATAAATGCCGAGAATGCACACAACCCTTGATTCATTATCTAGTGGCTCATTTTCTAAAACAGATCACCACTACCTGCTCGAAGTCTGCCTGCTCAGCAGAAGGCTTCCTACTCAAAAAGACATGTCTAAGCCTGACTAATTATTTCTTTGGAGGCACAAATGGCATTGTTCAAAAACAATGGCTTGTACTTGTTCCCCGCATGTCATTCCCCACCCTACCTGGAGGGAAGACTATGGATCAGTATCGTTCCAGGAAAAAGTGAAATTGCTACATACACAAATGAAACAGCCAAGTTCTGTACAGTATTTGCTTATGCCATCCTTCACCCTTTCCATATCCTAGGGCAGTGATGGCAAAACCTATGGCACGGGTGCCAAAGGTGGCACTCGGAGCCCTTTCTGTGGGCACCCGACATCGCCCCTTCACAGCCATCCGTATACAGGTTAAATTACTGTATTGCACTTTGTGAAAAAATTAGTGGGTTTTGAATTGCAGTTTGGGCACTCGGTCTCTAAAAGGTTCACCATCACTGTCCTAGGGGTATTTAACTATTTGATTGGGAGCCTTGGTATGGTGTATTAAGGCAGCCCTAAGCAATCTTCCCTCTAAGCTTTTTGGCTACGGTGTGTGCCCCCGCTCCATGCAGCATCCCTCTCCCTCCACACATTGAGTGTTTCCTAGCCCTTTGATTCCAGTTGAGGCCAATACCCCATGTGGGGGGAAAGCAGAGTTGAACATGCAAAGGGCAGAGCCTTGTCCAGTGGGGCTGAAAATTAGAAGGAATGTTCAGGGCCGGCGCTAGGGTTTTTCGTGCCCTAGGCGAGGGGTGGGGGAGGACGGGGGCAGCGGCAGCAGGGGGGTCGGGTGGCAGCGGTGGTGGCAGGGGGGTCAGGCGGCGGCGGCGGGGGGGGTCAGACGGTGGCGGGGGGTTGGGCTGGCGGCGGTGGCAGGGGGGTTGGGTTGTGGCGGTGGCTGAAGGGGGTTTGGGCGGCGGCAGCGGGGGGGGTCAGGTGGGGGGTCGGGTGGCAGTGGCGGCGGGGGGGGGTGTCAGGCGGTGGCGGCAGGGGGTGGGTGGGGGCGACGGGCAGCGGGGGGGGGCAGCAGGCTGGGCAGTGCCCCCTGTCCATTTTGGCACCCTAGGCAACTGCCTAGTTCGCCTTAATGGACGCACCGGCCCTGGGAATGTTGGCTCCTAAGAATACAAAGTAAAGCAAGCCTACAATTGTTAATTGGTTCATTAAAGCAGGTGAGCTATGGAATATACTATAAGATACAACAAGTTCAAAACTTAGGGGTTCTGCGTGATGAGAGAATCCATGCTGCTGCTCTAAAGCTTATGTATTCACTGTAACCCCTGTAGACACATGAAGCTTTTTCATGATGCTCCATGCCTTGGAAAGCTGCAATATAATGTTACACAAGCCTGACACTTGAATGCAGTTAGAGGACTCAGCTGCTCTTTATGATGTCATATTTTCCTCATGCATGTGGTCTAAAACAGAACATACTTTTGGGCAGAGCATAAGAATAAATGAACTTTCAGAGGGTAGCCATTTACAGCCAACACTTTTACAGCCAACACTCAAGAGAGTTTTGTGGTACCTTCAAAAGAGGCACATCCTTTAATCTTTAAGGTGGTATAGAACCCTGTTTTGTGTTTGCCAAGTAATTTGCGTGTGTGTGTGTGTGTGTTGTGTCATTACAGTCGTGACTCCGTGACTCCATATCCATGGAGTTTTCTTGAGTATTAAGTAAAAAATACAGTTCAAAAATCTATGCTATCTGTGTATTTTTGGGATACAATAGCATGTTTTGGGGGGAATGTCTGGAGATGGGCACAAGTCATTTGTGCTGGTTCGTAAGCATGGCAGCACAGGTGCAGCTGCTCCCAATGCCTTCCTCCTCAGCCAATCAGCCACTCACCACACCCAGCTTGCATGCGTTTTCCACCTCCTTGGCTAATCTCCCAATCCTGAGCAAGAGCACAGCCTTCTCTGCCCCACCCTTTTGTTTGATTGGGTGATCAGCCATGAGGGTGAAGCAGAGAAGCCTGATCTGTTGCAGTGATTGGTAGATCAGCTGAGGAGGTGCAGAAAGCTAACATACTGGGCCTGGTGAGTGGCTGATTGATCCAGGCGAGAGGAGCAGCAGCACCGCCATCTTTTTCTGGAAGTTGAGTCATGGCAACTGGACTTCTTTTTCTTAAGCGTTAGAAATGTTTCAGATGGACGATCCTCATGGTGCAGTGGTTAAATTCCTGTACTGCAGGTAAAACTGTGCTCACGACCTGAGGTTCAATCCCAGGTAGCAGGCTCATGGTTCACTCAGCCTTAAATCCTTCTGAGGTCAGTAAAATGAGTACCCAGCTTGCTTGGGGAGGGGGGAATGTGTAGCCTGCATACGGTAATTAAAACTGTAAACCACCCAGAGACTACTTGAAGCCTGACTGCTTTCATCAGGCTAATGAAGCTGTTTGGATGAGCTGCAAAATATTTCTATCTCTCAAGAAAAAGAAGTCCAATTGCCACGACTCAACTTCCAGATGAACTCACATGGATGACTGAGAATCTTCACAGACACCAGCCATCTTGATGATCTGGAACAAACTGGGATGAACCGGTTCATGTCCATCTCTAGTAATATCTATTTAAACTAAAACAGTGTTAACTAAGTAGAAACAACACATGGTATAGTGTAATATTTTGAAATTACAGATATACTAAACAACCAGGAAGTTCATCCACGTAGAAATATTTCTGGAAAGACCTGTGAGAAAATGTAACATTAATGTGGCTTTTACATTATCTCCCAAGAACCTCGGCTCCAATACTTTCCTTCTGAAGAACAGCATCACCTCCGAATACTCTGTTTGCACACACTTAACACCTTCACTGAATCTCCAGTGGGGGGGGAAAAACATAACTCAGACTTAAAGCACTTGATTTGAGTTCCTTCGGGAAGACGGGCGGTATAAAAATGAATGAATAAATAAATAAATAAATTTCCAGCACCTTCGGGTAAGCACAAGAAAGGCCCCTCCCTGATCCTTTGCAGAAGAGTGTTAGCAATACTGGGCCGATAAAACAGTGGGGTGTTAAGAGGAAAGAGAATTTGCTAGACCATAATAAAAAGTAACAAGGCACTGATGAAACTGCTGGTGCCAGGCTAAACACTTACAGAAAAGGAAAAGGGAGATCCTACAGAAATCCACAGAGAAAGGGAGATCCTATAGAAAAATAAATATACAAGGCAAACCCCTAGATTTCTAGGGGAGGTTCCTACTTCATATGTTGGACAAAGCTGGTCAGGTTTTCCTGTAATTTCAGTTGCTTTATCAGTGAGATGGGATGGCTTTATGTATGTATGTATGTATGTATGTATGTATGTATGTATGTATGTATGTATGTATGTATGTATGTATGTATGTATGTTCTTCAAAGAGGCACAGACCATTTAGCCCTTCTTTGAAAACAGACATGCCCCTGTGGCCAGACCTCATGCAACAGATAATCTGAGTCAACAGCTGCTATCCAAGAGCCCCCATCCAGATCAGGGACTTACGTTACAGATGGATTGGTAGTCTCTAATACAGTGGTTGCCTTGCCTCCTTCATGGACTGCTGCCTTCCCGTGTTTATGGATCAACCCTTTTTTCCCTTCTCTCTCCAGTGTCCCACCATGGAAGATGGAGGCATACTATCCAGTGAATCAATTTATACCCTCTACTTTTGCCTCATTGGCCAGTTCCTTTTCTGCAGTTGGTGCACCTTCTTCTTGAGTGAGGCCAGTAGAGGCTGGTGTTGCTCCAAGTTATTCCTTTCCAATCAGGCTTCTGCTTTACTCACACATCTGTTTTGAGTTGTTGGCTTCCTAGGGCTGAGAGCCTCTCAGCTGTTCAGAGGAGCCCCTTAAAGCTTTTTGATTCACTGCAGCTTGGCCAGGACCTGGGACTCTTCACCCAGTTAATTCTGCCCCATATCCTAGAAAAAATTCCCAAGCAACTGGACAATGGGATTCTTGGAAGCTGAAAACTACAAGTATTTTTCCCTAATTTTGGTCCAGAGTTCACGGAAAGTGAGTCACAAAATGCAGCGGTTTAATAATTCCTGCCTGTAGCAGCATTGGTTTCTTTAAAAAGAATTGGGAGATTTTTATGGATTCTTACTATTTGAAATTTGGTACTGGGAGACGGCCTCACCTGGGCAGTCACAAAGTTCAACAAGTAGATCCTAGATCACATCAAGTCTGAACTCTTTTGGAGGCCAACATGAGAAAAAAAGGCGAAGCTGTCCTCTTTTGGGCACATCATGAGATGGCAAGAATCTCTGGAAAAGAGAAGCTAGGAAAAGGTGCCATCAGCAGGAAAAGAGGAAGATCAAATATGACACAGATTGACTGCCTAAAGGAAGCCACAGCCTTGAATTTACAAGGGTTAAACAGAGCTGTTGAAGACAACACATTCTGGAGGTTTATGGATTGTCTTGGTTACTTTTGACTCCTCCTAGTTTGATTTAAGGTCTAAACAAAACTACACCACCCAAATAAATCTTTTAATATTGCATCAACCTAGGATCTCGGAAAGACACCACCACATACTTTCACCTTCTTCACTTCTTTGTCTCCTCCAAATATTTAATACGCCTCTTTGGAATTCGCTCTCCTTGCAGGAGAGCCAGGATATTCTGCTTTATGTTTCAGAGCCTGGAGATGTTAGCTTTAATACTTACATTTTAATGACAAATCATTACAGGAAATTAACCTAGAACGTTACATGTTAAATATTTTCATTGTGTTACTCATTATTTTGTTATAGATGTGACAGTTTTACATTTCCAAGGGGGGCACTTGAAACAAATGAAAACATTCCCAAACTATCCAACCCCCATGACATTTGGCCCCAAAGTAATAAAATCAAATTTGCATTAAACTTTGGTACTCCAGAAATAATCATAATTGGCTATTATGATGAGTAAAATAATAGTTTTTTAAAACTGCTGCTGAAAACTTTAACGAATTAGGGGTAACATATAGTGCATAAAAACTAAATTGCTTCTAAGCTGTGACACGAAAGGAATAAGGATCCTGAATATCCCATTATTATGATACGTCACAAAGTGTGTGTGTGTGTGTGTGTGTGTGTGTGTGTGTGTGAATGGCTGTAAACAAGTATTTGAGAAAGAGCATGAACCGCTTTTGCTCAACACAATCATAAATTGATCTATAAATACAAATATGACCACACTAAATTTGTCAAACAGAACACGTGGCAATTTGAGATGCACACAGTGGATACAATTACTTGCAGCAATGGGTATTTTGACATACACACAAACAGATGCATCCTGACAGTTTGGAGCTTTCTTCTGCATCCCTCTTCATCAATGCCAGCTGGTAAGAATTGTCCTCATGAGTCTCTTCATACCAGATCAACATTAAAGTGAGAAATGGCAATAGCTTTATGTTAGATGCTGGCCTTAGGTGCATGTATATTTTTTATTCGGTAATGTGGGAAATGGTCACTTTGGCATAAACTTCCCACACAATTTCTGTTGGTATCAGTGTTCCCTCTTTATGCTGTAAATAATTTATTTGGGCAGCATTGTCCACTTTATTTTACTTTTTACTACCCTTGAAATCTTTGTCCTTCTCTTCTTTTTCTGACCTTTCTTGTTCGTATTTGTCTATCTTTGTTACACTGTCATATGAAGGAGGCGACGTAGACGAGGAGGATCTCCTCTCTGCCTTTTTGAGAGCCAAATTTAAACTGAATTTGTCAGTATTCGTGTCATTTTTGGCAGGAAGGACTTCGTTTTTCTTATTATGACCTGGTTTTCTTAAGAGGTACCGCCTGAAGGCCCGTTGAATGACTTTTGCAGATTCCTCTTCTAGTTTCCGTTTCAGCGTAGTTGTGATTGGTTCATAGGAGGCTTTTGAAGGATTGGCGGCCATAAACCGATCTTCCATTTGGACACGAAGGTTGTCCAGCTCATCGCTTTCACCCAAGACCCGTTGGGTGAAAGCAAACAAGATGTCAAGGCAGTGAATCCTGTCCCCACTTACCATGGGCAGATCCATTGCAATAAGCTGGACTTTGTTTGGTTTGGGTATTAGGAGAGGAGGATCCAGGGAGGCAGCAAAATCAAAAAGGTTGCAGTACTCTATAAACTGGGTTGCATCTGGGTCGAATTTTTCCCAGACCTCATAGAACATCTCAAAGTCGTCCTCACCTAAAGGTTCAGCGCTTTCTTCCGTAGCAACGCTGAAGTTCTCCAAAATGACAGCAATATACATATTTACTACGACTAAGAAAGAGATGATGATGTAGCTGACAAAGAAGAAAATCCCAACAGAAGGGTTGCCGCAGTCACCTCTGACTGAACTCCCCGGGTGAACTTTGTAAGGATCACAGTCCGGGGGACCACTGTTAAGAATGGGTGAGAGTAACTCAGCCCAGCCGGCAGAGGTCGTAATTTGAAAGAGGCAGAGCATGCTGTTGGCAAAAGTTTCAAAGTTGAACATGTCATCGATGCCCACTTCCCGTTTAACATAGGCAAACTGGGACATCCCAAATATAGCATAGATGAACATGACGAGGAAAAGGAGGAGCCCGATGTTGAACAAGGCAGGCAGGGACATCATCAAGGCAAAAAGCAGGGTGCGGATCCCTTTAGCCCCTCTGATTAAGCGCAGGATTCGGCCAATCCGTGCCAGCCGGATCACTCGGAACAAGGTGGGTGACACAAAGTATTTCTCAATGAGCTTTGATAGGAAAAGACCTGTAGGAAAATTATTGTAAGGTAATTTTTTATAATTATATCATATCAAATCAATACATCACCACAATTCCTCTACTAAGTACAGCTGTAACTGGAATTCCTCCACCAGCAAAGGCAAGCCATTCACATGATGCTCCAACTGGAAAAAAGATGGGCATTATTTTATAAGATCTTCCTTTACCCTGCTGATACATTGTCCCTCCAAATCTGTCGAAGCAACCAGCTTTGCATATCTTCTATAGCAGTGTGGGAGTTTTTAGGAGGTATACAGGTGATTTGGCAGAAATCACCCCAACTTCTATTAGGAGCTGCAAGTTTCTGCTGGGTTCCTTTTTATGAATAAAAGTTGCCCTTCCATCTGAGGAATAACCAACCTGGATCAAAATTTTGAATTTTGAAAACTCCTTGCTTTAATTCTGCAGGCTCTACACCTAAGTTTTTATTACAGTACAGCAAATATGACCATAACATGAATGTAAGATTATTTTTACAACTACCGTAGATTATCCTATATTGCTCTATTGCTTTTTTAAAAAGCAAGACATATCAGGATGAAAGCCAGATTAAAAGGCAAACAAATTGTAGCACCTTTTAAGTTATTGATTAAGCCACACTATAAGCATTTATTGCTGGGCTATAACGGATAAAACAGCATGATTTATCCTTACCACAACACCCCTCATCCTCCCTGCCAACAAGCCTTCTACATTTGAGAGACAGCTGATCTTGCACCTTTTCCTCCATTTCAAAATGAAACAAAAGGCAGAAGTGGCAGGGTATACTACGATTTCTGATCAGAAGACTATACTCAGCTTCTGTAGGTAGTAGCAATTGGCAGCCTATTGATGTAAATTAGCACTGGTCTGATGTCTAGGATCAGTAATGTCCAGGATGAGGGCCAATGAATTCTAATTAATTAGCTAATTAATTATTCCATCTGTTGCAGAATAGTGTGTACCTGGAAGCCACTAATTACAAATAACTAGTTGCCCGCACTTTGTTCTTTTCTGAATTACCAAGTTATAACTACATTAGATGTAGTTATATTAGATACATTAGATTTTGACTAAAGGGCAATGTTTTCTGGCATAACTTTTGTTATTTTTAAATTGCACCTAGTGCAGTTTGGAAGTAGTTTGTTTTTGGACTTGGGGATTCTTCAGAATATGGAAGTAAAATTTCTAAACTCTAAATTCTAAGCTGTAAACTGCCCAGAGACTACTTGACGTGGTATGGGGCGGTATATAAGCAGAACACTTTGCTTTGCTTTCTTTAATCTCCTTTGTTATTTCAGCCCTAGTCAGTACTCCTTTGTTTTTTTCCAGGCCTCTATCTAACACATTGCTTATTTTCTTTCAGTACTGGGGAAAAAAATTAGCTGGTATTCTTTTAATTTATTTCCATCCCTAGTTGTCACCATCCATACTTTCCTTATTTTATATCAACCCTCCAGATCACAGGGTTTTAAACTGACCTTAAGCTACCTGACTACTGTATCTCCTGTATATTTTTTGTGTTACATCCATTACATTCTTTTCTATATGCAGCCATAAAATCCAGATATTCCTTACCTATAATGGAGAGTATGACGACAACAAAATCGAATATATTCCAACCAATAGTGAAATAATAATAGCGGAGTGCAATCAATTTCAGGAGGAACTCCCCAGTGAAAAGGATAATGAAAACCACATTAATCCAGTGCAAGACATCTTCCATCGATTGACTCTGATCATCTGTTTCAACCATCATGGTGACCATATTAAGACAGATAAGAATCATGATGCTGATGTCAAAGGCTTGCTTTGTTACAATATCAAAAATAAAGCCTTGTACTTTATTCTGGGAAAACAAGACAGACAAAGAATACGGCATTATTTCCAGAGCATTAGAAAGCTACAGGTTAGTATGTTGTGTTCACCAGACTTTGATGAAAAGGTGCTTTTTTGTTTGCTTAATTATACTACTTTGCTTCAGGTTGCAATAGGGCAGTGGTGGCAAACCTTCGGCACTCCAGATGTTTTGGACCACAACTCCCAGAATTCCAAGCCTAGACTGCCAATGACAAAGGACTCGGGGAAGGATCTGTTCTCACTCATTCCAGATGGCAGGACATGTAGTAATCTGGGAACTCAGATTCAGGCTGAATATCAGAGGAAAAAACTTCCTGACTGTTATAGCAGCATGGCAATGGAACCAACTACCTCAAGAGGTAGTATTAGTGAGTGCTCCAGTGCTGGAGACATTTAAGATAAAATTAGAGAACCATCTGTCAGATATACTTTGATAAGAATTCTTGCACTGAACAGGGGTTTGGATTCGATTAACTTATAGGCCCCTTCCAACTCTACAGTTCTATGATTCAATGAGTATGATTCACACATTTAAATACAAAATCAAAAACATATCCTTACAGCTGGCCTTGGTATAGGTTTCTGTGGTTTCTTAGACCCCAGTTTTTTCATTGCATTGTAATATTTCTTTTGTTCTTCTGTCATAAAAATGTCTTGACCTCCTAAGTAAACGATTACAAGAGATCTGGTTATAATCATAACTTTAGACCCACGGATATGCCATAATGCTGTAGACTTTGTTTACGTGAACTTTCAAAATTCCCTCTTGAGCAAATTGAGTCAATAACTGATTAAACACTGGTACCTAGGTAAAGTTCATTAACCTGAGAGTAGGAATGACAAAAAGCCAAGCTGGACTGCATATATACCACCCCATAACTCTTAAAGCAATCTTTAAGCAATCTTTAGAAGTTTTACAATTTAATTATGCAGGACAGACATTGACCCCTCTCCCAGTGAGATGGGAAATTGATTTACTGACCTCGGAAGGATGTAATACTGAGCCAAATTTGAGCCAGCTATCCAAATCTGCAAGGATCATATGCAGGCCATGAGCATGGCTTTGACTGTAGCACTGCAGTGTAACCCCAATGCCATGAGGCATTGTAAAGGAGCAATATAAAGGGTGTATCTCCAAGAATCTTTCTTCTAATGGGTGTTTTCTGATTTGCTCCTAAATCAGCTGGAGTTAGGGGCAAGTAATGAAGTGGCCAAGTTAACTGATGACAGCAAGTCATGTAAGGTGGTTAATGGCTCAAAGGGAGGCTTTGATAATTTCTTGATTATAAAAGGAGACTGTGATGCACAGTATCAAGCAGATGAGAATCTGGGAAAGAGGCTCTTAACAGGGCATTTCTGAAAGTCTATGGGTTGAATGACTGGATGGCTGAAGAACCACTATAGCTGCAAAGTAGACTTTCAGCAAGGAAAGTGACAAACCAGATTTCTTTGGATGAAGACGGAATCTAGGGACGATATGCAGATCCACAGGTTTAGCGGTAGCATGTATGGAGCTTATAAATTATTGAAATCTCTTCCATATAAGCATATGATTATTTTGTAGAAAGTGGATTGTAAGATTATCTCTAATGATCAGATACCATCAATACTGTTAACGGCAACTTTTCTATGTCTGGATGTTGAACGTTGATTGGGAAATGTTAGGAGATTGTCCCACACAGGGAATACTGTAGTATGTTGTTTGGTGTTGTTATTTTCAAAGCAGCAAATCATGGCTGGCAAGGCCACCACCATGTCAATAGGACTGGGTGTGTTCTGTCATGCCTGATCTTTACTCATGTTCAACGGATGAAAGGAAAAGATGGGAACAGATACACCATATTCTCTCTTCAAATCCTGGTGAATGCTTCTTCTACCCCTTTCCTGTCCTGGAGCAGTAATAATGGTTTTTCTGTTGCTCCTTGAACCAAACATGTGTATATCTGGCATCCCCCACCTCTGAATTATTTAAGTTGAAAGCATCCAGTGCCAACTCTCATTCCTGGGAGAAGACTTGCCTTTCTCCTCAGAAGTTCTGCCTCATGACTTTCTTCCTCTGTTATGTGGATTGCTATAGAGTGCACATGCTATAAAAAGCATCACTCCCATATAAGACATGTGAGATACAGGGAGGTTGCAGAGCCCATCCCCCTATGTTTGTTTATATAAAGTGATGGTATTGTCTACTGCAATCTACAGAACTATCCCCTCTTCAGCTCATTTGAAAGCCTTCAGTGTTTTTAAGATGGCAAAAAACTTAAAATAGTTGATGTAGCTCCTCTTTTCCTCTGAATGGACATGTCTTGACAGTGTGTCCCCTTAAATTGCTGGCCTCAGTAGTTAAAAGAACCAATGCTAGCAACATGAAAGTCCCACAGAGATACCATATGGGAAAATCCACTATTGACATTTTAGAGTTGCATTTGTCTTTGTTCATGTTGAAATATCAAAGAAACCATGCCCGAAGTGGTCTTATCTTCAACATGGAATGTTGGGAAACTGCTGTCATTGACACTGTCAGTTCTAATAGCTCCTTAATCAAATGTACTGGCAGGACTTGTTGACAAATGGTATTTTGTGTTATGAGAATTTTGAGAATTCTCTCTTGTGACAAGTATGATATTGTTGTAATGAAATTTATTGTACCAGTGCATTTTTTCTCTCTGAAATGAAAGACAATTTTTCTAGATTTACATCTAGACAGAGATCACAGAATATGTTTAACGTAAATGCAATGTTATCCTATGGGGTACTTCTTGAGACTGAAACCAGAAGCCATTCTCTATGTATAGAAAGGTGATAATCACATTTGAAAGTAAGCTGCCACTGGAGTCATGCATTACATGAAAATTCTTGGTACCACAGATACTACTTATAGTATAACCTTGTAGCTTTAATGTAATGTTGTCTATTAATGCTGTAAGATGTCCCTCAAATCAATTCCTTGTTCTCAATACCTGAACATGTCTTAATTGTATTGGACTGTATATTATCCCTCATTACTGTGAGCCGCCTTGGGTCCTTTTTTAAGGAGAAAGTCAGGGTAAAAATACTCTAATATAAATAAAAATAAATAAATAGGCCAATAGGAAGCACTTTGAATATGGATTAAGATGGAAAAACCATGAATCATTGAGGACAACACACCAAGTGCTGATAAAAGGATCAATAATAGTCCCATTGTTGAAAGTGGAAATTGGATGTTGAACATAGACAGTATGGCCAAAACCAGTTTAAAAAAAACCCCATTGTTTTCCGATCAGATTTCTTTCAGACAGAGGTAGATATAGTTTTGGTGCACCTTTCCTGAAAATGATAAGGTTGTGATGTAGACTGATTTCTTGGCGTAGACTGGTCTAAATGTGATCCATTTTTAGGCTAGTAGTGGTATCACTTCCATGATGGTCTAAATTGATTCTGGGTTCTGTTGGGTAATTTTGAGATGAAATGCCCATATGTTTCACAGCTGTTTTCTTTTTCACTAAATCCTCCATTACTTCATACTTTGTTTTTTAAAAAAATATATAGAATTGAACAAGCTAGAAATTCCTTACAGAAAATGAGGAAAGTCTTGACAAACCGGGACTTATCCAACAGACTTTATACACAAATACTTCGGTCCTATGTATTCAGCATACTTCTTTATGGTGTTGAAACTTGGACCCTTACAGATGCATTATGCAGGAAGTTGGAAGAATTCAAAATGTGGATGTACAGATGAATTCTGAAGATAATAAAATTGCAGTATTTTGGACACATAATGTGCAATAAGAAATACCTTCTGCTGCAGGTTATCCTTCAAGGAAAAATAGATGAGAAGCATGGCCCAGGGCATAGAAAATCATTCTGGCTTAAGAACTTAAGGGAATGGTTTGCAATGAGTACAGCTGCTCTATTTAGAATAGCTTTAGATAACCAGTTCAGGCTACTGATTGCCAACGTTTTACGAGGACATGGCACCTGAAGAAGAATATAATTAAACAAGCCGTCCCCATCAAAGGAGAGATCCTTGATCCTTGGAGTTGTCAGATATCACCTTGATCTTAACCATGACATCTCAAGAGCTACAGAAATTGCCATAGATTTGACAGAATAATTGACCACATGCCTTGCAGATTGGATCAAATAAGCTGATAAAGAGATGCCCTCTTGCTGGAAAGAAAGGGCCAAGTTTTTCTTATCATCTGGTAAGAATGTTATTAAATGTTGAATTACCTATATGGTGACATGTTTGCTTGGTAGTTTGCTATACAAACCCTGAGGAGTGCTGAAGAATAAAACCTATAGCTTAACAGGTCTAGCAAGAAGACATTGATCCTGTCATAAGATCTATAATACAAATGTGAGTAGAAAGCACAAGTGACAAGAGGGTGAGACAGGACAATATGCCAGAAGGTCTGGTTCTGCAGGACCATATCAGGCTCATCTATGCATGTTTAAGACTTCCACAGACCTCAGAAGAGACACTTTAAGATTTAAATGCTGTAATTCTAAAGTCCATTTTAATACAATACTTTATATTCTTTTTCAGTAAATGTGCAGGGATGTCAACTCAGCCACCTGAATGTCTGTGCCTTCTGAATGACTCACAATGAAAGAAGCTTGAGGGAGCCAATGGTACATACATATGTAAGCCAAATTTATTTATTTCTGTGTGATATACATGTGCATTGAACATAATGTGGACGGCAGCCACTACAATGTAAACAGAAAGCTGGAGCCAACATGCTAGTATAAAGTTATGGTACTGCTTGCATCAGTATGTTCAAAAAGTAGAATTGAATTCTATACACAGCAACCAGGTGGACTTTGGGAGTGAAGAAAGCTATCTGTTTCATTGGCTGCCATTTAGTCAAGGAAAAATTCACTCTCTACCCTTAGTTTGTCAGCAGTTCATTAGGCTCCCACCCCTAAGAAAAAAAGTGCTAATGGCGAGGAGTCTGTACTCAGTGACTAACAATACTGAGATCCATTAAAAAATCGTAACATGCCTGACGTAACAAATCATTCATTGGACTGGAGCACAACCAAATGCCCTTCGTGCTCATGACTAGGATTATTGTTGTCTCCATATAAAACAAAGAGGAAGGAAATGAGAGGGAGCTCAGCAAAAACAATGAGAATACTTCTGTAGAGGTGCAATGAAGAGTTGTAAGAAGAATTGTTTACAAATATATTTTCTCATATATCTATAAGCAGGCTCATGGTTGACTCAGACTTCCATCCTTCCGAGGTCAGTAAAATGAGTACCAGCTTGCTGGGGGTGGGGGGAGTGTAGCCTGCAAACTGTAATTAAAACTGTAAACCACCCAGAGGCTACTTGAAGTAGTATGGGGCGGTATATAAGCAGAACACTTTGCTTTAATATAAGCATTTACGGTATATGCTTTCTATACCTTTCTATACATATATGTACTTCAAAACCTAACCTCTCTCTAAAAGTATAATAATAAGCATGATATTTTCCCTTTAGCAATCAGCAGATTGGGACTATGAGCAGAAGTCCTTGACACAAACAAGTAATGAAGGGCAATTAAAGCTATTTGAATATCTGACTGTTTCTTAGAGAGTGAGGACTAACATCTGAGACAGAAAGCTGCCAGTTTTGATTCAAGGTGTCAAAACTTGCAAACCCAAGTATAACCACAAGCATCATTGGAATTTGGGGCATTTGGGGGGAAACAAAGACCATCTATTATTGATATTTTCTGCTAGAGATGGGCACGAAATGAACAATTTTTCGTTTTTGTTTTTTCATTTCATTACGCAATGAAACGACAAACGAATTTTGTCTCCAAAATGAAACGAAACGAACAGAAACATCGGAAATTTTGTCGTACGTTTCGTTTTTGTTACTGCAATACAGTGAACTGCTTTAAATGCTAAAAAATCACAAAAAATAGAAATAAATGGTAACGAAATGGTAACAAATGAACGAAAACAAAAATGATTTTTTTGTAAAAATTCGCAAAAAATGGAAACAAACCGAAATGGACCCTCCAAACGACAAACGAAACATCATTTTTTTATTCGTGCCCATCTCTATTTTCTGCTCAAGTATGTTACTTGCAAGTCCTATAAAATTCTGTCCATGTATGTATGTATGTATGTATGTATGTATGTATGTATGTATGTATGTATGTATGTATGTATTTATATTTTATACTGCCCGTCTTCCGGAGGAACCCCGGGTGGTTAACAACATAAGTACTAACTGTGATTCCATCTTTTCTTTAGGAATCACCTCCCTGCTTGCAAGTACTTTATTCTTTTTACACAGTGGTATAACAAGTGATTTGTTTAACAGAAAATTCGCTTAAAGGAAAAAAAAATCGGCAATAGGGGGAAATTGCTTAACAGAATTGCCTGTGGGGTGAATCCGTACAACAGGAAAATGGTCGCAATTAGGGATTAATCCATTTTCAATGCAGTCCTATGGGAAATTTGTACAAATCTGTGTAATTTGCTTAACAGAATTTCTTTTGGAACGAATTAATTCCTTTATACAAGGTACCACTGTATTTCTGTATTTCTTATGTTTTAATTCTTTTAATTCTTTTGTCTATTTCCTCAAATAAATCCTCCTTTACTTGCATCAACTGTTGTCTGTTTTGGGTTCTTTTCCTTTTTAAATTGGTCCTTACCAGAAAAAAAACAACACAGCATGGAATATTTTTTTCCTTTTCTCATTTTTATAACCAAGTTCTTTGTACAAGGAAAAGTTCCTTTCGCAAAAGGAGCCACAGGTTACAAAAAGAGAAGGCCTTGCTGCAGCTTTCCAGTGAGCTTCCTATGCTCTAAAAATTGAAATATATACTGTATTTGGTATTATGAACAATGAGTAGAATGGTGCGGATAGAAACCTATTACTCATGCATAGCGCTGTAAGACAAATGGTATAAAACTGAAGTTGAATCTTGCAGTTTCTTGTTGTGTGCCAATGCCAAGTCACACAGGTGGCACATGACGAGGAATAAAGCTTCAACTAGTGGCAATTTGCCACTGTCATTTACCCTTTTTGACTCACGTTGCCATATTTAAGTAATAGGATCCTGTTCTATATATTTCAGTACTGATGTAAAGGAAATACTGTCATCATTCATTGGGAAAAAAATCCAAATACTGCAGCCTTAGGAAGCAATGATACCCATTCTTGAAAGTTAGGTAGCCATTCCATTGTATCCATTTTTCTTAAACACAGCTTGCTACTGAGATTATTTATTTATTTATTTATTTTTATATTTGTTAACCGCCTGGAATTCTGGGCAGTGTACAAAAAATTGCCAATCTAAGCAATTTATCCAAGAAATCAACCCAAGAGAAGTCAAGTAAAAATAAGAATAAAAATAAGAACAATGTATTATTTGAACACTTATCTTCTTTTTTTGTTGGTTGAAATTATCGATGATGACACCAATGAAAAGGTTCAAGGTGAAGAATGAACCAAAAATGATGAAGATGACAAAGTAAATATACATGTACAGGTTGTCCTCATACTTGGGCTGCTCCCCCACCTATAAAACAGGAGATATGACAAGACATCAAAACTCAAAATATTTCTGGAGTGGTTTCATATTTTGCCTACTTATATTCTTGTGGGTGCCAACATACACAAGAATATGCCACATACAGAAATAAAATATGCAGCCACAATAAAGATACCTGTATAAAATTGCTTCAGGAGATAAGAACTCTTACAGACTATTCAAACAAACCTAACATTTCTTTGTGGATGTTCAGAAAAAAAATCCTAATTTTGAACAGCTCTTTATATTTGCTCCCGGAGAAACATGGGGGCATATATCTGGAAGTTGAGTCATGGCTACTGGACATCTTTTTGAAACCTCTCTATCTCTCAAAAAGAAGTCCAGTAGCCCTGACTCAACTTCCAGATAAACTCACCTGGATGACTGAGAATCTTCACAGACATGGGGGCATATAGTTGTTCACATATTATGATGGCCAACTCAGGATGCTTCCAGATGCTGTTTAGCAATTTTTTTTAACTTGTATACCACACCATCTGGCAACAAAGGCCACTCTGGGCAGATTATAGGGTTAAACAGATACATCCATGAAACACAATAGTATATAAAAAATTACAATAAAATGTAAGAACAAAATAACAACACTAAGTCAATCAATGTAAATTGCACTAGAGTAGGCCTACTGAATCAGTGAGGATTTGATGAGACATTCCATCCATAAATTCCACTCATTCAAATGGACTTATTTAGTTGCAACTTACTACACTGAGTTAATGAATTTGAATCAGTGAAACTTACAGAGAAGTTGACTCATCAACCCCCCTCTGATTCAGTAGGCCTAATCCAGTGTGACTTATTGATCTAAGTAACAGGGCTCAGAACAAGTGTGCTCAGAAGTTGTTTCTTATTCTCTTTTACTGTGGATGCCTCAGGGTTGTGCATCTTGATCAATGCTCTTTTCCCATGGGGTAGAGTGGGGAATCAGGCTCCCATTCTCTGGCTTCAAAGCCAGATATACCTAACTCACTGAATGATAATGTAGAAAGTTCCCCAAAAGTTGCTTTGCCTATTTCCATGTATGTATTCTTTTACTTAATACTTAACAGACCACATTAGTACAGCACTTAATACAATTTAATCCAAGAAACCTTGGCTCATGGGACACAAAATTGTTATCTCCATGAGGCTTTGGTTTTTCTCAGGTGAGGTTTGAGCAACCTTTCTCAATCTGGGTTCCTCCAAATGTTGTGAACTACAACTTCCACAGACCCCATCCAGCATACCCTCAAACCAGGGATGATGGATATTCTATATTTCAATGTCTTGAGGTTACCTTTAAAAAAAACCCAAACCTAAACTGATTTAGAGGCATTGCCTTATCTCAAGCATTATCTCATTGCCTTAATTGGCATGTCAGACTCAAGACAATGCCATTTTTCCTTCATTTGCAGGATAGGTGAATACAGAAGGCTATCTGGATTTAATTTTTGCATTGGATCAATAGAAAACCATTTTTATGAAACATAGTGCCACATTCAGAAACTCTTTTTGGTAATTGTGGCAAATGGCAATCAAAGAAACTATTTCCCCCGCATTGTTCTCAGACAGGAGGCCCCTCTCCAGGTTCAAAGAGACCCCAGTCCTATTCTGTAAGCTGATGTTGAGACCAAAAATAGTAGGGTACTCAAGAAGGGCAGACTTCCTAAATTCCATTTATGAACTTCCTAAGAGACTATGAGGGAAGTCTTTAGAAGAAAGGATAGCATTAAGAGTACCAAACCTATGTCTAGAGGTGTTAACTGTGCCCCCACTGAAAACAGTGCTGATAACCTTATGGAATACTGTGTGAATGATGCTCTAGGGAACCTTCAGCATTCCAGATGTTTTTGACCAGAACTCGCACAGTCCTTTGTCATTGGCAGTCTAGGCTCAGAATTCTGGGAGTTGTGGTCCAAAACATTTGAGTGCCAAAGGTTCACCACCACTGCTCTAGGGGGATCCTGCAGCAATACTCATTTGGTGATTGCTGACACAAAGAGGAAGACTTCATCAATTTCCAATAAAAGAACGTTTTTCATCTACCTGGCAGATGTGCTCCCGAGAAGATGCCAACAAAAATCACTTTTTTACTTTTGAGGATATTCAAATCTCACTCTAGGCGAGTTCCCTCAAAGTGGGATGGATAATCACTGCCTTCCGTCTCAATGGACATTGAAGAAAGTGAAATGGGAGCAGTGGCCCAAAGGAAGAACATACTAACAATAGCCCTCACAGCTCTCCTGACAGACAGGAGGAAAAAAGGCACCTAAAGAGCACATGGAGTCATCTTTGTTAGGAGTGAGGGGTAATCTCTACCCATCATTAACCTCCACAGGAGAACATCTGAAGCTACACCTGAGCGTGGTTCTCCCAGACACTGGAAAAGAGAATTTCAAATGTGTTTACTATGCATCAGTGGTTCCCAACCTTGATTAACCCAAGTGTTCTTGGATGGCAACTCCCAGAAGCCCCAGGCAGAACAGCTGGTAGTGGAGGCTTCTGGGAGTTGTAGTCCAAGAACACCTGCATTACCCAAGGTTGGAACCACTGCTATAGCAGAAAGCTATAATGTCTACCTGTACCTCCCTTACCTATCAACAAAGAGATGAAGGAGATAAACTGAATAACGGGCATGAAAGTGTGATTTAAAAAACAACGGGACAAAAAGTGTGGTCAGTGAGTCAGGATAAGAAGGCAATGCTACATCTAGCTGTTCCTAGCCAGGGAGAAAAACACTAAGAGTAGTAAACCCTTGGTTGCATTAAAGGTGAACTGTTTGCTTCTTAGTCCTCAGAAGGAAGACTTCCAACTTCCAGGCTATCCCTCTAGTCTGCTCATATCAAGAAGTTAAAACATGAAAGGAACTACCAAATTGGAGACTAGATGCTCTAATATTAGTGTTTAGAGTCTTCACTTATTGGTTGAACTGAAAGCAATAATATTAATACACATAGAAAGACACATATAGTTTCCCTGTTATAAGACATTATTTATTATGTGCTGGCCTTGTTAAGTCTTTCAAAGTAAGGGTGTTTATACACGACCCCTAAGCTCCGCTGCAAATGGCTCCCAGCTCCGGAGCTTAAAAATGTTTCCCCACCAGCTCCGGAGCTAACAGAAAATTAAGTGCACCCCGCCCACCTAAGCACGACCCAGCGCACCTTTCAAGTACCTGCTCTGGGAGAGTGAAAAATTTTGATGCGAAGAGTGCCGGGCTCTCCTCGCTTCTTTTTTTGTTGTTTTTTTTTTGCCTCCCGCCCCTTTAAGAGGAACCAGGAAGTGACAGGGGGTCGGAGCAACTTCCACCGGCACTCCGGAGGTAAGAGTGCATTCTTTTCTCCCTTTTTTTCTCCCTCCCCTCATGCAGACAGAACAAGGAAGTGCGGAGGGGGTGGGAACGCAGAGAGAGCGACAAACCCTCAAGATCTCTGGTCCGAATTTAAGGGACCAGCGGATCTTAGGGGTCGTGTAAAAAGGCCCTAAGTGAGGTATTTAAGGAGTGTCTTTACCAATTCCACACCCCCAATGAGTTTACACGGCTGAGAGGATATTCGAACCCAAGCCCCCAGAGTCCACCACTGTATCCACTACACCACATTGGACATCCCATTTAAGAAGCAGAGCTATGATAACTTAAAAGCTGTGCTATCTTTAGAAAGAATAGAAAAGGTCACAAGGTACTTACACGGGTTGAATCAACAGCAGCGTACATTATATCCATCCATCCTTTAAAAGTAGCCTATAATGAAATAACGTATTGAAGATTACTAATAATGACAAAAGGCTTTTCGTTGCTTGACAAATAAAATCAATAAAATGGACATTTCCATAAAATGGAAATATGTAAATTCCCCATTTCACAGGAAAGGGTATTGCAGTGGATAGGGAATTATTTTGTAAGATATCCACAACTAAGATTTGAAATACATTCTATATCATTCTGTAAAATATTATATACCATTAGGCAAAATATTGATCCCAGAGCTCAAAAATAATTTAATAATCAGAACCCTCATTAATTTCACTCTGGTGGTATAAAGTTCAGCTGTGAATTAAATGTCACCATAGGCATTGGCTGTTGCACACCAGACACATGACTTAGCCATAGAATAGCAAATGCCTAGGCCAGTGTTGGTGAACCTTCAGCACTCTATATGTTTTGGACCACAACTCTCAGAATTCTAAGCCTGTATTGCCAATGACAAAGGACTGTGGGAGTTGTGGCCCAAAACATATGGAGTGCTGAAGGTTCACCACCACTAGCCTAGGCTGACTTCTTAAGAAAGTCACAGTGGAAATTCATATTGATGTACTTGCACCTTGTAATTTTGTCAATCAATAGCATTGATTTGCTACTCCCGCTTTGTTGAAGCGTGCAACAAATAAATTTAACAAGTTACACACTAATAGCATATGTTGGTTGAATAATGGTCCATTCAGACCAGGGTGAAGTGAAACCACAGTAGAGTATAAATTGGAGGTCTCCTACCAACCTTCCTAAAAGACTAAAGAAACTACTTGGATAAACTGAAAAGTTTTGACCTAACAAGAAAAGAGGTCCAGCTGCCATTGCCCAACTTCTGGATAACCTCACTTAGATGACTGAGAATCTTCACAGACATAATGGTCTCTGTTTCATGCTATTTCAAAGTTCTTTCTCAAAATGAGTACACTGGGACCCTGATATTGCAGATTCAGTATCTGTGGGTTAACACCCCCAATCTGAAAATATCATACATAGCATGGTGGCCAGTTCTGCTAGCGCATGTTAAAATATTTCTTCTGCCCTCCCCCCTTTACTAGACTATATATTTAGCATTCGTTATTATCTGCAGATTTCATTATCTAAAGGCGGCCCCTGGAACCAGTCCCCACGGATACAGGGGTCATGCTGCAATGTTGGGGATGACACTTTGGGCTATATTTAATTATTTAAATCAATCAATTTTTAAAACATTTAAAACTTGTGAACTATTAATACATTATTAGCAATTCATATAATAAATCAATTTTGTTATATTTACAAACATGGTTATAGCTAAGGATTTACGTTTCAAATCAGTAGCCAATATCCTATTCCTTAGCCTAGTATCAATGGAATTTGCAGACTTACTATACCTTTACTAATTCAATGAGCGTAATGTACTTGAGGGTAATTCACTAAGTAACAGGATTCAGGCTAATGCTACAAAATTAGCTTGATCGCAAACATTTCTAAGCACTAAGTGAGCCCTGCATTCATCTGGTGCATGGCAGTCTTAGTGCCACCTACACCCCCAACACAGACACAAAGAGTAGGAGTCAGTACTCTGGGTGGCACACAAATCACAATAACACAAAACATCACACAACCCCAATTTTTTTAAAAAAAACATACAAACAGCAAGCAAGAAATATAATATTGCAAAAATAAAAGAACTAAAAATAAAAATAAAAAGAAGTAAAAGAAAAATAGAGGCTATAAAACAGTAATAATAATAATAATAATAATAATAATAATAATAATAATAATAATAATAATAATAATAATAATAATAATAATAAGCGGCTTACAGTACTAATTCAATACAATTAACAAATTAAAATCAAGACAGATATATTGAAATACATTGAGATATTTAAAATATTAAAGATAACAAGATATTTTTAATATTTAAAATATTAAAGATAACAAAAACATTTTAAAATAATAAAAAAACTATAAAACCAATACTAAAACAACAGCAGCAGAGTTTAAAAGGCCCCCAGCCAATAAGACTGAATATTAAGATGTTATAAATAAATAAATAAATTTTTTAAAACGTTTTCCATGGTATCAGAGACTAGGACTCGGGACAATGGGCTCAAACTACATGAAAAAAGATTCAATTTAAGCATTAGGAAGAACTTCATGACAGTTAGAGCTGTTCGCCAGTGGAATGCGCTGCCACGGAGGGTAGTGGAGTCACCTTCTTGGAGGTTTTTAAGCAGAGGCTAGATGGCCATCTGTCAGGAATACTGTGAGGGGGGTTCCTGCATGGCAGCGGGTTGGACTGGATGGCCCTTGAGGTCTCTTCCATCTCTATGAATATATGAGTCTATGATTCTATATGAGATGCAAGTGGGGTGAGTAGCTAATTCTGAGGGAGAGTTAGCAAGGTCCTCAACTGTAAAAGGGTTTAAATATTAAATATTAGCATTTTGAACCTAGCCTGGAAGCATATTGTCAGCCAGTGCAGCACACCAGGACAGGTGAAATATGATTGAATTGTGATGTTCCAGAAACCAGCCTAGCAGTTGTATTCTGCACTTAATGCAGCTTCTGAACCACCTCCAAAGGCAGCCCAGCATAGAGATTGTTACAACCATCTACTTTTGATATTACCACCAGCACACGGACTGGTGTTTTTTGGGACTTGTCATCAAGACAGAGTTGGTATGCAATCTCCCCTCGATGGTAAAAAACAGACTTGGTTATGGCTGGCTTGTAGGTTGAGCTCATGATTACATGCCATGCACTCTTAGATGATTGAGGACAGGTTCTGCCCCTCCTCTGTTTGACTACCTTTCAAGTATTTGACAAGTTCTATCACATCTCCCCTGTAGTCTTCTTTCGTCTAGGCCAGTGGTTCTCAACCTGGGGGTCAGGACCCCTTTGGGGGTTGAGCGACCGTTTCACAGGGGTCGCCATGAGCCAGTGAAGGAAAAGGCACAAATGGCTTGGGTCTGGAGGAGAAGGGGGAGGAACGTGGGGAAAACAGTGAGTTACAGCTTGATAGGTTGGAGGGGATGTTAGTCAATGGCATCAGAGGCTGCGATTGGCTGAGGGTGCCTGTAGAGGGAAGTTCTCTATGGCACCTGGGACAGTGTCCTGCCAAAGGGGGCTTGTGGTCTCTTCCAAGCAGGGCAAGGGGTCACCACAACATGAGGAACTGCATTAAAGGGGCATGGTATTAGGAAGGTTGGGAATCACTGCTTTAGGCTGAACATGCCCTGTTTGTTGTGTCTTACTTCATAGGGCTTGGTTTCCAAACCCTGATAATCCTTATTGCCTTCCCCTGAATGTCTTCCCATTTGTTGCCATTCTTCTTAAAGTGCTGTGTCCCGAACTGGACACAAGACTCTAGATGAGGCCTAACAATTGCTGAGTAGAGCTAGGCTAGTACCTCATGGGATATGGAGAATCTGCTTCTGTTAATGTGCAGTCACACAGCACTGTTGGCTCCTATTCTGCTTTTGAACTACAACAATTCCAAGATCCTTCTCACTAGTGGTACTATTGAGACAAGTATCCCCCATCTTGTAACTGTGAGTTTGTTTCTCCAACCTCCACCCCAGATGTAGAACTTTGCACGTACACCTGTTATATTTCATTCTACTGTCTTCATCCTAAAAGCTTTTAAATCACACTTGGTTAGAATTCCAGAAGGGGGCTTGTGTGATCTTTTCTGGCTGCGTTGTTGCTTTCAATAACCACAACGATAGCAGCTTTTCATGAAACAAGAGCCGTTAAGATACTGCGGCATACATTTGGCAAGGTTTAAGAGTTCTTTAAAAACCTGCCTCTACCATGGGGCTGTTGGCAATGCTGCACATTATTCACCACCTACCTGACTCCTTATTATGATTTGTTTACTCTATATGTTTATATGTTACTTTTATTTTGTTGCTTTAATTTTCCTTTTACAGCACTTGGAGTTGTTCCCTGAATTAAGATTGGCGGTATATAAATCCAAAAATAAATAAATAATAAATAAATTTTTCTGCAGCATACATTGGTGCCTTAAATATAACCTATTCCTCCCTTCGGCCGAAAAAATGAATAGGAAGGAATATTGTGGGGAACAGGTTTGCCATTCTATGGGAATGCAGTATTGGCAAAAGCCAATTATTGAAGCATTTGACTATGAAAGCTCAGATACCATTCATTTCACTGGGATGTTAGTGCAAATATAAGCAGTACAGACAGAGGTGTAATCACGGAATCTAAACGGATGTTCTCTTCAACCACATGGACATCTATTATGTTGCAAATGAAAAATTATAGCAAGCATCAAACTAGCAGTAACTTACAACTTGAAGTAGAGAAAGATATCCAGCTCCAACATTATCATAGTTTACTTTCACATTTTTCCATCTCGCAACGTCTTTCATGCTCTCACACGCATTTCTGTCTGGAGTTATTGTATGTGGAATCCTCTCTCCAGTCGTTATATTGACACAGTGGTAGAATGTGCCCGCAAACAGGATTTACACCCATGATGCTGAATATTAGCCAGAATATGAGACAAACAAGAAGCACATTCATGATGGAAGGGATGGCTCCTATCAGGGCATTCACAACCACCTAAAGAAAAATACAAAATAGTGAACAGAGAATGCACAAAGGCTTACCTTGCAGGAAAAGCTGTAATAGGGAATTGTGAAAGTAGCTGCTGATATAGATGCTGCTTTTAACAAGTAACTTAATGGCTTTTAGTGCACCTTGATAATCAAAGAAAGCAAAATCAACACAGAGAGACAATTTACATATCAATCCATTAACTTATACTGTATGTTCATTAATTCAAATGACAGGTAAAATTGTTCTTGGCATTCTTGTTAGGTTTAAGTAACTTGTTGCTGCAGCTAATTATAGCTAATTGATGAAATGTGGGTGCATCATACACCTGTGTGTATGTGGTCATACACATGATTATGCAATCAAGATGCAGGTCAACACTTTGTGAATTAGTCACAAGTAGCCAGTGGAAGCTATGCAAGCCTCGTGTGAACATCAATAGTATTCTGGTCATAATACAGCATAGTGCAATAAAAAAGAAAGGTATATAGTTGTAATGCATGCTTATATTACTTCCGGCAGTAAAAAGGGGAATTTTTTGTTCAAATAAATCATTCTTTTTTAGATACAGAAACAACCACACCCCAAACATTTACTTCCTAAAACTGTACAAAAACTGCACAAGCTTTACTTTTTCAATTAAGATGACATTGTGCCATCTGCTGGTCCAGTGAGAGGGTGCACAGAGCACAGCAAGCTGAATTTCAGATTACTTTACCTTCATTCCTTCAAATCTTGATAAGGCTCTTAGTGGTCTCAAGGCTCTTAGTGTCCGTAGTGTTTTTATGGGACCAAGTTCAGAATAATTCAGGGCATTAGCTATTAAACTCACTAAAGAAACCTACCCAAAACCAAGAAAAATATGGTTATGGAACTGGAAAAAAAGTAATAAAATAGCCTTTTTTTAAAAAACAGTAACAAAAGCCAGGCATAATTTAAATACTGTACCAACTAGACCGCACAGTCCAAAAGACACATTGTATCATGTCAATTCAAATGCTTTAAATGTTCTTTGCCTCCCCTAGATGCACCTCCTGATTCTCCTCCATAATATATTCAATGGATTTTCCTAAAAGAATTCTCATCTAGGCAATGACATGACCTGAGCCCCCTTAGCTTGGTGAAGCATAAGGTTCTTATAGACTATTGCAGGAGTGGGGAACCTTTGGTCCTTCAGATATTTTGGACCACAACTCCCACAGTCCTTTATCATTGGCAGTACAGGTTCGGAATTTGGGAAATTGCAGTTCAAAACATCTAAGGTTCCCCACCCCTATTTCTTATACCATGCTTATTTGTTTCAGAAGGACCTTGGGCCATCTCATAAGAGATTCTTGGTGAAATGAGTGTCTAAAGATCCATATGCAACAATATAGCATTCAAAGACAATCTATAGGTGGTCTGAGTAGGGTAGGGGGGCCTCAACCTGAAACTGTGAGATGCCCTCTCCTGCCTTGGTTCAGATCACAATCCATCACTGGTAAGACCACTTTCCCACACCCCCAAATATTCTGTATATAAGGTTTTATTTTTTAAAAAATAACCATAAGATATCACTGAGGAAGAAGTATGCCTTTCCTATGAAATACTCATGCTCCAGACCATCAAACAAAACTCTGCGCTAGGCCATTGTGAAACATTTAATCTGCTACTCAAACAGGGAGCTCATTTGGCTTATTTTAACAAACATATTGGCTCTAAAAGGAATAACTCCGGACACTGGCTAAGGGAGGTAGAAGCAAGAGATATTCTTGCAGGTGCCTTATCTGCCAATTTATCTACCTGAATTGAAGAACCCAGAGGCAAAAGAGTCCCTGATCTTTCTGCCTCAACCTGTTTGGGCAAACACAGACAGATGGGTGGACAAGCTATTCTTCTGCAGCCGTAACACTGCCACATGTTGATTGCTGCTATGGTCAAACAGTTGCTAAAGAGCTGGGATTTATACCCGGCACTGTAGGACAGCCTCTCAGCGTTCCTGCACCTGATAATCTTGCAACTGTGACTACAATATAGTGCCGCTTTATTAGACTGAATATCTGTAAGACCTTAGATGTAGGAGCAATTCAAACCACAATGACAGCCATTGTCTGAGTATCAGCAAGCTGTCTGAGTATCAGAAGTCACATAAATGCAAACAACTTTCTCAGAATTATGGCAATTGTCTTGCTTCTGTGGTCACAGGCTTCTGTCATTCAGTACTTTGTGGCAATAGTCATAAACACAACATCTCTCAAATTAAACCCTAGATAAAAGCAATATTCAGGTGCTACGTCCTAAATCTTGGCAGGGCCTGAAACATGGCAAGGGCTGTGGGTGCATATGCCAAATCCTATGGCCCTATTCTATTTAGAAAACAGGGAGATCCCGCATTCACAGCAAAAGTCTGCAGTGGGACTTGTAAGTACATTCGGCTGAGCACGTAGCATTTTTGTGATCGCGAGCTCTGGCAACACATGTTCCTCTATCACAGAAGTGCTGGAGGCACATCTAAAAGAATGTACAGTGGTACCTTAACTTACAAAATCAATCCATTCCGAATGCATGCTGTTAAGTCAAACTACTCTTAAGTCGGGGTACCTATCTAAAAAATTGAAAAAAATAAGTTACAAAAATAAAAAAATGGAAAAAATGTAGGTCGAGCAGACCATATCTAAAATTAGTAAGGTGGCAGTTAAAACATCAACAGTTTTCTGCTCTTACGTCAAATTGCTCTTAAGTTGAGCTGCTCTTAAGTCGGGGTACCAGTGTACTTACAAGAGCTGCTTTGAACATTGCAATGAACATGCAGAAATCTCCTTGTCTCCCAGATAGGCTGTGGATTGGGGGGGGGGGCAAGGTTCAGCTAACTAACTGTACCACCATCCCACTTTCAGCCCTACCTAGATTCAGGCAGTAATCAAAGTGTTTTGGTTACTTGATACATTCAACTGTCCCATTTAACAAATAATGATGAGTGTCAATGAAGTATAACCCGATGAGATATCAATGCATAAAAGCTTCTAAGCCATGCCAGTACTTACATCTACAATAAGGAAATCCAGCCAGCACCATGCATTTGTGAAATACACTTGAAAACCATAGGCCACCCATTTCAGAAGCATTTCCAGAATGAAGATGTATGTGAAGATTTTATCTGTATATTCTAGTACGGTCTTGATAGTCTTGCGCTTGTCAATATTTATGTCTTCAAAGGCCTATGAAGGAAAAGTCTACTACAACTAAGGTAACATGGATGAAGGGGGAGGGAATATAAAATTTAAAGGCAATGTGTGCATGCATGTGGAATCAATTAGGAATCCTTTCTCTAGTGTAACACAGCCAATAGCAGAGGGACAAAATGGCAGCAAGCAGCATTTAGAATGAAAAAAGAATGTACAGTATATTGAAGAAATCTGTGATGTTTGTAAAGGAAGTATTAAGTTGAGAGGGCAGCTCACTGGATTGGCTCTGATTTCTTAAAACACACACCTTTCCAAGTAGAGATGGGCAAGAAACGAAATTTTTTGTTCCGTTATTCGTTATTCATTTGTTACGTAATGAAACAAATAACAAAAATTGTGATGAAATTGGAACAAACCGAACAGAACCACGAAAATTAGGTTTGTTACATTTCGTTTTCGTTAATGGCGATGCACAATGAAATGAGCTGTTTTTAAATGTTAAAAAACATCCTGAATATCCATAAAAAGCCAGCAATAATTATTTATTCTGCGTGGTAATACCTACCAGGGGGGTTGGGGTCCTTAAAATGTGCATTTATGTCTTTTCTCAGATTGCTGTATTTTTTTTTCCTTTAAGGGGACTTAGGGGACATTTACCCAAAATGGCTCCCAGATGCCTAATATTGATTTCTTTGGTAAACGCCCTGGACATCCGTAAAAATGCAGTGATAATTATTTGAAATTATTACCTACCAGGGGGTTGGGATCCTTAAAACGTTTGTTTTTGTCTTTATCCCATTGTGATGTATTTTTCCTTTTCCTTTTAAGGATGACACAAAATGGATTCCAGCCACAAGATGGATGCAAGCCATGTGATGGGATCATGTAGATTCTTGGACAATTTCAACCAATAGCATGCCCAGGTTGCAGACTGGGTAGGTGTGGCAGCCACAGAGGGCATAAAAAGCTTTGGCAGACCCCGTCCTCCTGGCAGTCTGCGGTGGGAGTTAGGGTGGGATTGCTGTCTCTGTGACTCGTTACTTTAGGCCAGCCAGGCAGGTGTGTGTCTCTGTTCCTGCTGGCTGCATCCTGGCTCTTAGGGGAGAGAAAGAAGAGATTTCTCTTGCAGCCTCCCTGTGTGCGTGCGTACCTCTCGGTGAGTACTCTCCCCTGCCCCGCAGTGCAGTCACTCTGTGGCTGCCTTACGCCCTGGGCAACGCCCGCTGCTGCCTTTGCAGTTTCCCTGGGTACCTAGTCTATACTGTGTCTCTGCCAGCATTTTTTTGTGTGTTTTCCTTCTGCTCTGGGGCGTTGGGGGACATCCGCGCGCAGAAATGCTTTAAGTCGCGCAAAAAGCTGGTAAAAATGAAAAACAAAAATGAAAAAACGAAACAAAATATTTTCAAAAAATTCACGAAAAACGAAAACAAACCAAAATGGACCCACAATGAAAAACAAAAAAATGAAACGTCATTTTTTCAATTCGTGCCCATTTCTATTTCCAAGTGTGAAAGGGGTGCTCAGGTTAGTCAGGTTACTAGCAAAAATCATAAACAGTCTTGATGAAAAAATTAGATAGCAAGGTTATTTTCTAGTTGTAATACAGTATTTGTTCTACATTTCTGAAGATTACTTCTTTCTTTCTTGGTGACTGCTTCTGTTCGCTTTCAGTAATCTTCCATTTCCCCCTTCAAATAAAACATTCATAGTGGGGTTCCCTATAGTCTTTTCATGGATGTGCCATTTGCCTCCAATAATTCTAAACAGATGGCAAAAATACCAGGGAATCAATGGCAATACCATCGGAAGCATCAAAAATTGTGTGTGTGTGTGTGTGTGTGTGTGTGTGTGTGTGTGTGTGTGTGTGTAATAGATGCCATTTTTGCAACATATGTGGTTGCTTTCCTTAATCCCTGTATCTTTTTATCTCCTCAACAGCCCAGAGAAATGGGTTTGGCTGAAAGGCAGAGGAGAGACCACAAAAGCCACCCACAAAGCTTTGAGACTGAGCAGAACTTTCAATTTGTAACTCCTTGTCCCAACTTCAGCCATTGGGATAGAACATCAATGCTTTTTGTTTTTATTACTTCAAAGATTCACACATAGTGAGGTGGGGGGACGGGACGGCTGTGTAACAGTCCACAGGCTGATATGCACAAGCTGCATACTTCCACAACATGCAAATTAAGTTCATTTAACTAGGAGAAGTGCCATAGATGTCAGCCCTACTCTCATTAAGTGGCCAGACTCCTTTTCTAACTGATTTACCTATCCCAGTCCATGAAAAGAGAGCCTCAAAGGAGCAATGAATCAGGTGCTGTTACTGCACCAATCGTCTCTCCGTGAATTGGGGTGGGCGGGGGTAGTGCAGGTGGCATAATAAACACTCCACTTACCAAAGCACCACTGCTAAGAAGAATCATGAACACAATGAACGATTCAAACCAGCTGTGCTCCACTATCTTGTAGCAAGTTTTGCGAAGGTTCCACCAGCATTTCCCCTTCTCAGATTCTATGCTGACTTGACAACATCTGAATTTCCGTACACAGCCTAGAAATCAGAACAGCTGTTGTTATTTCAAAGATTTGAGAAGGCACATGATATTTTATAACATATTTGATGATTCTGGGAGTTGAATCAAGGCAAATGAAGGAGCCACTTGGATGAGTAGCAAAAACATTGTGATCCCACAAGAAAAAAAAAGTCCAGTTGCCATGACTCAACTCCCAGATAACCTCACCTGGATGACTGAGAATCTTCTCAGATATATTTGACGAAGAAGCGCCCTACAGGACAAGATAGTCTTCAGAAAAAGGGAATCAATGGGGAAGATTGCAATCTTTATCTCTTAGTGCAGTCTTCTGTGACACCTTCTATGCTTGGCATACACAAGGCATTACTGAGGGAAGTGGAAATTGGGAGAAACCACCTTACTGTTTCCTTTTACAGGAAAACTGTAGAAAAAGAAGTTTGCTTGCCATTCTCTGAGCTTAACCCCACCTGTCGTTTTCCTTTTATTGTGAATGAACCACACTGAAAGCGGTAATGAGCATCAGCATTTTTGTGCCTTGAAATTCTAATGCATTTCTCTGATAAAGAAGGACATATCTTCACCCTTGAAGTGATGGATATTATTTTTGGTGCCTTCTTTTGCAGATTTCTATACTAGCTCCTTAAGTGCAAAAATTTTACAAATCTAAGATTCAGTGCTTATTCCAGGATGTATATATTGCAGTAAAGGCTTACTAAATACATTTTTAAAGTATACACATAATAACAATTTTCAGAAATGTTCGATCTTCATGCTTAGATAGAATAACAGAATGCAACACACACTGATGATGCTGTATTCATCACTACCATACACACTCAATTAAAAAAGCAATGTTGTAGAAAATTTAATTGGAGAAAAGAATTTGAGCTTCTGCCATAAAAACAGACAAGAGCAGAAGAAAAGCACCATATATGAGACTAAAAATATTTAAGGACCTCAAAGATCAACAAGCTGACAGCTGGAGATGATTTTTATAGTTGTCTTCATCACATCGTGCACGTGTGCATGAAATGTCACATTAAAATATGAAAGTTAGTCTTTAAGGTGCCACATGTTTGTGTCTTTTGTTTTGTTTTGTTTTGTTTTTCTTTGATTTTTGCCTGAAATTCATCACATTTGTAAATGTTCTCTTTCAGAGTCAAAATGAACACACTATGGTTTTACATTAAAAGGCAAATATGAGCAATGATGCCATGTCTTAATTTTAGTTAGTAGAAACAATAGACCAGAATCAAACTGTAGTTTTAAATTCAACCATTGCACCAGTATCAGAATATATCCGAATTTCTTGGTTTATGATGTCATACAATTGGAGAAAATGGTTTATTTATAAGCTGAAGTGGGGGGGGGACTTTCCAGTCCCACCACAGCTGTGAAAAGAGAGGGTGTGTGTGCCCTACCAGAACTTATAACAGTGTTGTGATCCTATGGCAGTGATGGTGAACCTATGGCACAGGTGCCAAAGGTGGCACTCGGAGCCCTTTCTGTGGGCACCCGACATCACCTCTTCATAGCCACCTGCATACAGCTTAAATTACTGTATTGGCACTTAGCAAAAAAAATTATTGGGTTTTGAATTGCAGTTTGGGCACTCGGTCTCTAAAAGGTTCACCATCACTAACCTATGGCATGGGTGCCAAAGGTGGCACTCTGAGACCTTTCTGTGGGCACCTGACATCACCTCTTCACAGCCACCTGTATTCAGCACATAGAGAATCAGCAAACAAAGAAGATATGGAGCAGTCGGTAGTGGAGTTGGAAGAACAACACCATCTTAACAAGGCAGATCCTCCCGAGTCACAAATAAAGCATGGGACAGCTGGAGAGGAAGAACTGAGCCAGGGTAGATACTCTGACAGCCAAATGTAGCAGGAACTTCCAGAATAGGGAGACTGACATGCTGATTTCAGAGCCTTAGTGGTTACAACCAATGTTGCTGCCGGGTCCCTCCCACACCACCGCTGGAGCAGATCAAGGAGCTCTTACTCCTGAGGGGTCTTCTGCTGTAGCTTTGCCCTTGTTGTAGACAGGGTTTTCAGCTTCTTTCAATGCCACCACTGAGACAGTTCCAGAGTAGTTCTGCCTCTACCACAGAGCTCAACTCACTTGAGGCCATGGGAGCCTCCGGTACTTCTCCTGAAGCTCTGCCTTGATCTCTTGTGGCCTCTAACTGGAGGCCCTGGATCTGATAAGGATTCCTCCTGAGGGCACTTGATGGGGAGAAGAAAGTGGGCCAGCCTGAGGCTTATGCATGTTTGTTCATATCATGCACATTTTTCTTTCACTGAATAAGGTACACCCCATTGTTTATTATGCCCAGGGCTGTGTAAAATTATTGCAATTAAGAATTTCCTCCTCCTCCTTTGCAAGTTGTCTTTCAGCTTTTAAAGACATAATCAGTAAAATTAACTACCACTTTTTGGACAACCTTTGCAACTAACTGTCTGTGTCCTCTGCCATCTCATCAAAACCCCATGGCCTCTCTCCATGATGCTCTATTACAGGAGGGAATGAAAGACATCTCCTTCCACAGGAATCAATTTGCAAGGCATACAATGGAGAGTAGAAGACCATCTGAGATAAAGTGAGCAAACTTTATCCCAATTCCAGTTATTTTATTTTATTTGTGGTATATACTGCCCATCTGGCTACAGGGCCATTCTGGGCAGTTTACAACAATGCAGAAATAAAAAATGAACAACAAATCAATGAGTACAAATAAAATTAAATACAAACAAATTACAAATAACAATAAAATTAATGTCAGTTCCACTGAGTGGCCAGCAGCGTGACTCCAAAATGCAAATATTGCATCAGTTCGAACACTGATATGAAGAAATGAGGCAAAGAGAATGCCTACTGAAGATATATAGACCAGACAGCTCCCCATTTCAGGATTTAGTGCAGCATAGAAAATTTTAGGCATATTTGATATATTTATATTATCATGGTAAGATCTCAAAAATCAATACAAACTGATCAATTATCTAAGTCAGGGGTGCCCAAAATTTTTGTAAGGAGGGCCAGATTTGGTGCCTGAGAATGTGTCAGGGGCTGGTTGCTCCCTGACCATGCCACCCCACTGCAAGCCCCACCCACTGACCCATAAGCCCTACCCACAGACCCCTTGCAACCCCACCTGCAGGAAGGAAGGCGGGGACCAAGGGAGGGAGGGAGGAAGGTGGAAACCAAGAGAGGAAGGAAGGAAGATGGGGAACAAGGGAGGGAGGTGGGGACCAAGGGAGAGAAGAAGGAAGGAAGGAAGGAAGGTGGTGACCAAGGGAGGGAGGAAAGAAGGAAGGTGGGGACCAAAGGAAGCACAGGGAGCTGTGGCCACATGTCACCCCTTGGAAGAGGTGAGCTGTGCGACCTTGCATCCTCCCAAGCTCCCTGGCGGTGGTGACGGCTCACCCGCCACCCCACCCCAAAGCTCCTTGGTGGTGGCAGAGGCCCGCTGGTGTGCCCCCCCCCACATTCCCCTGCGGTGCCGGTGGCGTGGCCCACCTGATCACTGCCCCATGCGTATGCCTACCCTCACAATGTTCCCAGCTATGCCAGTCGCGGTGGCCCGACCGCGCGCCGTCCTGCGTGTGTGCGCCGCCCTGCATGCGTGGGCTAAGCTTTACAAGGTTCCCGGTGATTCCGGTGGTGGCGGCCTGCACGCGCGCCCAACGTCACATGGTTCCGGCGGTGCCAGTGGCAGCAGCCCGCGTGATGGCTGGCCCGCCCACCCGCCCAGCCCTACAAGCTTCCCGGCGGTGCTGCTGCTGGTGGCCCAACCCCGTGCCTGCCCACCCAGCCCCACAAGCTTCTGCTCACTGGCCAGCCGGCCGGCCCAGCCCCTCAAGCTTCCCAGCGGTGTCAGTGTTGGTGGAAGATTTTTTTTTAAAAAAAAAAACATGGGGCAAAGGAGGGGGGAGGGAGGGGCAGGCCAGCCAGCTGTGGGCCACTTAGAATGGCCTGATGGGCCGGATTTGGCCCCCGGGCTGGACTTTGAGCAGGTCTGATCTAAGTGATTGAATTAAAAAGTATTCCTAATGGTCACTAGGTTCCTTGCCAAGTCAGCTGAAGTTTTTTGCTTGTTTTTCTGTTCGTGAGTACAAATTTTATTAGATTTATTACATCAACTTTTACAGTTCCCATTTTAAACCTGGGAATTGTAACCTGGTGTGATGTTAAGAATTTTCTTAAGAATTTGAGATTCCCTCCATTCCTTTCAATTCTGGGAATTCATACTGAATAAACCGTTATCAGGTGGATATAAAGACCTTAAAAACAGGATTCACTGAGGTATAATAAACCTATCTTAAATACCTACTGAAATGAAACAGCCACAGGGTCAAACATAGTTTACAATGTATGTTAGCATTTTATGCTTCTTAAATCCTTCTATTTATTAATTAACTTACTCATATTGCTCCATCTATATGTATAAGACCCCCCCCCTTTCCAACCCAAAATTAGTTTCACAACCACACAGTTCTTTCCTTGGTTTACCTCCATGTATAAGATGACCTTCAATTTTTAGTCTAACCATTTTAGTCAAAAATACAGTCCTATACACTGAAAAATACTATACAGGAAGTATTTTTAATACTCTATTTTTTAAAATAATTTTTAAAATTTTAGTATTTGTGAGTCCCAGAAAGAGGAGTTGTTGTTGTTGTTTTGGTACTTCTATCACTGAAAAAAATGCAAGCAAATGGAGGAGTGATCAATTTAAAATTGCAATCTCTAAAGGTAATCAATTTCAGATGGATACTTGCAATGTTTTTGTTAGAAGCCATCAAGTCGGAACCAACATTTAGCAACCCCAAGAGGGCTTTCAAGGTAAGTGAGATATTTAAGGAGTGGCTTTGCCAGTTCTTCACTCCCAGTGAGCCTCCATTCGAATGCTGGCCTCTTAGTGTCCTCATCCTTCACTTTAATCCTAGTCCCCCTTCTGCATGCAATCTCCACAGTTAAAGAGCACACCCAAGCCCTGGGATACCTTCAGTAAAACAAGGCTTTGGTTGTGATGGATCTTCCACTAGACATTCGGCTTCCTCTTCTCCCAGGAAAGCAACGTTAATTGTGCTAGCGTCAGTGGAGCTGGAAATACTTAACTTCTGTAAATAAAACAGCAGAATGCATTTTAAAAACAAAATGAAACAATATATGTACTTATTCCAAGCGGAAGCGAATGTTGACTGCAGCTAAGAGTGGTGTGTGTGTGTGTGTGTGTGTGTGTGTGTGTGTGTGTGTGTGTATGGGAGAGACATACAGAGAAAAAGAAAAAAATTAGGTGAGTTTTTACAAAAACAAAAATAGGGATCAATTTGAATACGTTATTTTAAGGTAACCAGTAAAGGCAGTGGAGTCTCTTTCTTCTATGCTTTCATTTTTTAAAGGAAACATTTTTGTTGTAATAAACAGGTCTGATTTTATTGATATTTAGCTGATGATTTAGTTAAATCTAAAATAGCCTTCTTAACAGATAGTCTAGGATTACATGAGAGGCAGGATATCAGAAAGGGAAAAATCTATAGGGAAGTTCCAATTACTCTCTAAGGATGTGGACAGCACCAATTATTACAGTTTATCCCCATGCAAGAACACTGGGTTGCACCCTGCAATGGCTTTGGACCAGAGGCATCTACCTGCTTATACAAGGCAAGCACCTTTGTTGTGTAGGAGGTGGAATAGGATGGACAGTGACAGCAAATGGGATGGTCGGGATTAAAATGCACCCGGAAAAGGCTTTCTGTCAGACCTTGGAATAAAACTCATTGGGTTTATGTGTCATACATATGATATTCACGTTCCAGCATACAAAAATTCTCATATAACATTCAGCTTAATTATCGAGGAGGGGGGAATTACCGAACATGTTACAATTTGTGTGATAATTGCATGTCAGAAATTCTCCCATTTACTTTCAATAAAGCGAATAGAACACAAAGATAATTTCCAAAATGTCAATGTTGAAAGCAGCACACTGATTTTATTCTCACTCCCCCCCTTCCTTCCTGCCAGTGCATAGATGTTTGGATTTATATACAATATAAAACTATTGGTTACTCTGGTTAAAAAAACCAATACTTGTCCCTTTTGAAATAGTTATTAATTCTAAAGAAAACTTAAGAGATTCTGACTGCATTGATGTTGTCTTCAGTCCTTTAGTCTTGGTGCACAAGTACTCTCTCACACAACAAAACGTAGGCCAAAATGTAAGGCATGAGTTTCACGGGCAGTAGATAGCTGTAAATTACCAAAATAATCTGAAATAGTTTTTGCTAATGATATTCTCCGACCAGCAGCAATATTATTACAGTGGTACCTTGAGTTACAAACACCCTGAGTTACAAAAAATTGAGTTACGAATAGAAAACTTCTGGTATAGGAAAACTCTGAGTTATGAAAAAGCCTGTTTTTTTAAGTTATGAAAGGGAAAAGGAAAGGAAAGATTCCTTTTCAAAATGGCTCTTACTTGTTTGCAAAAGCAATACTGCCATTTTGTGGCCACCCAACTACAGAGCTGCAATTGGGAAGAAGAAAAAGCCATTTTGAAAAGGGAAGCTGAGAACCCGGGTTTCTGTTTTTCAATGACCTGTCCAAAGTGCCCCATTTTTGGAAATATTTGGCACTGTATTGGGGACTTTGGGGGACCTTTGGTGGATTTCTCAAGTGGTTATAAGGTATGTTGCTCATCTGTTGTTTGCTTGCCTGTTAACTGTGCTTTTTGCTTTTGGGGTGGTGGTGGTGATTTCCAACTTGGAACAAATTTCCAATGCATTCCTATGGGAAACTCAAAATTTTGAGTTAAGAAAATTTTGAGTTAAGAACATGCATTTGAAATTGATTAATTTTGTAACTCAAGGTACCACTGTACAATACAGTAAATAACCAAGAAATGACAGAACCAGTGCATGTCTAGACGAATGAGAGGAACAAATAAAGAAAGCACATTTAAAATAACATGGAGTGATTCAAATCACTATGATTATATTCCAGCCTGCAGGTGAATTCCCTTTTTCTTACTGCTGGATGACATCAATTTCATCCATTTCAGAGACATAAACACTTTTTAATGTATGGTTTTGATATATTTTTGAAAAGAAAAGACTTGCCACAAGGATAATAAATATTCATTATAAAAACCCACAAAAACCTCTATGCTTCTGTACCCACAATTCTAAAAGCCAGGAAATGGCCCAATATTGCTGCACAATATTTTGCCTATGTTGCCAGCAAGAAAAAGGATGCCACGTTTCGCATAAAAAGGGCAGTCTGAATGTTAACAGTGCCAATGGCAGCTGTCAAGATAGTCTACAAGATATTCTCTTGAGCTCACTACCATTCACACTTGTTGAAAAACAGCCCTGACAGCTGCTGGAATTTCCCATGGTGTGCTGCCACTTTGTAAATTGTAGCAGTGCTGGGGGACTCGACTCCTACTCAACACCCTGACCCTTAGCTGTGGAGTGTCTCAAGGTTCCATGATTCCCCATACTATTTCACATACTGTGCACATGAATGACCTGGCTTTCCAAAATGTTGTGGTCTATGATTTTGATGTTGAGTGTTCCACAAGAAGCCATTCCATATTTATTATGGGAACGGAAAGGAACTGTAGAAGTGTCAGGGCTCAATATGAACTTTTAAAAGTCGGATTTTATCTGTTTGAATACTACCGTCAAAACAAAGATCTTACTTTCAGAAAAAATGCCAGTTCATTTCAATAACAAAGCATTCAAATATGAAGGCATAAATATAACCAAGGACAGTAGAAAAATTATTTTAAATGTAACTTCAAATGGATTTGGACAAGATCTAGCCAGGAAATGAAAAGGTGGGATAAATACATCCTTTTCACTTTTGAGTTGCACTGCACCTACTAAAATTACAATTTCCCCTCAATTTACTTATCTGTAACTTTTAGAAAATGGTAGACAGGAACTGATACATCAGCTTAATCACTTATAGTGCAGTGGTTAAGCAGCTGCAGACAAAACTCTGCTTACGCCCAGGTTCAATCCCAGATAGCCAGCTCAAGTTTCACTCAGCCTTCTATCCTTCAGAGGTTGGTAAACTGAGTACCCAGTCTGCAGGGTGTGTGCCATTGGATGTAGCCTGCATAATTAAATTGTAAACCATCCAGAGAGAGCTTTAAGCACTATGGTGTGGCATACAAGGTTTTAACGGAAGAAACATTCAATGATAGCAAAATATCCATGTTGCCAAAAGGATAAGCCAAGATGGCTGGGAAATTCCAATACTTTGTAAATAACATGAGAAATACCAGCTTCAGCACATTTTTGAATAAGACATTAGGCAATGTATGAATTCAGACAGAGGAAGAATTATTGAGTACCTCAGATCTGAAATATTATGTATGTAATTGTTGTTACTGCTGCTGTTGTGTCATTACAGTCGTGACCGGCTCTTTGTGACCCCATCTGCATGGAGTTTTCTTGGCAAGAATGCTGGAGTTCATACTCCAGGCGCCTACATTACCTGGTATTCCCTGGTGGTCGCCCATCCAAGTACTAACCAGGGCCGACCCTGCTTAGCTTCCAAGACCAGGCGAGATCAGATGCGCTCAGGGTATCTAGTACACTAAGAACATAAGAACATAAGAAGGGCCATGCTGGATCAGGCCAAAGGCCCATCTAGTCCAGCTTCCTGTATCTCACAGTGGCCCCACCAAATGTGTCCAGGAGCGCACGAGACTAGATATCTGTCTCTTCATACCACTCCCCTGCACCTGGTCCTTGAAGCCTGGAGATTACACGTCTCCATCATGGTTTGTAACCTGTGATGGACTTTTCCTCCAGGAATCTGTCCAATCCCCTTTTGAAGGCATCCAGGCCAGATGCCATCACCACATCTTGTGGCAGGGAGTTCCACAGACTAACAAAACGCTGGGTAAAAATATTTTCTTTTGTCTGTTCTCACTCCCCCACCCTCAGTTTGAGTGGATGTCCCCTAGTTTTGGTATTTTGTGAGAGGGAGAAGAGAGTCCCTCTATCCGCTTGACTCATGCCCTGCATTATTTTGTACGTCTCAATCATATCCCCTCTTAGGCACCTTTTTCCAGACTAAAGAGCCCCAAATGTTTTAGCCATTCCTCATAAGGGAGGTCCCCCAGCCCAGTAACAATGTGATGCAAATATGGAAAGTAAGAAAGGAGAATATTTTACCTAAGATCTCATCACTATTGCCTGTATCCTGCTCCACAGGGTTCTCACAGGTGGTAAAGAACCTTGCTCCCAGGGTCTCTGTCAAGGCAGGCCCTCACAGAATAAGAGATTAATGTAATAGTCAACTACCTCTTCCAGAGAGTGGGAGAATGACCAACTGAGGGAACTAGGGTATTTCCTTGCATCAGATAAGCTCACCTATCAGACACCTGAAGTCTGGGGAACAAACCACAAGAAGCCTCACTAGATTAGACAATTTTCTTTGCTCTTTAAATGAGGATGACAAAAAGATTGCTCCAACACCTTATACCATTTGAACTGAACAAGATGTAGGGTTGTCAAATGGGCTGCGAGAAATTTTGGAGAGTGATTTTAACATTGTGATAGAAGGAGGGGGAATGGCAGAAGAAGTTCAGAAGGTTTCCATTTCAAGAGGTGTCAGCAATCCCTTGGGAAATAGTATTGAAGGTTCTTCAAAAAGTAACTTCACTCCAGTTGTCCCACATTAACTCAGCAAAATCACCACAATGTTGGAGAGCATGTAAGGCAACTGGATCTCTTCAGTGTGTTTGTTCAGCCTATTACCAAAACTCCAGAACTTGTATTAGGGCCTTTTTACATGACCCCTAAGATCCGCTGGTCCCTTAAATTCAGACCAGAGATCTTGAGGGTTCATTGCTGTTCCTCCGTCCCCACCCGCTCCGCACTTCTTTGTTCTGTCTGCGTGAGGGGAGGGAGGGAAAAAAGCCTTAGACAGGGACAAAAGAACCCTAAAGCCTTACCTCCGGTGCCGGGGGAAGTTGCTCCGACCTCCGTTTACTTCCTGGTTCCTCTTTAAGGGGCGGAGGCAAAAGAAAAACAACAGAAAGAAGCGAGGAGAGCTCAGGCACTCTCCGCATCAAATATTTTTCACCATCAAAGAGCAGGTACAAGAAAAGTGCGTTGGGTTGCGCTTAGGTGGGCGGGGTCGCACTTAATTGTCTGCAAACTCCGGAGCTGGTGGGTAAACATTTTTAAGGTCCGGAGCTTGCAGCCATTTGCGGCGGAGCTTAGGGGTCGTGTATAAACGCCCTTACTTACAGTACTTTTTGTTCTTCTTTTTCTTAGGGCCTTTTCACACGACCCCTAAGCTCCGCCACAAATGGCTGCAAGGTCCGGACCTTAAAAATGTTTCCCCACCAGCTCCGGACTTTGCAGACAATTAAGTGCGACCCCGCCCACAAAGCACGACCAAACAGCAGTTTTCTTGTACCTGCTGGAGGAGGGTGAATTTCAACCTGGTCCGGATTTAATCCGGCAGGTCACCCTCCACCGGGATCCCCGATCCTGCTGCTGCTGCTGCTGCTGCGGCTGGGGCTGGGGCGCGCGCCTCTTCTTCTTCTTCCTCCTCCTCCTCCCCACCGGGCCTGGTGCTCCTCTTCAGCTGCGGCCTCCAGCCCAGCAGAGCCTCGGCTGCCGCCGCCCTGTTGTAGCCGGGGTCGCCCCAGCCGCCGCCGCTGCTGCTCCTCCACCCGCCGGCGCGGGGAGGACGACGACGCGGCTCCTCCTCCTTTCCCGGGACATCAAAGGAACGCGGCGTTCCTTTGAATGCGGAGGGAGCGGCTGGAACGCCGCGTTCCTTTGATGTCCCGGGAAAGGAGGAGGAGCCGCGTCGTCGTCCTCCCCACGCCGGCGGGTGGAGGAGCAGCAGCGGCGGCGGCTGGGGCGACCCCGGCTACAACAGGGCGGCGGCAGCCGAGGCTCTGCTGGGCTGGAGGCCGCAGGTGAAGAGGAGCACCAGGCCCGGCGGGGAGGAGGAGGAGGAAGAAGAAGAAGAGGCGGCGGGGCGTGACCCAGCGCGCGCCCCAGCCCCAGCCGCAGCAGCAGGAGGAGGAGGTGGGAACAGAGGAAGAGCGACAAGCCCCTAAGATCGCTGGTCCGAATTTAAATGGCCAGCGGATCTTAGGGGTCGTGTAAAAGTGCCCTTAGTGTTTCTCCCACTTGGTGGTGGGGTCCACTAAATAAATACTGTCCTATATTAATAATATTACTTACAGTACTTATTGGTATGAATGAGGCAATCTTATAAAAACTTACAACAGGCCCTCTCTTGGCCCAATCACTGTTTGTTGCATCAACAGAAGCATAATTCCTAGAGCAAGGGAAATGATAGTACCACTCTATTCTGCTCTGGTCAGACTCCACCTGTATGGTAATGTCCAAGAATGTGAGCACACGGTAGATGTGGGGTTTGAGCAATAAAACTCCAATTGTTGGCTTTGTATTCATGGAGTTATACTCTATACCAGGAATGGTGAACTTTTTGGCATTCCATACGCTTTGGACCACAACTCCCAGAATTCTGAGCATAGTTGCCAGTGACAAAGGGCTGTGGGAGTTGTGTTCTAAAACATCTGGAGTGCCAAAGGTTCACCACCACTTTATACCTATTTCAAAGAAGGCAAATAGTATAGAGTCAAGTAACTGTGCAACAACCGCCAAGAAAAGCCTGGGACAACACCTGAGCCTTAAAACCCCAGAAACATATTTGTCCCTGCAAAAGCATAGCAAAATATTTATTTCATGCAAATCAAACTGGTGATATTTAGATAAAATGGACATACATACTCCTTGCTTCCCACAACTTTACCTCACCTTTTTCTCTTTTCTTGGTGGCAAAGTGCACTTGTTAAACAAGTTGAGGTACCATGACCCACCCTTTTTATTTTCTAAGAATGCCTGTAAGGGATTCTTAGAAATAAGGATGATATCAGAGGCCAGTATCCTTATTCAAATCTAACAGAAAAATGAAAACAAGAAAGGTAAGGAATCCAGCAGATGCCTGGGGAGTTTTCTTCATGCAGAGTGGTGACATAGGCACACAACTGTGGAAATTATATTTCCTTAAACTTTGTAATGGTTCCATTTTCACTCAAATTAAGGTCTGGAGTTAAATTAGCAAACTCTAATACTTGTGGAGGTCATTAAGCAACCCAGCTTTCCAGACAAAACTCCTGGGGACAGGGCAACTTGGCTCCAAACCATGAAGCCTTACACATAGAGGGGAGAAGGTTAAAATATTTAATTGTAATCTTTCTTTCCAGGTCTTGCTGATATTAGGGGTAGAGAGAGACCCCCCCTCCTTGGACCTTTCCATGGACATGTTACATCTGATAAGTGTGAGATCATCTACCAGATGCTGCCAAAGAGTGATCTATGATTTAGGCCTGTCAATTACTAAATTTAAGATGTTTGTTAGAATTTGTATCCATTAACATTATGGTTGGTTTATTTCCATCTCTGTTTTGTTTGATTGCTGCACTTTGTTATTTTGTGTCTTGTCCCGTATCTGATGTCTGTAAACTGCTTTGGGTAATGCAAATTTTAAAAGGGGGTATACAAATTGAAGTAAATAAATAAAAGAGATTGTGTCAGGCCTCTTAACTGAGCCCTGCCTTTCAGCTTTCAAAGAAAGACCCCAGTGACTTCCAGCCAATCCTAAGACCTAAAAGAACTTGAGAAAATATGGAGACATTCATACAACCATTGTGATTTCAGGGACAAAACCATAGACCAAAAGTAAGCAAATCCTTGTGCTGCTAGCAGTGTTTTCCAAACTTTGGTCCTCTGGATGTTTTGGATCACAGCTCCCACAGGCCTTTGTCATTGGCCATCTAGGCTTGGAATTCTGAGAGTTGTGGTCCAAAACATCCGGAGGGCCAAAGACTGGACACCCCTGTGCTACAGGGATGAGCCCCTTTGATGCTGGGGACCTATCAATGAGATGTTTCACTTGCACACCAAGTGCAAGCAAGGAACCTGTCCCTATCGACCTGTGATGAATAGGTGAATGTTGCTGCTAATCTGATACTGCTACTACGAGAAGCTGAGCAAGGAAACAAATAGCAAGAACAACTTATGTCGGTGGGGAAAGGGAAAGAACGCAGTGGGGGTGGGGTGAGAATTGGGGAATCTGTTTCTTACTCCTCATCCAAGCGAAGAGGGGCTCCTTGCTATGCCAACACTAGCTTGAAAAGTTGTTCTGTTTTAAACATGAAAAAATGCATGTTGGTAGGGCTGTTGTTATTCTGGAAGTGACCACTGCATGTGCTTCTAAGGTAAGCTTTCATAAGAACATAAGAACATAAGAAGAGCCATGCTGGATCAGGCCAAAGGTTTCCTGTATCTCACAGTGGCCCCACCAGATGCGGTTGGGAGTGCACGAGACAAGATATCTGTCTCATGAGACCACTCCCCTGCATCTGGTCCTTGAAGTACCCCAGTTTTAAGCCTGGAGATTACACATCTCCATCATGGTTTGTAACCTGTGATGGACTTTTCCTCCAGGAATCTGTCCAATCCCCTTTTGAAGGCATCCAGGCCAGATGCCATCACCAGATCCTGTGGCAGGTAGTTCCACAGACTAACAACGCGATGGGTGGAAAAAAAATTCTTTTGTCTGTTCTTACTCTCCCAGCCCCCAATTTGAGTGTACGTCCCCTAGTTCTGGTATTTTGTGAGAGGGAGAAGAGCGTCCTTCTATCCACTTTTCTCATGCCCTGATGGAGTGGTCCAAATGGGTGCTTTTGTGTCTGCCTCACAAGACAATGAGACACAATAACAGCTAGACTTAAGCAAAGCATTAATCCCTGCCCTCTCAGCCAGGAGAGAAAGTATCCCCAAGGGATAGTCAAGCTATTTTGCTACCATAGGCTGAAAATTCCTCCTTGGCAGTAAAAATAAAAATAATAATAAATCATTGCTTGCTATCCTAGTGGCAGGGTGGGCCCTAGACATAACAGACTACATGTGCAGATACCAGGTTTTTACATAGAACATAATCATGGGCAGCTTGGAGGAGTTTAAAATGTCTCATTCATTTTATATAACCAAAAGAATGTGTAAAGTTGAACACATGTTGTTGCAGTCATCTTTTACACTGGTAAATTTTGAGACAAACATTCTAAGCCATCACAGGCTATACTGAAGCTGCAACCTCCCCACCACCACCATCGTATTTATTGGCAATTTAAGTCTCATTAAACATACTGGGGCTTGCTTCCAAATAAACATGCATATGATTACACTGCAAATGAAGGAACATGTTTATGCCAGGCCACGACATATTCATCACAGTATCCCAATGGGTTGTGCCAAAGCTTTTCTTCAGGCAGAAGAAAAATACTGCATATGATTTAGTGCTGTTCCCCTAAAACTGCAGCAAGTTTTTCTTGAATACTGCATAAGCATTCTTTTAACGTATGATCCAAGAGAAACGGTACCAATACATGCAGGTTATGTATCCGAATGCTATGTAATAATTCAAAGGTAGAGTGACTACTACGGACTGGCTCAGTCACGCTGTAATGTGAGCCACATGACTCAGATTACAGATCAGCTTGTGCATGCCGTATAATGGATGAAGGTGGCATAAACGGTGCTTATTCGCATGCATCTTTCTCTATCTTGACCCAGCAGTGACCAAACACATATAATTTACAGTGTTAACCTGTTCATAAGGGCTGACAAACGATCTGCCTGGTTAAAAAGCACCAGAGCTGTATTCTTGGTCTGATCCAGCTTGCTTTTAATCCTGTGAGAAGTAAGAATGGTGAAGTTGTAAGCACACAGACAAACATCTATGCTTCCAGCTCTGATAAAACCTCAAAACAATGCGGCAAAAGTATCTTTTGTTCTATCAAAGTCAACAAGTTTGAAAAGATTGGGCAAAACACAAGAAACGGGAACCCTGATATACCTACTAGGATTATTCTGCTCATTATTTAAAAATAAAAAGTAGCACATCGGCATACAAATTAAAAAATATGCATTCCACATTTTCACACTGTACCTTACCTGTTTTTTAAGGTGTGTGTGTGTGTGTGGGGGGAATGATAGCAATGGACCTGTATCTTTTTACTGTATTTGTTTTATTCCTGTTTTACTGATAAGGCACCATCTAGCAAAGCATCCATTATTCGTAGAAACTGGAAGACTTTCTTGTATGGGCTTTGACTGGATAGGTCATAATAGAACTAGAAATTGTCCCCATCCCCTCCATGCCATTTTCTACTTCCTCTTGCTTTCAAATGAGTATAGCTGGCCTTTATGTGCAGAACAATTCTTTTCTTCCTGGGGGTAACAATGTATGTTCCAGGACATTAAGGTCCCCAAGGTTTGAGCTAAGCTGTGGGTGAATGAACACCCCCGGGAAGGCCAGGGTGCTGAGAGGGGGCACTAAGAAAACATCTTCCATACCCACAACACACATTTCCCTTAACATATCTCACTGCAAGAGGAGGGAGAGAAGGAAGGAGTCTGGGAGGAGCTTTGCCTATAAATGGAAGGTCTGCCATAAACCCATTGCTGCTGGCCTTGCATGGCATCTGTCATCCCAGGCTACAGTCCTTTCTTTTCCACATGTTTAGTTAGTTCCTCCCCTCCACTCCTGATTTGTAGAAACATACAAATACTGTAACTACAAGTACTTTTGGAAACTCTGGACAAATCAGTTGAGACCTACCCCAATCAGCTTGGGGCCAGTCAGTCCCTATGTGTATGGCACCAATTAGACCAGATGGCACCTGCACAGTCTCTACCATGTATTGATGAATATCTTGTTTTCTGGCCTGAAATAAGATGAATGAGCACCAGAGATGACATTTATTGCTGTTGTGTGGCAACAATTCAGGACATTCGAACTGGATCTTTCTTGATTCCCTTGATGCTTAATATGCCAAAGCTTTTGAACTACTGCATGGTAAATGGGATGCTGGCATGATTCCCTGGTTTTTAGTCAGAGTTCTGCCCTATTTCATATATCTCGACTCCCTAAATTTCCAATTCTTCTTGGAAATGTGTGTTAGCAAATCAAACATGTTCTAATTTTGAGCCATTCAGCCAACAACAATGTGGCTGGAGCCATTTTGTGAATCAAACAGCTTACAATCCTGTTTCTATATGATAAACAAGTAAGTATGCTGCTGCTTTCAATACATACATATAGTAAGAAGGCCCAAAATAGAGACAGATCGGGTTTAAAAGTGTCATAGCCTAAAAGAAACAACATAACTAAATGCATGTATCTCTAGGTAACTGCACACCACTTAACAGCTTGAAGAAATCTGTCCAAAACTCTCTACAGTACACATCTGCAAAATAATTTCATTTCTTACCTCTTTAATTTCTTCAGTCTCTGATATACTGCTAAGCTCCTCAGTATTTAAATGTTCAAAATCAGACTCTCCCATAGCTATCGGGACCGTCACGGTGAGAGTTGGGTTGTTGATGAATGACATGGGATCAGTGGAGATGGTCATTGTTGTTCTGTCTTTGGGATAATCAAGACTTTTGTCGATCTCAGCTACGGTGTGGTTGGGGACACACCCGTCTTTCCTGTCATTTGGTTCATCAGTAGTGGCCTTACATTTTTGCAAAAGGGTAATCTGAAAAAAATCAAGTATTTTTCTTTTTACAAAATCGACTCCATGCCGAATCCTTGCTACAGCAATCTGTAGATTATTTGCTTCTGTTTCCTGTTCTGGAGCAGCAAGGCTGTCTGAACTAAAAGAGCTCAGCAGTAAGGCCAGAAAGAGGTTTAATACCTGGAAGAGAGAAAACAATGCAGTCAGTCTTTCAGGCTAACAATTTAATGGTTCCTAATGTATTTTCAATTCATATATCAATTCAGCATATTTAACAAGAATAAAAGAAAATGTGTGCCCCTATTGTGTCTGCCTCACCCACAGTTCTATAGAAGCTAGAAACCTGAAACTTTGTGTGAATACTAAGATCTTATAGACCAGTGGTAGTGAACCTTCTGCACTCCAGATGTTTTGGACCACAACTCCCACAGTCCTTTGTCATTGGCAATACAGGCTTGGAATTAGTTGTGGTCCAAAACATCTGGAGTGCTGAAGGTTCACCACCAGTGTTATAGATATTAAGATTATTTAACTTTCCAGAATTTGACTAATAGTTAATTAAAATCTGACTCTACACTGCAGTCACCATGATCTTTCTCTAAACTTGTTACCAATGAAAAGTTTGTTCTGACAGAAAGGAACCTGCAGTCATGCTCACTGGTTTTTCCAGACGACCTCTGGGGAGCTCCATCTACCAACATGGGCCTCAAAACCATTCAAACAGGTAAGAGGAGAGAGAGAACGTCTGCTGCCAGGTATGGGGCAATGGGCGCAATGCCTCAGGCCCTGGCATTCCTTTTCCAGCATTTAGTGAGGTCACCTCTCCATAACAACAAAAATAATTAAAAAGTTATGCTTGTTCTGTAGACATGTTCATATTATCGCTGGTTAATAGAGATGGGCACGAAACGATTTTTTTATTCATTTCATTATTCGTTATTCAGTTTGTTACGTAATGAAACGAATAACGAACCTAGGAGTAAAATCCAAACATAACAAACTGAACCGGGAAAAATTGGTTCGTTACATTTCATTTCGTTAATGGCGGTGCACGAAGAAATGGGCTTTTAAAAATGCTTTAAACAGATGAGAAACACTTCAAAAATATTGTAATTTTTTATGCCTGATTATAGCTATTAGGTTGATGCCAGTTATTTAAAACATCTAAAAATGTATTTTTAAAGAGATCTTTTTTTAAGGGGACAAAATGGCTGCCGCATACTTTTGTTAATGGGAATGAATCTGTGCAAATGGCATTTTAAGGTATTAAAACATCCTGAATATACTTAAAAACCCAGCGAAAATTATTTTTTCTGCCTGATAATACCTAACGGGGGGGGGGGTGAGTAGTGCTTAAAACGTCTATGTGTTTTCTCAGATCACTTTTTTTTTTGGGGGGGGGGCTTAAAATGACAGGGAGAGGCAATTATGTTCCCTAACCTTTTTCATATTTTATTAGGGTTGATTTGAGTGTACTGTTCTTTTTTTATTTTCATTTTACTTTTCAAAAATTATTTTTAACTTGGGATGCCCACGTGCGGTCAAATGCTTTAAATTGTGCAAAGCGGGTAAAAACGAATAATGAATTAATGAACCAATGAAGTGAATTTTTTTGAAAAAATCGTTAAAAACAAAACGAAATGAAACAAAGCCTTAAACGAAATGAAACAAAACGAATCACCATTTTTTCGGTTTGTGCCCATGTCTACTGGTTAAGTTACATCAACTATTCATGAATAGTTCGGCCCAAGCAATTGAAAGGGGGTGGGGGCAGAAATGGAATGGCACCAGTCTATAAATACTCGCCATAAAAAGCAAAGACAGAACAAAATAATAAAGTAGTTGGCACAGGGGATTAGCTACAGACTATGAAAGAAGGAGGATTAAATTAGATTAGATTAATGGGCAATGTACTAAATGATGAACTTGGCTTTTAACATCAGTAAATGTAGAATGTCCCTATTGTTTACAGCATTTCTTGGGCGGAGAGTAAAAATAAGATAAAATGTGTTTCCCAAATACCCCCCAAATTGCCTCTTCCTGAAGGTACTTTTTCTTCTGAATTATGATTTTTATCTACTGTAATGTTTTGTTCCCCCATAAGTGGATAAGAAGGGACAGTGCACTTGGCCAAGAGGCATCCTAGTTTGCCCATAACAGGCTTTAGGTTCACCACTTGCTAACAAGCAACCTCATCTTCTACATACCTCCAAAACTGATTGTATATTTGCTGACTTCTTTAGTCAGGAAATGGTACAATGTAGATCTGAGGTGTTGGGTGTGGGGCCCACTGGCCATTAACAGAGACACAAGGGAAGAGGCAGGCATAGAAAATGCCCAGCCAAGCATGGAAACAAGTCAATATCCCTAGATTCCAATCTTGTGTGTGTGCGTGTTTGTGTCTGTGCGCTCTCAGTATATGATCAGACCAGAAAATCTGCATTCTTCAAGCTTCCATCCTGAACACACAACAAAATCCATTGTATATAGCCAAGCCTTTAGTACAACTGCATCTGCTCTGACCCACAGGATAGAGACTCCAAACTCAGGGATCTACAAAATGCATTCCTCAGACAAAAGCACCCACCTCACAGATTAAGGAACAAATCAACAAAGCAAAATGCATACCCAGAGATAACCTGCTACAAGACAGATCCAATGGGCCAAATGACGGAACACCACTGATTGTCACTTACAGTCCAAAAGTGAGACCACCCACATGCATCTTAAATGATCTCCAGCCCATCCATGACAAGAACACGTCACTCTCCAAAGCTCTTGGTGGGAGACCCATGCTTGCCTACAAACAACCTCCCAACCTCAAGCAAATACTTATGCACACAAGATTAGAAAACAGCAACATGGACAATGGAACTAAACCTTGCCACAAACCCCAATGGCAACTTTGCCCACACATCTACTCTGGCAACACATCACAGGAGCCAACAATGTCACATACAGTATCAAGGGCAACTTCACCTGCTCCTCAGCCAATGTGATCTATGCCATCTTTTGCCAACAATGCCCATCTGCACTCTACATTGGATAAACAGGACAATATTTAAGAAAACACATCAATGGACAGAAGTTTGACATAAGGAACCATGATACACAGAAACCTGTTTCAAGCCATTTCAGCTTATCTGGACACTCCTTGAAGGATCTGAAGGTTACTGTTTTGGAACAGAATCATTACAAATCAAGAATACAAAAAGAAACAGCCAAGATAAAATTCATATGCATGATAGACACACAAGAATGGACTAAACACACATCAGGGTTTCTTGAGTCATTATCAAATGTAATACTACTATATTGACACTTCTGGGAAGTTTATCTTCCACCAGGACTCTCATCTTTACAACCCCCTCCTCCTCTTCCCCCTCCCCTACCCACTGTCTCTATAGGTACTTACAACCGAACTGATATGCAAATACAGACACTACAGCCAATGAATATTTGGTATGAAATGTATATGCCATCACATATTATATTGCACACCTTATTCTACTGCTGTACTGTATGTCTGAAGAAGTGGACGTGTAGTCCACAAAATGTTACATTAAAATGTGAAATTTTAAGGTGCCACATGTTTTGTGTCTTTTGTTTTGTTTTGTTTTTTTTCTTTGATTTTGCCTGGAATTATTGAAAAGACTAACATGGCTACCCTCTCCAAAACCAGAAAATCTAATATTTTAAAGACCTGTAAAACGAGAATTGATTAGCATAAATAACAATGACTGTCTACATCTAGGGATTTTTGTGAGTGAAGGCAGTTGGGCACAGGAATCCTCTGAATCTACAGACAGTAGCCATTTGGTGCCCTTTAGATGCTCTGAACTATATGTACCACACCCCACACCCAGCTGGCACAGATAGGAAGGATGCTAAATGGGGACAGTGAGTGTCCAACACATCTGGAAGGCACCGGGTTTATAACTCTTACAGGTAGGTAAAAGAAAAGTGAAGACATTATACTTGCAGTTAGCTGTCTCGGGTTCCACTGTATAAGGAAAATAAAGAATATACATCTGTTGTAGATGTATGCATAGCGAGCTACAACCATTTTGTACCACTGTTGTGGAATATTAAACAATAAATCAAAGATAAGCCACTGTTGTGTACGACAATGGCTAAAAAGACATACCACAAGGTTTCCAATCACCATGACTAGCATGAAAACAATAAGGCACATGGGTTGACCTGCGACCTCCATACAGTCCCACATGGTTTCTATCCATTCTCCACAAAGGACACGGAAGACAATCAAGAAAGAGTGGAAAAAGTCATTCATGTGCCAGCGAGGAAGTTCACAGCTGCTGGAGATCTTGCAGACACACTCCTTGTAGCTTTTGCCAAACAGCTGCATTCCCACCACGGCAAAAATGAAGACAATGATGGCCAGGACCAAAGTCAGGTTCCCCAGAGCACCCACCGAGTTGCCAATAATCTTGATCAGCATGTTTAGTGTTGGCCAAGATTTTGCCAGCTTGAAGACTCGAAGCTGAAAACAGCAACAAAAATTTATATATACAAGAAACTAACAAACAGATGCAGACTGTGATCCTGATACTGTTTCAACTAGAGTAGACTCAAAGAATCAATGAAAAGTTGATATGACTTATGTAAGTTCTCCTCTAGTTGTGTCTAGCATTGGATTTAGGCCTGTGTTATTGCAATCCTACACAGTTAGGAGTCCACTGTTGACTATGAGAGATACAGAAGTGGGAGCTCCATTAGTTCCATAGTCTAGGTAAGGAAAGCACTTTCTCTTGCTCAACTATGGCCTACAGCAGAGATGGACAAACAAGAACCCTTTGTATGTTTTGGCCTACATTTCCAATAAGCTCATGCAAGTATGGAGAACAGTCAGGTATTGCAGAATATATAGTTCAAGATATGTGAATGGCATCAGCTTACCTACTATAAAATTTGGAGATAAAGATGGATGAAGTCAGGAAACGTTAGGAAATCTTTAGGAAATCTTGAATCCACTAAAGCCAAGTTCTAGCCCAGGGAAGAACTGTAATTATGCAGCAAGCAATCATCCCACCCCTGCAAATCAGTGACCCAGTCAGCCCTGGGATTTAGCATTAAGCTTACCAGTCTGAATGACCTTAGGACTGACAGGCCATCCACATTTGACAAGCCCAGCTCCATCAAACTCAGGCTGACAATGATGCTATCAAATATATTCCACCCTTCTTGGAAATAATAATAAGGATCCATGGCTATTAGTTTGAGGACCATTTCTGCTGTGAAGATCCCAGTGAAGACCTAAGTACAGAATGCTAAGTGTCAGTTACTTCATTTCCCCAATTTCGCACATTATTTTCCTTTAAAACAATTGTGATTTGTTTCATTCTGTGCGCATGAACATAAACGCAACAATGCCTGAACACAATATACTGCTGAAATGTCACTGGTGTGCCACTCAGAGCTTGAAAAAGTTAACTCTTTTGGACTACCAGAATCCACCAGGGAGCACTGTTCAGGTTGCTTATTGGATTCTGGGAATTGTGTTGTGCCCTACTGCTTGCAGGTTTACAGTGAACTGGGCTGTACTAGCAATATTCAAAGACGCTCTAAACCTCGAAAGCAGCATTTATCGACCCCTCACAAACCCAAAGCCCAGATGCTGCCAATATTGGTGGTTGGCTGGGCCAAGGTCAAGTTTCACTTGCAGATTAAAAGGATTTAGGTAAAAGAAGCAGAATCTGGCAATCACATGCTTTGCATAAATAAGATTCCAGGTAAAGGATTTCAGGTAGCAGAGTTAGAAAAATACTTGTACCTCCTGTTTTGGAAAACTATGAAGATAAATGTAGTAGTAGACCAGTTCTCTCCCTGGATGCTTGGTTATGGGAAATGTTGATTGTAATAATAATAATAATAATAATAATAATAATAATAATAATAATAATAATAATAATAATAATAATAATAATAATAATAATACAAAAACTTGTGGCACCTTAAAGGCTAACTTTTATATGTTAATGAGAGCTTTTATGTCTGAAGAAGTGGACTTGTCCACAAAAGCTCTCATAAAAATATAAAAGTTAGCCTTTAAGGTGCCACAAGGTTTTTGGATGATGATGACGATGACGCCTCACATGTCTGAAGAACTGGACTTTTCCAGAAAAGCTCACATTAATTACATTACATTACATTACATTACATTACATTAGTGTGTGTAGTTTTTTTTAGGTTTTTCCCCCTGTGAAATATTAGCCACCATCTTTGCTGATTTTATTATTATTATTATTATTATTATTATTATTATTATTAGTAGTAGTAGTAGTAGTAGTAGTAGTAGTAGTAGTAGTAGCAGCAGCAGCAGCAGCAGCAGCAGTAGCAGTAGCAGTAGCAGCAGCAGCAGCAGTAGCAGTAGCAGTAGTAGTAGTAGTAGTAGTACTTTGATTCTGTTGTTATTGTTGTATTATAACTGTTGTGAACTGCCCGGAGTTCTTTCGGAAGAAGGACAGTATAGAAATAAATAAATAAATAAATAAATAAATAAATAAATAAATAAATATATAGCAGTCCATTTTTAAGGCACAGTAAGTTTTTTGCCTTTGTTATTGTTGTTGTTTTGGGTTTTGTGCAAGGAGGTTTTGGTCCTCCAATCAGAAAACTATCTAATATAACATCTTACTTACAAGGTTTCCAGTTTTAAGGACCTCACTGAAAGACTCCTCAATTGGATAATGTTCCATAGCCATAAATAGGGTATTTATAACGATGCAGATGGTAATGCCAAGATCGACAAATGGATCCATCACAATGAAATGAACAAATTTCTTTATTTGTATCCAACTCTCGCTACAATCCCAAATCAAGAAAGTGTGAGCAAACGTATACCAGCATGGTGGGCACTTCTGTCTGGATTCCTCAAGTTCTGAAGGAAGCATATTGAAAACAGAAAGACCAAATATTAATACATGGTTTATACTAGATAGGAAAAAACTAAGACAATGGAAATGCAATCTTGCATTTGCAAATTATAAAGCATTATAGGTTATTTACTTTACTAACTATTCTTCCAGTAAAATATAAAAGACAGAAGTCTATAGATGCGTGCAAAACAGTATGTTGTGGCATTCAATTATAGGACAGAAAAATTACTTTTTTAGACTACAGCTCTCTGGATTCTTCAGCCAGCATGTCTACCAAAGCTTATAGCCTAAAAACAATTTTTCCTACATTTATGGAGGGTGGTGGAAAATATAAAGATGACTCCCTATTTTTCTAAACAGCTATAGCTTATTGCACCTCCTAGGAAAGGGATATGCTGAGATTTCCCACAGAGCATGTGACTAATCAGATTTGCTACTAGAGATGGGCACAAACTGAAAAATTACCTAGGGAGTTTATTGAAAATTGCTGGTTTGTTGGTTTGTGTAAGGCTGTCTTCGTCCAAACTGGATAACCCAACACTTTACATGCCAATAAACTTTTGTGTGATTTAACAAAGTTCCTAGTTCATTTTTCCTCCTCTCACAGCCTCCTCCCAACCTACTTCCCACTGTCCCAATTGCCTCCCTGCCTTTTGCTGTCACAGCTGCTTCTTGAGATGGTGCCTCTAAAATTTATTTTTGCCTCCAACTGCCTTTAAAATTTATTGTTGTGCCCTAAACAATAAATATCTAGAAAGCTTAAACAAAAACCTTGTTTGTATGTTCGGAAGGAAAGTAATCAACTGATAAAAAAAATTAATCAGATTCTAAGATTTTCTCTGGCTTGGTATCTTTCTGTGGACAGCAGTGAACACAAGAGGGGATCCTCTTAGATCATCTTGACTGCTGACGTTGGTGCTATCGGTATCCAGGCTTCCTTTTGTAATGTAAAGCCAGGCACCTTTTTCCCTGCTGGCAACATGGGCATGATTCTGCAAAGCAATGTTGGCCATTCCCTGGCATTTTGATTAATGGACACCAAAGTAATGACTCATATCATAATCCACAGTTTCTTTTCCTAAGGATTGACTCAATGATCTTACCAGGCAGAATGACAGTAAAAGGACCAGAGGGGATTAAATCTAAGATGGTTACTTCACGTCCCTCTCATCGTGGTTTGCAGTCCTGCTTGGGACTGGTACGAAAAAATGTTAGTAAACGTCCATTGCGTGACGACGGGAGTTCGTCCCGACCACACCCTCTGAACTGGGATTTAAGCGTGATGAGCCATACCTCTCCCTGACCTCGGGAATCTCTTGTCTCGGTTCTTATTTCGAGATGAAAGCCCATGAAGTAAGGCTCGTCATGCAACGTTCACATTCTCCATCTAGTAGCAGGAGTGCGAAGTTGCATTCTCCGGTACAATCCCAATGGCGCAAACAATGCATCATACAGAGGAAAGAAGGCATAAAATCTTGAACGTTGCTGCTTAATGCATGAAAGCCAAAGTTACGGAGAATCAAAATATCAAAAAACGGAAGGTCGGACCCCCACCCCAAAAAAAGGGAAAACGAAGGCAGGGAAGTACAGATGTTGTCACGAAACAAGGACGTGAAGTAACAGTAGTCACAATACTGTCAATCATGCCTGTGGGTAAACGGAAACAGGAACAGAACCGGGACAAGACCACGTGACCGCGAACGACGTTATCATGAAATGAACATAATCTTGGAACAAGGAAGGACATGAAGTAACCGTCTAAGTATTCCATATCTGAAGTGGCATTGAATTCTTCCTTTGTGGGGCTATGGCTGTAGAAGGAAGAGCTCAACAACTGCTCTCTGTCTGTTGGATCTCTGTTGGTCCATTTAGTCATGCAAGATATTGCTTGCTGCCAGAGTTAACAAGTAATAAACTTGTATGTCAACTATATGAGGTGGTTTGTTTTGCTGTGCGCTAGTAATTATTGCTTGTGGTTCCCCCAGTTTAATATCATTCTTCAGATCTTTTCAGAGTGTTGCTGTGATTTTTAAAAAAATTTAAAAGCCGTTCAGGCAAGGGCAATTAATCATTACCTTACTACCAATACACATGTTTACAAACGCGCAATCATACCTTCCATTGTGTTTGTGATTATGCTTGCGATACTCATTGCCCTTTGTCTTATGGTGGGATCTTCCAGTAAATCCATTGATAACTGAAAAGAACTTGACCGCCTTTTTTTGCTATCTATTTCAGATGCAGTACTCTGAGTGGGGTATAAAAAATTATAGTTATTGACACAAATAACATGGGAGCCTGTATCAAAATGAGTTTAAAAGAAACAATGAAGCACCAAAATAACCATGCCACATGCAAGTTACTGTTTTTGCATATATTATGCCAGACTTTTGTTTGTTGGAAATATTCAGAACTTCATACATTCCATATATCTACAGTGGTACCTCGACTTACGAATTTAATCCATTCTGAATACATGCTCTTAAGTCGAACTACTCTTAAGTCAGGGTACCTATCTTAAAAATTGAAAAAATAGTTTAAAAATAAAAATAAATAAAAATATATTTGTAAGTCGAGCAGACCATATCTAAAATTTGCAAGGTGGCAATTAAAATGCCAACAGTTTTCCGCTCTTAAGTCGAATTGTTCTTAAGTTGAGCTGCTCTTAAGTCGGGGTACCACTGTATTTTAAAAGTGTAACATAATAATAAATATAGAAATACAGAGCTAGAAGGGACCCTGTGGATAGTAGAAGGCATTTTCTACATGCTATCCACCATCAATTAAACTTAAGGCCACTTTAGATTTTGGGACATGCTGGAGCAGGCCCACATCTCATGACTTATCACCTCATGAACTTAAAGTGACAGCTTGGTATCTGCATATGTTAATCACCAGAACTTAGTTAACCTATTATTAACATATTGTATAATCCACTTACATTAATAATGGGTAGTAATTTTTTAACATATCAAGTTATGGTCAAATTATTACTCACATTAATGGTGTAAGACACTAGGCATGGAACTTTTATATATATTTTGACTTCAGCTTCCAGAATTCATCAGGAACTCTCCCAGCCAGAATTCTGGAGGATTTCACCAAGGAATAAAAGTCCTCACAGTTTTCAATTAACCACAGGTTGTGTTTAACTGACAGAATGAAACTTCCAGCACCTGTTATCTACCTAGGAGGAAGAAAGAGGAAATGAGAGGATGAGGCTAAATTCTATGGGAGCTGCAAGGGATTAGGGGAAATGGTAATTTTTCAAGAGGCGCTGCATGCAGAGTTTAATGCACATGGCGCCTACTATTCACATAATCTCTTGTAGCTCCCATGGAACTTAGAATCATCCACCCATTCCTGACGAATAATGTCTGTCACAGACCTCATTCTCCTGTGTTTAACTGAAAACTTCTGTGAGGACTGAAATTTCTTGAATTTTTATAAATATGAAAATTCCATGGCTAAAGCCTACATTGAAACCCTTAACAGAATGGAGTTGATTTGTTGCAGAAAAAACTTTATTAGCACACTGACTTATGTACTGCTTAGAGACATTTATATTATACCTGCCCTTCCTTCAAAGAGCTCTCCTCCTCCTAAATTTATATTTACTATCATAATTCTGCGAGGCAAGTAAGTCTGAGTGACAGCAAATGACTAAATGTCATCTGATGTTTTCCATGGCTCAGTGACCCCTCTTATCAATGGGGTTGGCTATAGCTGCTATTCGTTTCAGAAGCTACTGGTTCCAAAATGCCCTGTGTGAACCCACGTGGTGTTGAGAAGCCCCTGCAACGCAATCAGCTGACCCCTTACCTTGCTCTGCGCCGTCACAGGACTGAGCTCCAACAAGGAAGCAGCCTCCGACATCATCGTTCCTTCTCCCTGGCACTGGCCAATCAGACAGGGAGGTGGGATGATACATTTCCCTGCACAGCTCCTGATTGGCCAGCGCCAGGGAGAAGGAACCATGATGTCGGAGGCTGCTTCCTTGTTGGAGCTCAGCTCTGTGCAGGGGCAGAGCAAGGTAAGGGATTGGCTGATTGTGTTTCAGAGTCTTCCAACCACTACCTGGACTTGCAGCTTCCAAAACGAATAGCCCATCCCTATCTCCCAACCCAAACCTTATACACAATACTCTAGTCCAGCCTTCCATCCTTCCGGAAGTCGGTAAAATGAATACCCAGCTTGCTTAGGGGGGAATGTGTTGCCTGCATAAATAAACTGTAAACCACCTAGAGAGTGCTTTAAACACTATGGGGTGGTATATACACAGAACACTTTGCTTTTTTGCTTTAGCTTTAAAGATCATGCCACATGGACCAAGATACTGTCTGGAAAGAATAATATTGTCCACTTCCTTCCTGCCACCAGATAATAATCAAATTAATGTTAATGAGTTAAACCCCATTGATGTTTCACCATTTCCTCCAACAGAGCCAGACATACTTAAATCATGGAAGAAATCCAACATCACTACATCACTGGGGAAATCTTACTGGAAATGTAAATGTGTTAGGGGAAAGGAAATTATAACTAATACATTGACCTAAAGCTCTGTCAATTGCCCAATGTCCTTCTGCTTCCGCAGGTTAATGTTAGGATTAAGAGCATTAGGTCTTCTCCAAGTTTATGAACGAAACTTTATGCACAGTGATGAGTGTCCTTTCCACTCTGTGCTGAAATATAACACTAGGCTAAATGCTTTGGTACCCCCCCTCTGTCTCTCCTTTATCTAAAGCTCCTCTTTTTAGAATGAGGAAAATTGAAGAAGCCACAAAATAATCAGAGCATGAATAACTAGAACCAGACTTCTAGAGTTTCTTGATGTAAGTATAGATATACAGATAGCTTTCACATAGTGGTCTAGACTGGGTTGGGGTGGAGGAGAGAGATCAGGCTGAGGTGAAATATTTAGTGAAATAATTTCACTTATGAGCACTAGATTTGTGAGCTGATGTTCCTCTGGGCCTTCAATCCACTTAGTACTTCTCCTGATCGAAAGAAACTAATAGTGTGATTAATGCACAATTTCCCCAACTTATACGTTGCCACATTCTTTTGAAGTGGAAATATAATCAACAATAAGTCTGACTTAATCCTTCTTCAACATGCCAGTCAAAATCCAAGGGAGACTTACTGGGACAAAATACTGCATGCACTTGCAAATACAATTTATAGATTAAGTGAGGACTAAGGAATTGCCAATCTCTTTCTGTGTCAGCGTTTGTTCCCCACTCGTTAGATAGAGAAATGCAAATATGCACACACATCCATCCATCCATCCAGGAAGGGACTTGCTTGTAGCCTATGGCAGGAGTGAAAAAGGAATAAATACTCAGCCTTTCTTCCCATTACCTTGGAAGGAAACTCAGATGGGTTCCTTTCAAGGTAACAGGAAATGTCCTTTGCTATTTGTTGAAGAAAAGCAATGGGGGATGATCTATTGGGGACATTAAGATGTGATGGAAGTCCTTAGGGCAGTGTTGGCAAACCTATGGCACGGGTGCCCAAGGCGGCACTCGGAGCCCTTTCTGTGGGCACCCGACATTGCCCCTTCACAGTCACCTGTATGACTGTGTTGCTGTGTTGCTGTGTTGGCACTTTGCGAAAAAATAGGTGGGTTTTGATTCGCAGTTTGGGCACTCGGTCTCTAAAAGGTTCGCCACCACTGCCTTAGGGAAACAGATGAAGAACTGAGGAACAGAACGGAGAGGATGGGGAAAGAAAACTGACTATAAGGGGAAAGCGGATTACTCTGATTTAAGAGGTACTTCAGGCAAAACTACAGTTCACTTGGCCCTTATAATTTATTCTTTTTCTTGTTCCTTTAAAAGAAAACGTCACCTGTTCAGTGTGTGTTTGCAAGTACATACCGCAACAGCTAGATCAATTAATTTCCATAGAGTACAGTTTTAAAGCCTGGAGAGTTACAACAAGAAAGCTTTTCCACGATGCAGAAGCATTCACAATTTGGATTTCATTCTGCTGACCCGCCATGCCTAGGCTACTCAAAAATCCTTACACTGTCATCAGTAGTTGCTTTATCTATTATCACCTCTGGGAGAAGCTGTCCAGTAGGTGAGAGAAGTACGGGCTGTCCTCCTATCAAGGAAACTACCCCATTGCAGTCCACGCTGCTGTGCATTTTCCCATTGGCTGGAAATACTGGGAACATGGTTTGGCTTATGTTACTGCTGCGCCGTCTGGGTAGAACAAAATTGTCTTCAGTGCTGTATTCACTATCGGCATCGGATCCCCCTTCGGTCGTCGGACCTCTGAAGCTGGAAAAGCTGACTCGGCTACTGCGCCTTGTGGGGAACAGCATGGACTAGAGAGGGGATAAACAGAACAGAGAGATAAAAATCCGCCAAGCAATACTGGAGTCCTAGTTGGCTGTTGTGTTTTAAGAGCAGGTCCTAGAATACTTTCCCAAGCACCAGGATAAGCAACGTACATCCCCACCCTCTGCACCCCTGACCCTGTACCCATCCTCAAATTTAATTTTTAAACATGGCTTTAAACATTTCCTTCCTTCCTCCAGGAGGGGAGAGGGGCAATTTTCTTTTCACCCTCCCTGGCCCATCTATATACATACATCTATGATGAGATATTACTAGAGTGAACAAGAATTTTTTTGGTGAAGTTTGAATTATACCGTATTTTTCTGTGTATATCATGCTATTTCCCCCCCCTAAAATCATGACATTAAAAATTAAGGGGTGCCGTATACATGGAAGTAAGCCTTTCTTGAGGGGTGGGGGTGGGGTGGAGGAGAACCCAAACTGACCTTACTGCTTCTCTTCCTTTGTGGCAGCCCTTGTTTACTCTCTGTGTCCTGAAGACTCCTCTGCACTTTCCTTCTGCAATAATCAGAGCCTTCTTTTCAGCAGGGAAGGCCATGGGGGTTGAGCAGCCCATTAAGAAGTGTCTTTCCACACTGAAAAGAAGGGTCCGATTGGTGCAACAGCAAGCATTGCTGAAGAGGAAGTGAAACAGCGAGGTCAGTTTGAGTTCTCCGCTCCGCCCTCAGCTGTTTTCTTTTCTTTCTGGCAGCGCTCAATTGCCCTCCTCTCTGCTTTGCTTTTGCAAGAATTAGTGCCTTCTTTTCAGCATAGAAAGGCACTTAATGGGCTGCTCAACTTCCAAGGCTTTCCCCTCTGAAAAGAAGGCTATGATCCCTGCAAAAAAAAAAAAAGCGCAGAGGAGTCTTCAGAACGTGGAAAGAAAAGGAAACAGCAAGGGGTTGGGTGGAGGAGACCTCAAGGAGGTCTGGTTCTGCATGGATTCGGCAACTTTTTCGGAAGTATGTATGTACAAAAATAGTTTGGCTGGCTGGTGGAAGGTTCAAATGTTTTTCTTTACTTTTTAAAATACAGTTCAGTCATGGAGAATGTGCAGAACGTAAGCATTAAAGAAAGAAAAAAGAAAATTTGCAATAACTTTTAGAAAAGTCGCCAAGGAAGGAATGTGCAAAAAAAACAACCAAAAACCAAAAAACAAAACAAAAAAACAGCAGCAGCAGGTGAGGGAAGAGCTATACAGTCTGTTTTGAGTCTTCATTCTTGGCCCTCTAAACCCTCGGAATATCAAACATGTCATTTCCTTCAGTTGTTTGTCCTTCAAATAATAAAAGGATGATGATGCATGAGGCTCTACCAGTCACTGCAATGCTGAAGCAATCTTAAAACAGCAGCAACAGACACGGGGATTTAGATCTGTGTATCTGGCCTTCCTTCGTCCCGTGACTCCTCTATGTCTGTCATGTGCTGTCAAGTTGCATTTGACTTATGGCAACCCTAACAGGGTCTTCAAGGCGCTTAAGACATTTAAGGAGTGATTTCACCCAGGTCTCCTTCCACTCTGTGAATTTCCACACAAGTGGGAATTTCAACCTGGTTCTCCCATATCCTAATCCAGGGGTGGGGAAACTTCGGCCCTCCAGATGTTTTGGACTGCAACTCCCAGAATTTCATGCCTCTACTGCCAATGATAAAAATGGTAGGTGTTGTGGTCAAAAACATCGGGGGGGGGGAGGTTCCCCACACCTCTCCTAGTCAGTCATTCTACCCAATGCATCACACTGTCTCTTCTCTATTATTTGAGAATTTCTGTAATGGTGGTCCCATAATCCAGACCCTCTTTGGAAGCAGAGCAATGATAATAGCACCACAGTGTACCTGGTATGGAGAAATGATCCTTTTGTCATAACTGAATCTGCGTCCTTCCATGGAAGATGGAACCCCCTTCTTTTTGATGCTCCCATCCGATTCCGACTTGGGCAAATTTTGTCCCCTCACTTTATCGTCTCCCACCGACAGCTCTCTCTGCCTTCTTTTCTTTCTTCGGTTTCTTCTTTCTTTAGCACTTTTTGAGCTTAGTCGTGACAATTCTGAAGATGTTTCAGAAAGTCTTCCTAGAGCATTGTCGTCCTTAAAGTCTCTGTAAGCTGCTGCTGTTGCCAATGCCTGTTGTATCAAGAGACTGAGCACTGTTAACATTCTGCCTAGAACACTGTGAGCTGCCATGTTACTGCATCACGCTCTTCCTGAAGGTATTATCTTGGCCATACCTGTATCTTTATTCACCCTCATGCACGTACAGTACACACATACACATACATGCATCTCTCTCTCTCTCTCTTTGTGTGTGTGTGTGTGTTAGGGGTACAAACAAGTACAAACAAATATGTTCCTCTGCTAAGGTGTTAATGAAGAATCTTTGACCCAACGAGTAAGGTGAGACATATTTTCTAGAAGCAGGATCTGGTTGATTTATTTATTTTTACACAGCATTGTTGAATGTGTCAGGGAACTACAGTACATATTTTAAAACTAGTGTTTTCAAACAAGGTTACCATCAGCAAAATGTTGCAGTCCACTAACCCTATTAAGTTCTCAGACAGTGCTATCGGTATAATGGATGTTCCATTCTTTCTGTTACAGACTTCAGGAAGAAGTCTGCAACATTATTTATTTTATTTTATTTTATTTTATTTTATTTTATTTTATTTTATTTCTCAATCGTCCCCTTAGTGCAAACTGCACTACCCAGGGTGGTGTACAAAATGGTCATAAATTACAATATTAAAAAGATACAGCTATTGTACAATTAAATTACAATTAAAATCTTATTTAAAAAGGACTTTTAAAACACATTTAAAACAACCATTAACAGAGACTGTTAAGACAGCAAATACCTCATCCTGCCCATGAGAACTTAAAAGTGAAATATCCCCAGATTTCTTGAAGGGGGGACAAAATAAAAACCATAACAAAAATGTACCCACTCTCAGATGTCTGGTGGGGGAGGGGAGAGAAAGGAAGAACAAAACAAAACAAAACAACAATAAAAAAACCACCACTAACTGGGGAAGGCCTCTGTAAATAAACAGGTCTTCAGGGCCTTTCTAACGGTGAGTAGGTAGGGAGCCTGCCTTATCAGTGCTGGCAGGTGGCTCCTCATTTCAGGGGCCACCCCCAATGTCTAGCTGTTGTCTTTTTGGACTGCCATGGGGTGGCCACCTGCAGCATGAAGGACTGGGAGGATCATGTAGAAGAGGATGGATTTCTCAGGGGGGTACGCTCCACCAGATACTGAGGTCCCAGGCTGTATCGGGCTTTATATGTTAACATCTAACATTATATAACATTATATGTTACCTATAGAACCCCAACCCAGTACCTGCACCCTTTAGATACCCTGGTCCTGGAAAACAAATAGAATCTGTAATTAAAAACATATGTTAACACGAACACCTTGAACCTGACGTGGAACACCAGTGGCAGCCAGTGTAGCCTGGCCAGGGATGAGGTAAGATGGCTGGAAGTTTTTCAAACCTGTAACCAACCTGGCTGCCACATTTTGCACCCTCTGTAACCTCCACATCAAGTCCAAAGGCAGCCCCACATAGGGGGCTTCAATTGGATTTGAACATTTTCTGTATGAGAGGGCTCGTCAAATACGTAATGGAACTCTTCTAGACTGGGAAGTATGTCTTTGTCCTCTGCTCTAAAATTTGTTGAATACACTGTGGAGGAAGGCTGGTACCTGAGCTTCCTCTTGCTGCCTTTTCAACTGTTCAAGCATCTGCTGATATTCAGCCTCCTTCCGCTCTGCTTCTTCCAGGGTGGCTTGGTTCTGTTCTTCGTAGGCCATGGCAACAACAGCCAGGATCAAGTTGATCAGGTAGAAAGAGCCCAGGAAAATCACCAGGACGAAAAAGATCATGTATGCTTTGCCAGCAGCACGCAGAGTCTGGGAAACCAAATACAAATCAGGTTGTTAGATTAATAAAATGATCTATCTATCTATCTATCTATCTATCTATCTATCTATCTATCTATCTATCTATCTATCTATCTATCTATCTATCTATCTATCTATCTATCTATCTATAATTGCTACAGTAGGACCCCCGTATCCACTGATGCATTATCTACTGATTCAGTTATCTACAGTTGGCAGAGAAAAAATAAATAAATAATTCAGCAGCCGCAACACAAGCTACTGTCAAAAAGAGCAGCGGTAAAGCAAGCTACTGTCATAAAACAGCAGCTGTAAAGCAAGCTACCGTCACAAACAGCAGCTGTAAAGAAAGTTACTATCACAAAACAGCAGTTTTGGAGACATTTTGGTGTTCTCTCTTATCCACGATTTTCATTATCCACGGAAAGGCTTGGAACCAATCCCCAGCGGATACTGGCGTCCTACTGTAATGTATTCTGCAACCAAATTTTTAATACTCAGGTGGGCAGGAAACAGAACTTAACCTTAAAGTCTGTTAACCTTAAAACTTTCATTTATGCTGCTTTAAAACATCTGGAAAATTAAACTACCCATGTTGTTTTTACCCATATCATAACATATCACAACTGATACAAAAGATACAAAATGAAGTTATAAAGGACACAACTTTGCTTAAATGAGGCAAGAAAAGCTAGCACTAACCATATTACTTATGCTGTTAACTTTTCTTGAGTTACCAAGGACTTGCATGTTATTCTTTTCAGGTAAATCTGATATATTTATTGTCATTTTCTGGGGGAAGGAAGGGGCTTGGTCCCAGAAATTCCATTAGAATAGCTCTGAGTGGCTGCATAGCACTAATGAGTTAAAAAAACGCAACTCTGTTCTACAGAAGTTAATGGATCAGTTATTAGAGGAACTGGAAATCATCTGGGTGTCTACTGTATTGAAGATGCATCTAAATGTATGTTTATGATCTGTATATCTGTGTGAATGGGCATGTGCGTGTGAGAGAGTTTGTATAGTACTGTATATGAAAGAGTGAATTAGTCAATGCCATGGCCACTTTAGGACTGGATGATGCCAGCTACAGGTGTAAGGTCCCCAAGAGACTGGCCAAGTGACTATCTAGCCTTTGGGCTATTTTTTTCCATTCTGGGTGAGAGAAACAGACTTTTGACCAACTCTGTTTCAAAAGTTTAAAAAGATTTGATTAAAAACGTGTAAAGTAACCAAGCCTCAAAGGTTATCACCAAGCTAATGGGATCCACTCTTTTGTTTCCATTTGCTGCTCATACTTAAATTGAATGTTTGCTTTGTGATACAGGTGAAAATTGAAACGTACAGCGTATATGTTGCTATGCATGTGGAAAAGTGTACAGTACAGCACAAGAAATTGAACCCATTGGTATACACAGGAAGCTCTGTGTGATGGCCAGGACTCTCACAGAACACTTCTACTGTATTTTCATTTGGCCCTTTGTCATTTCCAGGAACTCACTGCAATACACGCAAAATACCAGTGACATAGAAAGGGTGTGTAGCTCCACCAATGGTCTCTGTGTGTCCCTTTGAGCACAACTTTAAAAATGGAGCTTTTGTTCAGCTGCTCAAGACCCTACAGTTGCCTCAAACATGTATGAAACAAGACAAGGAACAGAGTTTTTGCCTCCTACATACAACTTCTGGTTCCCCAGGTAGATGAGGAGCTCATTGAGCTCTCTAGGATGGCATAGGCCTTTTGTGGAAAGGCCGTTCTACTCAGTTCTGGAATTCAAAAGAAATACTGCAGCTCGGGATCACCTGATACAAATTTACTTTGCGTTCCAACTTTCACATAGATCATGAAGAAAGCATTCAACTGAATTATGAATAGCAAAAGGAGACACAAGGGTGAATCCCATCAACTTGGTGATAATCCCTCTGGCTTGATCTGCTTTATAGATTTTTAATCACTTTTTACAAACGACGACACAGGACAAAGTATTCTTCCAGAAAAATCTACCACATTCTGTTACTCTTGCCCTTTTTGTTTCAGCCAATATAGTATCTTGGGACCTGTGCTCTCCTAAACCAGAGTGCCAAGAAGATTGCAGACCCATTCACTGGGGACACTGGAATGGGATCAGAAAGTAGCAAGATCCATCCATGAAATCCTAATAGTAGTTCTGACTGCAGTTCTAGTCTTACTGCTAACCCACAATACATCAACATTTTCATTGAATTAGAAAATAATCCACAGGTCACTCAGCACAAGGATTTATTTATTTTTGTGATACTGGGGGATAAAGCTTAAGAAGTATCTGAAATTAGCTATTTCTGAAAAAATGGGAAAGTCTTGCTGCTTGAAAACTATATAACAGCAACTAATTACTCTTGGCGAGCTTTTGAACTATAATAAAAATATTCTTATGGTTTTTTGTTTTTTTTGGTGGTAGAATCTGTTTTCCAGCAATTCTTCACCACCACCACCAAATGCCCTAAATTATAAGGTGATTCACTTTTATGACTGAGGCATTTAAATGCACATGTAGAAATTCATTTTCTTTCTTTATATGAATAATGATAGAGCTGTCCCATAATTCTATGGCAACAGGTTTTCATTTTGAGTGTCTCTCACCTGTCGGTACAGATTTTCCCAGAAGTCCTGAGTCATGAGCCGAAAAAGTGACAAAAAGGCCCAGCTGAAAGAATCGAAACTTGTATAACCATAATTGGGGTTTCTGCCAGCTTTTACACATGTATATCCTTCTGGACATTGCCTACAGAACAAAGCAATTTAAAAACACACACCCTAAGTTCACATTTTGCTTACATAATTCAACATATGGATACACAACCATAAGAATACATAGATCTCAGTTATACTCTTGTTGATATGCATAACTAAATATATAGTTGTCGGGAGTATGTCTGTGAAGATTCTGAGTCATCCAGGTGAGGGTTACCCAGGAGCTGAGTCATGGTAATTGGATGTCTTTCCTTGTGAGAGCAAAATGTTTCACTACTCATCCAAGTAGTTTCATCAGTCTAAGTTTATGTGAGGCCTCCAATTTATAGCTCACCTTGCTTTCACACCGCCCTGGTCTGGATAGGTTTGTTAGGTGGACTATGGTCTGGGGTATGTGAAAATCCCACCCATTCAACCAAGTTTTTGGGAGATGGTTCCAAAACATCATCTCCTTTGTACCATGGGTGTCCAATAGGGCATTCTGGAAGTAAGAGCAGGTTGCACCTGTTCCTTCCATTGGCTGACTCTCATTGTTCTACTGCCCTTCCTAAAAAGTTAAAGATTCTCCCTTTCATTTCTCCTTCCCTCAGTCCTTTCTAACCCTCGAGTTCTAACCTTTCTATCCCTCAAGTTGTTATCACCTTTTTCTTGGCAAAACCCTTTCTATCTGGGCCATATGCTCAGGCCTTTTTGACCATGGTCTTCTGTTTAGTTTACAACAAGCTTTTCCATCATATGTTTTTCCAAATAAACATATGATGTTTTAATCTTGAATAAAATAGCCTTTATTTAAGCTTAGCATTCTGTGTTACAGTTCCAGAGAACAGAACAATAACCTAAGTTTAACAGCTCTCAGGAACAACATTGCCATTTACTCAGCAAATCCAGAGATCTCCTAATAGAGCTTCCCACAAACGTTACAGTCTAAATCAATATTTACAACAACAAAAATGTTTTTTTAAAAAAAAAGCAATTTTGTGAGAAAATAATCCAAAAATGCATTTAAATAAGCATTTTGTTTGGATCTCAAGAACAACAAGACAGACCAATGTGGAAATGAGAGGCATGTCTGAATGGGCAAGACTGAAAAAGACCAGAAACAGAATGGTCTTGACAACATTTATTTCAGAATGAGTTATCACTCTAAGTGATGAATTTCCATTTTCCTGTGCATCTATTTTAAGCTTTCCCCCTTTAACTGTATACCTGCTACCAATTTTTGATACTCCTCCTTTCCTTTTGAAAGAAGAAAGTCAAGTTTGGATTCCCGCTGAACTAAATTCTTAAGGTTTCAAATAATTAACTGTATAAAATTTTTTAAACCAACATCCCTTGATTTTCTGCAATAAACAACAGTTCAAGAAAATAAAGTGACAAAATGAATATGCATCCTAAATCAGGCCTTTTAAAAAACAAGGCATCACAATGATTTGAATCCAATTCCCCTACAGGGCCAGAAAGACAGCAAGGGGGAGGCCTGGTCTCTGCCATTCCTTCCACCAGCTGCAATCATAAGAACATAAGAATAGCCTTGCTGGATCAGGCCAAAGGCCCATCTAGTCCAGCTTCCTGTATCTCACAGTGGCCCCACCAAATGCCTCTGGGAGCATACAAGACTAGATATCTGTCTCCTGCTACCACTCCTCTGCATCTGGCCCTTGAAGTACTCTGGTTTTAAGCCTGGAGATTACACATCTCCATCATGGTTTGTAACCTGTGATGGACTTTTCCTCCAGGAATCTGTCCAATCCCTTTTTGAAAGCATCCAGGCCAGATGCCATCACCACATCCTGTGGCAGGGAGTTCCACAGACTAATCCATCACCTTCCATGCAGCAGCTGTTTAGATGGTTCAAAAGGCTGTTGAGGCAAAAAGGAAAACCTTGTTCCTTGGATGGAATTCTACTCAAAGTTCTCATTCATTATCTAGGGTAGGTTGCTCCCCTTGTACATTCCATTTTGAAAATTTCTTACCCAGCATCTGAACCGTTGCCGCAAAGCAAAGGATCTGCTGTAGATTCCAGATAGTAAAAATGATCTGTTTAGTAAAGGGGGAAAAGAGAGTGTGTGTTTAATGTTTTCAATATAATCCTTCATGCTTTATTACACATAACATCTCCTGAAGGTCCAGGCACTATCTCCCACGTGTCCGGACAGTCTGTGGATAACAGTAGCCCTTCCATGAACCTGTAAGTGACTAGAATTGCTCATCATTAAAACAAAGCATGTCTCCACCTCCTCTTGGCAAACAAACAAACAAACACACAATCACAAAAAACTTCTTTTCTAAACAACAAGAACAACAAAGGAATAACAGCACTCAAGGAGTGAAAACCCCCTTCAGGATCCATTCAGTTTAAATGCCCATTGGGATATCTTGGCTTGCCAGTGGAAGGACAAAAGGGAGGGAGCAGCCTAGCTTCTTTCTGCCCCCAAAATTCCAGCGCTTGGCAGCAGCCAAGAGAAAAGCTCTTTTGTGTGTGTGTGCCTGTCTGTCAAACATGCGTCTGTGAACAGCAAATCATGTTTCCATCAAAAATGCTGCATGAAGGTTATTCATGAATAATGGTACAGGGGTTGAAAGTAGCGAGGGCACAACAAAACCCATATTTTATAAATAAATATATCATATCCGCAGGGTGGTAGCAAACTTTCAGGTTTAAAAAAAATGAAGCATTAATTATGCTTCAGCTTCTCTGCCTTTGGACATATGTGAAATGTTTGGATAATGGATAATCTTAAGATGTGAGAAGATGAAGGTGCATACAAGAGAAAGGGAAGGAGGGGAGGGAAACAGTGGATGAAACCCTGCTTGCAATTCAAGCCCTAGCGTTACTTTATATCTATTTCTCCCTGGTATACAAAAACAAACAAACACCTGTGCTAAAATTCTTGAAGGGTGCCAGTGAATATGCATGCCTCCTCACTAACTACACCACTGGAAGTACATTTCAGCCATTTGGCATATCGGGGTCCAAGGGCAAAGCGTCACTCTTGCCTCTTCTCATGCACTCCAGAAAAGCCTCCCATTCCACGCATTGCTCCTGCCTGCCATACACCATTAAACATATCCAGCATATTCTTTCACATAAAGCCTCCTTCACATTTTACCCACACATTAAAAGGGAAGTCAAGTGTGCTGCTACTCCTTCCATGGCATCCTAGGTCCCTTAACTTCCTTGCCTTTGTCTCTGACCACTACTGCACTTCTGTGAGCAGCCGCTTTTTATTTTGTGTCGCCTTTTCTGCTCCAGGGGACACGTGGTTGTAATAGTGATTCCGCAGTTGGCACTTAAGCGGGTACCTAGCAATCAGCGTTCCAGTTCCCACTTGATTAAACCGCTGTTTTATGAAAGGAAAACAGTTAAGAATTGGGGACAACGAGGGAAAAAGCCACTTAATATGTCCACAAATAACACCAAATTGCTTCAAAGGGAGGTGCACGAAGTGATGTTAAAAAAAAACTCCAGTGGCCATCGCAAGAAAAAGCACCACAGTGGCCAAAATGAGAGTGAAAGAGGAGAGTGAAAAAATGGGCTGAAGCTCCACATAAAAAAAAAAACTAAGATCATGGCCATGGGTCCCATCACCTCCTGGCAAATAGAAGGGGAAGAAATGGAGGCAATGACAGAGTTTATTTTCTTGGGCTCTTTGATCACTGCAGATGGTGACTGCAGCAATGAAATTAAAATATGCCTGCTTCTTGGGAGGAAAGAAATGGCAAACCTAGATAGCATCCTAAAGAGCAGAGACATCACTTTGCCAACTAAGGTCAGGATAGTCAAAGCTATGGTTTTTCCAGTAGTGATGTATGGAAGTGAGAGCTGGTCTATAAAGAAATCTGATTGCCACAGAATTGATGCGTTTGAGCTGTGATGCTGGAGGAGAGTCTTGAGAGTCGCCTGGACTGCAAGGAGATCAAACCTATCCATCCTGAAAGAAACCAACCCCGAATGTTCACTAGAAGGACAGATTTTGAAGCTGAGGCTCCAGTACTTTGGCCACCTCATGAGGAGAGAGGACTCCTTGGGAAAGTCCGTGATGTTGGGAAAGACTGAAGGCAAAAGGAAATGAGGAGGGCAGAGAATGAGGTGGTTGGATGGTGTCATCGATGCAACCAATATGGATTTGACAAAACTCCGGGAGGCAGTGGAAGATAGGAAGGCCTGGCGAGCTCTGGTCCATGGGGTCACGAAGAGTCGGACATGACTGAATGACTGAACAACAACAACAACAACAATATTGGCTGAACTGATGGAAGTGGATCAATTTGTTTCGGTCCAATATTTGTATTGGCTGTGCTACAACAATATCTCACCTGTATTTTCAATGTATTTATCCCAGTTGAGTTCTGTTCCATTGTAATATTCCTCAAAGCGCGGATCTAGATAAGAATTATTATCTAAGGGCCAGAGCAAACATTTGTGCCTCAGGTTCCCCATGAAAAGCTGCAGCCCTATGAGTGCAAAGACACTCAGGCAAAATACGGTCAGGATCATGACGTCCGAGAGCTTCTTCACAGATTGAATGAGGGCTCCCACAATGGTCTTCAGGCCTGCAAGGAGAGAAGGACATATCCAACAACAACATACATGGCTCCTGTTTGAGACACCAAGCAACTGAAATGAATTCAAAGTATAGCAGCTGATATGGAAGATTTCATGCGAGTCCAATATTTAAAAGCTGCAAGGACTGTCTTGGGGATAGAAGACAAGGTGCTTTAGTCTATGAAATCATAACATCTGGAAGAACTATCCTTCAAAAGAGAAACAGCAAATAAGTCTTGGGTGGATAAAAATCAATGGGTTTGTTTTTTTTAAAAAATGATTTTTTAAAAATTCAAATCATCAAAAAAATCTGATTTTTCTGAAATTTTAAATCAGTTTCGCTTAAATCAAACCTACCCTACTGCAAACGGCAATGAAATGGACACGATCATATGTTAAGCACAACTTAAACAAAGCAAGTCTTGGTTGAATTTGAAGTGCGGCCAGTTGTATCCAACTCTCACCTGGAATGACTGATATTGTTTTCAATGCCCGGAGGACTCTGAATGTTCTCAACGCTGAGACGTTGCCCAGATCCACAAACTCTGTCAAATATCTGTAATAGGGGAAAGACAATGACAGCACACAAGAAACAGCTGGGAGGCACAAGGGGCCGGCCACTTTGCCAGACTGCTGGAATTATAGAAATAATTTTCAAAGCTCTCAATGCTCTGAAAGTTCTAAGAGCTGAAACACTGCCCAGGTTTACAAATTTTGTTACATATCTGTAGATTTGAACCATGGGTATTCGGAACTGAGGCAGAGCTTTGATTTATTTGATCTCATTCCTTTTGGCAATTAAAAAATGTTACTCGTGTTTACATTCAGTGTGGGCCTCTGCATAAAGACTCCAAAGGAAGTCCCAATATTTCTAGCGGGATTTACTTTCAAGTCAGTGTCTATAAGGTGACACAAATGCTGCCAGCTTATGTTTTTGTATTATCTGAATGCAATGCTGAGTGTAACATGCTGGAAACATATCACTGGCACCAGGGGCCAACCAATACTTTATATTTTACAACTAACTTATGTAATATAAATAGCTTACACTAGAATACTTTTTTCTTTAAAAATTAAAAAAAAACTTTATTTTGAGGGCAAGAAACCGTATCCGATGGAAGCTTTTACCTATGTCTGCTTTAAGTAATTGTATTGTGTTTTAACTGTATTGTATTTTATAGTTTTAATAATTTTATAGTTTTATAGTTTGTAATACATTGTTGTATGCTTCCCAGAGACCTCTTGGTAGTGGGGCAGCTAAAATATTTTGTAAATAAATAAATAAATAAATAAATAAATAAATAAATAAATAAATAAATAAAAGCTATTACCCTATCATTTCATGAGGGAATACTATGCCCATTAAAAAACCATATTAATCCAATCTAGACTTTAGTCAAGGGACAAGATCCAGCAGTGTAACTCCATGTCCAGAACTAACAGAACTGATTGTGATCCTTCTGCAACTTGATGTGATTAAAAACCAACAAAAACAAAAACAAAAAACAAACAGAAGACAGCTTCAGAAATTCATAGCTCTATAGAGCATGTTTTTCAAATGCATGGGAAGAAGATAAAAGAGGGTGGAGAATCACCAATTCTGGTGGAACTTGTAGAATCCAATAGAAGTATGCCATTAGTTACCGTATTTAAAAAAAAACTTGATTACTAGTAGACATCATCTTTGCAGTAATGATGAACACTAAATGTATTAAGATTGCAAATAAAGCTGCAAATCACACAGGTTAAAATCTAAAAGCACCCACTATCCAAAATCCACTTACATTACCCCCTTATACAAATGTCCAAGTACTTACGCAAATGAAATGACGAGGAAATCAAGCCAATTCCATGGGTCTCGAAGGAAAGTAAAGTTATCTATACAGAAACCTCTTGCAAAAATTTTTATGAGAGACTCAAAGGTATAAATCCCTGTGAAAGTGTATCTGAAGGAAAGGAGAAATGCAAGCTATTTTTTTTTCATTATTTAGGAATTATCATTAACTGTAAATATTTAGTAATAAGCTTTTCCAGGAAATTCTTGTCCTCTTTTTGGACGATACTAAGAAGAAAGCCAGTAAAGGGCTGTTATAAGAATTTGAGGCTCTTTATTTGCAACACCACTCTTCCCCTTGATGTCATCATTAAAACGAACAAATTCCTCTTAAAAATGAATGTGGTTGACTGGTATGGCATTAAAGGGAAAGAGCTGCTACACCTCATACCTCTCCATAGGCACATGGGTAAGTATTTTATTCTGCAAATTCCCTCACATTAAAAAACAATGCAAGAAAAAATGATTTATGGGTCTTCTAGCCTTATACTGATTTCTAGGTGGATCTTGGCTTGGTTCAGTTGTTCCTATTTCAATCTCAGAAGTCTACTTTGGAAAAGATCCACCATGGGTGCTTCTCTGGTCAACTAGTGAACTGGTCACATCTGTGAGCTCAGACTGCCCTCTCCAGGGTACTCTATGCCCTCAAAGAAAACAAAGTGTGCTGCTTATATACCACCCCATAGTACGCAAGGAACTATTTGAATGGTTTAGAATGTAATAATGCAGGCTACATATTGTGCCCTCCCCCCACAAACTGGGTACTCAATTTGCCAAACTTGGAAGGATGGAAGGCTGAGTGAACCTCTGGCTGGCTACCTGGGAATCAACCTGGGTCATGAGTAGAGTTTTGGCTGCAGAACTGCAAATTTAACCACTGTGCCACAAGGCCCGGTTATGTGTCTTCCATAAATCCTATGATCCTGGAAAGATCCTTACATTTGCAACCTAATTACGACTTTTATACAAGCCCCGTGGCACAGTGGTTAAATGCCTGTACTGAAGGAAAAACTATGCTAACGGCCTGGGGTTCAATCCCAGGTAGCAGGTTCATGGTTGACTTAGCCTTCCCTCCTTCCGAGGTCAGTAAAATGAGTATACCCAGCCTGCTGGGGGGGGGGGGGAATGTGTAGCCTGCATAATTAAACTTGCATAATCAAGCCCAGAGACTACTTGAAGTGGTATGAGGCAGTATATAAGCAGAACACTCTGCTTTTGCTTTTTTGCTTTATTTAATCCCCCACCTTATTCACTTCACTTCAAATACTTATGCCTCCTGGGACATAGATTAAAGAGATGCTATTTCTGGTTTGTTCACTAAAGGTAAGTAAGATAAACAAGCTACAGCAGATCACACTCTATTTATCTGAATGCAATGCTGAGTGTAACATGCTGGAAACATTTTCCCTTTAAAAAAATTTAAGATCTCATTTAAACCTCTCCAGAAAATCTACATCACGGTCAGAATTTCAGAACTGAATAATTAACAAAATTAATTAACAAAATGAGACTGTTGCCTGTCCTATAGAGTATTTGGCATATGTAAATCATGCAATCAATCTTGTTTGAAAGCTAAGAAGTGTCAGGTATGCTCAGTATTTCAACAGAAGACAACCAAGGAACACAATCGATAACCAGGTAGGCCTTGCTAGGAGATAATTCTGCCTGAATCTCTTGAGGGCACTACTTCCTAGAGCTAATTGTTCAACCCAGTATAATGGAGCTTTCCATGACCTTATGCTACTTTGGGGGCAGGGGCACAACACCCACCCACTCACCACAATGTACTTACTCTACAGATTTTGACCAGTCGGGAGGGTCTTTCAGGGTCATGAATACACAGTTTGTTAGAATAGTGCACATAATAAACATGCTGAATAATGTGGGTTTAAGTTAAGGAATATAGGCAAGCAACCTCCACACATGAACATCAACTAGTAATCCACTGTTATTTATGTGTACTCAGAAATAAGCATCATCAAACCAACAGAGCTCACTCTGAGACAAATGGCTGTAGAACTATGGCCTAAAGGTATATGAGTTCTTACGATATAGAGTTATACATGTGTGTTATAAGAATTTATCAATATAACAACAAAAAGGTGCATAAGGTCCATAATATCTGATGGAGCGTATCATCCGGAGCTCAACGTTGGCCCGGCCCACCAGAACATCTCAGTCCCTTGTGCTCTGGGTCACTACCCCCTGGGAGGCTCCTAAAACCTCCACCCGGAATCGCACTTTCTCTGTGGTGGGTCCAACACTGCGGAACCACCTTCCAAGTGAAATTAGGATTGTGGAGTCCCTCCTGACAGTTAAGAAGCTGTTAAAAACTTGTCTTTATACAGCCACGTAACAAGGAGGTTGATTTATTTTTATAAGTAGGCGTTATGAGTTTGTTTGTCTGCCCGTTTTTCACCATCTTGCCTGAGTAATGTTTTGTATTTTTAGCTTTTAAATTTTGGTTCTACTGATTGTTGTTGGGTTTGTTTTTGTTCTTTATGTCATATTGTGGAACCGATTATCACTTTTCTCTGTATTTGTTGTATGTTATTCTTTGTTAACTACCCTGAGTTCCCGTCTGGGAAAATCTGGTGGTATATAAATAAATAAATAAATAAATAAATAAATAAATAAATAAATAAATAAATAAATAAATAAATTGTTATTTACATATCACTGAACTCTGTGAATATCAGAAAATGGAGTTTTAGGCAGGAAACTTCCCACTAACAGGAGGGGGAATTTTCACAGCTTTCACTATGTTGTTGCATCCTCCCCCAGTGCAACCTATCCTACTGGTCTAATGGAATCCAACTCCATGTGCCAGATATTGGAGAGATATGAGAGATTATAGAAAAGAGGGGAGAATAAATGAATGAAAAATGATTTTGCCCCTCTTTAGCGAGGAAAAATGGTTTGGCATATCAAATAACCCCCCCAATGACAGAAGAACCCTTCCTAACTACAAGGCTTTTGCTAAAACTCATCCGCACAAAAATAAAATAAAAACTAAAAATAAACCAGTTTAAGTCATCCAAACAATTTGTTCCCATGTAAATTTCAAAACTAATAACTGAATAGTAAATAAAAAGATATTCAACAATTTTAAAAAGAGCCAAATGCTATGAATTTAAGGCTGCCAATGATTTCATAAAGGGATTTTTAAAAACACAAATCTCTTGGAAAAGGATATGAATGAACCAAAATCTTTATAGAAATTCTTCTAATTAGACTGAAAGGACTTAAGAGGTACAAGGCAGGTGTGGCACTGAATCTGAAGATGGTCTTCCTTTTATTCAATACTATAAATGTCTAAAAATAAAGAACAAAAGATATAAAAGTAGGATTAGAAATTACAATGTTCACAAAGTACCATGAAAAGTACGGTGTTTTTCCGTCCATAAGACGTTCCCATGTATAGGACGACCCCCCCCCCCCCCCCCACTTTTCCGAGCCAAAATTACAGTTTTGCAACTGCACAGTTCTCTCCTTGGCTTACTTCCATGTATAAGACGACCCCCAATTTTAGTGTAACAATGTTTAGATAAAAACATAGTCTTATATATAGAAAAACATTGTTATTTGGGTTATTTTAGGACTGGTTCAAATACAAGAGGAAACAGTGGCCAAGTAGATCCACTAAGTTCCATTGATTCAGTTGAGATTAGCCGTTTGAATTAGCTCTGTCATTTCCTGTTGTAAACAAGTGACAGTCTAGAATACACACACCCCTTGTTCACATTCAGGAGGAGGGGTTGAGGTGGCCCAAGGCCTGTCCTATAGATCTCTAACCTGAAGAGGCAGGCTCAACTGCTACCCTTACTGAAGGCTTACTTTCTGATTTGCATAGTAAGGGTCCAAGTCCTCCAAGGGCTCAGACACCATTCCTGGAGGGATGTCGCCGTAAATAAAGGGCAAAGTCTTGCCGGCCTCCAAGTCGTCATTTGGTTTTGGCTTCTTTCCCTCGTTATCTTCGTCCTTTTGCTCCTGCTCAGCTTTCGGCCTGTCTTTTTCCTGGGTGATCCTCCTCTCAATTGCTGCAAGGGATTTCCGTGTGAACAGGAAGAAGCAGTCAGGTCCCGGTGGCGCAAGCAGTGCTTCTGCCATCTTCTCATTCTGCAAATTTTAATTATTTTTAAAATTCTTGGGTAGCAATGACCTGTGGGTAGGGAGGAAATATCCAAACAGTTGCTTTCAGAAAAAAAACACACAGGAGGGATGAAACAACAGCAATTGTAAAAAAGAAGGTAAAAACAACCACAATCTGAGCTTTTTATTGGACTATAATTAAGGTTCCCCGGGTAAAATCAGGTTTCTAAAGACCACTAGCAGTCAATGGGACATGCATGCTTAACTTCTAATTAGCTGATTTCCAAATGGTTAGGTAGCCAGTTAATTGTCTAGCAATGAGATTTAACTGACATAATTGTCTGCATGATCTGTCCTTAAAGAAGGGCTTACAATTTATGACTCCCGAGGCATGCAGATTTGAACTATGCACCTGCACTGTAGAACACTGGTGCAGGACTCCTACACAATATTTGTGTGAAGAATCCAAACTGAAGACTATACCTATTTTTCCTCTGTCCCTCTCAAAAAAAAAAAACCCCACTAATTCTACAAAGAAAAATAAATAAAGCTGGCACCTGCCCTCTCTGCTGACCAGATCCATCACAACCCCATGCTGCCCTCTAGCAGAAGGCATTTCACCAGGATGCAGTCAAGAGAAGGATGGAAATCATTCCATTACTTATCCTTCCAAGGTCGGTAAAATGAATATCCAGATTGCTGGGGGGGGCAATGTGTAGCCTGCATTACTGTAACTGAAACTGTAAACCACCCAGAGACTACTTGAAGTGGTATGGGACAGTATATAAGCAGAACACTTTTTGCTGAGACATCAGCTCCATTTGGCTCCTTTTCTCTCTGAAATGTTTCCATTAAGCCTGGTCATGATAACAACTTTCAAGTTGAAAATCCAGTGCCTGATGTTTGCCCATCCTCACTTTCCCTTATCTTTCTCCTTTCATGTCATGTCTTATAGATTGCAAGCCTGTGGGTAGAGATGACCATATAGTGCTTAGTGATCTGATGTAAACCCCGGTCAAAGTATCTCCAGCTTTTACAGATTTACAAAAGTAGAGTATGCTCTAAATATTTGCACCCAAACAACCAATCAATGTTTGCTCTCTGCCATTAAATCTCAGACTCAAGGGTCATGAGTGTAAGCAATATGTTTTAGATGTTTAAAAGGGAGAGAGAGAGAGAGAGAGAGAGAGAGAGAGAGAGAGAGAGAGAGAGAGAGAGCAGTGTATTTGGTAGGTAATAAGTTCTTAGTTTCTTACATTCTTCTTAGAGGGCATTTTTTTTTAAAAAAAAAAAGGGTTTTGAGTGATGAACTACTGTGCCGTGAAGATCACTAGTCTTGACAATGGCATTGGCAAGCTGATACAATGCTGAATATACATTTCACTGCACTTTTGAGGAGGGAAATTGGAGGCGTTCTTCAGGAGCAAATACCAAATCAAAACCACTGTGTGAGAGAGTGGCTGGGTTGACCCATAACAATATCCTAATACAACTCCGTCCCCACTTTGCCTAGCTACAGTACTTGTTAAATGCTGTTTATGCCAGTGCCGGCTGTGTGAATACTATTTCATCAATCTTAACCCCCCAAAAGATTAATATATTGCATTAGTAAACTACTGTTAAATTAACATTTACTAATAGCATGTATATAAGATCTTACATATATATACCTTATCATAAGTCCCACTGACCACAGAGATACTTGCTTCTGCCCAAACTATGTGGCACTGCACTATAATGATATCTTGTATTAAATATTTCCTTCATATTTATGCCAGTGCTTAAAATGAAAGAACCAGTAATTATCTACTTCAATTAGATTTTTTTCTTAGTCTAGCTTATATACATTCTGAATACCTTAGAAAACGTAGCTTATAATATGCATTACTTAATTTATTTTATTATCTAGCTATTATGCCAAAAATCAAATGGTAAACAAAAATAAACATATGAGAGAGAGAGAGAGAGAGAGAGAGAGAGAGAGAGAGAGAGAGAGAGAGAGAGAGAGAGAGAGACCACCTTGTACAAACAATTCTTGATGATATCTCTGCAAACTCTGGGCAGCCAATTTCACTTTTCAAAGAGTTGTCCATGGTCCTGAATTCAATGTTTTCTACAAATATAGTATATTCCTACTATTTCTTGTGCAAAGACTGACAATGAACTGAGAGTAACATTAGGCTAGGGTTTCATCTTAAAAACAGACAAACAGAGAAAGATAATTTTAGTTTCCTAATACCAAGCAACTGATGAATGCAGAGGAAGAGTTAGTCCTAGCACAACATCTGCCTACCTGCATTGAGTATCACCCACCTTCACCATCCCTGACATCAGAACTCATCAGAAGTCAACCGGTCCTATAGGCAAGTAGTCATCCATTGCTGAGTAGGTTAAACTTCATGGGCAGTTCTCTACAATTCACAGTGGGACACCTGTCAAAGTAGCATCATAATGTAAACAATTAATGACCAGTCAGTCCAAATGAACCAACCAACCAAAACAATTTGCTTACCAAACAGTGGGAGGCACCCTATTCTATGGCTAGTAGAGGACATGTTTTTTTAAATGGGTCACTTTTTTTATATGTGAATCACATATATTATATGTGAATGGCCAAAGTTAGGTTCATTGAATCAATGGAACTTACAAAGTAGTTGACTCACCAAATCCCCACTGATCCAATGTAGTCTTGTTATAACTTACTATGGAATTTCAGTCATTAAGTTAAAAGTAAGGCCCCTGTCCTTAGCACTAAATATCTGGTTGAATAGCGTCTGAACAGCATTTGCCTATTTCATGAAGTCTAGCATAAAAAAATTACAAAAGTTATGTGGAGTTCTGCTTGTGTAATAAACTTTCTCTTTGCTATTCATATGCATCAACTTTTGGTTTTGTCCCTGCCAGAGGCTATAGCAATGTTGGCGAACCTATGGCACGGGTGCCAAAGGTGGCACTCAGAGCCCTTTCTGTGGGCACCCGACATCACCCCTTCACAGCCACCTGTATTCAGGTTAAATTGATGTATTGGCATTTTGTGAGAAATTAGTGGGTTCTGAATTGCATTTTGGGCACTCAGTATCTAAAAGTTTCGACATCACTGGGCTATAGTGTATCTGTGTTGGTAAACTGAATGTGACAACTGAATTCCATACAGGTGCTCATAGACAGTAAAATACACAATGTACATTTTTTCACATGGCAATACACACTAGAACATGCACACACACACACATATGCTCTTTTTCCATATGCAAAGGATATGTAAAACCATCTTAAAATTGCTGCTCCACAGCTAAATGCATAACAACAGCAACCATCCTGGACAGATGTGTCCCTTCAATGTGAATATGCATTAATGTGTCTACTTACTCCAACCTTATTCGCATAGTTTTAAAAGAGGTGGTGTGTGGAAGCATATCTGGAAAAACCCAATGGGAAAAATTAAAATTAAAATTAAAGATGACTAAAATGGCATAACTGTTTTTTTTCACTGACTTATAAACATGCTAGTGTTCTACAGCTGGTGGTGGTTCGTGGTTTAACCAGCCAGGAGGGACTCATTCTGGGATAGCACCGTGAGGTCTCCACTGATGCCCAAGTAAGAGGCCAAGTATGATTACAGTACTTCTGAGTATTATTTATTAAGATGACTAAGTCTCCTGTGATTCTCCAGTTATGGCCCAGTCCTGAATAGTAGATATTCCATTCACAATGGAATGTGAAATAGGAAACAAACAGTGCAAATTAAAAAACACACACCAACATTTCATGTCATCAGAGTGAGACACTACTTATAACCATTAAAGCAGCATGTTCATGATCACAAAACACTTTATATAAGCATTATTTTAATTAATTGAGGTCTTCCCCCACAAGTAATTTGGAAATACATCACACAATTCCACAACCAATTAATGGTGACCCCCCAGGGCTTTTTTTTTGTGGAAGTTTGAAAATTTCAAGGACATTCAGAGATCTGCCAACATTGGAGGTCATTGTTTAAAAGCCAGGCCTAGGCAGAAGTCTATAACAGATCTTCCCGATGTCAGGAGAATGTTTTTGAATGTCAAGATTCCAGAAGGCCAAAAGGGATTTGTATGTCTCGTAGTGCCAAATGGAGCTGGGTAAGGGAGGGGGTGGTATATGACCCATGTTCCTTTGTTTGAAGAAAGGGGGTGTGACTTAAGAAGCAGCTTTTTACAACTGCCCCTCTTGCCTCTAACAAGACTCCTGCCCTGACTGCAACATCACCCAGCCATGAATTTTAAGAACATCATCTAAATACTTTAAATGTAACCTCCTGGTGAAGCACATCTTTCACCATGTCTGAACTTCTGGGACCTGCTTTGAAGAAGGGTGACTGACTGTACTCGAAAGCTTGCAATGTTCCTTTTATTTTTAATAGTGGCCTATAAAGGTATCACCTGTAACCTATTTTTGCAATTGTGTTTTGTGATGGCCACACAGCTCAACTCCTTTTTGCTTTGAAAGATTCCAGAAGGGTACAAGATACGCTTTCCCCCTAATGAAGAGCTGCTGATGCTCAGAAACCATTGGGGCAATTCTGTCACATTTTTGCATGTAGCTTATGCTCTCTGGGTAGCTAGGCTGCAATTCCCTTATATTTGTTTCAATGTTGCAGCAGAGCCAGGACACTGGGCTTCCATCTTCTTCACAAAGAAATAACCAGTACATTTGGAGCTACTGGGAATTTAACGTAACCAACGTGAATGCCAAAGTCACATTTCAACCCCCCCCCCCCCGATGTACCATCCCATGAAAGCATGAAACGATCTCTAAATGAGCCTGAATAATGATTTGCAGGGTACTTAGGTCAGTCATTCATTCAGCCCTGATTTGCCATCAAGCATATAAATTTCACCAGGTACAACTGAAAGTCCCTGAAGACACTCCATGAAGAAAAGGAAGTCCTGGACCCACAAAGCATCAGGCTACAGGTAGAGTCAAGAGACGCAACTGGTGACTCTTTTGTCTGCTTTGTTGTTGGTGGTGACTATTTTGTCTTTGTTGCTGTTGTGTTGTTACAGTTGTGACCGACTCTTTGTAACTCCATGTCCATGGAGTTTTTCTAGGCAGGAATACTGGAGTGGCTTGCCTGTTCCTACTCCAGGTGCCTACAGCACCTGGTATTCCCTGTTGGTTGCCCATCCAAGTACTAGCCAGGCCCATCCTTGCTTAGCTTCCAAGATCAGGCAAGATCGGATGTGCTCAGGGCATCTAGGCAGCTCCCTTTTGTCCGTTAGCTAGAACATAAATAACAGAGAAAGAAATGGGAGCAAATCATGATGTACTCGCTCCTGTGGCTGAAGATGTTGATGTGATATGCACATAAGGATGCCAGAGAATGTACTGGGGACTCTTCTTTCTCCACAGGAGCAATTAGAGCAAGCAGTCACAAAGGGATGTTTTCCCCAGCAGATCTGATACAGGCCGCGCACCGCTCATTCCAGCTAGCAGCTGTCCCTTTCATATCTCATAGGACATGCTTTCATTTACACAAAGCAGATCTGACCAAGGGCTCTGTAGTAAAGGAGAAATGTTGACATATATCCCCCATGGTGTTTACCTTTCGGCAGGTGGCTCCGGTGTGATTCTCTTGACACATACTACAAGCACCAGATGCAAATACAGAAGGCCAAGCCTAAGGGAATGGCAATCCATGATCGAAACTGGTGATAAGTGTCGTGCTGTGTTTCAAAGGTTTTGGCTACACCGATACCTATTATCCATAATGCAAAAGCACCTCACTCATCAGCCAGTCTCATGCTGTAGTTGAAATTGTAAGCACACAGATACTGAACAGAAAACAAATCCCATTGAAGTTATTAAAGTGATCTGTTTTCCCCCCCAATAAAGATACTGCTTGCGCTATAAATCAAATGTGTCTGCATGGAATTTATCAACGTTTAGATTGCTTTTGAAGAACCCCGAGTCCATCATCATTTAATAAACCATTCTCTGACATGGGTTAACTTTCTACAGTTTTTTTCCCAGTCTTTGCTTCCCACTCTCCCTTTTAATCTCTTCTCCCAATGCTAAAGCTGTATTTCTGCTTCTGGAAACCTGTTGCTAAGAAACAGAGATGCAGGAATAAAACATGCCACCTTTTCTTAAAGGTGCAACATCCCTTTCTTTCGGTTGTCACTATTAGATACACCCCTGAAAATGGATTACAGGGTACCTCTAATACTACTACATCTATGCCTACAAAATGCAGTCCGGAGCAGCAGACGTCAGAAGAGGAGATGCTGAGGTAGAAATCGGTGTGTGTGCATAATGTCTCAGGATGGATGGAACAGTTCTCAAACAACAGGAAGGAGGTGGGCTTAAGTTACCATTTTCAGCTGGGGCCTGTTACTGGCTCCTCAGAACCTTTACTCCATTGGTCATGGATGTACCTAACACCAGACAGCAGACAGAAGAAGGCAGCAACAAGATAGTTGTGATGATGAGCGTGATCCCGATAAGCTCTCCAGGGGTGCAGGATCCTCATTCCAGCTGTTCAATATGATTTGTGAGCATTCTGGGGCTCTTAACTAGATGCATTTATCTTTTTTTTTAAAAAAGAAAAAAGAAAACAAAAGTGCTCTCAGGTGTCACACCACATGATTTTTCTTGGAAAGCACTGTGCATGTTTTGCATTTAGTGTGTTTTGTTCTGCTATTGACCACCAAAAGACACAGGCTTAATCTTCTACTTGCTTTCTCAAGAACCTAAAGGAGGGAAACAGGTTTATCATGGGGACCACACCTTCTTTTTAACATCACGTTTAATTATTGTTAGAATAAATTTTTGATTTAAATTGTGAGTTAAATCATGTTTTAAATTTATTTGGGTTTTTTTTATATCACTTATTTTTATCCACCCTGCATTTGGGAATACTATCCCTAGAACCTCAGTTGATAGAGCAGCCAGAGAACTTGGGCAGTACTAGAAATGGAAACATACCTTACTTGCCTTCTCCTTGGGCATTGGTAGCCTTGCTTATTGAATTGCTTCTTTTGTGTGCCCCCCACCCACTCAGTGGATTGGAAGCTCCCTCTCTTTTTGGGTGCGGAGGTGTGTGACTCTTCTTGCTCAGAACGAGGTTTGTAGCTTGGACACTCTCTTGGACCTGATGCTATCCATGGAATCTCAGGTGGCGTCGGTAGTCCACTCTGCCCATCTGCAACAGATCACCCAGCTGCATTTCTGTCTGGACACTGGGTTCCTTACTACTCTGGTCCATAAGAACATAAGAAGAGCCATGCTGGATCAGGCCAAAGGCCCATCTAGTCCAGCTTCCTGTATATCACAGTGGCCCCACCAGATGCATCTGGGAGCGCACGAGACTAGATATCTGTCTCCTGATACCACTCCCCTGCATCTGGTCCTTGAAGTACCCCAGTTTTAAGCCTAGAGATTACACATCTCCATCATGGTCTGTGCATTGGTAGTCTTGAGACTGAACTATTCTACATGTGGTTGCTCTTGGAGCTAATGCAGAGACTTCATCTGGTCCAGAACACGGTGACCAGACTAGGCACTGTGAGATTCCAGCATATATCCCCTGTTCTGGCCTCCTTGCGCTGGTTACCAGTCTATTTCTGCATCAACTTCAAGGTGTTGACTATAGCATGCAAAGCCCTAAATGGTTTGGGACCTCACTACCTGACAGAACAGCTCCTCTCAACAAGAACTGCCCACAATACCTGGTCTTCCCAGGTAGGATATCTGAGAGCACCCATGCCAAGACAGACCCGAAAAATGAAGACAAGGAATTGGGCCTTGTCTGTGGTTGCCCCATGGTTGTGGAACCTTCTACCAGACATCCACCTGCCCCCTTCTCTCAGTGCTTTCAAACAAGCCTTGAAGACTTGGCTATTTAGGCAGGCATTTCGTATGCGACCTCAGTGTCCCCCGATAGACCCACTTCCCCATCCAACATGGCTTTTTTATTGTAAGGTTTTGAATTTGTAACTTGTATTTTAATGTAGTTATGTCTGTAAAGATTCTCAGTCATCCAGGTGAGGTTATCTGGAAGCTGAGTCATGGCAACTGGGCTTCTTTTCTTGAGAGATCGAAACATTTCACTGCTCCTTCAAGCAGCTTTGCCAGTCTGTCCAAGCTGCTTGGATAGTAGTGAAACGTTTTGATTTCTCAAGAAAAGAAGTCCAATTGCCATGACTCAACTTCCATTTAATGTAGTTACCAGTATGTGCTTTTGGGGTTTTGGGGCTTATTTTAATGGTCTTGTTATCTATTGTTAATATTGTTGTAAACAGCTCAGAGTGGCTTTGCTGCTAGATGGGTGGTATAAAAGTGCAACACAATAAATAAATAAATAAATAAATAAATAAATAAATAAATAAATAAATAAAAGTCTTATTTTCTTTTATTTTAACACTAAAGAAAAGAAACAGAATTACTTCTGGTGTCTTCTCTCCTGTATTCAAATTGCCAGCTGTCTTTTTTTCCCCTAAGAAAGGGGTAAAAATCACCCGTTCTATCCTTCCAGGTTCCAAGAGTCCCTCAGGATCCCTTTTGACATGGGAAAGCCTTGGGGAGCCCTGGGACAGGGTGGAGGCTTTAACGCCCCCAAATCCCTGCCAGTGGTCCCAATCCCAGTAGTGGGACCAGGGACAATTTTGGGGTATTAAAGGCTTCCAATAGCTTCCCCACCGGGTCGATTTGGGGCCGTTGTTTTCTTTAACAGCAGCAAGGGAATGCTGAGGTAAACAATGTTAGACTGGAATCCAGAGACCCAGATAAGGACGAAAATAGCTATTGAAAGAGTTATGTGTGGAAACACACATGAAGAAACTAGTAAATCATAGGAGGAATAGCTTGCCACTTTTTTATCAGAAAGAGCCTCTATGCCCATGTAAACAGTCTCTCTGGATAAAGCACTATTTTTCTCAAACAGGTTTCTGACACAAGCTGTTCCCTGAGAAGAATTAGACAATTACCATATACAAGCAATGCTTGGATCCCAGCCATGGTCAATTTAAACCCTTAAATGACGTAGGGAGACTTGTATTCATGCTTTGAGTAATGATTGATGCTGCTGCCCTCATCCTGCTGAACATATAAAGACATAAATCTGATAGAAGGAGGGGAGGGATGGTGGAAGAGTGTGAGAATATCCAGTTCTCTTATCCAGTCTTACAAAGAGAAGGTCACAACATATTTTATTAAACTCCAATTTCATTTAAAATATTTGTTATCAATTAATAATTTAAAGCAGCACAATGTGGTTTCTGCAAGACAGAATGTGTACGAGTATGTACAAAATCAGCAAAGATGTCTGGGACAGAGTATTTCTGAACTACTAACTGATTTAAGAGCTTCATCTATTGCGCCAGACACATTCTACCTCCTTTTATCACAAGAGGTTAATGATTTTCCCTAGCCATGTAGCTCAAACAAAACATGCCCCTTACTTTTTCTTGACAAGAACTTCAGTACACATAAATTTATATCCTGTTATCCAGCAGACAATAAATGATGTCTAAAGCATTTCCATGAAGTACATATAGCAATATTAGATCATTTTAGCAGACCAGACCCTACCAGACCCAACATTTTGTTATCTCAGTGGCAAACCAGATACTCCAAAACAAAAGCCAATCAGGATGGCATGACAGAAACAGATATAGAGATGGACATTTTGTTTTGGAAGGGGACTGGTTCCGAAATGAAACATGCCAGCACAGCTGGCATTTGAAACTCAGTCAGTCCCACCCTCCGGAAAAAAATCAACCAATGTCTTACCTTGCTGCAGTTCGCACTGGGTGAAAAACCAAACAGGAAGCAGCCTCCAATACATCATCGAACCACTTCCCCTTCTGAAACAAAATGCCCATCTCTAAAACGGAACACTTCTAACTATTTGTAATACAGCAAAAGCAGCTGAAGTTGATATAGGCAAAGGAACTCAAGATAACTTTTTTTAGTTCTGTGCAAAAGTTGGTGATGCTAAACCACTGCTGATTTTTCCTTACCATGAAAACCTTAGGCTTAAAGCGTTGAAAAGGGGACAAGAGATAGTGCTGGAAGGTGAGAGTCCCAGGTTGGGATATGAAAACAGTATAATGAAGATCTATATAATAAAAGGGTAACATTTGAAATGCAGCAGTTAGTTTTTAAGTTGCCACAACATATTCATCTTCCTTATATTTTATTTGTTTTTGCCTAATATGCTAACACAGATTAACATGGCTACCTCTCCTAGAACTACTTCTTTGAATAGGAATGCTAGACGAAGAACCTGACGTTCTAGAGAGTGATCCTAAAGGTGTTTCAACAAAGGGTTTTGCCTTATAGGGGTAAAGATACACCTGATGTTCACACTGAATTTCAAAAAAGAAGAGGCACTCAGCATCATATTGCAAATATCCACTGGTAGGTGGAGAGCACTAGAGATAGGCATGAAACACCAAAATGGCATTTTGTTTCATTTTTCTTTTTTAAAAATTCATATTATTTGAAATGAGGTGAATTTTCTAAAAAAAATTGTTTCCTTCTTCATTTTGTTTCTTTTTAAATCTTTTTTTTACAGCCAATCAGCCCCCACTGGTCGGCACTTTTCTTCTTTTTTCTTTTTACTTAGCGCCAACCAGCTGGCCCACAGGCCGGGCTGGTGCTTTCCTTTTTTAACTGAGTGCCAACCGCCTGGTGGTCCACGGGCTGGGTTGGCAATTTTTATAACCTTGCACTGAACAGCTGACTCACGGGCCAGTGCTTTTTTTTTTACCTAGCACCAACCAGCTGGCCCGCATCGGCACTTTTTAAAAAATGTTTTTTTACCTAGCCCTGACCAGCTGGCCCATAGACTGGGCCAGTGCTTTTTTTAAACCTAGTGCCGACCAGCAGGGCCACGGGCCAGGTCGGTGCTTTTTTGTTTTCTTTTTACCTAGCGCCAACCAGCTGGCCCAGGGGAAGTCAGTCGGCCCTTTCCCCCCTTTTATTTAGCGCCGACCAGCTGGCCTGTGGGCCGGGTTGGCGCTTATTTTTATTATTTATTTTGACAAGTGCTAAGATCAGCGCTTGTCAAAATAAATAATAAACAAAAATGAAACAGAACAAAATGAAAATCTCCCTTTCGTTTCATTTCACTTTAAACGGGCATTTCATTTTTCGTTTCATTCTGCAACAAAACGAAAAATAAAAAGGAAACAAAAAATTCGATTCGAGCCCATCTCTAGAGAGCACCAAAAAGTTTCAGAAGATCAGCTTATGCTTTGTAGACTACAGCAAAGTCTTTGACTATAGGGATCATGAGAAACTATGGGATGTTCTGAAATAAATGGGTGTGTCTCAACATTGGCTTTTCCTGATGTGCATCTCTAGCATACCCAGTTAAAAGGCGCAGACAGCAGGGAATGTGAAAACATTCACCCTGGGAACCTCGAGAGCCAACGCTGCTCAGAACTGATAATAACAGGTTAGACTGACCAGTGAACTAACCTGGTATGAGGCAGTCAACTGTATTCCTAGTAGTGCCTTTCAAAGTGTCTGCTGTGTTAGAACACATCATTTGTGAAAGGGAGAAATATATTTCAAAGAAAATGGCAAAGAACTAGAAATGACTGTGAGTCTTTTTGTACCCTCACCATCTGTTTGGAAAGACACCTCATTTTCTTTATGAATTTAAGGTAACAAACACAACCACACCTGTAACAGCCATATGAATATCACATCAAAAGAGTGAAGCAGGGGTTCGGTTTCCCTCTGTACATAGGAGTCTTCATGTAAAAGCTGCTACACTACTGCATCAGGCAAATATTTTCTACAGGAAATTCTGCAGTCCTTTTCCAACAAACACATTAACATGATTTATGAAGACACCTAAAAAGACTTCATAAAATAATCAACGTCATATTGTACCTAACCAAAATATAATTTTATTTTCAGAAGGCTGATATAACTGCATCTTTCACCTTAAATATGTGTGCACTTAATACGATTGAGTTATCCCTGCATGAAACAATGATGAACATTAAGGTCTAGTTTTTCTACAGGTTGGTCAGGACATATAAGCAGCATGGCTTTCAGCTTATTTGTCAAAATCATAACATTTATTAGGTATCATTGTGTAAGGGGAATCTACACATGACATGGTGGATCTGTAACTTAAGTTTTACTATGTTTTATTTTATAACATAAGAAAAGCAAACGGGATGACAACCCATTTCAGCAGAGTAGAATCCAGTTCAAAAATGTATTATGTTTGTACACAGGGGAATAAAAATAATAATAAAGGACTGGGCAATTTCATTAATGGCCTATATATTGCTTGAAAAGGCTTGTCATTCTGAAAGTGAGATTGTATTTTGCTTCAGACATGTACAAGAACACTGAAAGCATACTATCAGCTAGTTGATTGGTATTCAGCCCAACTTCTACCTTCACTGCAACAGAGGTGATATGAGAAATAGTCCTCAGAAATTTCCACACGACCTAGAACATTATTGCTAATCTTCAAGACATTTACTGTCCTTTAGGATGCAGAACTATGCATGTCCTTGTCGGAATTCGGTCATCCTGTAAACTGTGAAGTGACTACACATATCATAGAGCACAGGTATTGCTACACCGATTCAAAACACAAGGGTTTTTTGAATTATGCAGAGCATTTTATATTGCTTTTGTACTCTAGGTGCTTGATGATAGACACTAAGATAGGAATAGATGCATGCCTCAAACTTCACTAAAAAAACAATAATTGTTCAATCGGCGAGAACACAAGCAGCTATAACAATATATATGTGCTATACCTGACTATCAGTTACCTATAGACGTGTCACGCACAGGTACTGTATCCATTTTAAAAGCAAAGTGTGCTATTCATAAATCACCCTGTAGCAGTTAAAAGTACTCTCAGGGCATTTTACAATTTATTCATGTAGGTTACACACTGCCCCAACCCCACTCCCAGCAAGCTGGGTGCTTAATTTATTAACTTTGGAAGACTAGAATGCTGAAGGAACTTCAATCTGTCTCCCTCGGATTGAACCTAGGTCACAAGCAGAGTTTTGGCTACAGTACTTTAGGTGTGCCACAAGGCTTCTTGAATAAATAAAGGAAGAGTGATTAAGTGCTCTTTTGCCTCCTTCTTTCTCAATATGTCAACCTGTGGTCCTCCAGTTGTTTTGAACTTCAAATCCCAGATGCTTCAGTAAGCATCACCAATGGTCAGGATTAGAGATGGGCACGACTTGAAAAAAATTTTTTTTGAGTTGTCGTTAGTCGGGCCGGTTCCGTTTCGGGTCGTTTCCATTTTTCGTGAAAATTCGCAAAAATTAGTCGATTCGTTTTTTCATTTTCGTTAGTACTGGTTTTTTTGGGGGGGATAGCGGGCTCCTGGAGGCACCTCTGTGGGGTGGGTGCCTCCTCTGGCCCGCTATAAAGGGAAAGCGGGCTCCTGGAGGCACCCGTGGGTGCCTCCTATCCTCACCCACTAGGAAGGGGAAGCAGGCTCCAAGAGACCCCTCAACATGGGGGTCTCCCCTCCTCACCTGCTGCTGCAAAATGGCATGCATAGCCATAGGGATATGCATACCAGTTGCAGACAGTGAGACCAGTGAGTGAACCCAGAGCCATAGGGTAAAGTGATGCCTAAGGCTCTCGCACCGCCATGTCTCACAAAGAAGGGAATCGTACTTGCGTGTAGTGCAATGAAAGTAGATCTGGCTTAGGGCTAATGTGGGTTAGTGCAAGGGCTAGGGTTAGGCTAGTGACGGGTAAGGTTACGGTGGGCTAGTGGGTTGCACCTCTGGGTGCCTCTCTGACCCACTAAGAAGACAGTCTGTGACGTATGGGTAAGGAGTCAAGGATTAGGGTTAGGGTTAGGGGGCTAGGGCAGGTTTTAGGGGGCTTTTTGGCACATCCCAGAAGTCTCCATGGCCAAGTGGCCATGCGATTGGTGGGATGGCTCCAAAAATTTGCATGGTCGTCCACTCCCACATGGCTGGCCACTCGGCCAGCCCATCATTGCGCAGGTGTAAATAAAATAAAATAAAATAAAATCAATGGAGGACAGAGGAGAGAGGAGAGACATTTTGTTGCAAGAAAAAAACCCACTGCTACTGTGAAAAATCTGGCAGTTTATAAATTTTCGCGTGTTTCTGTTGTGCTTGTGTGTTTTTGGACCACGATTTGAAAAAAAATATTGCGTTCACCGCCCCATTTTGGATCCCCCGCCCTCACCGCATGGCATGGCGAGTCCGGATGCCCAGGACGGGGGGGAGGCGGGACCCCCCCTCCAGAAACCACCCCTCCGGTAGGTGCCCTGCGCCCTTAGTCAAGCAGGCATTTTTCTGCCTGCTTTTTTGGCCCGGGAATGGGTGGGGGGAGAGTTTAAAAGTTTTTTCCTGTGCCGTCCGTGCCGCTTGCTTGCGCTTTAATTGCGGGCGGCCGGCGGCGAGACTGGGCTTTTTGCTGGCTGCGAGCCTGCGGCGAGTCCCACCAGAGCAGCCCAGGACGGGGGATGGGAGGGGGAGGCCGGGGACCTCCAGAAACAACCCCTCTGGTAGGTGCCCTGAGGCACGGCAGGCATTTTTCCGCCTGCTTTTTGGCCGGGAACCGGGTTTTTTTAACTTTTAAAAACTTTTTTTCTGTGCCGCGTGGCATTGCGCGATCGCGCGATGCAAGGAACGAGCACGACAAATCAGACCAAAATTGTTCGTTCGTTGGTTCGAGCTCGAAGTCTGGCGGAGTAATTCCCGTTACCGTTTCCGTAGAGTAACGGAACCGAGTAACGGAAACGGAAACGGGAATACCGCTAAATCGTGCCCATCTCTAGTCAGGATACTGTCTGAGATTTGCAGTCCTAAACATTCAGAGGCCCAAAGAATATACACTCTAATAAAATCTTTTCCTTGAGTTGGTGCCTCAATATCACTGTGGCAATTACTGTCCTTGTAGCAAGATTCCACCTGCCAAGGTCAAGAGCTTTTAAATGCTGGCCAGAGCAGCATCCTTTGAAACAACTACCTAGAGATTTGCTACAAAATGTACTGTGGACTTTGCCACCTCCGCCAAAGAAGGAAGGCGCAGAAACACCTTGCCTTTTGCCAGAGGGGAAATCCAGTGACATGAAAAACGGGCCCTTACATTTTGTCAGATTTAAGAAAATTACATTTTGATTCCATGAAAACTTGTCAAATCTTTCACTTGGAGGAAAATCCCATCCATCCAGCTTGGTGGGAACTAGCAGAGGTATTTATTATTTATTATTTATTTATTAGGCTTGTATACCGCCCGTCTTCCCGAAGGAACTCTGGGCGGTTCACAACAGAGAGATATATAACAACATCACAGCAAATAAATATAACAGTTTAAAATACTTAAGCAGACAATAAAAACTAAACAAATGGCTAATGGTAGATGGCGGGGGGAAAAACTAAATTAAGATAGATGTGGTATGTAGCAAAACAGAGGTAATAGAAATATTTCTTTAGCTGACTTGAAAACATATGCTTGGTTTGGTTACAATTATCCAAATGCACATTAACTATTGCCCATGTGGTCTACTCAGTGGGGCTGCCATCCTATCTAGTCCTTTGAGAACAGTGCTGGCTACTTCTAACTCATGGTGACTCTAACAATGTGTGAGATGTTTCAAGTGTGGGTTATCATTGTCATCGGCTGCATGGGTTTCCACACCTAGGTAGGGATTTGAACCCAGGTTTCCTGAGTCCTAGCCTGATATTCTCCCTGCTATATCACCACACCGGCTTTCTTTATCTGAGGCATTAATGTTATTTGAAAATGACAAAGGGTACTTGGTTTCAGAACTCTTGATTGGAAGACTAATGATGACTTTCCTCTCATGAGCTTCACAAGCCATTATTGATAGTACCAAGACAGCTCACTGTTGCTCATGAAACATTAAGCTAAATTTCATTAAAATAGCATTTGTAAGAATCTATCTCCTTCCACTGTTACAGCAGAGATTTCAGTACAAAATGCCAACCTCATAATCTGCCACCAGTAGGCACCTAAAATGCAACAAATTGTGAGGCAGGCAGATAAGGATGTGAATCTGCAGAATTGGCAGGGTAATGGCAAAAGAAAACATTTTACTGTGCAAATATAAAATTTCCAACACATTATATTGTATTAGTTTTCAACAGTGCTCATATAATCATGTTTCCATCTGCTACCTTATGTATCAACCCATACTGTCAAATAGTACCACACATGTGTATTAATAATACACACATATGAAATATGTGACAATAATAATTTTCAATATATTGAAATACAGAGTGGTCTGCATATCTAGAACATGTATGTTCTGTGTGATCAAGCTGAAGCCAACCTATGGGAACCATAATAAGGTTTTCAAGGTAAGTGAGATATTTAAGGAGTGGTTTTACCAGTTCCACTTCCCTGGTGAGTTTCCATAGCTTAGCACGGATTCAAACCCTTTCTTCCAGAGTCCTAGCCCATCATTTGATCCACTCACTACACCACATGAGTCATCAATAAAGGTGGATTTCATATCAAGTAATAGTCCTCTGTTAGTGATTGTTATTTCCATACTAGACTACAAATATTCCCAGACTGGTGACATCAGCGTTATCTTATTCAAAGCAAGAAACAGTCTGAGTTCACCTCCCTGGATCAATCCATTCCAGGTATTTTCGACTACCAACCCCAACAATCCTAACCATGACATAAGCTTCCACAAGCTGATAGGAGGTGAAGTTCAAAATATGTCAAACAGATAATAATGGGGCAACCAACATGACAGCAAAATTTCCCTGACACACCTCGATACGATGCAGTGACTAACATTATCAGCAAGGCTGTAAACAAAAGAGTATACCCACCCAAAGTTTTTTTTAATATCTAGGCTCTGTAATAAATAGGAAGCTTAGCTGGGGTAATTCTGACTCATTCTGGGATTTTAATGTCGCAGTGCTTCAAATTATCGGGGCTGACCATTTTGCTAACCTTCTAGTTGTCACACCCTAGAGCTTCTTTGTTGACCCTGTACAGAAGGGATTGACTAATGTAATGAATGGGAGTTGGGGGGGGAGGGAGAGAACTGAGGGAGAATGAAAGCAAGGTTAGCAATAAATGTGCACAGATATTCTGGTGCGGTTGCTGGTGATTTCCTCCTTGTCTCCACTCTGCCCCTTATATTATCTTTCCCTTTTCTGCTGTCTGTCTGCACACAAGACAGTACTGAGTTTATTGTACAACTCTTTCCTTGCAATACTTTTTATGCCAAACATGGGGCCATTAGGTAGTGTGAGACGGCTTCCCCAGCCAGTATACCATATTTTCTGTTAAATAAAAGGGTGGCAAGTTGTTTGTTACTTAATGGTGGTAAATGTATTTTACCTCCCTGGTGACAGGGGTATTTGTGGCATTTTCTGCCATACAATCTAACCTAATTTGGCTGAGGGGAATAAGAGATGCTATGGTTGATGGCCAGATACCCTTCAAACGAACTATTTTATGTTTTGCTATACTGTACCATGTTTTGTTCTGCATTTTAAGCCCCTGTGTTTTTAATTGGGCACATACACCTTCTCTATGCAAGTATTGTTGCATGTTGTACTGTATGCTTTGTTTGATGTCAATAAAGATCTTGACTGGCTGAAGAGATGCTATTTGCATATTAAATCACATGGCTCCATTTGGGCTGAGAACAAAGGCACTCAGAAGCATGGCAATCCCCATATCAGACAATTGTGGGGCCCTGAGTGACTGGCAGCCCTTCATTTACCAAGACAGGGAAGATAATAAAACCTGTATTATTTGATGTGATCCCTGAACCTTGCTACCCTCAAGCTGATCTTACAAGATGGCTGACTGCCTGAACTCAACATCTGCCTGTGATGATTTGGAGACTTTTCTGTTTCTTCTGCCTCTTCACCTCGGTAATGTGGATTTATACTGAGTCCAGCAGGAGTCGAAGCTTGGCTGTTTGTAAGATTTCAGTAGACTAATAAAAGTATTGCCCATGTGTGCTTCCCAATTAAATTAACTGTTGATCCTGTTTTACTAGCTTTCCTACTCAGCCAGGAAGCTACAGGGGAGATATTTACTGCACTCATCTATGCCTACCTCCAACGATACCTCAAAATATTGAAGCATGACATCCAATTTAAGCGATATTGAGACAATTATTTTTCTAAAAGTGCCGTATGTGGAAGGCATTCACAGCAAGCGACAGGCACCTGTCTCTCTCCTCTATTTCAGACACCATGATACTAAATCCAACTGATAGTCCCAGTTGCAGCAGATTCATTAAACTGCTGAAGGGTGGGTCAACACCTATGTATCTGCCACTGAGTTATTAAGTCAATTCTAGTTGGGACTGGATTCAAGGCACTGACACAAGTAAGGAGCCAAAGTGGGAAATCCACCATTTACTGATAAATGCAATGGAACTCTTAAACTTTTTAAATTCATGGTTCTTGATGGGCAATGAGTTCATTGGGGCTGGGGCTTGATTTGCTTCAGATGCACCTAATTTTAATGACTCAAGACTTTCTAGACAGAAAACAGAACATATGTCTTGTTTGTAATTCAACATTCAATCAATTAAATTTGCTTCAAGAAATTGTGGGGGTTACGGAACCAACCCGACCCGTAATAATTGAAAACTCGCAATATGCGGATGCAGGCCAGGCTGGGCCTGGGGGCCTAGAAAGGCCCTCGGAGACCTCAGAAATGATTTTCGGTGATCCGGAAGTCACTTCTGGTTTACCAGAAGGCCCAGGAAGACCCAGCCCTCGCAGGCCCGTTCAGGGCAGTGCTGGTCCTGGGGTAAGTACGGGAGGCCTGAAACAGGCCTCTTCCCCCTTACCTCAGGGGGCCTTTTTCATATACTGCGGTCCCGCAATATAGTGGGACTGCAGTATATGAACCGCAAAAGGGCAAGGGACCACTGCAATTGAATTTTGTAATGTGATACATTTACAAAAGAAATCTAGTAAGGGGGAGTAAAGTAACTTTTTGTATAACTAAAATATTCTTATTTATTTATTTATTTATTTATTTACTGCCCAACTTTCCGAAGGAACTCTGGGCGGTTCACAGCAAGAAAATCCATAAAATTCAGCGATAAAAACAAATGTACAAATCCAATTGATCAAGATGTTAAAATCAATTACATTACATTTTCAAAGAAGTTACAATTACATTTTCAATTCAGTAAGTGCGCTCTGAATTGACAAAGGCATGCTAATAACCCTGGAAACTGGACTGCGATGAAAGTTTGTCAAAACGAGCCATTAAGGCTGACCACATGACCATGAGAAATGCACCAAGTTCTTTAAGGCCAGGTGTGCCTAATGTAAGCATTAGGACATGAAAGTCCCAAGAACACCCATAAGAAATTAGCTTCAGTGTAGTGTGATGTTGCAGAATATGCAAAATGTTGACTAGTTGCATATAAAGCTTGTCCCAGCGAGTGCAACCTACAGGCCCTGCAAGCTGTTCGTAATAAAGTCCAGCAGACTGCCAAGAAATGTGCTAACAACTACTGGCTGCAGCTGTGTTCTCGGATTAAGATGGCAGCTGATACAGGTAACATCAAAGGCATGTATGATGGAATTAAACAGGCCTTAAGGCCAATACATAAGAAAACTGCACCCTTAAAGGCTGTTTCAGGTGAGATCATCCAGGATCGTGAGCAGTAGATGACACGCTGGGTGCAGCACTACTCTTAACTATATTCCAGAGAAAACACAATAACCAATGAAGTCTTAAATAATATTGAGTGCTTGTCTGTTTTGGAGGAGCTTGACAATGAACCAACTCTAGAATAACTAAATGTGGTTCTGGATTCACTTGCCTCTGGCAAGGCACCTGGGAAAGATAAGATCCCTGCTGAAGTTCTAAAGTGCTGCAAAGAGATCATTGCCATCAAAACTGTACGAAATCCTCTGCCTTTGCTGGAGGGAAGGGGGAGTACCATAGGATATGAAGGCTGCTAATATTGTTACGCTTTATAAGAACAAAGGCAACAGGAGCGACTGTAACAACTATCGTGGTATCTCTCTTCTTAGCAGAATACTTTAGTGTTGTCAGGAAGCTGTTTGCACGTGTTATACTGAAGAGGCTCCAGATACTTGCAGACAGAGTCTACCCAGAATTACAGTGTGGCTTTCGAACCAACAGGTCCACTATTGATATGGTATTTTCCCTCAGGCAGTTGCAGGAGAAATGCAGGGAACAAGGACAGTCACTTTTTGTAGCCTTCTTAGATCTTACGAAGGCATTTGACATGGTTAGTAGGGACAGCCTCTTTAAAATACTCCTCCAGGTTGGATACCCCCGAAGTTCCTTAACATCATTAGGTCTTTTCATAAGGCTATGAAGGGCAATGTAGTTTTTGATGGCCTAATGTCAGATCCCTTTGACATCCGAAGCAGAGTAAAGCAGGGCTGTGTCCTTGCACCAACCTTGTTTGGAATCTTCTTTGCTACCATGCTGAAGTATGCTTTCAGAACTGCAACAGAGGGTATCTATCTCCGGACCAGATCAGATGGAAAACTCTTCAATCTTTCTAGATTGAGAGCAAAGTCTAAGGTACAGCTGAAATGTTTGCGGAATCTCCTCTTTGCTGATGACGCTATTACTACTCACTCTGCCAAAGATCTCCAACAACTTATGGAACATTTTAGTAAGGCTTGCAAAGAGTTTGGGCTAGAAGTCAGCCTGAAAAAAACACAAATCATGGGCCAGAATGTGGAATCTCCTCCTCGCATTACAATTTCTGCAAAAGCACTGGAGGTTGTCCATGACTTTGTGTATCTTGGCTCAACTATCTCAGATACACTCTCACTGGAGACTGAGCTGAATAAACGCATAGGTAAAGCAGCTACTATGTTTTCCAGACTAAAAAAGAGAGTATGGCTCAATAAGAAGCTGACAGAACATACAAAGATACAGGTCTATAAAGCTTGTGTACTGAGCACACTTTTGTATTACAGCGAGTCTTGGACCCTCCATGCCCAACAGGAAAGAAAGCTGGATACCTTCTGTATGCACTGTCTTAGGCGAATGGTCTACATTAGAGATGGGCACGACTTAGCGGTATTCCCGTTTCCGTTACTCAGTTCCGTTACTCTACGGAAACGGTAACAGGAATTACTCCACCAGACTTCGAGCTCGAACCAACGAACGAACAATTTTGGTCTGATTTGTCGTGCTCATTCCTTGCATCGCGTGGTCGCGCGAAGCCACGCAGCACAGAAAAAAAGTTTTTAAAAGTTAAAAAAACCCGGTTCCCGGCCGAAAAGCAGGCGGAAAAATGCCTGCCGTGCCTCAGGGCACCTACCAGAGGGGTTGTTTCTGGAGGTCCCCGGCCTCCCCCCCATCCCCCGTCCTGGGCTGCTCTGGTGGGACTCGCCGCAGGCTCGCAGCCAGCAAAAAGCCCAGTCTCGCCGCCGGCCGCCGCAATTAAAGCGCAAGCAAGCGGCATGGACGGCACAGGAAAAAACATTTAAACTCTCCCCCCACCCATTCCCGGGCCAAAAAAGCAGGCGGAAAAATGCCTGCTTGACTAAGGGCGCAGGGCACCTACCGGAGGGGTGGTTTCTGGAGGGGGGGGTCCCGCCTCCCCCCCGACCTGGGCAGCCGGACTCGCCATGCCATGCGGTGCGGGCGGGGGATCCAAAATGGGGCGGCGAACGCAATATTGTTTTTGAAATCGTGGTCCAAAAACACACAAGCACAACAGAAACACGCGAAAATTTATAAACTGCCAGATTTTTCACAGTAGCAGTGGGTTTTTTCTTGCAACAAAATGTTTTATTTTATTTTATTTACACCTGCGCAATGATGGGCTGGCCGAGTGGCCAGCCATGTGGGAGTGGACGACCATGCAAATTTTTGGAGCCATCCCACCAATCGCATGGCCACTTGGCCATGGAGACTTCTGGGATGTGCCAAAAAGCCCCCTAAAACCTGCCCTAGCCCCCTGACCCTAACCCTAATCCTTGACTCCAGTCCTTACCCATACGTCACAGACTGTCTTCTTAGTGGGTCAGAGAGGCACCCAGAGGTGCAACCCACTAGCCCACCGTAACCTTACCCATCACTAGCCTAACCCTAGCCCTTGCACTAACCCACCTTAACCCTAAGCCAGATCTACTTGGATTGCACTACACGCAAGTACAATTCCCTTCTGTGTGAGACATGGTGGTGCGAGAGCCTTAGGCATCACCTATGGCTCTGGGTTCACTGCCATCACTAGTCTCACTGTCTGCAACTGGTATGCATATCCATATGGCTATTGCATACCATTTTGCAGCAGCAGCAGGTGAGGAGGGGAGACCCCCATGTTGAGGGGTCTCTTGGAGCCTGCTTCCCTTTCCTAGTGGGTGAGGATAGGAGGCACCCACAGGTGCCTCCAGGAGCCTGCTTTCCCTTTATAGCGGGCCAGAGGAGGCACCCACTCCACAGAGGTGCCTCCAGGAGCCCGCTACCCCCCCAAAAAACCAGTACTAATGAAAATAAAAAAACGAACTGACTAATTTTTGCGAATTTTTGCGAAAAACGGAAACGACCCAATACGGAACCGGCCCGACTAACGACAACTCGAAAAAAAATTTTTTTCAAGTCGTGCCCATCTCTAGTCTACATAATTTCGAAGAGGCATTTGTCCAACAGGCAGAGGAAAAGAGTCAGGCACTGAAACAATAAAACCCAAGGACTGGGCAAGAATCAGAATATATCTGCCCCCAGTGTGGTAGAGACTGCCATTCCCGAATTGGTCTATTTAGTCACACTAGGTGTTGTTTTTAGGATCTCTACTCCAGGCATGATACCATAGTCTTTCGAGACCGAAGGATGCCAATGATGATGACCAGTTTTAGAGGTATGTTCTTTGGCATTATTTCCATAGCTTCCCCATGACAGAAGTGATGCAAAACCAGCCATCCTGCTCCATAATTTACCTACAACACCACTGGCCTTCATCCTAGCCATGTGTGCTTCTTGCCTGCTTTAAATGGAACCTTTCTCTCTCTGCCACACAAAATGTAAATATGAAGAGGCGTGTTTGTGTGCATCTGTGCTATCAGCTCTACTATGAAGGAGAGTTTGATGACAGAACTATATATATATACATTGTTCAGAAAAACCCTGAAAAGGGGCAGCACAGTGAAACCTATTACCACCAGTGAATGGCAAACTGAAAGTGATCTGGAAACGCATTAGACAAAAAGCAAATGCATATTTTGGCTGTACACCGCACTACTATGAGCTATTAGGGCTCTTTATTATCTCTGCAGACCTCGGCTCAAGCTATGAAAAGAACACATAACAACCAGTTTTGGCAAGCCACAGTAAGAAAGGTATATATCTACACCAAGCTGAAAATGTAGCTGAAATATCTATCATTTTGTTCCACCCAGTAGAGATTCAGTGCAGATGGTGAGGAAAAAAGATAAAGGAACACTTTCTCTCAAGCACTGATTTTTCCTGTGAGCAAAAATTAATTCAGACACAACACGAGAAGACAAAACTTCCTGCAAAAAGATAATAATGCTACAAAACTAGGAGCTAGGACTCACATGGTTGAAGCTCTTGAACGTTCTGAGTAGCAGCGACTATGACAACACCTGCCATCACCACCAGACGCCTCCAAACCTGCAAGATTTATTGATTGTACACCGTACCACTGTCGAACAGAAGACCTGATATGAGATGGCTTGACTCAATAAAGCAGGCATGTCCAAACTTCGCCCGTCCTGATGTTTTGGACCACAACTCCCAGAATTCTAAGTGTAAATTGCCAATGACAAAGGACTGTGGGAGTTGCGGTCCAAAACATCTGGAGGGCCAAAGTTTGGACATGCCTGCAATAAAGGAAGTCATGGTCTTTAGTTAGCAAAACTGGAGTATGGGTGCTAAATGATAAGACCTTCAGGGGTTTATTAATTTATAGGGCTGCTGTAACTCAGAAACAACTTGAGAGTACATTACAACTTCCGCTTCCTTATAGCATACAGAAGGGGAAGTTGGCACTATCGTCCATGATGAAATGTGTAAGCTTACTTGTGCTAGTGGTTAAATGCCTGTACTGCAGGTAAAACTGTGCTCACGACCTGGGGTTCAATCCCCAGTAGCAGGCTCATGGTTTGACTCAGCCTTCCATCCTTCCGAGGTCGGTAAATTGAGTACCCAGCTTGCTGGGGGTGTGTGCAATGTGTAGCCTGCACAATTAAACTGTAAACTGCCCAGAGACTACTTGAAGTGGTATGGGGTGGTATATAAGAAGAACACTTTAGTGCAACTGTTTCTGTGAAGCTGGGATGTGTTTGATCTGTATGTATGGAGTGTAACCCCCAGAATTTCCCAGGCGGCCTGGAGAAAGCTGAGATCAGCAGATCGAAAACACAAACCTGAGCTTGCTACTGCGAAGCAATATATCCTCGGGTGCATTTTTGAAATCATTCATGTGTTATTTTAACATTTCAATCTGGCAGTAAGACTTAAATGACTTTTCATTTGGCTGATTTAATGGCTGAATACAAAGTGCACGGAGGGGTACCTCTCCTACTGAATCGAGGCTCTTGCGCCACCTTTAAGAACACAGTTCTTTCTATGATGATGACAGCAATGTGACACAAGGAAACGCTAGTGCCATACTAGGGCCAGGCTCCCATACACTGAAGAAGCTCTTAGACTTTCTAAGTAGCAGGGACTAGATTATCATCCACCATCCTCCTTTGGAGTTCCTGATTGTACCTACACAAGAAGTTTTGTTTAGCCTTTACCACAGGCATTCAGCAAAAATTTGATTTCAATATACAGTATGTTTCTCACAAACATTATGTGGAAAAAGAATCTCTTTTGAATTATATAACTGTAGAATTGAAAGGGTCTCCAAAGGGTCCTCTACTCCAGCCCTTACTAATAGAGATGGGCACGAATAAAAAAAAATGGTGTTTCGTTTGTTGTTTGTCGTTTAGGGGGTCCGTTTCAGTTCGTTTCCGTTTTTTGTGAATTTTTGCAAAAAATTCATTTTCGTTTTCATTCATTTCGTTACCGTTTCGTTAGCATTTATTTCAAATTTTTTGTGATTTTTTTTAGCATTTAAAGCAGTTCAATGTATTGCCGTAACGAAAACGAAATGGACGACAAAATCTCTGGTGTTTCTGTTCGTTTTGTTTCATTTTAGAGACAAAATTTGTTTTTTCATTTTGTTACGTAATGAAACAAAAAATGAAAATGAAAAATTGTTTGTTTCGTGCCCATCTCTACTTACTAAAGTAGGGGACCGCAGTATATGAACTGTGAAAGGGCGGGGGACCACTGTACATTGTCTTCAAAGTTTAAGCACCCAAGAAATCAAATTTCAATGTGCTGTGATTATTAGAAGTGGGTGGGGAAGAGTGCATAATAACATGAAAGCTCCCTAACTTTTGGAACTGTACCGTATTATCTTCAAACCATAAAACAAACATGTATGCTTATCAACACTTTTAAGGCAAATTAAGCATCATGTTCTGTGGGGAGTGGGAGAGCAAGTCTATTACCCCATAGATTCTTCCAAAATAAAACTTAAATATCTTGCCTTATTACAGATCTAAAACCAGTGGTACCTTGTATAAAGGAATTAATTTGTTCCAAATAAAATTATGTTAAGCAAATTTTTCTTTATACAAATTTCCCATAGTAATGCATTGAAAACAGAGTAATCCCTAATCGTGACCATTTTTATGTTGTACAGATTTGCCCCATTCTGTTAAGCAAATCTCCCCTATCTCCAGAATTTTTTTATGTTGTACAGATTTTATGTTATACAAACCATTTGTTATACAAGGATCCACTGTATCTTCTCAGACATATTGACCTGCTGCTGCTTACTGCAAACTATTTGTACCAAACAACTGGACACATGTTCCTGATGAAATTAATTTTGCTGGAAATTTTAACCCTGTAATGAGCAATAGAATTTGTGTTTTCCTTTCCCGGATCCCTGTCCAGAACAAACAACCATAAACAATAGTTCAAATAAATTCTGTCATCCTTTGGGGGAGCCCAGCCATTAATTATTTTTTTAAATGCTTTCTGCAATCTTTGCTCTTTCAAACTCCTTCAAACTTTCCTGAGATGACAGTGCAGAAGTCAGCAGGCTGGTGTCAAGAAAATGAACTCTCTCTGCATGATTAGAGGTTTTTTTATAAAAGGCCAAATTTTTCCCTTTGGCATACAGTGCGAAACCATGTCAACTCCATGATCATGAGACGCATAACCAGCTTTGTGTTTTGCTTCATGTTAAGAAGCAAAATAAACACGTACAAATTTATCTGATCGTGAATGTCAAGCAATTGCACAATCCCCCAGGTATTAAGACCCTCCCTCAGCAAGTATTTGTCTATCATGAGTAAATAAGCTATATCCTCCAAGCAACCAAACAAAGGGTATCCCTTTCCTTTAAAAAAATAATAATAAACCCTTTAATGCAGTAGTTCCCAACCTGGGGGTCGGGACCCCTTTGGGGGGTCGAACAACCATTTCACAGGGGTCGCCATAAGCCAGTGAAGAAAAAGGCACAAACAGCTTGGGTCTGGAGGAGGGGGAAGAAGGGGGGAAAGTTATAGCTTGATAGGTTGGAGGGGATGTCAGTCGATGGCACCGGAGGCTGCGATTGGCTGAGGATGTCTGTAGAGGGCAGTTCTCTATGGGCGCTTTTACACGACCCCTAAAATCCGAGGCAAAGGGCTCCCAGATGCGGAGCTTAAAATTGTTTTCCCACCAGCTCCAGATTTTAAAAAAAAATTAAGTACGCCCACGCCCACCTAAGCACGTCCCAGCGCATTTCCAAGTACCTGGTCTCCGAAGGTGAAAAATTTCTGATGCGGATGTAAAGCAGTGAGTGCCGGGCTCTCCTCGCCTTGTGTTTGTTTGGGGGGTTTTTTTTGCCCCCGCCCCTTTAAGAGACTGAAAGAGACTGGAATGGTTCCCAGAGCAGCTCCACGGCAGAGCGGAGGTGAGCCTGCATTCTTTTCTCCCTTTTTTTCTCCCTCCCCTCATGCAGACAGGAGCAAGGAAGTGCAGAGGGGTGGGAACACAGGAAGAGCGACAAACCCCCAAGATCTCTGGTCCGAATTTAAGTTGCCAGCGGATCTTAGGGGTCGTGTAAAAGGTATGGCACCTGTGGCAGTATCCTGCCAAAGGGGGCTTATGGTCTCTTCCAAGAAGGGAAAGGGTGCCACCAGGGCAGTAGACTGGATCACCCCCAAGCACCTCCTGTGTTGTGGAGACTGCTCCTCGCCATGGTATACAGCTGAGTTGCGGCCAATGAAACAAGATTGCAGGAGACTTGAGGTCATTTGGAGGACGGATTGGACGGCAGTGAGTAGGGCTGCACTTAAGCAGCTGACCGGCCGCTATGTTCGCATGATCAGGGATGCTAGAACAGTTTTTGTCTCCCTGACAATTGGCGAGGCCTCGAACCACCAGGCGGAGTTGTTCCGGGTGGTTCGGGACCTCTCCAATCCTGGTCAGCTGAGGCCTCCTCCTAGTGAGTTCACTAGTGAGCAATTTGCAGCCCATTTTAGATCTAAAATAGAGGCCATCCGTTCTGATCTGCCCTCCGGCTGCCCTAGTCCATCCTCTGATGTCCCTGGGGCCTCACCCCCTTGGTCTCCTCGCCTGGTTGAGTTTGGGCTGGTGTTTCCAGCGGAGGCCTCCAGAAAAAGCCCGGCATGGCATTGGACGATATATCCAGCTATCGTCCAATTGCCATTGTTCCCTTTCTGGGCAAGGTTGTTGTGAGGGTGGCCGTCGTCTGGCTTCAGTCGTACCTGGAGGAAAATCGTATCCTGGATCCCTTCCAGTCTGGGTTCAGGCCACTTCGGGAGACCGAGACTGCCCTGGTCGCTCTGCAGGATGACCTCCTCAGGGAGGCTGACAGGGGGTGCTCCTCCCTGTTGGTTCTCTTTGACCTGTCAGCTGCCTTTGATATCGCCGACCATGGTAACCTGCTGGTCTGGCTTGCTAAGGCAGGAATTGGGGGCCTTGCTTTGTCCTGGCTCCGTTCCTTTCTTGGCAGTCGATCTCAGCGGCTTCAGCTAGGTGATGACTTGTTGGCTCCTTGGACTCTCCCTTGTGGGGTGCCCCAGGGGTCGGCAATCTCACCCATGCTGTTCAATGTTTATACAAGGCTGCTGGCGGAGGTCATCAAGAGATTTGGAGTTTGCTGTCATCAGTATGCTGATGACACACATCTCTATTTCTCCTTTTCTTCTTCTGCAGAGGAGGCAGTACGCTCCCTTGACCTGTGCCTGGAGGTGGTTCTGGAATGGACCAGGACTAACCGGCTCAAGCTGAATCCGGAGAAGACGGAGGTTCTGTTCTTTGGGCCGTCCTCGTCTGAGTACAATGGCCCCCTCCCTAGACTGGGGGGGTCCCTCCAGCCTACGGACAGGGCCAAAAATCTGGGCATGGTCCTGGACTCAGCCCTCTCCCTGGAAGCCCAGGTGACGGCGGTCTCCAGGGCCGGTTTCTTCCATCTCCACAGGATCGCCCAGATCCGACCGTACCTCGATGAGTCCTCCCTGAGGACAGTCGTGCAGGCCCTCGTGATTTCAAGGATCGAGTATTGCAATGCCCTCTATGTGGGGTTGCCCTTGACCCTTGTCCAGAGGCTCCAGCGGGTGCAGAATGCGGCGGCCAGACTGGTGGTGGGTGCCTGTAGATTCGAGCACATCACCCCAGTTCTGGCCCGCCTGCATTGGCTTCCCGTTGTCCTCCGAATAAGGTTCAAGGTCTTGGTTTTGATTTTCAAAACCCTCCACGGCTTTGGGACCAGAGTACCTGTTGGAGCATATCTCTCAGAGATCAACTGGGACCAGGCCCACGAGAATGGCGCAGGCATGCTCACTTAGCGTGGCCACACCCAGGGAGGCGTGGAAATCGCGCACGTGTGACCGCACATTCTCTGTGGTGGGCCCCACATTGTGGAATCCTCTCCCTAGTGAGTGGCACCTAGCACAGTCCCTGCCTGCCTTTAAAAAGGCATTTACAACTCACATTTTTAAGGAGGCATTTGGCGACCTTTTTACCTAAGTTTTTTTCCCCCCTCTCTTCTCGCCGCCTGTGTCATCTTTTCTGGAGGGTACCGCCCCCCCTTTTTAATTGGAATTTGTCTTTTGTCTTTTGATTTCTTGTTTTTGTGCTGTTTTATTGTAAGCCGCCCAGAGTTCCGTTCCGGAAGATGGGTGGGATATAAGCGCTACAAATAAATAAATAAATAAATAAATAAATAAATAAATAAATAAATAAATAAATAAATCACCAAACATGAGGGACTGCATTAAGGGTCACGGCATTAGGAAGGTTGAGAACCATTGCTTTAATGTGACACAATGGTCAATTTAAATATTTGTCAAAGGGCATGTTAACTTTTGTTGCTTCATATGGAAGCCCATTTCAAATATATATACAGTACTAAGAGGAAAACAGCTATCCTAATAAATCTAGTGAAGCTGGAAGTGAATGTGTAGCCAAAATTCCCACAAAACGTTGAACTGTGGATTCTTAATCTGCCTTACGATGGGAAGAGTCCACTGGTTTTGTGACCTGAGACACTACACATAGGAAAGACATTGCGGGCAGTTTACTGTAAAGTTCCTGTTTCTATATTTGACTTTAGATCAATTCAGGGATTCATTAAAATGGCCTGCTCTTTCCATTCTAGTTTTCATATGTGAAGAGCTGAGTACAGTAAACAAGATCTGGTTCTATGTGTGGAGGATCTCCATCTGACTGAGAACCCTGATTTCCTGCACAGAGTCTCCTTGGATAGATAGAAACAGCACTCTTGTTCAGATCTACTGTAGATTTCCACAATGTGAGAAATGGGGGGGGGGAATGTTAGAAAATAATCCATTCTGTACCCCATTGGGTAAAGAAGAGTTGTTGAATGTTAAAATAGATGTACAGTGGACCCTCGTATAACAAATGGTTTCTATAACATAAAATCTGTACAACATAAACAATTCCAGAGATAGGAGAAATTTGCTTAACAGAATCGTCTATGGGGCGAATCCATACAACATAAACATGACCGCGATTAGGGATTACTCTGTTTTCAATACATTGCTATGGGAAATTTGTATAAAGGAAAAATTGCTTAACATAATTTCATTTGGAATTAATTAATTCCTTATAAGTTTCTTGGATGTCAAACTCAAAATAAAAGTAGGGAAGATCACTGGGCCAGTCAGGCCTAAGCATCCCATATGACTACACAGTGGAAGTTTTCAAGGAACTAGATTTGCTGGACAGAAACCTGAAGAAATGGATGGAGGCTTGTAACATTGTACAGGAGGCTGCAATGAAAAATATTCCAAAGAAAAGAAAATGCAAGAAAGCAAAGTGGTTCTACAAATAGCGGAGGAGAGAAGGGACGCAAAATGCAATAGAAAGGGAAAGATACAGAAAAAATGCAGACTTCCAAAGAATAGCAAGGAGAGACAGGGCGGCCTTCTTGAATGAACAGTGCAAAGAAATAGAGGAAAACAACAGAAAAGGAAAAACCAGAGATCTGTTCAAGAAAATTGGAGATATTAAAGGGGCATTTCGTGCAAAGATGGATATGATAAAGGACTTGGTAGGGACCTAACTCAGAAGAGATTAGAGATGGCCCATATACAGAAGAATTATATCAGAAAGATCTGGACATCCCTGATAACCAAGATAAGTTGCTGACCTGGAGCCAGACATCCTGGAATAAAAGTCAAGTGGGCCTTAAAAGCATTGCAAACAACAAGGCCAGTGGAGGTGACATTCCAATTGAACTCTTTAAAATCTTAAAAGAGGATGCTGTAAAGGTGCTGCATAAGATGTGCCAGCAAAGAAAAAGCAGTGGCCAAGGACTGGAAAAGATCGGTCTACATTCCAATCCCAAAGAAAGAAACGCCAAAGAATGCTCCAACTATCGCACAATTGCACTCATTTCACATGCTAGCAAGGTTATGCTCAAAATTCTACAAGGCAGGCTTCAGCAGTATGTGGAAAGAGAACTTCCAGAACTACAAGCTGGATTTCGAAGGGGCAGAGGAACTAGAGACCAAATCGCCAACATGCGCTGGAATGGAGAAAGAAAGTTCCAGAAAAAGGGTTTGCTTCATTGACTATGCCAAAGCCTTTGACTGTGTAGACCACAACAAACTATGGCAAGTCCTTAAAGTTGGGAGTGCCTGAACACTTATCTGTCTCCTAAGAAATGGATATGTGGGACAAGCAGCAACTGTCAGAATGGATATGGAACAACTTGGTTTAGAATCGGGAAAGGAGTACGACAAGGCTGTATACTGTCACCTTGCCTATTTCAACATGGGAGTACATCATGAGAAAGGCCGGTCTGAATGAATCTCAAGCCGGAATTAAGATTGCCTAGAAAATCAACAACCTCAGATACGCAGATGATACTACTCTAATAGCAGAGAGTGAGGAAGAATTAAAGAACCTCTTAATGAGGGTGAAAGAGGAGAGTGGGGGCTGAAGCTCAACATCAAAAAAACTAAGATCATGGCCACTGTCCCATCACCTCCTTAGAAGGGGAAGAAATGGAGGCAATGACAGAGTTTATTTTCTTTCCTTGATCACTGCAGATGGCGACTGCAGCAACGAAATAAAAAGACGCCTGCTTCTTGGGAGGAAAGCAATGGCAAACTAGATAGCATCCTAAAGAGCAGAGACATCACTTTTAAGGTCAGGATGGTTAAAGCTATGGTTTTTCCAGTAGTGATGTATGGAAGTGAACTGGTTAAAGAATGATTGCCGCAGAATTGAAGCTGTGGTGCTGGAGGAGACGGTCCCCTGGACTGCAAGGAGATCAAACCTAGCATTCTGAAAGAAATCAACCCCGAATGTTCACTGGAAGGACAGATTTTGAAGCTGAGGCTCAGTACTTTGGCCACCTCATGAGAAGAGAGGACTCCCTAGGCCCTGATGCTGGGAAAAATCGAAGGCAAAAGGAAAAGAGGACGACAGAGAATGAGATGGTTGGACGGTGTCATGATGCAACAAAATGAATTTGACAAAACTCTCAGTGGAGGATAGGAAGGCCTGGCGAGCTCTGGTCCATGGGGTCACGAAGAGTCGGACACGACTGAACAACTGACCAACAACAACAAATTCCTTATGTAAGGTACCACCGTAAATAGTTTCTTGGATGTTCTAGAAATAAATGTTGAGTGGAGCCAGCATCTTTGCTATTTTCCTCAAGCTGGAAATGGAAATTTTTCACTACACAATAGTGCTCTGAGTTGGTTCTACAAATAGCAGTTCAATAGAAAGTCTACTGGAAAACACCTGACTTAAGCAAGGAATTGCTACCAATCACCAATTTACAGCCAAGCTCGTAAAGTCATAATGCTTTTACCATCATTAAACCCCATTAAAATAGGAGCGGCCTAATAAATGCTGCCTAGAACTGATAAAAGTTATTGCCCAAAAGTCATCTAGAGGGATACAGTTTCCCTGTGTGAGAAAGAAAGAAAGAAAGAAAGAAAGAAAGAAAGAAAGAAAAAGAAAGAAAGAAAGAAAGAAAGAAAGAAAGAAAGAAAGAAAGAAAGAGAAAGAAAGAAAGAAAGAAGGGTTTTTCTTCTAAGTGCAGACAGACAGTACTTCAAGTCTGGTCAGTTTTACTGACTGTGGCATCTGGATTTGTTTATTTCCTTGTTTATTCACCATGAGCATATGCATCATGTCACCAGGGATACAAAGAGATCTGGAAGTATAATTTGCTAGTTAATGGCACAGATGCAGAGTTAGAAGATTCATTGGAAGTCATGTGGGGGGGGGGAACCTCACAACTGTTTATGTATTTCAGGAAGAGGTTTCCCTTGTACACAGAGACATTTACAGGCACAACAGTGCCATCCATATTTTTGCTTTAAATATTTGTGGAACGTTAAGATGTAGGAAGTGGGAACGGCTGACTCAATAGCACAGACTATTGATTACCACAGATAGAGCTCAGACCTTTGAAGTTAGGCTACTGTGCATTTTATTGCCAATGAACTATACAGCTGAACAAAAAAGCTCTCTTTGTTCTCTCCCCCCTCCCCCCACGTATGCCCCTGCATGCTATTAAGACATTTTCACTCCCAGTGCAAAAATGCCTATTTTAATTTATTGGTATCCATATCTTACTCATGATCCCCAATGTAGTGTAGTCAATACAGAGTAACAAACCATATTTCAGGAGATCTGAGTCTGAATCCTTCCTTATCTGTGAAAACGAGAGAGAGAGTAAGTGAGTGAGTGACTGAGAGAGAGAGAGAGAGAGAGAGTGAGTGAGTGAGTGACTGAGAGAGAGAGAGAGAGTATAACTGGAAAAGCAACTTTTAAAATATGTCACAACACATATCTTATTTATTACTTTATAGAATTAAATTAATTTGATATCCTGCTGTTTAGTTTAATAAACTTCCTAAGCATCCGACAGCAACATCAAAACAATGTCAAATACAAGTAAAGCTTAGGGAAGGACACTGCAGACAAAGCAGAGATCAGGTTCAAGGACCTGTGGGTATCTTGTGGAACTACATGGACATTTTGAACAAGGCAACCCAGCTGAACTCTCCCGGTTTCCCTGCACCTCAGAAACATTAGCTGCCACCCCTATACCTCATTCTGTTTTGTGGCCCTTGACCCTAAGAGGTGGTTTTGAATAGGACGGGGCTCCATAGGATGCTATGCCAAGAGAAGGCACAATATAATTCATCACACAAGAAGCCTCCCACTGTCTTTGGAACACACCACCAGAAAGTTACTTTTTAAGATTACAGATACGATGGGGGCTGTAGACTTATAGTCCAAAAAGGTAACTTTTTCAAAATATGACTGGGAATACAGTGCATAATAACTATAAGATAACAATAAGTCCTGACTTTTGGTGACCCTTTTCAGGGTTTTCTGTGTAGAGAATACAGTACTCATAAGTAGACATGGGCACGACTTGGCGAAATTGTCGTTTCCGTTTTCGGATATCGTTTCCGTTACGTAACAGAAACGGTAACGACAATTAAGCTGTCAGAACTCGAACTCGAACCGAAAAAAGAAACATTGGGTCTGATTTGTCGTTATCGTTCCTGGCATCGCGTGGCGATCGCGCAATGCCAAGCGGCACAGAAAAAAAGTTTTAAAAATAAAAAACCCCGATTCCCGGTCAAAAAAGCAGGTGAAAATATGCCTGCCAGAGGGCACCTACCAGAGGGGTGGTTTCTGGGGGGGGGATCCCCAGCCTCCCCCCCCTGTCCTGGGCTGCTGGTACCGGGCTGGGAGGGGGCATCCTCGGCGTCTCCATTTGCCATGCGGTGCGGGGGATCCAAAATGGCGTCCGCAATATTTTTTTTTGAAATCGTGGTCCAAAAAATCACCAAAGCACCACAGAAACATGCGAAAATTAGCTATTTTAAATGCTAGAATTTTTACAGTAGCAGCAGTGGGTTTTTTATAGCAGTAAAAGGTCGCACTGATTTTATTTTATTTTATTCTTATTTTTATTTTTTTACACCTGCGCAATGATGGGCTGGCCATGGGATGGGACCATGCAATTTTTTGGACCCATTCTACCAATCGCATGGCCAGGTTTTGACTGACACTTCTGGATGTGCAAGAGGGCATAAAAAGGCGAGGCACTCCCAGAAGAGTCGCAGTCCGGGCTTGGATATGGGAGGGAGAGGGCTGTGTGTAGCTGGCTGCTGTGCTAGACTAGTTTCGATTTCGCGGAGCCTTTACATTTCAGTTAGGCAGGCAGGGAGGGAATTGAATCAATTGAATTTTTAGGAAATAATAATAATTCCTTTCATTCTCTGTCTGCTGTGGGAAATAGCAACACAGTTTATTCTTTTTTATTCTCCTGCAGTTTGTTAGGATTTCTTCTGATAGTGCTTCAAAGGGGGGGAGGTTTGAGTAGGAGGGGAGGTGTGGATTTATTTTAAAAATTTCATTTGCTTGGTGGCAAGCCAAGGTCCTTTCATACCCTGCCTGCAGCTCTGCTGTGGGTGCACTGCCCACTTTGTTTACAATAAAAACGACAATTTTTTAAAAAATTTCGCGAAAAACTGAAACGAGCCAAAATGGACCCGTCCCGAAAAACAACAACTCGAAGAAAAAAATTTCTGGTCGTGCCCATCTCTACTCATAAGTGGCTTACCACTCCCCTTTTTCTGGGGGCATTCTAGAACTGTGCAGCTTGCCCAAGGCCACACAGGCTGTTTTTTTTTTTTTAAAAGAATGCACAGTGGCAAACTGAGTTCCCAAATCCTGGTGCCACAGATAGAAAAGAGACTCATAAATAGGAAACAGGAAAACCAAACGATGTTAACAAAATTAATCAGCCTTTCCCAGCATAGTCTTGATATTTCAGATAACATATCGCCCCTCAAGAGCAAGCCAATGGGTAGATGATATGAGCTGTATGCCAGGCCATACAAATGTCATCACTTTGCGAAGAGCTTGGATGAACAAAAAAAGCGATTCATTCAGACCAAAACAAATGACAAGGCGACAGGTTTGGAAAAGAGAAAAAACTGCCTGGCAGAGAGAAGTCGTCAGATTTGGGACTAAAGTAGACTCCACAGAGGAGTCCTTTTTCCAATGGCCACTGATTATTTGCAGCTCTCCTAAAGTCCAGGAGATGAAAATACAAGAAGGCAGGTCTCTGCCTGTGAAGGTAACACTTGGGCCAGATTGGGAAGGGGAATTGGTTTTTTTCAATAGCTGGGTCCCAGTTCTTTTTATTATTATTATTATTATTATTATTATTATTATTAAAGACATTTATTGATTTTAAAGGAAAAAAGAGAGGAAAGAATGGGAAAGGAATGAAGAATAAAACATAAGAAATTACATTAAATCTATCAAGTCAAAGTGAAGGACTGTACATATCAAAGTCTAATAACATATCAGTTAACTAGTAAATTTACTACTTCTTGCCATCTTCCTTTGGTAGTCTCTTCATAGTCTCCCTTTAGGTATCCGGAAAGTCTGTCGATTCCAGTTTTTTTGACATATTGAAATAAAAACACGAGTACTTGGATTTGTGCTGATAGACTGCACCTAAAACAATGCAATTGTTTAGAAACCCAGTTATGTGTTTGGATTTGATTAAAATGATTAAATGCTGGATCAAGAAGGGCATATGTAAATCTGATGTATAGGATGTCAGAGTACAAGTATTGGAAAAATGCTTTTTCAGATGAACCTCATCACCATATACATTCTGGCTCATTTGAAAAATATCTGAATTCTTCCTCAGGAGGCTAACATGAAGGCCTCCCAAATTGGGGTTTGACAGCACAGTGAAGGAAGTGAAAAATCACTCACATAATTACTTGCTGTGAAATCGTCCATGGGTCTGTTCGCATTAGCTAGCTATATAGGGAGAAAGCTGAAAAGCCTTGCTCATAACTTATTTGTAGCTCTACTAAAGCTCTGTAGAAGACACAGTTTAAAAGGACCCATCTAATAAGCTGTAAACAAGGCTTCTCTTCCTCCTCTTGTTTCCTCCTGTCTTGCCAACAAAGATAGCTTTGCTCATCATTTGCTGTTTAAAGCAAAACAGAAAAGGCTTCCCCATGGAAATAGTAGTTTTGCTCATTGGCTTTGCTTCCTCTTAGCTGTTTTAAAAAACATATTGTTGATGGCTTTGCTCAGTTTATATGTGTGCTGCCATACAAGCTTTGTGTCAAGGAATCACACTGTCTATGTTTCCCGTGTAGTAACACTCTCATTCTCAGAGGTCTGTTACCCAAAACAAATTGGCCCTGCTGTAGAGAGAACCCAATGGAGAAGGGGGGGGGAGAGAGAGAGAGAGAGAGAGAGAGAGAGAGAGAGAGAGAGAGAGAGAGAGAGAGAGAAAGAAAGAAAGAAAGAAAGAAAGAAAGAAAGAAAGAAAGAAAGAAAGAAAGAAAGAAAGAAAGAAAGAAGTGCATGTAAAAATCTGCAGTTAGTATGCTCTGATGTTCAACAAGGTGTTACTATGGTTGCTTCTAGCAATCATGAATAATGCAATCCTGTGCATTCATGCTTGCTTGGAAGCAAGCCCCACTGAACCCACTGAGACTTACCTCTGTGTTAACACACACAAGCAACGGATGTATGTGTCTTAATACTTATCAACTGATAACATAATTCAACATGAACTTAGTTACAGAGAGAGTAGTTACTGTGGTAAGCATAGATTTTAAAATAGACATAACTTGCTGTTGTGATTATATTGATTTTTGAGAAGTCCAAAAATGATTTTAATCTGATTTTAATGCTATACAGTGGTCTCCCGCCCATTTGCGGTTCGTATACTGCGGTTCCATTATATCACGGGACCACAGTATATGAAAAAAGCCCGCCCCCCCTGGGATAAGAGGGGAAGGCCTGTTTCAAGCCTCCTGTATTTACCCCAGGCCTGGCGCTGCACCAAATGGGCCTGCGAGGGCCTTCCCAGGCCTTCTGGAGTCCCAAAAATGCCTTCCCTGTGAACTGGAAGTCACTTCCGGTTTACCAGGAGTCACTTCTGGTTCACAGGGAGGGTGTTTGGGGGCCTTCAGAAGGCCCTCGTGGGCCTGTTCAGGGCAGCGTCAGGCTGGGGATAAGTACAAGGGCCCCCCGCTAGGGCCCCCAGGCCCAACCCAACCTGCATCCACATATAGTGGATTTCCAATTATCGCGGGTTGGGTCGGGTCCCTAACTCCCGTGATAGGCGGGGGGAGACTGTACTTGGTTACACCTTCCTTCCTTCCTTCCTTCCTTCCTTCCTTCCTTCCTTCCTTCCTTCCTTCCTTCCTTTCGAAAACACTGGCCATTCTCATTTCACAGAAATTCCTCTAAATGAATTTTAGCTGGGGAGGATGAAATAACCCATTTTTGCCCAACGGACTCAATAAAACAGGATCTGCAGTCCTGTAGCCCCTTAAATTCTTAATACCCAACGGACTATAAGAAACTGAAACCTCACACTGGTACACTAAGAATCTTCTCTCCACAGCTAGAGCAATGCAATTTCTGCAGGGGGGGTAGTATTATTCAGCTATGCAGAAGGAATAAATAATTTAGTGAATCGCTAATCAGAGTAGGATAACCCATTAGCCTGAGCCACTTCCCTTTCCATCTACCTCCCTTCAGTCAGTGAGATCTCTTGTCTGAGCTGCATGGAAATGTGAAGACTTCTTCCAAGTTCGATTATTTAAGTCAGTCAGCTACAGAACACATAGCTACACCACAACACAAAGAGATCTGTGGCCCCGAAGAGTGCCAAAAGATTAAAGCACTTTCCCAAATAGGCATCTTCTCCTATTTAGCACTCATTTGGTCCATGACCATTTCCAGGGGAATTCAAAATAGGTCCCAGGAAAGGGGGCAGCACCACTGCTAATCCCATTCACCAGCATTTAACATGAAAGGCACACCATGATGCAAAATTATCAGGATGGGGTGACAACAAATCCAAGTGTTGGTAGAAGTATGGCACAATTAATTCATGCAAAATATTCAAATGACTGGGATACAGTAGGACCCCCGTATCCACTGATTCAGTTATCCACAGATGGCAGAGGAAAAAAATCAAATAAATAATTCAGCAGACACAAAGCAAGCTACTTTCATAAACAAAGCAAGCTACTGTCACAAACAGCAGCTGTAAAACAAGCTACTGTCGTAAAACAGCAGCAGTAAAACAAGCTACTGTCACAAACAGCAGGCGTAAAGCAAACTACTCTCATAAAACAGCAGCTGTAAAGCAAGCTACTGTCACAAAACAGCAGTTTTGGGGATTTTTGGTGTTCTCTCTTATCCACGGTTTTCATTATCCACAGGAAGGTCTGGAACCAATCCCCAGCGGATAACAGGGTCCTACTGTACACATTCTTTTTTAAGGACCCTAAGCACTGAAATTACTTTGTGTTTTATGTTCCCTTAATGCAACATCTAACATCTTTCACAGTAAAGCCAACTAAAGGGATATAAAATATGTGCAGGGCTCTAGTCTTTACAGAGATTTCTGTAAGATTATTGCAGTTGATTTATCTATCTAGAAGAAGCCAGCACAGATGCTTCGTTTCACAATTTTCAAAACTGTGAAAGTGTACCTGGAGGGATAAAATGCTTCTTCTTAATTGCAAAAAAGAGAGATACTTCAATCCTATTGTTTCTCTGCAGATCTATGTACACAAAATCAACATTTTAAGTGGAAAATTTCAAGAAGTTTGTTTGTGTGTTTGTTTATAATATTTATATATTGCCTTTCTCCTAAAGAATCCAAGGTGTCTTAAAGTATTAAAAGAAACAAAGTTAACAACCATAAAACAGTAATAACATGACTATTTTTAAAAGTATTAAACAAATATCACAGAGAAATACTAAAAATACAGGCAAAACACATAAAACGCTCTCTTTAAAAAAATCATTTAAAGATACGTTTGCCTGAAGAGAAAGATGTTTGTCTAGATTAACTGGAGCTAGTACTGTAAGGTCTAACCTATACATTCACAGAATTACAGAGTTTGAGAATTTTAGAATTGGGATGTTTGGACAGCATCCTACCAAACATTATGTTGAAGGAAGGAAGGAAGGAAGGAAGGAAGGAAGGAAGGAAGGAAGGAAGGAAGGAAGGAAGGAAGGAAGGAAGGAAGGAAGGAAGGAGAGTTGAATGAACAGAAGATTGTTTGGCAAGGAATAGATCTGGACAAGAAGGAGAAGTTAATAACTAAAACAACCGAACAATTGCTAATTTTCTGATATAACTGCAAAACAAATATAGAAAGTAGAGATGGGCACGACTCAAAAAAATGGTGTTTCATTTGTTGTTTGTCGTTTAGGGGGTCCGTTTCGGTTCGTTTTCATTTTTTGTGAATTTTTTGCAAAAAATTTCATTTTCGTTTTGTTACGTAACGAAACAAAAAAACAAAAACAAAAACCAAAAATTGCTGTTTCATTAGCATTCATTACAGTTCAATGTATTTGCTGCAACAAAAACGAAACGCACGACAAAATTTCTGTTGTTTCATTTCGTTTCGTTTCATTTTGGAGACAAAATTCATTTTTCGTTTCATTACGTAACGAAACGAAAAAACGAAAATGAAAACGAAAAATTTCTCATTTCGTGCCCATCTCTAATAGAAAGTTATTATTCTAAAAAAAAAACCCCACTTATCTAATTGAACATATTGAAATTATAAACACGATTTATTTAAACTGCAATTGAAATTAATTTGGTCTGAATCAAATCCACCATGATGCCAACACATTCTGGGAAATAAAAGTGATGTGTGAAGCCAAGGGTCAGAAGTCTCGTATGGAAAGACTTACTCCGTACAACATGCCTGTTGTATGAGATGGCCATAGATGTAGCAAAGGTTAGGACATCTGTAGATCTTTATATACCACCACTTGGACATGACTGGACAGCCGCCAACAATAACCCTGAATACATGATGAAAATTCCAGAGCAGTCTCAATACATAACCCGCTAACATGTCCGTTCTGATGCAATGGCTGCCAATTTCATCTAGAGGCTGTTTCCTCTTTCCTCAGTCATTAATCACTTATGTCCAGAACAAACAAACATCTGGGTTTTAGAAAATACTAACCAATGGGTTGTTCTAGTGACGACAATCATCTGCATCAAACCTAAGCATCCAGAAAGAGGAGAGGAAAAGACAATTCACCAAGAACTCATTGATTAGGTGGGGTGAAGAGGTTAATGGGATGCTATGTGCATACATCGTCCTTTCTTTCATTTCAACTCAAAGGCTGGAAAGGAAAGCATTTGCAGTATATCTGTGGTTTTGAAAACAAGAAGCCAAGCGGCAGCGGCAGCAGCTTACCACCAGTGTAATGAAATAAGATCTTTGGACTAGCTGTTCCTTTAAAAGATTAAATGAAATGAAATGAAGGCCAGTAGTCAAAAGACATATTTTTGGAACTGCCAAGAGAAAGAGTATTAAGTGATGGAAGAATGAAAAATGTATCCCTTTTTAAAAAGGCCTCGTAGAGAAGAAGTCCATCCACCACAGTATTTTTGGAGTGGCCAAGGTCATCTGAACATGAGAACATACAGAGTAACAGTGATGAAGTGACAAAGAGGGGTTGCATACAGCCATTAGCTAAGAATATTACTTTTACAACTTGTATAATTGCCTAAAAGCACAGGTTCCATGCTTCTTTAATCATTTATGATGTAAAAGGCTTGGTTTGCTAAGCAACTGCTAAGCAGGGAGGAAGCAAATTTCACTCTATTGCCATGTAACTCAAAGTAATTTCTAGAAATAAAAACCCAAGACTATTGACAAGGTGCTCCACCACAATTAGTCACAATCTTGGAAACAAACACAACCAGTGATCTTTTCATAACACATTAACTCTGTCCAATGTACAGGTACAGGAGAGGAAAAAAGACCCCTCCTCTGACACCAGGTCATAAAAGGTCATATTACTATGAACCAAACAAGACGTGAAAAGAAATGTATAGTCTCTGTAACTAAACTGATTTCCCTATCAAAATAGGATTTCTTCAGAGCTAGCTATCTCCAGGACTGGACTTCTGAATTAAACCCATGTTTACTTTCCACTCCAGTGACCAACCTAAACTCAAGCAAATGCTGGATATATATAAATGATGAAAATCATGTGGTATGTATGCCCAACAAATATATTTCACCACTCTGCAGGTTATTTCTGAAAGGGGCACAATAACTAGCATCTTTGACATCTTTGACAAACTGCAGAGATGCGAGTTCTCCTGTTCTTTTATTAGACAAACCTTCTCTGAAAGAGGTGTATTCCGGACCTACGGTCCCTCTTCCTTTCTACTTTCCAGAACATGGGCGCTGGTGGAACTCCAGTGAAACTAATTGGGCCCTCAAGCTAGTAAATACTTGAGAGACTGGAGCTCAACCGTATGGAGCTGAGGGAGCAAAGGCAGAGGGGCTGCTGTAACTCTAAAACTGATAGGAGTCAAGAAGCTGAGCTGGAGCCCATGGCATTATCAACAGGAAACCCTGACTCCCCCATTGGGGCACCTTCTCCTCTTAAAAATCACTTGCTTGCCATGGATGCCTCCTTCCCATCCAGCAAGGTCTGGGGAGGCTTTCTTCATTCTGAATCTTTAAAGCATGTCAAGGCATTGACAGTGGTGGTGGAGGAGTATTGCTTCAATATCTAGGAAGACATTAGTGGGGTGGGAGGGGGGAAAGACTCCTCACCAAATGTCTTCCTTGGGTTAAAATACATCAAATGGACCATAAAGGCAGGTCATTCTCCATAACTTAAGGCTTATCAACATTGCTTTGGGGAGTTTTGTGTATTTTGAAGATGCTTCAAGTGTACTGTAAATGATCCTGAAACTGCTCTGATCGTAAATTGCCAGTCATCTTAATGATTATTACACCATTCTAGGAATTAGTTAGAATTAATGGGTTGGATCCAGCATTTCCTTCAACTGGCAAGAACATCCTCTGATTCAGCATGCGTTCTTCAGTTAAAAGTGAGAAGAAATGTTCACTGCAAAGTCTTGTGTCCTCTTCCTGACTGGTCAAGAAAGAAGCTCTCCCAATTCTCTACAGCAGATTCAACGGAGAGAAGAAATCAAAGTGTGCTGCTTCTCTCCCCCCCCCCCCCCCGTTCCACTCTAGGACCAGAAGCTGCCCACAGAACAGAGTAAGTCTGTTTGCCCACAGGAGACAAATGCTGGAGGGAAGCCAGTGTAAGTTTCACTGTAATTCAACCTCATTCTGTGTGTCTTTCTTTTTAGTCTCATTCACTGTTCCTTGAACCTGTCAAAGAATCTTTTCCTCCCACTAACTACTAGCCATTAGTTCACACTCCAAGATAGTAAGGCTGAAATCCTATACCAAACCAGTCTAGAAGTAAAGCTACTAGACTCAGTGGAGCTTGCTTCTTGGTCCAAAGAATCTGCCCCATTAAGGAGATAAGATGAATGTTACAGACTGAACCCCTTTGACAGGCAACAATCATATAAGAATTAGAAGAACTTCCTGCTTTTAGATTGGTCTCCTTAATTCTCAAGGGTTCCTTCTGTTGGGAGAGTAAAAGAAAATGGTACCTGTTGTGGGCCATTGATGGAAGTATCTCCTCTTATTAGTCAGCTTTGCTTTACAAAGAAGATGGAAGCACATATACCCTTTTTTACACCATGGCATTAAAATGGATGAAAAAATCAAATCCTCACACAGAACAATTGGTCCAGATTAGAGATAGGCATGAAATGAAAATATTATGCTTCATTTAGTTTCCTCCCCCCCCCCACACACACATTTATTTTCATTTTGTTTTGATCAGCTGGCAGGCGGGGCTTGGGGGGAAGGGGAAAGGTTTTTTTTAAAAAGCCCCAGGCTTTTTAAAAATAACATTTTCCCCTCCCCGAAGCCCCACCTGCCAGCTGATCGGTGCTGGAATGGGGGAGTTTTCCCCCACCCCAGTGCCGATCAGCTGGCAGGAGGGGCTTGGCAGAGGGAAAAAAGTTTTTTTAAAGAGCCTGGAGCTTTTTTTTAAAAAAAAAAAAAAACTTTTTCCTCCCCAAGCAGCTTACAGCCGGAACAAAATGGTTCATTTAAAAAAAATCATTTCGCCTGTAATGAAATCCTGCTTCCTGGTGTTGTTTCATTTTGTTACCTAACGACACAATAAAACAGCATTTCGTTTTTCATTTTGTGCCCATTCCCTAGCCCAGATGTCACCCTCTACATGCCACAGTTGGAAGAGGATCCAACCCTACAAAACAAAGAGGGTTGCCTCTTCGGTGTTATCATACCTAGGGGAAAAGGCTGCCCAAAGTGTTTCAGAGGTCAATATAAACAGTAAGAATTGGCATTCAAGTTGGGGCGGTTTGTGAGCCTGTTCCAGTTACAAGCCACCTAAACAATAAGATAATACACTCCTTTGACATTTTCCTCAGTAGGCACCAGTAAACATTATGGTAATGCAGGGTGTACCTTAAAACAGCATTGTATGCAGACAACAAAGCCTTTCTGAAAGGCGTAGTAACATAAAATACTTGCAAGATACCTACCTTCCAGAAGACAGCAAATTGAAATGCCCATGAGGACATAAACCTATCAGATGAGATTTTTTGTCTCTTCCACACCTCTGACCAGGACCTGTGAAAGTTACTTGTTGGAATTCAACTCCTTATAATCATGCTGGCGGTGCACTTCTGGGAGTTATTACCCAAACATTTAAAGATTCCCAATACAGCCTGTTAATATCATGGGAGTGCATTCAATCATAAAGAAGAATAGTTCATTCATTGCTAACCAGTCTGCAAATTCAATGTCTCAAAGCTTCAAGTTAGCTGCAGATGACCGCTAACTACATTTCAATTAAAAGGGGGCACCATATTCCTAAAACTGTTATTTGTAAGCGGTGCCATGCTGTTGCTTGTGACTCAGCATTTCCACTGCGAGCCATGGTTACATCATGTCAATGTTAAATAACTCTGTGTCTCATACACAATCAAATTGAATAAAAAGGATTATGCCTGTTTATAGAAAGTGCAGTAGCAAGAAACCTCTTCTGGTGAGTACTGCATCCTTCCCATTGTCCAACATAACAAAAGCCACAAAAGCTGAAACATTTGAGAGAAATTAACAAACAAACAAACAAACAAAAAACCAACCCACCTACCCACCAAAAACAAAGACTCAAGTGCAAACAAGAAAAGAGACTCTACCTGATAAAACCTCAAATCAAGATCAAACATTTAGCCTACATTCACAGATTTTCCTCACTTTGAGCAGTCACAAAGCTTATATTCATTTTTAAATCCAGGCTTACAGATGTACAGTAACCCCTTCCTATTGTGCGGGTTAGGGACCTGACGTGACCCGACCCACAATAATTGAAGATCCGTGATATGCAGATGCTGTTTCGGGTTGGGACTGGGGGGCCTATCTGGGGCCCTCTGCACTTACCTGAGGCCTGGCACTGCCCTGAACAGGCCTCTGATATCTCCGAAGTGGTTTTCAGCGATGCAGAAGTCACTTCTGGTTTTCCAGAAGTCACTTTCAGTTCAATGGATGTACTTTTGGGGCCTCCGACAGGCCGAGGAAAGCCATTGGAGGCCTGTTCAGGGCAGCACCAGGCCTGGGGTAAGTACAGGAGGCCGGAAACAGGCCCATCCAGCTTACCCCAGGGGGGGGGGCTGCCTTTCATATACTGCAGTCCCACAATATACGGGACCGCAGTATATGAACCGCAAAAGGGTGGGGGAACACTGTATACTTTTCCTGCCTCTTAACTCTCCACTGCTCAAAAATGCAAAGTATGGACAGCAACAAGTCCTCCATTCCTTTCCTAAAAGCTTTAGTTTTAGAACAAGTAAAAGCAGTACTGATGTAAGAAAATTCCTTTCTTAGAAAGCAATTTTGTGACTTCACAGATTATTGGGAGGGTAATCTAAAGGGGTAATCATGAGAAGAAAAACCCAGAACAGTTACAGCCAACAGTAATGTTTCACTCTTCAGTTGAAATATGCTACATCAGTGTTTTTCAACCACTGTTCCGTGGCACAGTAGTGTGCCGCGAGATGTTGCCTGGTGTGCCGTGGGAAAAATTCTCCCTACACCAGCAATGCCCCCCCCGCATCCCGCTTGCGACCAAGGCAGTGGTGCGACGAGGAAAGGCTGGCCATGGGCGGGGGAGGAGAAGAAATAAGGGAGGAGGAGGAGGAGGAGGAGACTGAAGAGCAAGAGAGTGAGAGAGAGCCGGGAGACCCGCACAGGCGCATTGCGGCGAAGGGCACTCCAGAAGCCGCTCTTAAAGGTTCTTGGGGTTGGTTCCCCCTCCTCGCTCACCAAACCCCCCTCCCTCCCTCCCCCGCCTCGCGCACTCACTATTTACCTCCCAAGGGTGGGCGCGCGCCCCTGCCGAGCCAGGTAGGAGCGCGCGTGCGCACCCCTCTTTTAAGGGTGGGGAGCGGCCGGCCGTTGACAATGGTCATTTTTGGGGGGGGGGGGTAAATAAAGGGGAGGACGTGGGAGGCTGAGGAGGGGATTCCTAGGACCTAGGGAGGAGACGGGGATGGGGGGTCCCTTCCGGGCCCTGTGGCTGCCTGGCTGGAAGGAGGCAGGGGGAGGGAGAGAAGGGAGGCTTATACTGGAAGGGGTAAAAGATGGGGGTTGGGGGGTCGTATATGAAGAGCCTCCCCCAGCCCCACCTTCCTGGGTTTGCAAGTTCCTCTGAAAAAAAGTGCCAGGAGGAGGGAGGGGGAAGGTGAGGGCAGGCGGACATTTTGATAGGGATGCCTTGGGAGGGCTTGGGCTGGAGGATGGATTTGTTGTTGTTTTTTGGGGGGGTGAGAAGTGTGTTTGTGTGTGTGTGATAGGCACAGAGTTAAATTTTTTAACATTTTCTAATGTTGGTGTGCCTCGTGATTTTTTTCATGAAACAAGTGTGCCTTTGCCCAAAAAAGGTTGAAAAACACTGTGCTACATTACAGTGATGGCGAACCTTTTAGAGACCGAGTGCCCAAACTGCGATTCAAAACCCACTAATTATTCGCAAAGTGCCAATACGGCAATTTAACCTCAAAACAGGTGGCTGTGAAGGGGTGGTGTCGGGTGCCCACAGAAAGGGCTCTGAGTGCCACCTTTGGCACCCGTGCCATAGGTTCGCCAACACTGCTACATTATAATACAAACAACAATATGGCCCATCCAGGTTTTGGCAACCCACTCAACCACATATGGGCACTTGTAAGCAAGCAAGCAAGCAAGCAAGCAAATAAATAAATAAATAAAAGATTCTTACCAAATAGCTGGTCAATGTTTGGCCCATCATTGCCAAGATTAAATATTTTTAACAGTAAAAAATATTGTTTTAATCTTCAAGAGGTTTCATTCTTATAAAAGCAAAATTATTATTTATTCAATTTATATATTGCCTACTATCTATTAATGTGTTCACAAAAACCTGATCTCCACATGATAGTTTAAAAATTTATTATTCATTCAGTGAACATGGCAAGTAATTTCTTTTTAAACCAGGACAGGGATCATAGTTTTATTATCTGTGTCAACTAGTATGCAGGTATCTCCCTGGGGACCCAACATGGGAGATTAATCAATAATTTTTCTACCTCAGTTTCTCAGTTTTCAAGAATGCATAAATCCAATCTACTCTTTCTCCATTCATGAAAGCAAAATCATTTCCCCTTAGCAATCTCAGAATTACTAAGGCTTCACTGACACTTTAAAGCTTGCAAAGTTCTTTGATTTTTATTTTTATTAGTGGCCTATAAAGGTATTGCCTGTAACCATTTTTTGCAATTGTGTTTTTGTGATGGCCATGTGGTTCAACCTCTTTTTTGCTTTGATTGACAAGAGGCAATTATTGAGTAAAAATAGTCTTAAAGGAAATCTGTACATTTAAATTGATAAATATACTTGCAAAACAAGCAAACATACAAAGATGTCTCTAACTGAAATGGAATCTGGTTGAGATAATCTAGTTGAACACTATCTATCCACTCTAACTAGCTTCAACTCTCCAGTATGTCAGGTACTAGTCTTCCCTTGTCTTGCTTCTTGAAATCTTCTATCTGGTGACATTAAAACCTATTGGTATGTATGTACCAAATGCACTGACCAGTACAATCAAGGGCTAATAATAAGGAGAGGAAGATCTGGTGGAATATGGGTAAGGAAGGAACTGTTCCTCAGATCCCTCCAGTTTCATGATTCTTCTCTGTTGAGGTTTTGTATCCAAGCACTTCAGGTCTACTTGACAGATCTTATGAACCACACCACAGGATCTTGCACTTTCTACATTTTCTCTTCTGACCACCCAAATTTGATGCACTCCTACAAGATCTACATTCTCTTTCGTGGAAGATGTCAGCTACAAAATATGATACAAAAGATGATCTCCATCCGTTTGGCCCATGGCACAAAAAACAACTGAGAAGTACCATCACCAACTCACTGCTTGCGCCCAACCTGGGCTGCCTTGTAGACATGATAGCATATATCACACAGTGCAAATGGATGAAGTTCAAGGATAAATGACTTGCACTAAAAACTGAATATAAGATCAGACATGGGACCTGACCCCCCTCAAAATACCACTGTCTTGAGCTCATAATTTTATGATCCATTGGAACACCTTCACTGACTGCAGAACATCTCTTTTTCTCTGCCATGTTCAACTTTCCTTTTTCGCTGTACTAGTCAACTCAGCTCTTCAGATCCTCCCTTCGTGGTGCCAGTCTAATCATCATCCTTCAAACTTATCATTTTAGAACTGCAGAGCTGGAAGGAACCCACTGGATCAAGTCGAGTCAAGCCCCTGTTAAGGAGGCACAGTGAGAAATCAAACTCCCAACCTCTAAATCACAGAGCTATCTAGCAGTTCACCCCCCCTCTCTCAACCCATAAATCTAATTTTCTCTGCTAGCTAATATAAGCCTTTGTGTGTTCCTCTGCTAAGACCTCCTCAACTTTCTCTTTCTCTCTTTCTGACAGCCAACTCATCCCCTCATCCCCTTCCCTTATCTTATCTGACCACCATTGACTTTCCTTTCCTTCCCTTCCCCTCAGACCCAGCCTATTTCCCCACCCTCCCACCCTCCTCCACCGCCCTCTTTGGTCCACTGCCCTCTTTGGCCTCTTCCCCACAACTGCTCTAACCATTCCACAGATGAGCTTTCTGCCAATCCCTTCTGAGTGTGTTTCTGTTGCCTATAGCTAAACCTCCACATTAACAAAGAATAACTGCACAAGACCATTAAATGTTTGGGAAAATAAATCGGCCACATCTTTATTGGATACAAACAAAAGCAGTACACTGGCTGAGTCATTGGCTCGGATCCAACACATCAAGCAGCCTGCCTGTCCCTTGATGCAGTTGTGTTCCTCCCACTTCTTTTGGGAACGCCCCACAGCAGGTCTTAGCGATAGGTATCCCTGGGGTGTCCACCCCAAAGGTACCCATGCACATTATCCCGCTAAAGGCAGGTTTTGTTCCCGCCGGCCCTTTAGATGAAGTGCTGACACGGCTCCGGGGCTCATGTCATCTTTCCCATCGGGCTGGAGTTGATACGAGTCCTGTGTTCTGTTCTTGCATTCTGAATTGGCTCAGATCCAGTACCTGCATCTGTTGCTATTTTCTTCTTTACACATTGCCACCGCCATTGTCCTTTGTTGTGGCTTGTCCGCCCTGGCAACAACCAGCGTACATGTTGATTCATGTCCTTCCTTTTTTTTTAAGTGGGCCTCCCATGGCACCAGCAGTTCCACTATTCACCCCTGACCTGCCTCTTTTGGTCCTTGTCTTTTATGGCCCCATCTTTTGCAACCTCTGCCTACGTTTCCTATTTCAGCTGCCACAAATGAGAAGCAACTGGTCTTTCCCTCTCCTCTCCAACCATTTTAAAAGCCTGCTGTCCAGACGTGGGCATGCACAATGAAGAACAGAGGCAGGGGAGATGAAGAGAAATTAGTAGAAGTGCCAAGCTCTGTTTGGAGAATGAAGACCACATGGAACAAGGGGACTCATAGCAATGTGAAATTTAACATCTTAAGGGAGAAATAATATTTTGCCTATTTTGCATATATGGCAACTTTCAGAACACTCCAGAAATACGAAGTTGGAGAACAGCCAGCAAGAATTCTCAGAAAATGTGATTCCACTCCGCGACCAGACAAGTGTGATTAGAGTGCTACCTAAACCTCTTAAAATAGCATGATTAGTGAAACAACATGTACACTTTCCTTTCTCTCTCTCAACTCATCTATCTCTTCAAAATGTAACAAATAAAAAAGGAACGGGGAAAGCACACAAGCTGTGTGGCCCTCATGTGAAATCCAACCTTGGAGCTGACTGAAACCATTATTGGACCACTCAAATATCATGGAGGAGCTTTTGAGTCCCGTGGGCCTCTTCATTAGGTTGACTGCTGCAGCGTGGGGGAAGGGAGAAACATAAAAGCCCCACAGTCACCCTGGCTGATTAGATGCAGAAGCTTTATATATAGTTGAAGTTCCAAACTTCCAAGATGGAGGTGGAAGAAACAGCTTTTAAATTGGATCTTCTTCTGCCGGGTCAAATACTAGATAAAATGTATTCAGTAACCAAACAGAATGCACACCCATTGCAGACTTATAAACATCACAGGTTAATAGACTATGCACTACAATCTAACAATTTATTGTTGGACATCATTGCTTTGGTTCCAAATAAATAGTAATATTTTGGTGTTCACAGCAGTTGGAACTAGCTTTTTCCAATTGTGTTGTAGTCCGTATTTTCTTTCTTTCTTTCTTTCTTTTTTCTTTCTTTCTTTCTTTCTTTCTTTCTTTCTTTCTTTCTTTCTTTCTTTCTTTCTTTCTTTCTTAGATTTCTATACCGCACCATCTAGCAGCAGAGGCCACTCTGGGCGGTTTACAGAATTAACAAATACAATTAGTATTCACTAATCATTCAATACCCATTTTGAAGAAAGATCCAGCTTAACACGTTGCCCCCATATTCCCCATCAGCACATGGCATTGCTTTGACTTTCTCTCAGGTCAATGGCATAAAGTATTTTAAAAGCCTTCTGTTGAATTACATTCTGCCTGTCCCAATGAATTAGCAGAGATGGTGTCATAGCATATTTCTCTGAAGTCTGCAGGTTCTGGACTTTTGTCAACCTTGTGGACTAAGGTGGTACATTCTAGACTTTGGGAATTTTTCCACTTGGCTACGAGGCTAAAAAGGTGTGAAATTCTCTCCCCGAGAACCTTTTCATGGAACCAAAGTTGGACAAATTTAGATGAGGTTTGGAAACTTATTTGTTTAACCTGCAGCCATTGGGGTCGGGTATAGTGAAAAGTCAGTGACTGGCAAATTTTATTTGAACAATTTAAGCTGGATTTTAGCAGGTTGTCAATTCTTTTGGTTGTTCCTTATTTTGAGGAGGTTTACATTGGTGTACAGGCAGTGGTGCAGTGTGGGTGCGGGGGAGGGAAAAGGCCAGAGGGTTAGTCTGCACTGGGTGCAATATTTTTAAGAGGCACAGCCCACCTTCTTTCCCTGGGAAATGACCGGTGCCTCCTGGGAATTCCCTGCCTAATTGTCTGCTTTCTCCCTTCCCTACCTAGTTGGCTTGCTCATGGCTCAGGAGCCCATCGGCAAAGGGTGCCAACAGGGGGAGCTAGTGGGGGCAGCAGAGGTCCAGGGACCTTGGCTCTGGCACCTGCTAGGAGCACTACCTGCCCCAGGACTTACAAGCTCCCAGTGCCCAAGCTGAGGTAGCTGCTCGTGCTATGGAATGCATCCACTGGCCTAGGAAACAGCTGACCAGGTGAGGTAGCATTTGGTCTGGGTAGGGGGAACCATCATGGGGCAGGTCGTGGTGGGAGGAGTGGCTGGCCAAAATTGTTCAGAGGCTCAGCCCCCAAACCTCTTTCAAGCCCTTTTCTACAGATCTCCCTAAAACTGGCCATTATGTCCACACCAGGAAAGGGGCTCCCTAGCCCAGCAATGGGGCTGGCTCACTGGTCCCTCCCGTTCCACTGTTATGGCCCTGCCTTGGCAAGGGGAAGAAGCCCTGTCTGTTTGTATATGTTGGGACAAGGATTTACTATTGCTTTGTGCTCCCAGCACCACCACCCCTCACCCACCTGTCTCCAGAGCCTCCAACGTGGGGGCTGGTCAGTTAGGGGACTGGGCACTGCAGGCTGGGTAGCCTATGGGAACACCAGAAAGCTGCCATACTGGTAGGAAGCCAAACTTTGGACTTTGGCCACCTGCCTGAAGTGTGCTTTTTTGCATGCAAACACCCCCCTTCTTGGGTTAGGGGGTTGCAATACTTGCCTTGCCCCAGATGCTGGCAACCCAAACTATGCCACTGTGCACAGGTTCATCTATATCTATATCTATATCTATCTATCTATCCACACACACACACAAAGGTTGTGTTTACTTTTGTTGCAAGCTTCTACACTATTGCTTTTATTAGAACAAACTCTGATGTAGTGTATTCTAATAAAGTGCAATCGTTATCAACATCATCTCAATAACAGAGAAGTTAAAGATTATGACTCCTGGAATATTCCAGTCAGCAAACCCAAAGGCCATACCAGCTGAGTATTCTAAAAGATCTAGTCCACAAAAGGAATTTTCCTATTCTTGGACAGATCTCATTTCTATAATCAACTGTGCTTCATGGGCCAATCAGTCCCTTTGTCTATTCCATTATTTTATCTGGACATCACACCGTGTGTGTGTTATATGTCATCACATCAGAACCAACTTATAGTGACCCTAATAGGGCTTTCCAGGTAAATGCAAGAGTTAAGGAGAGGTATGATCAGTCTCTCTCTCTCTCTCTCTCTCTCTCTCTCTCTCTCTCTCTCTCTGACACACACACACACACACACACACACACACACACACACACACACACGATGAGTTTCCATGGTCATTTAAATCCAAGAATCTCAAATCCTAGTCCAGCGGTGGTGAACCTACAGCACTCCAGATGTGTTGTTGGACCATAACTCCTACAGTCCCTTGTTACTGGCAATCTAGGCTCGGAATTCTGGGAGTTGTGGTCCAAAACAGCTGGAGCTCCAAAGGTTCACCACTGCTGGACTAGTCCATTACCGTATCTACTACGGCACACTGGAGATCTAATCTCAAAACACAGAGAGGTGTTTTGGTCTGTTATGCATCTACATATTTTACATTTGTATTTTAATTTTTTTAATGGGACATTGCAAGACCCATTGTAGAAAACAGCTATATTGGAAAATGTCGACTGACTTTTGCACAGAAAAATCTGAGCATTAATAAAGGTAAAGTTTCCCCTTGCACATGCGTGCTATTTATGTCTGTCTCTAGGGGCAGTGCTCATCTCCATATTCAAGCCGAAGAGCCAGTGTTGTGCAAGTCCATGGCCACATGGCCGGCACGGCTGCAAGGAAACACTGTTTTACCTTCCCGGTTTTTGTGACGGTACCTATTTATCTACTTACATTTACATGCTTTCGAACTGCTAGGCTGGCTAGAGCTGGGGTTATCAGTGGGAGCTCGCTCCACTGTGTGGCACTTGGGATTCGAACTGCTGAGCTGCTGACTTTGTAGCCGACAGTTTTCAGTGCAATTAGAATCAATGTATTCATCGCCTTAGATTTATGTGACATGACCTGGAACGTAATCTGCAAACAGAAAGCGATGGTGGAGGTTTTCCCAGAGACAGGGTCTAGAAAGCTATGCTGTTCTTTGTTGGTCACATTTTCGATGAAACATTGATTCTTTGGAGAAGCTCTTCTCAGGGAGGAGAATGTTGTTTGAATTCAAATGTGTACTTTTATCTTTCTTTCCTGACTGCAGAGCCAACAAGCTACTTTCTGCCCAAATGGCAACATGCATGTGACTTATTTTAACAAGGACATGTGGAGACTGGGAGCAAAGCAAAATGTAAAGTTGCAGCAGTAAATTCTTAACAGCTTATTATATAGGGAAGGCATGCATAATCAATTATATCTCTATCCCTCCTTCCTCCAAAAAGCTCCATGCAACTCTTCTCCTTTTTATATCCTTCCAGAAGCACAACTATCTAAACTCACTGTTTGTCACTAAAGTCACTCAACAGGCCTGAGCCTACCACACTCTAAACATTCAAAGTTCATGCACACAACTATTGGCTGTGAAAAAAAGATGAATACATTATTAGGTCTTTGCCTTATACAAGTCAATATTATTACCAACAGCACAGTAGTAGAAGTTACAACAACTAAATAACAGGTCTTGTCTTGGGCAATCAGAAACCCTGTACAGTACTTCAGCAACACAGGCATGCCAATTTAAAATGGATTGAGCAGAACTACCAGAAACATCACAGACCTTAGGAACTGAGCGCAGGGGAGCTTTATCAGTCAAGAGTCAAGACAGAGCAAGTTCTCACCATTCAGCATCCTTAATAGCAACAATAGCAGTATGCAGTCAATCTCCCTTCCTTTGCACCTAATTTCTGTAAGAAAAAACTAAATCCTCTCTATTAAGGTCTTTGTGGTATCCTATCACAACACCTGTGTCTTTGCAATACTGGCAGACTGATATTTCTGACACCCAGTACTAACCCTCTCCCAAAATATACAGTAAAGGCTAAGGTTCCCTCTGACAACTAAGCCCAGTTGTTTCTGACTCTAGGGTCGGTATGCATATCTGTTTTTAAGCCAAAGAGCCAAGGTTCATCCACAGACATATTTCCATGGTCATGTGGCCAGCATGACTAAATGTGCAAGCACATGGAATGTCATTAGCTTCCCTCTGAAGTGGTACCTATTTATCTACTCGCATTTTACATGCTTTGGAACTGCTAGGTTGGCAGGAGCAGGAACAAACAATGGGAGCTCCCTCCATCACATGGATTTTAGTTGCTGACCTGCCAATCGACATCCGCATCTCTCTCCCAAAACATACAATAATGATATAACACTCCTGATCCCATTTGCAATGTCCATAAGAATGTGTTGAAATAAGATGAGTCAAGGAAACACTAACTTGTTGATATGGGACAGAAAAATAAAGATGTACTTGAGACATCCAGAATTGAGCTGATCCTTGCTTACCTAAGTCCACTTAAAATACCCTGAGTACAGCTCTCTGATAAAAAGTTTCAAAAATTGGTGTGATAATGAAACAAACTCAAAGATCTCCACTGCATCAAACCAGTGACCTTTTTCACAATGTGAAACCCCCAAGCAAGGCACGACTACCACAAACCTGGAGGTAGTATGTAGTTGTTGCTACAGCCAATGGTGACCATCAATTAAAGCATAGATGATACTGGGTATGATCATGGTTTAGCACAAAAAGAAAACCTTCCATTCTATACGTGGACAAAGATCTCTGTTGTGGCAGCAGTCCTGCCCCCTCTCACCTGCCTCACAGACCACTTGCAAATGTTGAGCTTGAAAAAAGTTTGTGTTTGCGTTTTTTGAAGGGGGACGGAGAACTACAAAACACCCCTACCTACCCAGGTCAGAAGTTCTTGGGAGTTGTGGTCCAATATGTACCTTTTTCAAGCTTAGGGCTATGCACATTCAGTACAGATGTCATGTGCTGCATGTAGTACATTGAAAAGCATAGAGATTCCTGTGCAAACGTAACACTTACATGTGTGGGAAATGTCTTCATAATAACCATTGTTTCACCTACACATAAAATATCTGTGCGGGGCTAAAGTTACTTTAAAAGACTGAGAAACAAGCAATGCATAAAATTTGTAATAGCACCACAAAAACAGACAAACATGAAAGAAGAACTTTTTCACACAAGTCACCAGAAACAGCAAAAGAGTTGGTAGCACTTGGAACACTAGTAAGTTTTTATGAGGCATATACTTTTCTTCTTCAGATGTAGAAGGGACCCATACTTCCACAAAACATATTAGAACAAATAAAACATAAGTCTTTTTTTAAGGTGCCACAAGAATCTTTGTCTTGCTTTTGTAGGATCAAGCTAGCAGAGCTGGAAATGTCTGTCAGATAACAAAACAAAACAAAACCACCACCAATGTGGGTCAGCCATGTTGGCTGACTGTGTGTGTTGTGTCATTAGTTGTGACGGACTCTTCGTGACCCCATGTCCATGGAGTTTTCTTGGCAGGAATTTGCCAGTTCCTACTCCAGGAGCCTATAACACCTGGTATTCCCTGGTGGTCTCCCATGCAAGTACTAACCAGGGCCGACCCTGCTTAGCTTCCGAAATCAGGCAAAATCAGATGTGCTTAGGGCATCAGGGCACAACCATATAGCCAAACACCCTAACCCTTGTTTAGCACCCAAGAAATCCCGAAGTAGCTGCAACTGAGCTTTCAGGCTCCCCCCCCCCCAACTCTAGCTCAAGTGGGCTGATGATGCTGGGAGAGGAAAACCTGAAACCGCCAGGTGGGATGTGAAAAATGCAGGTCCTCTCTTCCTGTAGACTCCGCCTGAAACAAAGAGAACCACCGATGCCAGCGTTCGAAATGAAGGAGCCGACACTGGCCAAGCCATGGGGAAACGGGGTGTGTGCGTGCCTGTGTACTGTATTTGAAAGAGAGACTAAAGGAGCCCTGCCCTGCCTTTTCTTCGTCTGTGGCCGCCGCTTCCTGGGTGCGTCGCCAGAGGTCTTCCGGGAAAGCACGGTCCCTAGGCTGCGCTTAGCAACCACCGGGAAAGCAAGGAAGGACCAGCACAAGGGGAGCCCTGCGCCCAGCCGTCCCTATAAAATTCTCGCTTCAGCAGGGCTAGAGAAGGGGGGGGGGGGGGGGGGGAAGAAAAAACACCTTTTTGGAAAAGTTTTTAAAAACCCAGCACACTTCGCAACGCAGGCATCCCCGCCTTGGAGCGGGGATTCAGGCGGCGCTGGGCTTCGGGAAGCAACACCGGCGTTAAGAGAGGCGGGCTACTTGGAGGGGGGGGGGGGGGGGTCCGGTGGTGGCGTGGGGGGGTAGAGACCCGCCGGACACTGGGGTGGGTGGGAGTCGCGCAGGGAAGCCCCACGTCTTCCTCCGCTTGGCCGTGGACTCCCACCGCCCCTAAGCCCCCCCCATCGTCCGAGGGTCAAGGCGAAGGATTCCCTCCTCCAGGGACGCGCCGGGACGCCCACTTACTTGCTCCCGTGGCCCCCCGGGGGTGTGGCGGGGCGGTGGCAGAGGGGGGTCCCCGCCGCTACCAGCAGCGAGTCATCCTCCCGCCGCTAGCCTCTCGCCCTCCGCTGACCGGACTGGCTGGCTTTGCCTTCCAACTTCGCCACTTTCTCCTCTTTGGGGCGTGTGCACCGGGGGAGGCACGGGCGAGAGCGTGGCGGCGGCGCCTCCTCCTCCTCCTCCTCCTGGTCCACGCGTGCTGCTGCGGCCACCGCCGCCGCCGCTGCCAGCCACGACCCGGGAGCCACACAACAACCTCCGCCTCGCTGGCGGCGGCGGGGGGGGGGGTGCAGCGGCGCCCCTTGCTGGTGCCCACGTGAGCCAAGAGCGGCCCCGCCCGGGCTCCGGGGACCCGAGCAGCCCCAGGCAGGCGGGCGGGCGGGCCAGCCAGCAAGGGCGCGGTCGCGCTGGGCGCTGCGCGGGAGCCGCACCTGTTGGGCTGTGGATCGGTGGGTGGGTAGGCGGGCGGCTCCCCGTGTCTCCCTCCAGAGTGGGTGCCCCAGCGCAGAGGGAGCCTAGGGTGACGGCGGCGGCGGGGTGGAGGTGCGCCGGCGCACCAGGCGAGCTTGCCAAGGAGGGGGCGGTGGCGGACATCTCCGGGAAAGAGGCGGCGGCCAAAGGGAGGGTCCGCTCAGCCATGGCTGCTGCGAGGGATGCGCGCCAGAGACCTGGCCGAGCGAGACGAGGAGCGGCGGGAAGGAAGGAAGGAAGGAAGAGAGGACCCGCCACCTGGACGTGGCCACCCAAAAGACCGGGGAGGGAACGTGCGGGAAAGGCCACACAACTATTTAAAGGTCCGTGCCCCCCCCCGACCCTTGGGGCGGCAGCGGAGGGGGGTGCTCTCCAGTGTTTGCGCCAAAAGAAAACGGCTTCTCCCTTGCCTGGTAAGGATGAGGAAGTCACTTCCGGTCATCGGGAGCGCTTGGAAGGCGAAGCGACGGCGGGCCCTCCTTTCAGTGGGGTGAAATGAAAGGATGATGAGTACAGCTCCACCGAGAGATACGACTTCTTCCCTTCCGTAGCCCCCTCAAGAAGCCCGGCGCACATTCCCGATTTTTAATCATTTGATCATTACTTGGTTCCACACCAAACTGTTGCCACTCGACTTGTGTGAAACTCTTTGTTCTCTCATTGTTTCTTTCCCTTCCATGTTGCCATTACAAGCAATCCCGTTTTTTCAATTCTCTATGCTGGCTTCTGCTTTCTACTTGAACCAGTTCTGTCTTCCAAATGTATTTATTCATCTTCACCTACTTCTCTATTCACTCATCTTTCCTCTCAGTGCTGCTTTCCCCTTTTTTGTAGAACTCATCATTTATCAGCTCAGCCACTGTTAAAAGTCTCACTTCCCTGAAAGTGCCCTCTTTCCCTTCCTGTAAGCACATTGTTTCCTACCTATCCTGGTGCCCACCCGTCCTTATTCCACAACAACCCTTCCAGGCAAAATCACTTTTTGATGGAGATAAGAGAGAGGGTGGTAAGTCCACAGGTACCCAGAAAGCACCATGGATGGTTGAGATGGTGAGGATTCGAAACTGCATCTCCCAAGCCCTGGTCTGAGGTTCAAGTCACTAGAATAGGGTCCCATCATTCCTCTGCACTGGCTTCTGCTGGTTGACTTGTGATCCTCAAGATGTTAAGTCAGGCGTGTCCAAACTTCGGCTGGAGGACATGCCTGTGTTAAGTGGACACTGGTCCAGTCATTTTCTTAAGGAAGGATTACAAGTCACCCACCTAACTCTATACCACTCTGGATCTTACAGATCAATTTCATTGTGTTTGCCTTACTTTTCGCTCCAAATGCATATAAGAACATCCATCCATCCATCCATCCATCCATCCATCCATCCATCCATACATGCATACATGCATACATGACCCTCATCTATTTCTGTTATCCTTGAATCACTGTTCCTTGGACTGGGTCTTTGGAGTACTGTATAAACTTGAGAGCTGTAGTGTACTTGCTTCATTTTATTCTATGTATAACACACCTAATCACTGTAGAATGGGCATTTAGGAAACTAAATCATCTACCATTGGTGAAAATCTCTTCTGGACTGTGTGTTGTCCCTCATTATTGTAAGCCACCTTGGGAGAAAGGAGAAAGATGGGGTAAAAATATTCAAAATAATACACTTAGATAGCCTTGGGAGCAGTGATGGAGATGATAGCTGTCCCCATCACATAGACTCATGTAAAAAGAGAATGGTACCTGCATTGGCCCTGTGCCTGAACTACACTGAAAGAGGTTTCTCCATCAGTGGCACCCACATAACACAAGGATTCGATGATTCAAAATAAAGGGGATGGGAACCATGACCGGGCAGAATCAGGATGGTCTGCTAGAGTTTGTGTACAGCTGGCTGGTGGGACCACACACCTCCACTCATCTATGGATTGCCACTGCTTGAATCCGATATGGGTGCACTTCTCAGTTTTGTCAAAGGTTCGGCACATTTTCCAGCCTGCACAGGGAACAATTATCCGGAGCCTTAAAGTGGAACTGGGTGCACATAGAAGGGGACAACTGTGCACTAAGGCAGCACTTGTTGCCCCAGATCCAGATCCCCCTCTTCCCATTTGTAACTGCTGGATGTGCACAGCTAGCAACTCTAGAGCTGCAGCCTTTCAGATGAAGGGGAGAGAGAGCCCTCTGGCCATTTAGTTACACTTGTGAAAAGATTTGGTGTTTGGAATGAATGCATGTAGGTTTGGAGCAGAGTCTGGAATGATGATGCTATCCTTTACAGGAGCATTTATTCTCCCGAACAGGGCTACTAAGCTGGCATGTTGGTCTCCTCCATGCAGGAGTAGCTCTTGGTTTGAGGAGACTCTGAGTGTATGCTTGTTTTACGTAGCAGTGACAAAAGCAGCAGCAGCAGCAGCGTTTCAAGGATGGCTGCCACCTGTCACTTGAACTTTCTAGAGTACTGTGAGAAATCACAGTGGCAGTTCACAGACCCAGACACTGCACATGGAGGGTCAGGAAAAGGGTATCTGCTAAGCAGGCCCTCCTGCAGCAACTGGGCCACATCACCTGCTGCCACATAGCCTGTACGTACATGTGCAGCCTCTGTCCTCTTGACATACAAGCTATCAGACCTTGTCAGCATTGATCATGCGTGGATTTGGAACTTGAGACGCTGCATGCATTCGTGGAAGAAACGTACATTCCTTCTACACCTTATAGCTGAAGGGGATGCATGTATAGAGGAGCCTCGTGGCGCAGTGGTTAAATGCCTCTACGGCAGGTAAAACTGTGCTCACGACCTGGGGTTCAATCCCAGGTAGCAGGCTCATGGCTGACTCAGCCTTCCATCCTTCCGAGGTCAGTAAAATGAGTACGCAGCTTGCTGGGGGAGGGGGGCAATGTGTAGCCTGCAAAATTAAATTGTAAACTGCCCAGAGAGTGCTTGAAGCACTGAGGTCTTCCGGGAAAGCATGGTCCCTAGGCTGTGCTGAGCTCATGTTGCACTGAGCTCCAAAGGGACGCCCCAAATCCATATGTCATTCTTTCCCACTTCCACTGCTGCTGATGTTTTTTTCTTTTAGCCAGTGATCATCATGACACTCTATAAAAATGTTTTACATCCAAACTAGTCCCTGAGTTTCCTAGCCAGTGCATCTTCTTTCTGCACTTTCCCATCTATTGAAAGAGAAGGTAGACACGTGGTCCTTACACAAGACAAATACAGGAGTTGGTGATACCTTTGATAGATCCTTAAAGAAATCCTACTATCTGCTCACTTTTGTGGATCAGATGTTCACTGTCAGGCACACAGCAATATCTTTGAGTCCAAAGGTATTTATTTATTTATTGGATTTATATACCGCCCATCTAGGCAATGGGTTGCTCTGGGTGATGTACAACAAAAATACAAGACCTATTACATAAACAATAATAAGTAAACAAGGTAATATGAAATAAAACATGGTAAAAAGGAATAATAATGTTATTGGCAGTGCCAAGTATTTTACTTAGAATTGGTGCCTTTAAAAATCAAAGTTGAGAAAGCTGTTGATTGGCTATCACAGGCCAGTTCTTCAAACAAGGAAGTGTAGGCATCGTGCACCTCCCTTCATTTGGCCTTCCTTTGAAGCTTCAACTTTCTAATTGGCCCAGGAACAAAGTGACACACACACACACACACACACACACACACACACACACACACACACACACACACACACACACACACACACACACACACACACACACACAAAATCTGGAGTTCCTCCTTCTGTGAATTGCAATAAAAATTTAACCAACTCAATGGGTTTAGCCAACTGGGGTTAAATTAAAATCAGATTAGTATTAATTACCCAGTGGTTGCATTCCTGCTCTGTTGATGCCACAAGCATCCAAATCTCTTCTTGCCAGTGCTATGGGTTGGAGGGATTGCGATAGCATTGAAATTGCGTGGCACCACAAGAAGGGACCTTAGGTCTCAAATGGGTCTGAAAGGAAGGCCAGATTTCTTTTCTCTTCCTCAACATTTTTGTTCTGTGACTATATGTGTGGGTGTGATTGTATACTTTGCTCATCTGTGCTTTGGTTGTGGATGAATCTCTCTGTATCATCAATTTTCCTTTTCTGATACAGATGCTATATTCTGCTCTGTAGTGTCAACCCTGTAGTATGACATTTGGGTCTCAACACCCACCTTCTGCCTTTTTTTAAGTGTGGAGAAAAGAATGTTTCCTTTGTGGACAAAACAAGCCCCAATGGCACCCATTTTGTAACTAGGCTCATGACAGTGTTTCAAATGTCCAACTGCATCTGTGGACTGCCCCAAATTTTGGAGACTCCTTTTCCTGCTGTAATGACTCTATAGGTGGAAACATTGATGGCCATTTTATATCTCATGATTGGAGCATTCACCATAAAGACACTATTGTACCCCATGTACCTACTCTGGTGTGAATCTCATCAGAATAATTTATGAACTACTCCATACATACAGCTTCAATCTCCAATATGCAGGAAGAATTAAAATATTTGGTACTCCCTGTCACTAAGGATCATGTGACTCCAAAGGCCAAAGCACCAATTGTCTAAAATCCATAATTAGATCTGGCGCAGTGGTTAAATGCCTGTACTGCAGGTAAAACTGTGCTCAGAACTTGGGGTTCAATCCCAGGTAGCCGGCTCATGGTTGACAGCCTTCCATCCTTCCAAGGTCGTAAAATGAGTACCCAGCTTGGGGGAGGGTGTAGCCTGCATACTGTAAACTGCCCAGAGACTACTTGAAGTGGTACGGGGCAGTATATAAACAGAACACTTTGCATTACATTTGGTTAAAAGCTGCATAAGCTCCCAAATGGAATCATATAATTCCTTCACAAAGAACCCATGAGGTGGATTTGAGGGTCAAGGAACCTGTGTGTGCAATGGGGTTGAATCGAGAGTGAGAAATTCGGTCTTCCAGATAACTTCATTTCAAAATTGCAAAGGGACCCCATGGATCATCCAGCCCGGCCAAGTCCTCAACTCCCAATCTCTGGCTCTGCAGCCAGAGGACCCAACCCCTCAGCTGCCCCGCAGTTACTGCTACAATTCCCAGAATCCGGGAACAGCAAAGTCAACCTCTAAGGCAGTGTTGAGCTGCCTAGATGCCATAAACACATCCAATCTCCCCGGATTTTGGAAGCTAAGCAGGGTCAGCCCTGGTTAGTACTTGGATGGGAGACCACCAGGGAATACCCAGTGCTGTAGGCGCCTGGAGTAGGAACTGCCAAGAAAACTCCATGGACATGGAGTCAGGAAGGGTCGGTCATGACAGTAATGACAAAACACACAAACAAGGCAGTGTTGGCCAACCTAAGGCACGGTTGCCAAACATCGCCCCTTCACAGCCACCTGTATTGAGGTTAAATTGCTGTACTGGCACTTTGCGAAAAATTAGTGGGTTTTGATTTGCAGTTGGGGCACTCGGGGTCTCTAAAAATGGCTCGCCATCACTGCTCTAAGGGATTACACATGTTGCCTGTCCCTCGCCCCGCCCTAGATTAAATTAGGCATTCTCCCCACGCCTGCCTTGAGCTCAATATAGGACTTTGGGGCCTTCTGATCGCGGATCTCCCACGCAACACCGAAGCTGAATTCTCACCTTCTGCCGTGTAGCAGCAAATAACGACATTCGGGACGACTCAAAGGGCCTGCTGCTGCTGCCATCGTGGTTGCCTTATTAGAAGCGAACCTATTATAACTAAAGTGGGGAGATCCGGAAGGACAGCCTTTGAGGCGGCTCATCTGTCAAGAGGAGGCGAGCTAGACAAAAAAGAAGAGGCAGCGGGAGGGTTAAAACGCTTGGGCGCGTAGCCATCTCCTTCGCTAGCAGGTCCAGGGCAAAGAAACGGAGCCAGCCATCGAGGGCTTGAAAGCCCTCCTGAGCGGTCCCTTAGGGAGGAAGGCAAGGCTAATGGTTCCAGGGGAAGAAGGAGAAAACACGCGGCCCGCACGCACGCCCGTACGCCCGGGAACACGCGCGCAGACAAAAGACGCCCGCCTCTCGCCCTCGGCACGGAGCTGGGCGTTGGCTGCTGCGCTCCCGCCGTGCGGGAGGGAAGGGGAGGCGCTGCGCTCTTCCGATCGTGGGTGGGGATCGGGGTGCGCTAGTCGCCAATGCGGGCTTGACTTGCCCGGGTTGGGTGGGCGATCCTGAGAAAGCGTCCGAGTTAGGGCAGCGGGTGTGTGAGGGTCCTCCTTTCCCAAATGTTTGGTAACGCGAGGAGGCGTTGATCGAAGCTGGCGTCACAATGAAAGAGAGGGAGAAGTTACCGAGACGGAGGAGGCGGAGGCGAGTTTAATGAAGTATATTGATCAGCAAGCTTATATCGAGTCATCACATTAATTTCTCTTCTCCCCTCCCCCCGCCCGTTCGATTTTAATTGAATAGGAGGCAGGGCTGCTGCTGAAGGCGGACGGCGGGTTGTGCTCTGAGAAGCGCCGGGATGGACTTTTGGCTGGTAGCCCGGCCTGCTGGACTCTCTGGTGGAAGCCACACCCGCCGCCTGGAAGCAGACGTGGAGTCTCAGATTAGAGGAGAGTCGACGTTATACATGAAATTCGCTGTTACGGCATTTCTACGGCTAGAGGAATGAGAGAGGTTCATGAGGCCCCGCCCTTCCCTCCAATGCCAGAATAAATCAGATTTCTTTGCATGCTAGGCATTGCAAATGGAGTCGTGTGTGTAGGATTCGTTACTCGGTCTATTTTGGGCCAGTTCTGCTGAACAGTTACCAGGATTCGAATTAGTGGGTGGGTGGGTGGGCTTTCATGTACCAACATTCAGCATATCTGCACAACCAACCTCTAGGTAGAGAAGAGACTCAAGAGAGTTAACAGTCTTCCCCATTAGCCAGGTTCTATTCAGTTTTTAAAGTTACTGTATCTCTGTGCACACTGCCTAGATGCCCTAAGTGCATCCGATCTGCCTGATTTCGGAAGCTAAGCAGGGTTGGCCATGGTTAGTACTTGGATGGGAGACCGCCTGGGAATACCAGGTGCTGTAGGCGCCTGGAGTAGGAACTGGCAAACCACTCCAGTATTCCTGCCAATAATACTCCATAGACATAGGGATCACGAAGAGTTGGTCACGAATTTAATGACACAACACACACATCTCTCTGGACATAATTGGTAAACCTCTTTGTGCAGTACACACAGATTATCTGGAGTCTGTAGTTGAAGGTCTTAGGATGTGTCTTCAATACTAGAAGCAGTATTATTCATGCCTTGAAATGTACGAGGCTTTTCCATAGTCCAGAGAAAGCCAGTGTTGCTCACAATATGTGTGCAAGATCCCTGACCAACATGCAGACAGTTTAAAAAAGCTGCAGATCTATCACAACTGACTTCTGTTAGGAAGAGTTAGCAGGACAACTCATGCAGCAGATTTTGGGGTCTTGTGAAGGCGGGGCATATTGCTAATTATTTAATTTATTTTTGTATTTTCATTTCTAAGGAGGGAGGCTTGATATTGATGATGGGCAGAGGGTGGGTGGGTGTGTTTCCTACCTCTATTTCCAAAACACCTCACTCAGTTTTAGATACCTGGCATCTTTACCTAGTAGTGGTGAGGGGAGCCATTTTCTGCTTTGCCTCAGGTAGCAAAATGTCTCGAGCTGCTCATGGTGGATACTATAATATGCCTATCAGTTTCATCACCAGCATGTGACACAGATCTGTTCTTATGGGTAGGAAGAGTAGGGTAACCATGGAATGACAACTTCTGAAAAAAATAAAAAATAGACAACCTCATGTGTGACATTACAGGTTTCATTTTAACCTTGTTAGAACATCATATGAAGAAGGGGACATGATGTGCGGAAATGTTAAAGGGTTTCCTCTTAAGAGCCATGGTAACAAGCGGAAGGATGGTACTTCATCAAATATTTACTGCTCTTGCAGGAACTGATGCTGATTAGAACTACCATCACAGTGTCTGCAGGGTTAGTTCTGTGTCTGGTAGCATTCCTGTTGCTCTGGTACTAGGCAAACATCAGGCTTGTGGATGCTTTGCTTGTTGGTGATTTACTGCTGTGACCCTAAGATCCACTGGCTGGAAAGATGAACTGAATACTTCTGAGACAAGAGATTTGCTTTAAGTAGTGACACTGAAGTCTTTCCACACAAAACTCCATGCAGAGTTCCCCTGTTTTTATTATTTATTATTTATTTGTTTTATTCTTATACCGCCCATCTTCCAATATGGAACTCTGGGCGGTTTACAGTTTAAAAGATACAATACAGGAAAAAAGGGAAAGCCCTAGCAAGATGGATCAGTGGACAGAAAAAGAAGAGGAGAAAAAACAAATTAAATAAATTAAAGGTCGCCAAATGCCTTCCTGAAAGGCAAGGTTTTCAGAGACTTTTACTTCGTTTCACCCATTTGGGGTAGGAAGGAAGCTCAACTACAGGGGTCCGATAAAGGTATCACCTGCTTCTCTCTTTTTTTATTCAAAAATACCCAGCACACACAATCAAAATTATAAAAACATGACTGGTATTATATAACAGGTACAAGTTTTAAGAACAACATCTTCTATTGCTACCGGCAAACCAAATAATACAACTTCCTGGCCAAAATTTCCTGCATCGCTGTGCTAATGGCATAACTTTTGGAGGCAAATTGCCCCAAGTTAAAAAACCACCATGGACAATATCAGTTTGTATTTAGAGTATAATAATAATAATAATAATAATAATAATAATAATAATAATAATAATAATAATAATAATAATAATAATAATAATACAGACAGGCAGGCAGGCAGACAGACAGACAGACAGACAGACAGACAGACAGACAGACAGACAGACAAGGTTTTGGAACATAATACCCTGGATATTGTGATTGTGGAGAAGAAAAAGTGTGGATCACTGATGTTGCTATACCAGGTGATAGTAGAGTCACTGAGAAACAACTTGAAAAAATTATTCAATATCAGGATCTGAAAACTGAACTTCAGAGACTCTGGCATAAACCGGTACAGGTGGTCCCAGTTGTAATCGGCACGCTGGGTGCTGTGCCTAAAGAGCTAAGCAAGTATTTAGAAAAAAATGGAGTTGACAAAGTCACCATCAGTCAGCTGCAGAAAGCCACCTTACTGGGATCTGCATGCATAATTCGCCAATACATCACATCGTCCTATACACTTGGGAAGAGTTCGACTTGTGATTTGTAATACAAAATCCAGCATAGTTATCTTGTCTGCTGTGTGATGATGATAATAATAATAATAATAATAATAATAATAATAATAATAATAATAATAATAATAATAATAATAATAATAATAGGAAGGTTCACATATAGATTCCCAGTGTGATATAGTGGCTATAAGTCAGTTCAGACTTTATGGCACAGAACATACAAATGCACACACAGCCTTTTACTGATTTTTTTTTTTTTAAAATACGTTTTTATTAAAGAATTTTAGTATACAAAAAAAGTCAAGTTCAAAACATTAGTGATACAAAATCATTCTACTGAAATTTGGCTTCCCTCTGTTCATCCCGTGGTTTTAGCGTTATTCATCTCCTAGCCTTCCTTTCAGACAAACCCCTTTATATGTTTATAAAAAAAGATTTGAAAAATAAGTAGTAATCCTTCGAGCTCTATCCTAATCCGGTAAGAGTCTTTAATTCCTTGCAATAAATCTCCATGTAGTTCTTAAATTTTTGCCAATCTTTTTGGAACTTCTGGTTGTCCTGATCCCTCAGTCTGCACGTCAGTCTGGCCATCTCTGCAAAGTCCAATATTTTCGCCCTCCATTCATCCAAAGATGGTATATACGTTGTCTTCCAATTCTGTGCCAGGAGCATTCTTGCCGCTGCTGTTGCATATAGAAATAGAGTCCTATCTGCTCCTTTAATTTCATTATCCACCAACCCTAACAGAAAAAATTCAGGTCGTTTTGGGAATGTACACTTTAACATCTTTTTGAGTTCATCATATATCAATGCCCAATACTCTTTCACTTTCTCACACGTCCACCACATATGATAAAAATCACCTTGTTTCTCTTTACATTTCCAGCAGTGGTCATCTTTCATCCTATACATCTTTGCTAACTTCGTTGGAGTAATATACCACCTATACATCATTTTCAACAGGTTTTCTTTTATCAAAGTACATGCGGTAAACTTCATATTCTTTTTCCACAATCTTTCCCACACATCTAACCCAATATTATGACCCAGATCCATAGCCCATTTTACCATACATTCTTTAACTTGTTCATCTTTTAAATTCAACTCCAACAAAAAATTATATAATCTGGTCAACAATTTCTTTTTTGGGCCCATAATTATGGTCTGGAACTTAGATTCCTTCTCTCCAAACCCAGACATCTTTCTATCTTTCTGAAAAATGTCATTTAGTTGATGGTACTGAAACCAACCTGTTAACTTCTCTTTCAACATATCATAAGACTTCAGTCTAGGACCTTTTTCTGAAAAGAATAACACATCACCATAGGTGATCCCCAGCCCTTCTTTATCTTTCCTCTTGATCACCAATGCCTCAATCGGGGATAACCATCTCGGTGTATGTCTCTCTAAAAGAGGTTTCAACCGTTCCCAGACCTGAAGTAATGACTTTCTAATTACATGATTCATAAAGCTTTTGTGTACTTTCACTTTGTCATACCAAAGATAGGCGTGCCAACCAAATCTGTTATCATGACCTTCTAGATCCAATAGATCCTCATCAGCTAAAGTAATCCAATCTTTTATCCAACCTAGGCAGGCCACTTCGTAATACAATCTCAGGTCTGGCATGGCAAATCCTCCCCTTTCCTTGGCATCTGTTAGTAATTTAAATCTTATTCTGGGTCTTTTACCTTGCCAGACGAATTTGGACAATGTCTTCTGCCATTCCTTAAAGTGGCCTATTCCTCTAAGTATTGGGATCATTTGGAATAGAAATAACAACCTTGGTAGCACGTTCATCTTTATCACCGAAATTCTTCCCATCAACGACAAATTCAATCTATTCCATGTTTCCAGATCTCTCTTAATCAAGTTCCATACCGTATTATAGTTATCCTCAAAGAGATTTAAATTCGTAAGAGATAAGTTGATTCCCAGATATTTAACTTTTTTCACCACTGAGAGGGCGGACAATTTTTCAAATTCTTCGCAATCTTTCTTTGTTACATTTTTCAGTAAAACCTTCGTTTTATTCTTATTTAGTTTAAAACCGGCTAGATTACCAAATTCCTCAATTATTTTCATCATCTCAGTAATACTTTCTTTTGGATTCTCTAACGTCAGAACTAAATCATCGGCAAACGCTTTTAATTTATATTCCTTATCCCCCACACATATACCTTTAATTGTCCCCGTGTCCCTCAGTTTGACTAGCAATACTTCCAATACAGTAATAAATAACAATGGAGACAATGGACACCCTTGTCTCGTACCTTGCCCAATCGGAAAACTTTCTGTTATCACATTATTAATCAATAAACTTGCTTTCTGTTCCTTATATATTGCATTAACACCGTTCCAAAACTTTATTCCCACTCCCATATATTCCAAATTCTTCTTCATAAATTGCCAAGAGACATTATCAAAGGCTTTTTCAGCATCAATAAATATCAAGGCAGCTTGTTTCTCTTTCCTGACTTCTAGATACTCTATTATATCAATTATATTTCTCATGTTATCTTTCATCTGTCTGCCAGGGAGAAACCCCGCTTGATCTTTGTGTAATAGCTCATTTAAAACCCTTTTTAATCTATTAGCCAAAACATCGGCAAATAATTTGTAGTCTCCATTCAAAAGGGAAATGGGCCTATAATTTTTAACATCTGTTGTATCTGCGTTCTCCTTTGGAATCAGTGTTATATACGCCTCCTTCCAGGTGTTGGGTATGACTCCTTTTTCTAGAACTTCATTCATAACCTCCACCATTATTGGTAACATTTCTTCTGACAATTTTTTATAATATTTTGCAGTCAGACCGTCTGGGCCCGGTGATTTTCCAGTTTTCGCCCTCTCTATTGCACTTTGTACTTCATGTGGGGTAATTTTCTCACTCAGTATTGACACTTGGTTTGTTGAGATTTTTTTCAATCCATTCTTTTTCAAATATCTATCAATCTGTTCCGGATTCTCTTTTTTCTTCGTGTATAAAATTTATAGAATTCCGAAACACCTTTACAATTTCTCTTGGATCTTCCACTAATTTTTGGTCTACTACTAATTTGTTCACAACCTTTTGTTTTTGCTTCCATTTCAGCTGCCAAGCCAATAACTTCCCTACTTTATTTGCCGATTCAAAATTTCTTTGTCTCATCATCTTTACCTTCCACTCAATTTCTTGGTTAATAATCATCGACAACTGAGTTTGAAGCATCTTTAATTTTTGAATCCATTTCTGTTCCTTTGGCTTCTCCACCAATTTCTTCTCTATCTCTACCAATTCTTTTAAAATCTCATTTTGCTTCTTTTCTTTCTGCTTCTTCTGATACGCATTTCTTTGAATAAAGAGGCCTCGCATAACAGCCTTACTAGCATCCCATACCACATTTATTGGTGTTTCTCTTCTCCAGTTATTTTTCAAATAGTCTCTGAAGGTTTTTTTTCGCTATCTGCAATGTCTCAGTCTCATCCAGTAAACTTTCATTCAACCTCCAACGGTGTAATCCTTGCATTTTTGTTTTAATTTCCATCACCATTGCATTATGATCTGAGATCGTTTTAGGTAAAATTTCCACTTTTGTCACTCTATATGAGATATCATTAGGAACAAATATATAATCAATTCTCCCCCAACTCTGGTTCGGTTCAGAAAAAAAGGTAAACTGTTTTTCCATTGGATGTCTCAGTCTCCAAATATCGGTCCATCCAAAATTTTCAACTAAGTCATAAAAAGATTTTGGTAATTTCCCTTCTGAACCTTTTTTTTTCTGAGACCTATCCAAATCTGGCATCATTACACCATTACAGTCACCCATCAGAAAGAGTTTTTCATCCATATAATCTAACAATTTTTGTTCTACCTCTCTGTAAAATTCAGATTTCCTTTCATTTGGCGCATAAATGCCTACAATAAAAATTTTTTCAGATTGCCAAGTGATTTGTACCATCAGAAATCTTCCCTCTTCATCTTTCATAATCAACTTAGGTTTCCAATTTATGTTTTGCATATATCACCACTCCTCTTTTCTTCAATTTATCAGACGATGCAAATTCTTGTCCCAAAATTTTGTTTTTTAGAATCTTCATATGTTTCATTGCAACATGAATTTCTTGTAGACAAATCAAGTCCAGATTTTCTTTCTTCAATAAGTGCGTAATCCTGTTTCTCTTGGCCTTTTCATTCAGACCATTAACATTCCAAGTCAGTACTCTCAGCGCCATTGTAAATTTAAAATTAAATATATTTTTATCAATCTCTATTCAAATATTGGCCATAGCTAAATCCGCTTTATCTTCTTCCTCCTCAGAGAGTTCTAACTCCTCCTCTTCTACCTCTTCTTCTTCTTCAGGTGGTTTATCACCCTCTTTCGATGGTTTCCTGTACCCAAGCTCTTCTCCATATTTTCTCAGAAATTTACCTATTTCCGACTCAGATATTATTTTAAATCTTTTCATCTTGTAAGTAAAGGATAGGCCTTCTGGGAACTCCCAGCGAAATCTCAAACCATTTCTTCTCAGCGTTTCTGCCAGCGATTTATAACTTCCTCTTCTTCTCAAAAAATGGAGAGGAATCTCCTTATATATCAGAATCTGTTGTCCATCAATCACAAACCGGTTATCATAGCTATGTTTCAAGATTCTGTCTCGCACGGCCATAGATGTCAATGATACAATAACATCGCCTGGTGTCTTCTTCACTCTCAATTTCTTTGATCTAACTGCAATTCTGAACACTTGAGAGATTGCATCAGCTACTTCCTGTTCTTGCCATCCAAGCCACTTCGCCAGTTCTGTTATTACTTTGGCCTTGATATCTTCTCCTTCCTCCCATGGAATCAAGCGGAAACGAAGGTTCTGTTGCCTTTGTCTCATTTCAAGAAAAGCAAGCTCTTCAACCATTCTCCTTTGCGTATTTTCTACTTCTGACACTCCTGTTCTATTCTTCTCTGTTTCTTCTCTGCATTGTTTAACCTCTGTCTGCACTTTCTTCACTTTGGCTTCTATATTCTTTGTTTTCACCGTTAAGTCTTTCACTTGGGCTGAGAGCTCCCCTACTGCCTCTTTAATTTGTTTCTGCATGTCTTCCTTTAGTTCTGACAACTTCTGATCCATACTTTGTTCACTTTTTTCAAATTCTTTCCTTATATGTATCATTAATCCTTCCCATTCTTTACCCTCTTCTTGTCTAGAATCTCTCCTCTGTGTTACAGGTGTCACCATCTTTTTTTTTTCTGCCATCACAATTTTATTAACTTCTGTTCCAACAGGACACAATTTAACCACGTATTAAAATTAATTCATTCAATAAACCACAATAACCTTCAACCAATCGAGTTAATCTCTTAATACTCCCTTAATTGATGTTGATTAATATTCACACAATTACCATCAGTGATGTTAAATTTACTTATTCTAACTTCATTTTGACCTCTCTAACTTTAAATTATCCATATATCAAATTTATAACAAGATTATAAAATTATAACAGAAATTTTTCTATATAGTCAAACACTTTCCCATTCAATATAGCATTCAAATTGATTTTTATATGCAATAATTTTCCAAATCCACCAGATGGCGCTCTAACATAAGAAATGAATTTTCTAACCAGTGTCCAGTACAATAATTTTTAAAATCCACCAGATGGCGCTCCAACCTCAGGAATGGGATTCTCAATCCAATTCTCAACACGAACCTTATCTTGTTGTTATGACTCTCTTATGTCCTTGAGACGGGAGGGAGCCTCAAAGGAAGACACGCAGCAACTTAAATTCGTTTTCACTGCAATCGAATAGACAAAATGAGACCCACCAAAAGAAAAACCTTTAAAAATTAAGAGTAGGGAGAAAAATTGGAACAATTCTTCAGCTTCTTCACAGCTTAATCCAAATGTTTACTTTTCTGTAACAAAGAGTTGTTTAACAAAGTTTTTGCCCATCCAAAAGATATATAAATCTTCAACCTCTTCAAAAGGTCTACTCCAATTAGGGAAAAGTAAATAGCAATAGCTCCAATTTGCAATAACTCCTAAGCTGTTCCCAAAAAACAACTCCAAAGCATTCCTCTCAAAGGGGGACTGGCTTTCCAGCCGGCTCTGATGAAATCCTTTGAAATGTAAAATCACACCACCTTGTCCGCCACTCAAATCCCTCTAAATATCCAGTCCTCCACCAAAAAAAAAGGGGAGGGGGAATTCGTTAATCAAAAATCTTTGGAAGTATAGAGTCAAGTAAGGGGGAGAATAACTTCAAACACCAGAGTTCTTTTTTTTTTTTAAAAAATATCCCCCTTCCACCCCCACGCGCTCCTCTATTCACTATTCACTCCGTCTCTTCACAAAGAAAAAATGGGGGGTGACTTCAAAACGCCAGTCTGAACTACAGACTTCACGATCAGGCTTCTCCAGGTCCCAATATTGTTCCACTTCAATTTAAGTATTAAATTAAACTCACTTTGCAAATGAAGGGGTATCTCTTCCGCCCCCACCGCTTAGTTTCGATTTGCATTCACGAAGGAAAGTTACGGCTGCTCTCCACCACGCTCCGAACAGATCCCGAAACTAACAAGCAAACTCACGTTTCTTTCGGGTGTGATCTTTATCTTCTAATTAGCCTTTTAACAGCCTGTTGATTCTCCCTCCGATCGAAACGATTTGTAAAGTCCTTGGAGGCTAATGGCTCTTCTGCCAAGACTCTGAGACTTCGCAGACACAGGAGTAGCGATTGTAAAGTGCCGCAACTCGATCCCTTCCCCCCAATCCCTCCAGATCGGGGTGAAAGGAGAGTCGCAAAAGGCAACAGCTGATACCCAATCCCTCAGGGGGCCCCCCTGAGGTTAATGGAGGCCGCGTAGTCTTCGCGAACCTCTTTAAACCTCCTGTGCGCTCTGGGGATTCCACGGAGGAGCTCCCCTAGCGTCTTGTTCAGTCGGCCATTAAACCGGAAGCCTCCAGCCTTTTACTGATTTTTACAGGGAGACAGAAAGTCTTGTGGAATAATTAACAGTCATCAGATAATTTGTCAGTAGTGCCAGATCTATATTTTGCCTACTCTTGTGGTGGTCCATATGGCATGTCATGCAAATAATCCAGCCTTAGAAACTGTGGAGGCTGATGACTCCACCCTGGTTAAGCATAAACTCCTTAGCATGAAAAGGACCTGTAAAACATCAAAAAACCCCGCATAAATCAAGAGCAATGCTTTCTATTTTATGTACAGTACATCATATTTTATAGCCAAGGTCACCCCACATCTTCATCTTTTAAGACAATGATGGGATGCTTCTTTAATAGATTGCACCTGCTTGCAGATGCAGGGTGACCAATGCCATACAGTGATGCTGTACCTGTTTTTTGCAAACAGCTTCTATTGTTATGGGCAAGCTTCAAAGACAAGCATATTCAAAACAAAAAGTAAACATTAGGGGAGTATGTGCAGGAGAGACAGCTTTGGCATCTGTGGGGTAATTATGCACCTTTGTCAAAGTGTCCAGCTGCACCGTCAGGTTGGGAGTTGAATTTCCCCATTTTGCCAGTAAGTAGGGTAGAGTAGAATAGAGTAGACCCAGCTTGTGTGGCCTTGGGCAAGCCATCAAATGGGAAACCATTTCAGAATACTCTGTACCAAGAAAACCCTGGAAAGGGTTGGCCATGATCTCTGGTACGAATTTAAGTTGCCAGCAGATCTTAGGGGTCGTGTAAAAGCGCCTTTCGTGTTCAGGTGCTGCCTGGATCCTTCTCATGGAGAATGGGAGGGTCACTCAAGGGCAAGATAAAGTAGATTGCACTGAAGAGGACTTTTAAAAGCAACCCAGTTTGCTGTAAACTCCTTGGTCTTGTTGCGCCCTAAGTTCAAGTGATGGGCCAACTTTCTTGGGGAAGAAATTAGGCCCAGCCCCTCCACCTGCTGCGTTGACTTTGCTATGCCCTTTGTTGAATTTGCTATGCCCATTTGTATTCACCACCTGTGAAATCTTCTCCATTTGTTTTTGCCTCTCCCTCTTTTAATTTAACTCCCACGCACATGCACGCACACACTCCTACTCGGTTTCTCTGTCTTTGAATTTATTAGTTAATTCATTCGCCCTGGTTTGGGTTTCTTTAACATCTGGTAGCTTTCCTGTTGTTGTTTTTTTAAACCATTACTCTGTTCTGCTTTGAACAACATCAGGTTATACTGGTGGCTGATCCAGCCAAAGCCTGCATTAATGCATCATGTGATGACCTGATCATGGGCTATTATCCCTGTAAATGTGGAGGGACAGACCAGTAGTTCTGTCACATACGACTGGCAGAACCAAGCCATGCTGGGAAGTGCTAAACACCTGTTCACAAATAAACCAAAAAGCAAAACAAAAACAAACAAACCTGGAAGAAACCACTGGTTCAATGTTTCTTGCCCATCTCTGGATTTACACCTTTACATGTTTTTCATAACTCAATTTATTATAATTAGTTTTATAATTCAACTGGTTTTAAAGTGTATCTTACTGCACCTTTAATCCTATTCTTTTCACAGCTCTGAGCTGCATTGAGTCCTCTTATTGGGAGAAAGGCAGCCTATAAATAATATGAACAAACAAATACAATTTTAAGGGCAGTTTCGACACATTGTGTCATTGGTCATTTGCTTTGTAAACGTGTCCACAAGTGCAGAACCGCAGAATAGGCAAAAATGCCAGCCCATACACATTTGGCCATCATAGACAGGATTTCAGGTAAAAACAAAAGAAAAATAGAAAATAAAGAAGACAAAAACATTGCAACACTTAAAGACTAACTGGTACATTTTAATGTGAGCTTTCATGGACAGGTCTACTTGCTCAAACAGAATTAACATGGAGCGTAGTGTTCCTATCGTTGTGATTGAAAATGGGGTAAAGGAGACATTGAATTTTGATGGGTTGCTTTGCCAGGCTGTGGCCTGGAACTTAAAGGTCCTTTACCTTGCAGAAGACAAAAGGAGTCAAATGTTTAAGCATATATATTGCTTATGCCACTTAGGGCCTTTTTACACGACCCCTAAGATCCGCTGGCCACTTAAATTCGGACCAGAGATCTTAGGGGTTCCTCCCTCTTCCTCTGTCCCCACCCCCCTCCGCATTTCCTGGTTGCTGGCTGCCTGAGGGAGGGAGAAAAAAGAAAGAAAAGAAAGCCGGTTTACCTCCGTTTTGTTCCTGGCAGCATTCAGATCTCTTAAAGGGGCGGGGCGCAAAAAAAAGAACAAACAGAAGCCAGGAGAGCCCCGCACTCACTATCCTTACACCGGATCAAATATTTGTCACATCCAAAAAGCAGGTACAAGAAAACTGCTGTTTGGTCGCGCTAAAGTGGGCGGGGTCGCACTTAATTGTCTGCAAAGTCCGGAGCTGGTGGGTAAACATTTTTAAGGTCCGGACCTTGCAGCCATTTGCGGCGGAGCTTAGGGGTCGTGTATAAACACCCTTAGTGGCAGCAAACACACATGTTTCCCGGATAGGGAATCCAGCTAGAGCAAAAGAACAAAATAGAAACTGGCGCATTGCCAGTATCCTTACTGCCCTGCTCTTCTACCTGTTTCTTCTGTGAGTATTGACAAGGACTGTGTAACAGCCAGGGCATGGACAGCAACTAGGATATCTGCAAGGGGGGCAGGGCCAGGGTGTTCCCAGAAGCCAAGAGCATGGTCAGCCAGTCCAAGTTCAAGATTCACTGAGAGGATAATCAGCCAGTCCAAGTTCAAGATTCACTCAAACACAGTCCTAGAGGGAGGGGGATGCCAAACAGGAAAACTTACAGAGTAGCAGAGTTCTGGGAAGGATCAAGATAACGGCCAAAACTTCCAGAGTCCAAGGTCTTCCGTTGCTGAGGCAAGGAACAGGGAGTGCTGCTAGCTTTATGTCAGTAGCACGCCCACCAGCTGCACTCCCTGATTGCCTCAGCTTAAGTTAGTGGCAAGTCCTCCATTTTATAGTTCACCTTGATTTCACATCACCCTGGCTCATAAATTGGACAATGGCTGCATAGGCTCAGAAGTTGGATAATGGCCTGAATAGGATGGTTAAGTGGACAATGGCCTAAGGTGCGTGAGCCTTATGAGCCTATTCAGATCAGGGTGATGTGAAATCAAGGTGAACTATAAAATGGAGGACTCACCACTAACTTTCCTCACATCGAGGAAGCTGCTTGGATGAGTAGTGAAACATTTTAATCTCTCAAGAAAAGAAGTCCAGTTGCCATGACTCAACTTCCAGATAAACTTACCTGGATGACTGAGAATCTTCACAGAATTGTACAATGATCTTGCAAGTACTCCAGTGAGGAGTCTGAACAGTTTTGGAAAATGTATAATTCATTGATACTTACGGGGCTTATTGTTCTTTTGGTGATCTTTTATTATCAAAAGTGTGTGACTTGTCATCCAGTCTTCAGTTGTAGAATTTTGTTGGAGACTTGTTAAGAATAAATGCATCAACCAGATTCATTCAACTGGACCAGGTGCATTCCAATTTTTCCACAGTCTTTCATGCCTATCATCCATACATTTGCCTTGAGTTTATTTATAAAGTTTTTAAATTCTCAAGGCATTTTTGTTATGTCTGGTTGGTCTTCCCCAAATTTGTTTCCAAACTTTAAGACCACTATCTTTACACGGGCATAATTTCATTTCTTCTGCATCTTTTCTAAGTGATTTATATAATAACCGTTGGTTATTTCACCATTGTGTGTTTTGTCTATATTGTTTCAAACTTCCATTGTATCTGTCACTTTTCTTTGCTGTAGCTGTTACCCATTGTTTTGAGTCTTCCATAATTTCAACAAGGGTTTTCCTTTCTTGGTCATATATTTTGCATAGGTTTTTCCTTTTTAAGTTTTGAATCTTTCAAATCTTTTACGTGGCTAATGTCTGTATGTAATTTGTTTAATTTTTCTTTCCAGCCGAAATTTCCATTTTGACATGCTGGGAATTTTCTGGGCTTTTTTCCAGGTTGTAATCACACTCCATGGTTATTAGGGTAGCAGTGCTATAAATGAGCTGGTTTATTTTCCTTAGTATGTTGGTTTTAGATTGTTCGGAGTATTATCGTATTTTTCACTCCATAAGATGCACCTAATTTTTATAGGTATGTGTGTGTGAAAAAAAATATTTACATACATATACTGTGTCAGTCTGGAGGTTCTGCAGTGGCTGCTGGGCACTTCCACAGTGGGGGTTGGAACAGCAAGGATCTTTTTTAAAACACATACCCCCCCCCCAAAAAAAAATGTGGGTGTTCAAAAAGGATCCTTGCTGCTTGGGCAGGACCGTTTTAAAACACCCACCTTTGAATGGCACGGGCGGGTGTTTTCAAGCAAATTGGGTGCTATACTTCGGCAAAGCAGGGATACAAGAGCAGGTTATCGAATGTCTTTGCTTTGCTGAAGGGTAGCGCCACATCCCCCTCTTTGAGAGGTGGATCAAACGGTACCCTTCGAGGAAGCAAGGATCCAATAGCAGGCTTTTGAATCTCCTCAAAAGCTTGCCCTTGGATCCTTGATTTGCTGAAGGGTAGCACTCAGCGTGCTTGAAAAGACCCACCAGTGCCATTCAAAGGCAGGGGTTTTAAGAGGACCCTTGCTGCTTGGGGCAGGATTGTTTGAAAACACTCACCTTTGAATAGAGTGGATGGGTGTTTTCAAGCAAATCGGGTTCTACCTTTCGAGCAAGCAAAGATCCAAGAGCAGGCTTTTGAATCTCCTCAAAAGCCTACCCTTCGATCCTTGCTTTCCCGAACGGTAGCACCCCATCCACCTCTGCCGGGGTCCCCACAGTGGCTGCCATGGAGGTGAGCTGTATTCACTCTATACGGCGCACAGACATTTCCCCTTACTTTTGAGGGGGGAAGTGCATCTTATTGAGCAAAAAATATGGTATTTTGCATCTGTCATTAGATCTTTGATTGCTCTACATTATAATTGGCACAAAATGGGAAGCCTTTGTCTTTCTGCGTTTTGGCTCACATGTTTTTTTTCCTTAGCAATGTCTGCCGTTTTCTCAACTCATAATTTCTGGGTTGTTCCATAAGCTGTTCCTCTCTTGATACATTTTATTGCTCTGTTGTGTCTTCCTCTACCCTCCATTTGCATTACGTACTAGAGTCATTGTTCTGTGTTGAATTTTCTTTCGACACCTCTTCTAGTTCCTGTAATTCCAGTTCTCTTTACACCAGATGATAGACCTTCTCTGGTACATTAGTCGTTGTTCAGTTATGTCATTATTTGGATGACTATTTGGGTCTCCTTTTCCACATTTCCATCATTCTGTTTTGAAAACCATGGGTTCTTGGGTTTACTTCAAAACAGAATTTATAATTCCTCAGTTTTTGGCAGGAGTCACATTTTGTGTTTCCATTGTTCAGTAGCTTTGCAGCAGCCTGTCCTGATTCCTCAGCAGAGCCTGCTGAGCCCTGTAGCCCATTTGTTACTGGATGTCCAGGGGCTGTAGCATTTGTTGCAGTCCTTGTTGACCTGGGAAACAACCGATTTGATATGGATTTCTGTCTGCTTCCTCGTCATGATTGATAGTTGGTGGACACAGTTGGTCTGGCTTCTCAGCTGAGACCTGTTTGGCTTGGGGGACCCTTTGGCATGTCCAAACTTCAGCCCTCCAGATGTTTTGGACCACAACTCCCACAGTCCTTTGCCATTGGCAATACAGGCTTGGAATTCTGGTAGTTGTGGTCCAAAACATCAGGAGAGCCAAAGTTTGGACATGCCTGCTATGTAGCAACACTACCACCAGCATAGCCCTCAACCTCAGTGAAGCACACAAGTCGGTCCACCTCAACAAGCTCCTGTGTCCAAGAAGTTGATGATGAGGGTGATGAATGATGATTAGGGAAATAAAGAATATCCCGCAAGGCATGAGATTTGAATCAACTAGGCACAAAATGAAATCTCATCCTTATTTAAAAAGTTCAAGTAGGAATAACTAGCAAAGAAGATAGTAGTTTACTACCACTCAGTGGTCTGATGTGGCATTGCATGAACTTTCTCTACCTCTTTCCTCTTTAAAGTTACACCATTCTCTGTGCTATGGCCAAGCTTGATATAATGGACTATACTGTATTTGTGATCTTTCTCTCACTGTTTATTTTTAAGACTAAAAAGCAGGCACAGAGTATCTGAACTGGATTGTCACTCCAGCAGCTGGAGGCCGAGAGCAATATTTCCATGTTCTTTTCATTGTTTTCTCTGAGTTGGAGATGGTGTGGGGAAGAGACAGGCAAAATGCAAGTCCAAGGGATGCCAATCTCACATCCTTTGAAAAAGTAAGGGGGGGAAATCCATCTTCTCCCAATGAGGTTTTTATCTCAGGTCCTCCCCACCCTTGGATAATCTTCTGGGAAATCATTCAGGATTTGTCTGAGGTGTTGTTGTCAACTTGTCATCTTACTAGATGTCCCCAGATGTCCCTGGACTAAAACTCTCAGAAGTGTTCTTCACCACTAGCTGTGCTAGCTAGGATTTCTGAGAGTTGCAGTCCAAGGATGTCTGGGGACCCAAATATTATTGTAATATTTCCTGAACAACAGTCTCTGGAAAGGAACTGGGGAAAGAAACTGAAAATAGATGGTGAAAATGAGATGGGCACATTTTCATTGGGGAACCAGGAGATCTTGCTGGAATGGGAGAGGATTCTTCACCAAGCCAGATTGGGAAACCACTAAGAATGTGACATTCTCTGTTCTGTAGGGACATAGAGGATACTCAGCATCAGACTTATGTGACAGTGAAAATGCAATTTTGAGGGGTGAGGATTACACTCTGCCATATTTTACACATGCTGCCACACCTCTGCAAAGAAAGGTCACTAAATGCAAGCGTGGAAAGAGAGAGGGGGGAGGGGGGGAGGGAAAGGCCTGGCAAAGCAGTGTATTTGTTTGTGAGCATAATGTGTGCATACAGGATATGCCACAAGAACACACTTCTGTATTTTAATAGTGTTAACTGCACACTTGATTTGAGCCTCAGAGTCACATTTTAGCAACATTTTAAAAGTCTATATGCAGTGTTAGGAACATTCTTAGAACTCGTTATTTGACAGTGTTGACATGTGTTCCCTTCATCTTGGAGCCTTTGATAAAGCATGCTGCAGTAAGCAGTAGCACGGCCTGGGAAGAGCAGCTCACTTCAGGTGTCAAGGAGGAGAAAATGGCTGCTTTTGGTCCCAGTCAAGAGGTTCTAAAGGAGGTGATGATTCAGTTTCTCTCCTGGGATATCTGTGTCGGTTGTGAACAATTATCTGCCAATAAGACATACAGTTCCAGCTTCAAAAAGAAGGGTGAAACCAGGCTTATATGCTTGCCCAGGTCAGCCGGGACCTTTTTGAGTTTCCACAAATTAACTGGACTTGACTCTAAAGGAAGGTTTGTCATCAAGATACAAATTAAATTCTTATTGGAGTCCTCTAGCGCACGAGCCACACATAAAAGCCCTTGGTTACCCAAGAATGTAATGATTATGTTACACAAACTAATATGGAATAATGTTTGCATCTCTTTGTTCTGAACTAGACACCTACCCTTTTGCAACCACCTGCTATGTAGAACTCTTTTCTACCAACCGAAGAACACACAAAACAGCAGGGTGTCTGTCTGCCTGTATTCATTAAACCAAATAAATTAATTTAGGGTTGCAGGGAGCAGTCCTAAAACAATCTTCAAAGCAGTACACTGTTCAGTTTACTGTCCATGCAACTGTGCATGCAGAATAACTGCGGTCATGTAGAAAAATCCATCAGTGTTGCTGCTGGCACAGCTGGCCCTCAGCTACCCTTTTCCCACCTCCTCCGGTAGCCACCTATTCAGATGAGGGGAAAGGGCAGGGCTTCCTTCCCCACAGCCTTTGAGTGGGTGGCTGCCCCAGAAGGTGGACAGGGATGTTTCTGCTCCTGTGAGGATTGGTCAGCTGCCCCAAGAGGAGGATCCGGTCAAAGCATGCTGGCTCCTGAGTAGGGCATCAGGGTGGTTGGTTGTAGGTGGTGTGGACATGTACAGATTAGGACCAACTGGGCCGAATCACTTGGTACCCATCTCTTAATTCTGACACATATATTTAAACATAGCGCTGGTCAGATTTAAGACAACATTGACAAAAATAGTGAATTGGTAGCGCAAGTTGTATAGAACGTATGGCTGACTGCATAAAGAAGTGAACGTGAGGTGTTTATACACTGATGAACTGTTTCTTTTTCCAAGTAGTGGGAGAGGAGGGAAACGTTTCTTCTGCCACTAAGGCCCCAAGTGATTTTTTTTGTTTATTAAGGGTTAAACAACAGATACACAAAATGAAGAGGGGGAGCCATAAGGAATACAGTGGTACCTTGTATAAAGGAATTAATTCATTCCAAATGAAATTCTGTTAAGCAAATTTTCCTTTGTACACATTTCCCATAGGAATGCATTGAAAATTGATTAATCCCTAATTGCGACTAGAGATGGGCACGACTTGAAAAAATTTTTTTTTTCGAGTTGTCGTTAGTCGGGCCGGTTCCGTTTCGGCTCGTTTCCGTTTTTTGTGAAAATTCGCAAAAATTAGTTGGTTCGTTTTTTCGTTTTTTCATTTTTTCGTTGTCATTAGTACTGGTTTGGGGAGGGGGTAGCGGGCTCCTGGAGGGAGCTGCAGGAGTCAGCCAGAGCCACAAGTGACGGACTGGCAGACTCTTTGCACCCGCTGTGTCTCACGTACTTGCATGTAGTGCAATGCAAGTAGATCTGGCTTAGGGTTAAGACAGGTTAGCGCAGGGGTGGCGAACAAGTTTGACAAAAAGAGCCAAAATTTTAAACTGTGAGAGTCAGAGAGCCACACCATGCAGTGACCTGCCAAAACAGACAAACACTCACACAAAAGCATATAATTTTATCAATAATATATTAAACACATAATATAACATGCTCAGTCAGGTGTTTTTTGTTACCTTGTTGGCTTTCTTCCGAGGGGCTCGGGGCGGGCGGGCGGCAGAAGAAAGGGAAGCGGGCTGGAAGGGCCGGAAAGCGACGCGTCGCGCCGGCTGCTTGCCAGTCCTTGGCCGCCGCCGCCGGAACCGGATCGTCTCGCAGGGCGGCCGCGGCGGCGAGGAGGAGGAGGAGGAGGAGGGGCTGCCCAGGCCGGGCTACTCCTCCGCTCTCCGTGCGGGAGGCAGTTCCGGGAGGGGAGGGGAGGGAGTCGGTGAGTTTGAAAGCTTGTCCTGCGCGCCCCCTCCTCTCCCCTCCCTCCTTCCTTCTTTCCCCGGGAAGCCGGGGGTGGTCGGGGGAAGGTGGCCGCCGGGGGGGGGGGGGAGGGAGTGGGGTGCGCTGCTTGTCCTGCGCGCCCCCTCCTCTCCCCTCCCTCCTTCCTTCTTTCCCCGGGAAGCCGGGGGTGGTCGGGGGAAGGTGGCCGCCGGGGTGGGGGGGGAGGGAATGGGGTGCACTGCTTGGCATGCCCAGAATCCCCCCGTTTGCCTCCTGCCGGAGCCCTGGAGGCAGCCAGCCGGCAGGAGGGCGCAGCCGCGGCCCGCTTTCTTCCGAGGGGCTCGGGGCGGGCGGGCGGCAGAAGAAGGGGCCGGAAAGCGACGCGTCGCGCCGGCTGCTTGCCAGTCCTTGGCCGCCCCCACCAGAACTGGATCGCCTCGCAGGGCGGCGGCGGCGGCGGCGAGGAGGAGGAGGTGGAGGGGCTGCCCAGGCCGGGCTACTGCTCCGCTCTCCGTGCGGGAGGCAGTTCCCAGAGGGGAGGCAAGGGAATCGGTGAGTTCTTGGGGGAGGGGGAGGGGGAGGAGGAGGAGGAGGAGGAAGCGCCGGAGGAGGAGGGAGCTGCCGGCCGTGAGCCCCGGCCGCCGCCGCCGCTACTGCGCTCAGGAGGTCCCCAGCCTGGTGAAGAGGTGCCAACCCCTCCAGGCTCAATTCCATCACCTGCCCTCCCCGCCCACTCTTCCTCCTCTTCCTCCTCCTCCTCCTCCTCCTCCTCCTCCTCCTCCTCCTTCAATCCCACCCGCTGCGCATCTCAAGCGGTGGCCATCCAGAGCGCCCGGCAGCCTCCCCAGCGCTGCGCCTCTTCGGGGGATGGGGGGTGGGGGGGCACTCCGGCTCGCTCTCCGGCTTGCCTGGCTCGCCCGCCCGCTGGCCCGCTCTTTCCTCCCTCCACCTCCTCTTCCTCCTCCTCCTCCTCCGACGATCTGCCACGAATGGTCGGGCTCCGGTCTTTCTCTTCTCTCTCTCCGCCCTCCCTCCCGTCAAACACACACACACACATGATAAGAGGCAAAGAGCCGCATTCATTTTGGCCGGGAGCCACATGTGGCTCGCGAGCCGCGTGTTCGCCACCCCTGGGTTAGCGCAAGGGCTAGGGTTAGGCTAGTTACGGGTGAGGTTAGGGTGAGTATTGGGGTGCACCTCTGGGTGCCTCTCTGACCCACTTAGAAGGACAGTGTACTGGCGTATGGGTTAGGCTTAGGGTTCGGGTTTGGGCTACGATTAGTGGGCTGTTTATGCCCGATTGGCACATCCCAGAAGTCTCTGTGGTCAACCTGGCCAAGTGGCCATGCGATTGGTGGAAAATTTGCATGGTCTACTCCCATGGGCGAGCCCATAATTGCAAATGTGCAGGTGTAAAAAATAAAATAAAATAAAATAAAATAAAATAAAATAAAATAAAATCAACGGAGACTTTTTTTTGCAAGAAAAACCCACTGCTGCTACTGTAAAAATTCAAGCATTTAAAATAGCTAATTTTCGCATGTTTCTGTGGTGCTTTGGTGGGGTTTTGGGCAACGATTTCAAAAAAAATATTGCGGTCGCCATTTTGGATCCCCCCCACCGCATGGCAAATGGATGCGCCCTCCCAGCCTGGTACAGTCAGCAAAACCTGGCCATGCGATTGGTGGAATGGCTCCAAAACTTTGCATGGTCCACTCCCATGGGCGAGCCCATCATTGCGAATGCGCAGGTGTAAAAAAATAAAATAAAATAAAATAAAATAAAATCAACGGAGACTTTTTTTTTGGAAGAAAAACCCACTGCTGCTACTGTAAAAATTCAAGCATTTAAAATAGCTAATTTTCACATGTTTCTGTGGTGCTTTGCTGGGGTTTTGGGCAACGATTTCAAAAAAAATATTGCGGTCGCCATTTTGAATCCCCCCCCCCACCGCATGGCAAATGGATGCGCCCTCCCAGCCTGGTACCAGCAGCGCAGCAGTAGCAATAGCCAAGGAGAGGGGTGCGGGGAACCCCCCCAAATAAAACACCCTTCTGGCCTGGTAGGTGCCCTCAGACAGTTTTCGCCTACTTTTAGGGCCGGGAATCGGTTTTTTTTTTAACTTTTAAAAACTTTTTTTCTGTGCCGCTTGGCATTGCGCGATCGCCACGATGCAAGTAACAAGCACGACAAATCAGACCAAATTGTTCATTCGTCAGTTCGAGCTCGAAGTCTGGTGGAGTAATTCCCGTTTCCGTTTCCGTAGAGTAACGGATACGAGTAACGGAAACGGAAATGGGAATACCGCTAAGTTGTGCCCATCTCTAATTGCGACCATTTTTCTGTTGTATGGATTTGTCCCATAGGAGGTTCTGTTAAGCGATTTCCCCCTATCTCCGGAAATTTTTTCCTTTAAGCACATTTTTTGATAAACAAACTGCTTGTTATATGAGGGTCTGCTGTACACACATCTGTCCTACTCCTGTTGCTATTAATATTAGCTGGTGAAAAAACACACACCAGGTATAAGGCCAATACAGTAGTTGCATTTTCCCCAGAGGAGGGAATTATTGAGGAAGTGGAAAGATGAAGAAAGTTAATCTTCCTCCTCCAGCTGCAACGGAGATCAGAGCATCCCCATCGTACAAGCACAGATACATTGAAGTGAAAAATCCGGTTGCAGTGATGCTGCTTTGTAGTTTCACCCTCAGTGAAGGATCTGCAGAGGATGCTGCTTTCCATAAACGTGGCAGACCTGATACCAGGGCAGCCCACATAAACAAACCCAGGACTGGGAGATCTTCTCAAGGCAGATGAACGAAGACTAGGCTGGCTTTGTGTTTCCAGTTGGATCAATGGCGCTGTCAGGGGACCCCCTTGTGGTGACGTCTGAAGAACCCAGTTGGATCAGTCCCCAAACGCTGCTCTGTTGCTGAATTGTGTTTTCCAAGTTGGTCAAATCTTTGTGAAGAGTCTGCAAGCAAAAATGTGAGGGCTCCTGCTATACTTCCCCAGGGACTGGTTTCCAATGGCAACATACAGCCACCAGGAAAAAATATGTAGATATCCTTACCTTCCACAGATTTTTCTAATTGTCAAATTGCTTCCTAACCTGATTCCCTTTCACTGGACAATTGCATCAAGGCAGCATTGTGTATTTAATAGTCTGACTGGAATGGGATCAAAAGCAGCAAGGTCTCCCCCCCCCCCCCCCGGAAAAAAAAACCCGGTCCACAGTCTCTCTCTCTGGCTGTGTTAGCGACCACATTCTACACCGTTTCTGTGACTCAACTCCAGCTTGCCACAGCCGAGCACAATTCAAGTTCCACAATTCATTCTCAGGTCAGAAGTGTAATCTCTATGGTTATTTCCATGGTAATTCAATCACCGTGGTTCCCAACCTTGGGTAACTCAGGTGTTCTTGGACTGAGGTTCCCATGTTCCCAGAAGTGCTGGCTGAGGTCTCTGGGACTTGCAGTCCAAGTTGTGAGGTACTATTCTAGGACACTCTACCAGTCCAAGAACTTTGTAGAAAAAGGGGCATCCATATCTAGTCTCATGTGTTCCCAGACACACTTGGTGGGGCCACTGTGAGATACAGGAAGCTGGACTACATGGGCCTTTGGCCTGATCTGGCATGGTTCTTCTTATGTTCTTATGTTTTTATGTGTGTGTTTTAATTTCACATTGTAAATTGTAGATAGGATATTTCTAAGGCTATCTCTAAAAGAATATTTTAGACAAGGGAATTTGGAAGGCCTGAGGCAGCTTATGGATCAAGCAGTGTGTATGGATGCATCAGCCTCATTGAATTGAAATGCTTCTTCCTCTTCCTCCTCCTCCTCCTCTTCCTCCTTAAAGGTGAAGCAGAACCATGTGCAATATGACTTGTAATCAAACAAAATATCTGGAAATAAAATTAAAAGAGAGGGGGGAAAGTTAAAAAAAAGAGAAGGGGTTAATTATAAATGACTTACTTAATTACAGTCTATCAGCCTAAGACTGCACTCCACTAATTACAGTAATACGCTCCTGAAATTACCAGTAGAGATGGGCACGACTTACCGGTATTCCCGTTTCCGTTTCCGTTACTCGTATCCGTTACTCTTCGGGAAACGGTAACGGGAATTACTCCGCCAGACTTTGAGCTCGAACCGACGAACAAACAATTTGGTCTGATTTGTCGTGCTCATTACTTGCATCGCGGCGACCGCGCAATGCCAAGCGGCACAGAAAAAAAGTTTTTAAAAGTTAAAAAAAAACCCGATTCCCGGCCCTAAAAGTAGGCGAAAACTGTCTGAGGGCACCTACCAGGCCAGAAGGGTGTTTTATTTGGGGGGGGGGTTCCCCGCCCCCCTCTCCTTGGCTATTGCTACTGTTGCGCTGCTGGTACCAGGCTGGGAGGGCGCATCCATTTGCCATGCAGTGCGGGGGATCCAAAATGGTGACTGCAATATTTTTTTTGAAATTGTTGCCCAAAACCCCACCAAAGCACCACAGAAACATGCGAAAATTAGCTATTTTAAATGCTTGAATTTTTACAGTAGCAGCAGTGGGTTTTTCTTGCAAAAAAAAAGTCTCCGTTGATTTTATTTTATTTTATTTTATTTTATTTTATTTTATTTTATTTTATTTTATTTTATTTTATTTTATTTTATTACACCTGCGCATTCGCAATGATGGGCTCGCCCATGGGAGTGGACCATGCAAAGTTTTGGAGCCATTCCACCAATCGCATGGCCAGGTTTTGCTGACTGTACCAGGCTGGGAGGGCGCATCCATTTGCCATGCAGTGCGGGGGATCCAAAATGGCAACCGCAATATTTTTTTTGAAATCGTTGCCCAAAACCCCACCAAAGCACCACAGAAACATGCGAAAATTAGCTATTTTAAATTCTTGAATTTTTACAGTAGCAGCAGTGGGTTTTTCTTGCAAAAACAAGTCTCCGTTGATTTTATTTTATTCTATTTTATTTTATTTTATTTTATTACACCTGCACATTCGCAATGATGGGCTCGCCCATGGGAGTGGACCATGCAAATTTTCCACCAATCGCATGGCCACTTGGCCAGGTTGACCACAGAGACTTCTGGGATGTGCCAATCGGGCATTAACAGCCCACTAATCGTAGCCCAAACCCGAACCCTAAGCCTAACCCATACGCCAGTACACTGTCCTTCTAAGTGGGTCAGAGAGGCACCCAGATGCACCCCAATACTCACCCTAACCTCACCCGTAACTAGCCTAACCCTAGCCCTTGCGCTAACCCGTCTGAACCCTAAGCAAGGTCTACGTGAGACACAGCGGGTGCAAAGAGTCTGCCAGTCCGTCACTTGTGGCTCTGGCTGACTCCTGCAGCTCCCTCCAGGAGCCCGCTACCCCCCAAACCAGTACTAACGACAACGAAAAAACGAAAAAACGAACCGACTAATTTTTGCAAAATTTCACGAAAAACGGAAACGAGCCGAAACGGACTGCCTCCGACACACGACAATTCGAAAACGTCATTTTCCCGAGTCGTGCCCATCTCTATTTACCAGCCATATAACCTTTCCATCCAAGAAGATTTAAAGGCAGGAACTCTTTTCTGATTAGGCTTTGGACAATCCCATGGGATATGATCTACTGCCTCCTGCACTCCAAGCAAATCACATAAATCAGAGTCAATCTGGTTGTCATCAAAAAGATTACTATAGGCAGTACAGCATGCTGACAAAAAAATGCAAAATGTGATAGACTGTACCCTGTGTAGACCGTATCTGAAAAAGGTAGATCTGGTGTGAACGACTTTCCTTATGGGAGATTTGGGAATCCTCCAGAGTAGGACTGGGGGTGGGGGAAGTCTATGGTTAACGACGTTTGTCTAGTTCTCACCACTTCTGCCACTTACATCACTAGGCACAATGAAAAGTGGTATTATCCTTACGAAATCTGATGGAAGTTACTTTATAACTACGCATAAGGGTTCTGCTAGTTGTTTTTAGTTTTCCGGGCTGTTTGGCTGTGTTCTGGAAGTTTTTTGTCCTGATGTTTCACCAGACTCTGTGGCCGGCATCTTCAGAGGGCAAGGAGCTCAGGGAGCTAGGAGTTCTCTCTATGTTCTGGGGTATAGAGTGAGTGTGCTCTGGGGGTATAGAGTGAGTGAGTAAAAACATAAATCTCTAAATCCTGTTGTTACTGCATATTAGAGTATATTTATTTATTTATTTATTTATTTATTTATTTATTTATTTATTTTTTGCATTTATACCCCGCTTATCTACAAAGTGTACTCTAAGCGGAGTATTATTGACTCAATTATTTAGTGTTGATTCAACAAGTCTACTTTAATGGGGAATACCATTAGTGTTCTGGTCATACATGTGCATGGAGCTGCTCCCCCAAATATTAAATTATATGGGGTAAACAAGCATCTCTCTTCAGTTTCATTAAGACTGTTACCCATGCTACACCATGCTTCAAGACAAAATTTCATTTATTTGTAATTTGTTGTTGTTGTTGTTGTTCAGTCATGTCCAACTCTTTGTGACCCCATGGACCAGAGCATGCCAGGCCCTCCTGTCTTCCACTGCCTCCTGGAGTTTGGTCAAATCCATGCTGATTGCATTGATGACACCATTCAACCATCTCTGCCATCCCCCTTTCCTTTTGCCTTCAATCTTTCCCAACATCAGGGACTTTTCCAGGGAGTCCTCTCTCCATATGAGATGGCCAAAATACTGGTGCCTCAGCTTCAAAATCTGTCCTTCCAGTGAACATTCAGGATTGATTTCTTTCAGGATGGATTGGTTTGATCTCCTTGCAGTCCAGGGGACTCTCAAGAGTCTTTTCCAGCACCACAGCTTGAAAAGTGTCAATTCTGCAGCGATCAGCCTTCTTTATAGTCCAACTCTCACTTCCATACATCACTACTGGAAAACCCATAGCTTTGACTATCCAGACCTTTGTTGACAAAGTGAAGTCACTGCACTTTAAGATGCTGCCTAGGTTTGTCATCGCTTTCCTCCCAAGAAGCAGGCGTCTTTTAATTTCATTGCTGCAGTAGCTGACTGCAGTGATCAAGGAGTCCAAGAAAATAAACTCTGCCATCGCTTCCATTTCTTCCCCTTCTATTTGCCAGTTGCTGATGGGACTGGTGGCCATTATCTTAGTTTTTTTATGCTGAGCTTCAGCCCATTATTTTTCACGCTCCTCTTTCACCCTCATTAAGAGGTTCTTTAATTCCTCCTCACTTTCTGCTGTCAGAGTAGTATCATTTGTGTATCTGAGGTTGTTGATATTTCTTCTGACAATTCATCCAGACCTGCCTTTCGCATGATGTACTCTGCATATAAGTTAGATAGGCAAGGTGACAGTATACAGCCTTGTCGTACTCTTTTCCCAATTTTAAACCAGTCAGTAGTTGCATATCCAGTTCTGACTGTTGCTGCTTGTCCCACATATAGATTTCTTAGGAGACAGATAAGGTGGTCAGGCAATCCCATTCCTTTAAGGACTTGCCACAGTTTATTGTGATCCACACAGTCAAAGACTTTGGCATAGTCAGTGAAGCAGAAGGAGATGTTTTTCTGGAACTCTCTAGCTTTCTCCATAATCCAGTGCATGTTGGCAATTTGATCTCTAGTTCCTCTGCCCCTTCAAAATCCAGCTTGCACTTCTGGGAGTTCTCTGTCCACATACTGCTGAAGCCTCCCTTGTAGAATTTTGAGCATATCATTGTTAACGTATTTAATGAGTGCAATTGTTCAATAGTTGGAGCATTCTTTGGCATTGCCCTCCTTTGGGATTGGGATGTAGACCGATCTTTTCCAGTCCTCTGGCCAGTGCTGAGTTTTCCAAATTTGTTGGCATATTGCATGTAGCACCTTTACAGCACCCTCTTTTAAGATTTTAAATAGTTTTTGTCCTTTATCATATCCATCTTTGCTTGAAATGCCCCTTTAATATCTCCAATTTTCTTGAATAGATCTCTGGTTTTTCCTTTTGTATTGTTTTCCTCTATTTCTTTCCACTGTTCGTTCAAGAAGGCTGTCCTGTCTCTCCTTGCTATTCTTTGGAAGTCTGCATTCAGTTTTCTGTATCTTTCCCTTTCTCCCTTGCATTTTGCATCCCTTCCCTCCTCCGCTATTTGTAGGGCCTTGTTGGACAGCCACTTCTTGCATTTTCTTTTCTTTGGGATGGTTTTCTTTGCTGCCTCCTGTACAATGTTACAACAAGCCTCCATCCGTAGTTCCTCAGGTGTTCTGTCCATCAACTTATTGTTGTTGTTTTGTGATTAATCACTATGCATTAATTATGTTCATTTTGTAACAATGAAAATACATCTTGCATACCAGATATTTACATTACGATTCATAACAGTAACAAAATAACAGTTATGAAATAGCAACAAAAATAATTTTATGGTTGGGGGTCTCCACAACATGAGGAACTGTATTAAAAGGTTGCGGCATTAGGAAGGTTGAGAACCACTGATCGAACTGAAAGGAATAGCAGATATAGCCAGGAAGGGAAGTGGGTTTGCAAGGGGAAAACAATACGAAATGTGGATTGAGGATTGGTACTGGGTTGGTAGAAGGATGGAAGGGGAAAGGGGAATTACGGCCATCACAAAACTAGCACCAAGAGCCAACTTAAAGTGCTTCCAAGAATGTTCTGATCCTGTTGGCAGTACTAGCAAAAGAAAGAGCGAATATTCTTGGCTGCCTTCTGCCCAAGACTCGTCAACGGACAGAGCCACAGGGATTTCTACCCGATCTAGGGAGCTAGAGAGGTGTCAGTGAGCCAAATCCATCTTTCCTTCTCACTCCATTTTCCTTTTATAGTACGGTTTTGCAATATTTTGTAGCCACACCACCTGGTCCATATTGTCAAATAAGCCTAAATAGCTTCAGGCTGATTAAACCTGATTAAATCCTACTTTAGATTTATTGGATCTAGTTCGGACTTCGTTTGGATGTGTCCAAATTCATCCATTTGAGGCATTTTAGATTCGGCTGAATTGGTTGCACAACCTTATTTTAATATATGTCCTGAATAGAGCTTGGTCAAAATTCAGCTGGATTTGCACAGCATCTATAGGCACAGTTCTGACAGCTGGTCTTTGGGACCTTCTGCTTCACAAGGTCAGGGAGATGGTTGTGCACCAAATGGTGTGCTCAGTGGCATGACTGACAGCCAGAGAAGAAAAATCACTGCATGATTACCCTCGCATACATTATCCCCAGTAAGGATTCTGACTCTTTTAAGTAATGTTGCTGCAGCTCTAGAATGTTATTTTTGTAGTTAGAGCTTTTTTTAAAAAATAACACTAGACTTCATTAATTTAAGCAAAGATATAATAGGCGACCTTTTTGTATTAATTCTAAAATATTGCTCTGGGAGAGCATCATTTTGGGGATATTTAGAGTGGTTGTATGTACATATTATTTTTAAAACTGTAAGTCACTAAAATATGATTAGCCAGTAATAGGTATTTGCTAACTCTTTAAATCTTACAGTTTAGTATTTATGAATTATTTTAATGAAAGGAGTTCTTCTTTAAACATTAATTTTGTTAATGGTTCAGTTTTTCATTTTTGTAATTTAAGGGAATGTAGTTTGTGAGAGTCTTTGCCCTGAAAAATCACCTTGAAAAGGCTATGAAGGAAATCTGAAATAAATAATGAATATATGTGCTCACAAACCTCATGACAAATCCAGTGTGCAATGAGCTTTCCTTGTGAGTAGATGAATATTTCATTGTGTTGCCAGTTTACTTTCTTTGGGACCGATCTGTTCCTGGATACTTCCTCAACTGCCTGCTCCATAATTGAAACAAATAATTATCTTTGCTTCTTATAGCTGGCAGCACTGGGTTAAGGCAGCATTAACTTTTGTTTTGAATAATTAATGGGGGGAAAATTACATCCTTTTCCACTTTCAGCAAGCTGAGCATGCATGCAAATCAATCATTTTATATGACAGAAATAAATCACACATGACAATTATGCATCATTTTTTTAAATAGCTACAAACTTTTTTAAAAAAAATGTAGGCCTTAATCTGGTTGTTCGTCTATCGATAATATGCCCATAGGTGGAAATCCTACTGCACAGTTGTGCAGCTTTTAGCTGTGAAATGCAGCAAGCTGAGAAATCTCCATAGATATTATGTGTTACAACCTGAGTCAGTCACACAACTCAGTGTCCATCAGGTAATGCCTGTGGAAATTTCTTAATGATGATATTAATCACACCTTCTGTGAAACTGCACAACAGGATCTGGACCAACAACTCAACAGATGTCAAGTCAACATCCCATTGAGTTTGTGGGTGGATCTAGACTACAGAAAGTGACCGACTGGAAAGAGATACCACAGGTTGTGATCTCGTGGGTGTCTGGAATTTGGGGCTATCTCTGACCTTTCTGTTCTGAAGATTCCCCCCTGCCCGCCACCACTTTCTGTTTGGTGTTAAAACATTGCTCCATAGTCTCGTATTCTTAGTTGTGTATATTTCTAACCTGCAAAAATAATATTTGCATTCTTTAGTTTTTGTGAATCATCTCCCTTTAGCATTCTGCATGGACTTTTACTTCTTTAAAAAAAACTTTATCTTTAGCACTGCACTGTATAGAGATGGGCATGACCAGAAAAAAAATTATGTTTCGAGTTGTTGTTTGTCGGGATGGGCCCGTTTCGGGTCGTTTCCGTTTGTCGTGAAATTTTTCAAAAATTTGTCGTTTCCGTTTGTCATCTGTCATTTGTACAGTGGTTTAGGGAGCGTAAAATGTAGCCGCCGTTATACATTATGTTGGGGTTGTTAGTGTGACAGGAAACCTCGTCGGCACTTCTCTGTCTCACTAAGAACATTATGTTAGGGTGGGGGTTAGTGTGTCAGAGGAACCTCGTCGGCGCTTCTCTGACTCACTAAGAAGGAAAGCATACTGGCGTACTGCTGTACAGGTTACGCTTAGGGAGGGAGGGAGGGAGTGGGTCTCTGGAGTTGAAGGCACCTCTCTGGGTGCATCACTCTGATCCACTAAGAAGGGAAGTGTACTTGCGTATGAATCTGGGTTAGGGTTGGGGTTAGGGTAAGGGCTAGGCTTGGGGTAACGGTTCAGGTTAGGGTTAGGGTTAGGGTTAGGGTTAGGGTTAGGGTTAGGGTTAGGGTTAGGGTTAGGGTTAGGGTTGGTGGGCTTTTTATGCCCTCTCTGGCACATCCAGAAGTCTCAGCAAAACCTGGCTATGCGATTGGTGGAATGGCTCCAAAAATTTGCATGGTCCCATCCCATGGCCAGCCCATCATTGCGCGTGCGCAGGTGTAAAAAAAATTAAAAATAAAAGTAAAATAAAATAAAATAAAATCAATACGACGTTTTATTGCTATAAAAAAACCCACTGCTGCTACTATAAAAATTCAGGCATTTAAAATACCTAATTTTCACATGTTTCTTTGGTGCTTTGGTGGGTTTTTGGACCACGATTTCAAAAGAAAAATTGCGGTCGCCATTTTGGATCCCCACCACCACATGGCAAATGGAGACAACGAGGATGACCCCCCCCCCAGCCTGGTGCAAGCAGCCCAGGACAGGAGAGGGGGGAAGGCCGGGGACCCCCCCAGAAACCACCCCTCGGTAGGTGCCCTCACTGAGGCAGGCATATTTTCGCCTGCTTTTATGGCCGGGAATCAGGTTTTTTTTTATTTTTAAAACTTTTTTCTGTGTTGCTTGGCATCGCGTGATCGCCGCGATGCCATGAACGACAACGAAAAATCAGACCCAATTTTTCTTTTTCAGTTCGGGTTCGAGCTGGAGCAGAGTAATTCTCGTTACCTTTACCCGTTACGTAACGATAATGAGAACCGAAAACAGAAACGACAATTTCACCTAGTCGTGCCCATGTCTAGCACTGTATATTGCACAAATATTCACCATCATTATAAAAAAAAATCTGTGATGCACAATTTACTTTCACATGGGGGGCCAAGATACCTAGTTTACTACAGAGCTGCTTTCCCCTCAACAAGAACAGTGTACATTTTACACAATAACATAAATCTATGCAGCCACACACTGAGTCAAGCAAACGAGTTAGTCTCGTTATGGGGGCTGTCCTTTTGCCCCATCTAACCCGCACAGATGATGCTCTTTGGTGACCTGGAGGCCTTTTCCCCTCAGACTCTGAAGGATATTTTCACAACACTGACAACAACCAGGGCGAAAATGCAAACTGTGCCTTACTCTCCACAACCTATGGAAGAACTGTCCCAACAGCATGAGAAGGATCTACTGTATAGATTGACCTATAGCCACTTTCTTCATAGAAAGAAGAATTCTATGTGGACTCCTCCTGAGGGTCAGAACAAATACCTTTCTATATTGAGTGATTTAATCACAGTGCCCTGGCTCAGACTATCAGCAAGGGACCATACAATCTAGATAGAGTGGAATACCATGGATCACCTCAAAATAAAAATAAAAATCCCAAGATTGTCATCAAAGAGGTGGATAAGGGTTGGAGCTGTGTTTCTCATGGACAAATTGAGCTACACACAGGAAACTGAGAGACAGCTGTCCCATTCTGAAGGTTACCAGCTCCTAATGACAGACCCAACTGCCAAATTCCTGTTTTTAGATAATTTCTGTCTACTCAGACAGTTTACACATGATCTGAAAGTTGCAGTCCTTAAGAAGAAACATTGCAGAACAAGAATTTAACTGAGATGAAATACATGTGCTGGGTGCCCATCTCATAGAATTAAATATTAATCAACGGTAGAGATGGGCACGACTTAGCGGTATTCCCGTTTCCGTTTCCGTTACTCGTATCCGTTACTCTACGGAAACGGAAACGGGAATTACTCCGCCAGACTTCGAGCTCGAACCGACGAACGAACAATTTGGTCTGATTTGTCGTGCTCGTTACTTGCATCGCGCAATGCCAAGCGGCACAGAAAAAAAGTTTTTAAAAGTTAAAAAAAAACCCAATTCCCGGCCCTAAAAGTAGGCGAAAACTGTCTGAGGGCACCTACCAGGCAAGAAGGGTGTTTTATTTGGGGGGGGTTCCCTGCCCCCCTCTCCTTGGCTATTGCTACTGCTGCGCTGCTGGTACCAGGCTGGGAGGGCGCATCCATTTGCCATGCAGTGCGGGGGATCCAAAATGGCGACCGCAATATTTTTTTTGAAATCGTTGCCCAAAACCCCACCAAAGCACCACAGAAACATGCGGAAATTAGCTATTTTAAATGCTTGAATTTTTACAGTAGCAGCAGTGGGTTTTTCTTGCAAAAAAAGTCTCCATTGATTTTATTTTATTTTATTTTATTTTAACACCTGCGCATTCGCAATGATGGGCTCGCCCATGGGAGTGGACCATGCAAAGTTTTGGAGCCATTCCACCAATCGCATGGCCAGGTTTTGCTGACTGTACCAGGCTGGGAGGGCGCATCCATTTGCCATGCGGTGGGGGGGGATCCAAAATGGCGACCGCAATATTTTTTTTGAAATTGTTGCCCAAAACCCCACAAAGCACCACAGAAACATGCGAAAATTAGCTATTTTAAATGCTTGAATTTTTACAGTAGCTGGGTTTTTCTTGCTCCGTTGATTTTATTTTATTTTATTTTATTTTATTTTATTTTATTTTATTTTATTTTATTTTATTTTATTACACCTGCACATTTGCAATGATGGGCTCGCCCATGGGAGTAGACCATGCAAATTTTCCACCAATCGCATGGCCACTTGGCCAGGTTGACCACAGAGACTTCTGGGATGTGCCAATTGGGCATAAACAGCCCACTAATCGTAGCCCAAACCCGAACCCGGCCTAACCCATACGCCAGTACACTGTCCTTCTAAGTGGGTCAGAGAGGCACCCAGATGCACCCCAATACTCACCCTAACCTCACCCGTAACTAGCCTAACCCTAGCCATTGCGCTAATCCGTCTTAACCCTAAGCCAGATCTACTTGCATTGCACTACATGCAAGTACGTGAGACACAGCGGGTGCAAAGAGTCTGCCAGTCCGTCACTTGTGGCTCTGGCTGACTCCTGCAGCTCCCTCCAGGAGCCCGCTACCCCCTCCCCAAACCAGTTTTTTTTGCAGATTTTCACGAAAAACGGAAACGAGCCGAAACGGAACCGGCCCGACTAACGACAACTCGAAAAATTTTTTTTCAAGTCGTGCCCATCTCTAATCAATGGTTCTGAAGTCACTGCCAGATATGAAATGCTACAGTAATTATTTGGCTTCATTTTTTCTTATTTTGGATTAATATAATATGTGTTGGACTGTTGGTTCTCTGGAGCACCTCGTTCAATTTTCAAACACCTTAAACTAAGCTCCCTTTAGTTTTCTGGGGCTCTGTATCACAGGTCTTCTGCTTGTGGTGGCTGCTGCTGTCCTTCTGCGCTATTCACTCTAGAGGGAGCCTGGCTTAACTCCATTCTTATCTCTTTTCCTCTGGCAGCTGCCATAAACATTTACTGTGCAGTGACACTATGTCTGGAAATGTTAGGTGACACTTGCTCACTCATTTACACTATGAATCTTTTGTCCACTGCTTCTGGAGCTCTTTCTCTGACAAAAACATGAAGGGATATTGTGTTGTTAAAGGGTTTTAAAAGCAAGACACCTCACTTTATGGCATTTTGAGATGTTTCACTTATAGTGGATGCTGTCGCATTTCTACTGTCTTTATTACACAAAATCCCTCCTTAGGAGCCTCGTGGAGCAGTGGTTAAATGCTTGTACTGCAGGTAAAACTGTGTTCACGACCTGGGTTTCAATCCCAGGTAGCAGGCTCATGGGGCCTTTTTACACAACCCCTAAGATCCACTGGCCACTTAAATTCGGACCAGAGATCTTAGGGGTTCGTCGCTCTTCCTCTGTCCCCACCCCCCTCTGCACTTCCTGGTTGCTGGCTGCCTGAGGGAGGGAGAAAAAAGAAAGAAAAGAATGCCGGTTTACCTCCGTTTTGTTCCCGGCAGCATTCAGATCTCTTAAAGGGGCGGGGCGCAAAAAAAGAACAAACAGAAGCCAGGAGAGCCCCGCACTCACTATCCTTACACCGGATCAAATATTTGTCACATCCAAAAAGCAGGTACAAGAAAACTGCTCTGGGTCGCGCTAAAGTGGGCGGGGTCGCACTTAATTATCTGCAAAGTCCGGAGCTGGTGGGTAAACATTTTTAAGGTCCGGACCTTGCAGCCATTTGCGGCGGAGCTTAGGGGTCGTGTATAAACGCCCATGGTTCACTCAGCCTTCCATCCTTCTGAGGTGAGTAAAAATGAGTACCCAGCTTGCTTGGGTGGGGGCAATATGTAGCCTGCCTATTAAACTGTAAATCGCCCAGAGAGTACTTGAAATGGTATGGGGCAGTATATAAGCAGAACACTTTGCTTTTTAAAGCCTTCCTTGTTCCTTAAAATAAACTTGGCAACTGGGGCCATTTGGCTGATGCTAATCTTGAGTCTTCTCATGGCCAGCCTTAACCCTGTTGCTGCCATAAAGACATGAAGAAAACTTTTAGACTCCATGTCATTTGGACTACAGGACTAGTAGCCTTCCCTCCCCAATCACCTAAGCCTATGTATTGCAACTGATGTAAATAGTAAAAAAGGAACACAATTATTGATTTTACCAGGCTCTCAGAGTGCTCTCAGAGGTCAACAATAAAAATTACAAATACAGTGGTACCTTGAGATACGATTACCTCAAGTAACAGGGGGAAAAAAGAGTTACGAAGGAAGTTGGTCTGAAAGTCTGTCTGAAAAAACGGACTTCCATCCGGAAAAAAAACTTCTGCAAAAATACGAGTTACAAAAATTTTCTATGGAAACACTCAAGATATGAAAATTTCGCAGAATGCTTCAATTCCCAGGGTGCCTTGTGCCCCATTCGGATCGGTGTTATGAAAATTTTTCACAATACGGAGCGTCCTGAGGAACAAATTAATTTCATAACTCAAGGTACTAATGTAAAAGGAATTAGCTAAATTTGTTAGTTTGTTGCATAATAGGAGGGTAAATCAGTATAAATTTTGTTTAAACTCAAACTTTGAATTAAATATTTAGAAATAAGTTGGAATTTAACCCCATGGTCCATTTATGTGTCTCCCCATGAATAGAGCCGGTCTATATGGTTTTGAGCAAGTTGCATGATCCCAGAATTCCCCAAGAAGAAGGAATGGTAAACCACTTCTGTATGTTTTTTTAGCTGGAAAACCCTGAAAAATAGTCACCATAAATCATGACATGACTTGACGGCACAAAATTATTGTTACACAGAGGAAAAGTCTGAAACAGAATGGAGAGCTATCAAGTTTCCCCTGCTGTGGGCTTTGCTGCCTCTAGAGTCATTCTGCTGCTTTCAGCAGTATTTTGCTGCTGAAGGTAGCTGAGTTTGATAATTGAGCTACACTCTCTCCACTCAGAGAATCTCCAGAAATATAGATTTTGCTGGAAGATGCTTTACAAAGACATAAATTAACTAACCATATATATTATCTCTCTCCCTCCCCCCTCTCTCTCTGTGCATGTGTGCGTGCATGCACATGCATACAATCAATACAAAAGAGTAAGAAAACAGATTTATCTCTCCATTTTCATTGGTTTGCCCTATTAGGCACGTGCTACCCCATCAATACTTTTCTGTGGGTAAGCCTAATTGAACATTGAAGACGGTCCCTTCATCTACATGCAGAACTAAAATGAATCAGGGCACACCAAGGTGCTTTTTAAAATCTAATTAGGCTTCCAGTGCAGTGTTAAATTGTTTTAAACCAACAGGTGATATGGCTGGGTTGGAAGGTAGCAGTGTGCTTTCTTGCGTCAAGATTATGGTCTTTTTTTCTACACTAGATGCTACATTGAAGCTTCACATCTTTTGAAGAAACTCCATTTTGACTCCTTAGGATTATTGCTATGATCCATTTGAGAATGAGTAAATTAAAAGGGGGAGGGGAATGAGGCAATGTTATGAGGAGATGAAAACAGAAAGAATGGTTTTGGAGGGATGAGTGTGAATTTGGCTTTTCAAAAGCTCACATAGCTTTTTCCTTTTTTCCAAAGGGCAACACAGGAGGGAAATCAGGAGATAAGTACTCTAAAACATGCGATTTTCCTACTTAATTTGTACAGTGGTCTAACTTAAATGAAAGTTTAATTTAATTTAATATGTATCTTCAAACCACCACCACCTTCATCTCCATGGACCTTTCATAAGCCTTCACCATGGCCAGGCAGGCGGTGACCCTGAAATCAGCTTCTAAACAGGCCTTCAGGCTTCCTTCTTGGCTAGCAGTATAGAGATGATGATGATGTGTGTGGGATGGGGCAATATACAGCTCAGGCAGTGAGCCCTTGAGTACTGCTAAATACTTTCTTCTGCATCAGCCTATATTTCCTTGGGCGGAGAGTAGGTATCAAGAGACAGATACCATATTTTCTTGCTGGGGAGTGGTATCAGGAGACAGATATCTAGTCTCATGCGCTCCCAGAGGCATTCGGTGGGGCCACTGTGATATACAAACTGGACTAGATGGGCCCTTGGCCTGATCCAGCATGGCTCTTCTTATGTTCTTATGTTCCTTCTTGTTTTGACAATAACATCTCAGTTTCATTCTCTTCTCTCTTCCAAATTGTGTTTGAGCTTCAAAATTGGGCTGGTTGGTCAACATGCCAAATTGACCACCTCTCCTGTGTGGGACTGTGAGACAAGGTAATAGATGCATAAACAGATGGAAAGTAACCCGGTGCCTTCATTGATAGAAGCATCCGAGGCTCTTAGTGTGATGACATGAAAGCTCATGTTCTTGTTTCTGACATTCTATGATTGACATGAAAGCTCATGTTCTTGTTTCTGACATTCCATGATTAAGGGGCAAGATCGTGGCCACTTGCAGACTCACAATCTAAAACACACGTACCAAAAGGAAACAAAAGAAGAGACGGATGGGGGGCATCAGTTGGTATCAGTGTTAAAGTCAGTAATGGGGGAATGTGGAAAATGGGCCAGATCCATTAATGCAGTGGTTCTCAACCTGTGGGTCCCCAGATGTTCCTGGACTGCAAATCCCAGAAACCCTGGGCAGCTCAGCTAGTGATGAAGACTTCTGGGAGTTCCAGTCCAGAAACATCTGGGGACCCACAGGTTGAAAACCACTGCTTTAATGTAACCTTTGCAGTTATTGCACAAAATTCCACCACCCTCTCCAAATCTTAGGAGGGTGAGTGTGGTAGTGCCCCTAGGCTTCTCTGACCATAGACTTCATAAACTTAAACTTTGTTGTGGACTTTAAAGAGTTACACCAACCCTGCCAAGTAGAATAAATAACAAAAATATTCCAAAGTTGCAAAACCACTTTCTGATCAAGACACTGGGTTTTAGCCTCCTCACTCTACCCTTTCTTTTTTTATTAAAAAGTAGGGGGGAAAGTCAAAATCCTTTAAAATTGCAGTACACAAGGCAACATCAAAGCTGAAAGAATAATCTGGTAGCATGTTCCAGGAAAGACAATCCAAGAAAATTAGAAAATCTAACTAGGTAATACAGTATGAATGCTAATGACTAGAGATGGGCATGACTTGAAAAAAAAATTTCCCGAGTTGTCGTTAGTCGGGCCGGTTCCGTTTCGGGTCGTTTCCGTTTTTCGCGAAAATTCGCAAAAAATAGTCGGTTCGTTTTTTTGTTTTTTCATTTTTGTTAGTACTGTTTTTTTTGGGGGGGTAGCGGGCTCCTGGAGGCACCTCTGTGGGGTGGGTGCCTCCTCTGGCCCGCTATAAAGGGAAAGCGGGCTCCTGGAGGCACCCGTGGGTGCCTCCTATCCTCACCCACTAGGAAGGGGAAGCAGGCTCCAAGAGACCCCTCAACATGGGGGTCTCCCCTCCTCACCTGCTGCTGCTGCAAAATGGTATGCAATAGCCATATGGATATGCATACCAGTTGCAGACAATGAGACCAGTGAACCCGCCAGAGGCATAGGGTGATGCCTAAGGCTCTCGCACCACCATGTCTCACAAAGAAGGGAATCGTACTTGCGTGTAGTGCAATGCAAGTAGATCTGGCTTAGGGTTAAGGTGGGTGAGTGCAAGGGCTAGGGTTAGGCTAGTGACGGGTAAGGTTACGGTGGGCTAGTGGGTTGCACCTCTGGGTGCCTCTCTGACCCACTAAGAAGACAGTCTGTAACGTATGGGTAAGGAGTCAAGGATTAGGGTTAGGGTTAGGGGGCTAGGGCAGGTTTTAGGGGGCTTTTTGGCACATCCCAGAAGTCTCCATGGCCAAGTGGCCATGCGATTGGTGGGATGGCTCCAAAAATTTGCATGGTCGTCCACTCCCACATGGCTGGCCACTCGGCCAGCCCATCATTGCGCAGGTGTAAATAAAATAAAATAAAATAAAATCAATGGAGGACAGAGGAGGAGAGGAGAGACATTTTGTTGCAAGAAAAAACCCACTGCTACTGTGAAAAATCTGGCAGTTTATAAATTTTCGCGTGTTTCTGTTGTGCTTGTGTGTTTTTGGACCACGATTTCAAAAACAATATTGCGTTCGCCGCCCCATTTTGGATCCCCCTCCCGCACCGCATGGCATGGCGAGTCCGGCTGCCCAGGACGGGGGGGGAGGCGGGACCCCCCCTCCAGAAACCACCCCTCCGGTAGGTGCCCTGCGCCCTTAGGCAAGCAGGCATTTTTCCGCCTGCTTTTTGGCCCGGGAATGGGTGGGGGGAGAGTTTAAAAGTTTTTTCCTGTGCCGTCCGTGCCGCTTGCTTGCGCTTTAATTGCGGCGGCCCGCGGCGAGACTGGGCTTTTTGCTGGCTGCGAGCCTGCGGCGAGTCCCACCAGAGCAGCCCAGGACGGGGGATGGGGGGGAGGCCGGGGACCTCCAGAAACAACCCCTCTGGTAGGTGCCCTGAGGCACGGCAGGCATTTTTCTGCCTGCTTTTTGGCCAGGAACCGTTTTTTTTTTAACTTTTAAAAACTTTTTTTCTGTGCCGCGTGGCATCGCGCGATCGCGCGATGCAAGGAACGAGCACGACAAATCAGACCAAAATTGTTCGTTCGTCGGTTCGAGCTCGAAGTCTGGGGGAGTAATTCCCGTTACCGTTTCCGTAGAGTAACGGAAACGAGTAACGGAAACGGAAATACCGCTAAGTCGTGCCCATCTCTACTAATGACTGCAAAACTCATTTTGGCTGCGCAGACGAAATCAATGATGGTGAACCTTTTAGAGACCGAGTGCCCAAACTGTGTTTCAAAACCCACTAATTTTTCGCAAAGTGCCGATAGAGCAATTTAACCTGAATACAGGTGGCTGTGAAGGGGTGATGTTGGGTGCCCACAGAAAGGGCTCTGAGTGCCACCTTTGCTTTGGCACCCTTGCTATAGTCTCATCAACACTGGACTAAATTCTCTAAAACAAAGCCATCTGCAATTCTCTCTAAGGCTCTTTGTGACGTCCGAAGCAGCATTACTCATTAGTAACAATCTCTCCCCCATCTCTTCCAGTCTCTCAGGTGTTAACCAATTCCAGTGTAGCAATCTGCATATTCATCAGGCATTCTTCCTTCTCCACCCCAAGTTCCCAAGAGAAAGACCTCCTGCTTCATCATGCCACAGGAATGTAGCTGTTTTGACTTCCCTAACAGTCTCTCTCTGCTTCTCAGATGAAAAGGTGGTTACTTCACGTCCATTTTGTCTCTCTTAGTGTTACACTTAGGAGTGGTACAAAAAAGTTACTTCACATCTGTCACGCAACTACTGAAATTTGTCTCAACCACGCCCCCAGAACGGGTGCTAAGCGCGACAATACTGTACCTGGTGCTGGGGTAGGGTTTTCCCTTGTCACTCTTTGTTCCCGCTTTCTGTTCTGAGACAGTCATGTAGTAACGACTGTCATGCAACAAAACATTCATTTCTTTCAGAAAGCTGTGTCTGTCTGACTGTTTTTTTTTTACTTTTCAGAAGCAAAATATCAAAAAAGAATTTTTAAAGCCCCCCCCCCCCCAAAAGGAAAAGGGAAGCTAGACAAATTCAGTGTTTGTCACAGTATAGGACCATGAAGTAACACTTGTCACGAGACAAGTTATCATGACCATGGGAACACTGAAACAGGGACAAAACCACGTGATCGTGACCAGTGTTGTCACGGTACAAAACTAGTCGCAGAACAAAGAAGGAGGACGTGACGTAACCGCCTAAGACACCACCTGTAAAAGTTTGTAAGAGAACTGGGGGGGGGGGAGTACTACACAAACCATTCACATTACACTCAGTTCCTTGACATAGAGTCTCATGGCTCTCTGTGTACAAAGGCAATGAGATGAACTTGGAGAGTCTGGTATTTTAGGTTTAAAAGTTCATTAGCTGTATTTTAGAATTTAGAGAACTAACTAATTTCTATTAAAGGTTAAACTTTAGAGTGTTGAAATCATTAGATTATTACCAGAGCTGTTGCTAACAGATTCATTTAAAATGCTAGTTTTATGTACTCAAAGTCATCAATAGAGGCTTTGGTTTTTCATTTTCACTAATCACCCATTTTATGTTCTATTTTACTTAAGCAAGCAGGTTTTGCAGCTAACCAGAAGGCCGGCCAATCAATCAGGTGTTCAAAGCTTGAGCGGTAGGCTGAGCTTTTTCTTCTAGTGTATGGATAGCTTTAAGGGGATTTATGCAATTCATTCCCTCTTGCATCAATATCCCTGACTTCTGGTTTTGCTTCGAATAACATTATTTTTCAAACATTATCCCTGGGGGATTGTAGCTTTTAACAATCATGTTTGAATCCCTTAATGCCTCTTATGAGTTAAGAAACTTTTTAATGTTTACTTGCTTCTAAATAAATAAATATATAAACAAATTATTCAACTGTAATTTAATTGGCCTGTAGTTTAATTGTTTTTTAAAAATCTTTAACTTACTATGTGTTACATCACTTTCCTTTTCTTATTGTGAGCCACCTTGAGTTCTGTTAACAAATAAGGCCATATAAATAAGACATATAAATAAGCCAACAAATAAAATAGCCAGAGTTTCCCCCCAGTTTTTGGACAAAGCAATTATTTTTAAAATCAGAACCCCAGAGTTCTCCCCCCTGTAAGTTTTGCCTGCCAGCCACCTTTGGCACCTTTTGTGGCTTACATTTGGGCTTAGAGATGGGCTTTTTCATTTTTCTTTTTGTTTTTTACTGTTTCATTTTGTTTAGAATGAAACCATTTTTAAAAAACAAATCATTTTATTTTTCATTTGTTTAGTTTTTAGTTTTATAGTTATTTACTGCGCTGACCAGCTGGCCCGCGGGCCGGGTCAGTGCTTTAAATTTTTTATTTTTTTTTTTTACTCTACCACCAACCAGCTGGCCCGTGGGCTGAGTTGGTGCTATTTATTTATTTATTTATTCATTCGTTCATTCATTCATTCATTCATTCATTCATTCATTCATTCAAACACTGACCAGCTGGCCTGCAGGCCGGGTCGGCACTTTTAAAATTTTTATTATTTATTTATCTATTGAAGCGCTGACTAGCTGGCCTGCTGGCCAGGTTGGCACTTTTAATTTTTTTTTATTTATTTATTGAAGCGCTGACCAGCTGGCCAATAGCCCAGGTTGGCACTTTTAAAAATTTTTTAAATTTTTGTTTATTTATTCAAGTCCCGACCAGCTGGCCCGTGTGCCAGGTCGGTGTTTTTAAAAATTTTTTTTTATTTCTTAGCCAATCCGCTATAGCATGGGCTGATTGGTGCTTTTTTTCTTTCTTTCTTTTTTTTTTTTTGGCTGGAGGCCGGCCTCCCCGCTGCCTCAGAAGCCCTCCCCGCAGGACCTTATCGGCAGCAGCGGTGAGTCCCGGGCCCGGCGGCAACATTCAGGTAGGAGAAGATGCCCGATGGGGGAACAAAAAATGAAATGAAACAAAACAAAAATTTCCATTTCATTTAATTTCATTTTTCTTTCAGGGGGCGGTTTGTTATTCATTTCATTACATAAACAATTAATGAATAATGAAATGAATAAAAAATTCATTTCGTGCCCATTTCTATTTGGGCTTGGTTTTCTATTCTATTGGAAAAGGAAGCTGCAAGCCCTTGAGGACAGCAAGCACTGAGGAAGCTTCCTTTTCTAACTGCACTGAGCTTGGCCTGTCCTGGGCTGTGAGGCCTTTGGGCATAGCCTCCCTCAAGTTGAGCACAAGATAGGTGTCTGTTTGGCAGGTGGATCACCCAAAGTAGAGAATTCTGGGATTTTGAGACCATGTGACAAAAAAAAAACAAAATTAAAAAAAAAAAACAGAATTAAAATAAATAAATATTCATGGCTAAATAAACAGTGGACAATCATGTCAAGCTAATTAGAGTTCAATAGGAATTGGTCCCTGGTATGTCAGTGGCTGGGATGGTATATTGTACATGTCTAAGCTTCTGACTTTCCTATGGTCAAAATCAATTGCTAACACATCCTTGGGGTTCCTGATTGTCTTAGGGTTTAATTTACATGGGCCTTGAGAAATACCATAGATTCTTGGCTGTGTTAATGGAGTGTCCTGGGTGTTACAACTCACATGGGGCGATGTTGAGTTTCCTAGTATATGTCTAAAAGGACGCACTTGGAAAAGAATTTTGCTATTTAGGGAAAAGGAATGAAGAGTGACATGAGACCTCTGGAAACCAAGTCAAAGCTGACATTTGAGGTGTGACCGTCATTAACTTTTGAAACATTCTTTAAAATGATTTTTTGAGTTCCTTTTCTAGGCACTGGTCTAAAATGGTGCACATTTAATTTCAGCTCGTTAACACTAATGCATTATTTCCAAGCTCTTCTAATGCTACATTGTGATCTAGATCCCCAACCCCTAGGCCACAGACCGCTACCAGGCCATGACCTTTTACAAACCGGGTTGTGCCAGCAGCCAGAATGGTTTAAGGCATGCAAAGAGGCAAAGGCCTACTGCAGGAAAGGAAGATGGGCTTCTTGCCTCTGTTCATACACATGTCCCCTCCTGACCTCCATATGAGTCTTGGGGCTTGGAGTCAAGGCCTGGGACTTGGAACTTGACTTGAGTCTTGGTATCAAAGACTTGGACTTGGGTCCAAAGACTTACCAACTTCCCTGGGAACTTCTAGTCTCTATAAGTCATGAAAGTCAATAGGTGACCTTGAGTCAGTCCTTGAATCATGCGTTAAAATGAGTCCTTGCTAGGGATGGGCATTTCGTTTCAGAACCAGTAGGTTATGAAACGAACCATGCGAGCCCAGGTGGTGCTTGGAACCGGCTGATACACGTGGATCCAATTGCTTTACCTTTCTCTCTGCTGTCACGGAGCTGAGCTGTAATGAGGAAGCATGCAGCGATGTCATCTTTCCTGCTCTGTGCCGCTGGCCAATCAGAGAGAGAGGCGGGATGATGCCTGTCCCTGCAGAGATCCTGATTGGCCAGCATCACAAATCAAGCACAGATGACGTTGCAGCATACTTCCTCGTTGGATTTTAACCCTGCGTGAGACAGAGAAAAGTAAAGCAATTCTGAGGACCACCTGGGCTTGCGTGATTCATTTCATAACCTACTGGTTCTGAAATGAAATGCCCATCCCTAGCCCTTGCCCATTTTAACCCATACTGCATGGGGTTAAAATGACCAAAGGAACTGGGGGCCTGACTCCAAACTCACTGGAGGAAAAGGGGGCAATACATGTAGATGATCAACAAATATACTGTTATGGGTATTCTACATTCTCACCTTGATGCTAAATAAGCTCTCTTCTTTAAAACATTTGGACCAGTTCAAAGCACGCAGTGGGACATCATGGTTAAACAGTAAAGCTAGGACTAATGAGAGCTGTCCTAGTTCGAAGATAGCCTTTCCACCAGGGATAGCTCTTAAGCCTAGCTAAACGGTCACTGGAGGAACTGCCCTTGAACTACAGAGTCAATTGTGAATATCAATGGGAAGAGGGGACTGTGTCTGTCCACATCAGCTCTTCAGAGAAAATGTGCAATAAACAAGCACCTTTTGGGAATTTCCACAAGAGGGCAGCCACGTATTTTGCAAAGAATCCACCTGAGGCACACGGCCTGGAAATTTTATGCAAAGAGTGCAACAAGGTCGACTATTGTTTCAGCTTGACAATCACTTGACAATCATAATATAAAATGCTATTTCATTATCTGTTCTGCAGCTACAAAAAGGAATGGTAAAGTATGTGATAATTTTGGCTTCTAAAACGTGTTTCAAATCAGATATGCTTCTTGCCTTAACCAAGAATTCCCTCTTGTTGGACCAAAAGGAAAATTCACTTTGAGTTTTTAAAAAAAAATGATAAGAAACACCCCATCTTTTGGATCCCTTTTTGACAAGGTCAGTCATTTCATTTCCAAGGCGTGAGATGCATACGACAATACCGTGTATCATTAGTTGCTATATGGGGGATGATCACTCCTGAATATCTGTAAGGGATGATGTGATTAACAAGATCCACAACGAGAAGATAAATGCCGTAATATTATAAATCTGCATTGCTATAAAAATGTCCATTTAGCTTAATGTTCAGGATGAATGAATGCATCATTTACTATTGTCAGCCTACCAATTGCTACACACTTTTGTATCTGAAATGTAGAATGAATTATTCACTAGACTGTGTTTTAAAACAGCAGCGGGGGGGGGGAGCCCTATCTGGTTCCCAAGTATTGCTAACACAATGAGCTCATGTTACAATTAATTGTTTTTCTCTTATCTTAGGCCTCCTTGACAACGCCTTACACGGTTCTAGTTTTCATTTCATCTTGCTATTGCAAATGCTGTTTAGTTTTTAAATAAATACAGTTCCCACAAATTCTCTTTCCTTCTTTGACTCTCTCTCTCTCACACAAAACCTAGTTTGTAATAACAACTGGCACATTTTTAATTTGTTTTATTTTTAAATCAGATTTTGTGTTGAATGTGAACAATACAAAAAATACCTTCCTCAGATTCAAAACAAACCACAGTCAAATGGAATTATAAATGAGGCATTTGCCATTTTTTAAAAAAATTCCCTTTGCTTAAGAAATGTATCTGCTAAGTCTAAAGTTCATTTTTGCAATACATTGTATTTTCAGTCTGCTCACAATCATCACATGTTTATTCAAATTCGTGGCCTTTGGTTCAAATCATTTATGGTCCAATTTCCTGCTGGAATAGGACTGGCAGTATTCTGTTCCCTGAGTTTTCATGGTCAAAGCCAGAGAATAGGAGAAGGTGCCCTTAGGAATCATATTAGAATCATGAAGTTGGCAGGGCCTACTGGCCACCAAGTCCAACCCCCTGCTCAAGGCAGGGATACAAATCAAAGGATATCTGCCAGCTGGTCCTCTAAATTTCTTGAATGCCTCCAGTGTTGGAGCCCTCTAGAGGCAATTGATTCCATTGCCTTCTATGGATACAGGAGTACCTCTAGCCAACTAATTGCAAAAATAAGCATGAAGGGGTTCAATTAAGTAAGTAAGTATGTAAGCAAGCAAGCAAGCAAGCAAGCAAGTAAACAAGCAAATAAATAAATAAATATTTTACCCTACCATTCTCCATAAAAAGGACCTGGCAGCTTTATAGTATAGTTTATTATTATAAATTATCTAAGAAGATAGTTTCTTAGAATGTAATTTAAATGTTATATGCAAAAGTTTTAAAATTGTAAAGTTTTTGCTGCAATAGGAGATTTTAGTTAAATTGGTTTAAGTAAATAAATATTATATATTATACTATATTTTAAAGTATTAATATTAATATTGTTTATTTTATTGTATAATATTGATAATTATGGCATGATAGTGTGTTTGCTCATTTGTAGTGTATTTTTTGCAATGATCTGCCGATTATGCAATAAAGATTCTATTCTACTAAATCACGATATTTAATACAAACAACAGTGAGTAAACAAATGCTAAAAAGGATCAAATGGACAACATGCTAAAAAAGCATAAGCAACACCAAAACATGTTTAAAGCAGTAGAGTACAGCCATCCCTTTAAAAACAAACCAGCTAGTCACTGAGGGAAAACTTGCCTGACAAGAAAGGTCTTCGTCTGCTTACAGAAGGATAGTAAAGATGGCGCCAGGCTGGCCTCCTGTGGGAGGGAATCCCAGAGTCTGGGAGCAGTGACAGAGAAGGCCCTCTCCTGTGTCCCCATTAGAAGCGCCCGTGAAGGTGGTGAGATGGAGAGTAAGGTCTCCCCAGTGACCTTTATGGCTGGACAGGTTTATAAAGGGTGATACGGTCTTTGATATAGCTTGCCCCAAGCTGTTTAGGGCTTTATAGATTAGAGATATGCTCGGAAACAGGTCAGCAGCCCGTAGAGTTGCTCTGATAGAGGAGTTATGTGATTTGCCCCTGGTAGCAATTTGGCTGCTGCTGCATTTTGGACCCACTGAAGTTTGGACCCACTGCATTTTGAACCCACTGAAGTTTCCAGGCAGTTTCCGGAGGCAGGCCCATGTAAAAGTATGATATGGTAATCCAGCCAGAGTGTAACTAAGCCATGTGCCAATGTGGCCAGATCAAAGCTCCCCAGGAACAGGTGCAGGTGCTTGAAGAATCTGGCTAGAATAAGAAATAACTTAGTACGGGTGGGGCTTTTGAGTTTAAGGGAACCGAAAACCACAAAAGAACATCTCCTTTTGATCTTTGTGTTTTTAAAATTGATTACTGAGAGAGATTATCTTCAACGTGGTGAACAATTCAGCTGCAGTTCCATGGTTTCCTTTCCTTTTCTTTTTCCTTTCCTTTCCTTTCCTTTCCTTTCCTTTCCTTTCCTTTCCTTTTCCTTTTCTGTCTTTCATTTAATTCTTCTTTTATCCTCCATTTCTCACTTTTCTTAGGATATGTTTAATCCGACAGCATCACAAGGGTGGGTATCAGCAGCTGATCAGGATGCCTGGTGGCAGATGGGTAGTGGGAGTTTTGAATCTGTACAAGGGTCTGGATGGCTATTGCTTCCTGCAGGACTCAAAGTGGAGAGAAGCCATCAAGTACTAGTGGGAGGAGAAATAACCTTTCTCATTCTGGTAGTTTTGCTTGGGTGAGGGTGGGGGTTGATTGTAAACACAACATTTTGCCTGTATTTTCCATGGCTTGGGACCTGACTATCTGGCAGAACGTATCTCCCAGAGGTCAGCTTTGTCCTGTCCTACAAGAACTTCACTTGCCTTTTCGCTCCAGGTGCCCATACCGAGGGAGGCCAGAAGGGTTTCTACCCATAATCGGGGCTTCTTGGTGGTTGGCCCAGCACTTTGGAACAAGCTGACCTCAGAGAACAGGCTGGCGGAGTCCTGCCATCTTTTAGGAGAGCATTAAAGACCTGGCTCTTCAGGGAATGTTTTGGAGATTGCTGATTGTACGTTTGCATTGTTGTTGTTGTTTTTTTATATTGTCTGCCCCACTCTTTTTATTTATTTATTAATTATTTATTTGTTTCATTTTTATACCGCCCATCTTCCAATCTGGAACTCTGGGCGGTTTAAAAGTTAAAAGATACAATACAGTACAAAAAAATAAATAGGGAAAACCCTGGCAAGATGGGTCAAAGGGCCGGAGACAGTAAAGAAAAAAAAAAAAGAAAGAAAGAAAGAAAGGGAAAAAACTAAATTAAATTAACGCTCGCCATATGCCTCCCTGAAAAGCTAGGTTTTCAAAGCCTTTCTGAAAGCGGGCAGGGACTGTGCAACGCGCAGCTCACTTGGGAGGTGATTCCATAACGAGGGGCCCACAACAGAGAAGGCACAGTTGCGCGTAGCCGTCCTCTGCGCCTCCCTGGGAGTGGGCACCCTTGCTTTGTTATTTTTAATTTTTTTGTGTTCGTTACTGTTTTTAAATTTTTATGGGGATTATGTTTGGGCAAGTTGTTGCTGAAATCTGTTGTACACCGCCCATAGTTCCTGAGGAAAATTGGGCGGTTAATAAGCAAAAAAATAATTAACTAAATAAATATAAATATAAAAAATTCTCCCTTTCTGTGTACAGGCTCTTTGGCTTGTGTCTGTGTACCACTGAGCAGTGTAGTTGAGAGTTGTCATAGTTGATTGGGCACAGCCTGGGACTTGCCTCTCTTGTTCTTCTTGGTAGTGTATTGTGGTTGGTTGCTTTGATGAATAGGTGGCCATCTGACTGCTTTCCTTATATTTTTTTTTCATTATGCTGCCCAGACCCAGATGACCTGTTGTGCTGGGTGAAGAGCACTGAATTCATATTATTGCTTTAAATGTGATAATAAAAACTACTGTCTGCCTAGGACTCATAATGCTTTTTTCTGTCTTATGTAGTGATGTATATTGCCTGCTTTTCGAGTAGATTGGTTCTCTGTTGTCTTGCTTCTGCTTTTCTTTTCTTTTCTTTTCTTTTCTTTTCTTTTCTTTTCTTTTCCTTTTTTTTCAGAGCCCTTGGACTACTGCCAGAAAATATTAATGGGAGAAAACATGAAACAAATGACTCAAAGAGGCAGTTTCATCTTAAATGAAAGGAACGGTGTACAAAAAGTCAAAAGTGAAAAGGACCCCGCCCCGAAAAAAACTGATACAAAGTAAATGCAAAATAAAATGCATTGTACAGTATGGTAACATGTCATTCTAGATTGGAGGGACGAAGCTTTTAGTTGTCATCTAGCTAGATAATAGAATGTGCCTAGCAGCTGCAGTAGTTAATCCCATTGTCAGTAGGGCTTGGGTTTTGTGTTTTTTTCTCATACATACATACATACATACATACATACATACATACATACATACATACATACATACATACATACATACATACATACATACATTAGGACCCCAGTATCCACTGGGGATTGTTTCCAAGCCTTCCCGTGGATAATGAAAACCGTGGATAAGACAGAACGCCAAATTGTTCTCCAAAACTGCTGTTTTGTGATAGTAACTTGCTTTACAGCTACTGTTTTGCAACATTAGCTTGCTTTACAGCTGCTGTTTGTGACAGTAACTTGCTTTACAGCTGCTGTTTTATGACAGTAGCTTGCTTTACAGCTGCTCTTTGTGACAGTAGCTTGCTTTGCGGCTGCTGAATTATTTATTTATTTTTCCTCTGCCATCCATGGATAACTGAATCAGTGGATAATGAATCAGTGGATATGGGGGTCCTACTGTACATACATACATACATACATACATACATACATACATACATACATACATACATACATACATACATACATACATACATACATACATACATACATAGTCTACTATCTTTATATCATATCATGATGCACTTTCTTTAGTTTTGTTAAGCATGTCATCTGGTGGGAAGGAAACAAGAGTATGAGTATATTCACGCTCGTGAATAAAATCATCATCTAATGTCTGACTTGTTCAATTTTCTTTAATGGGACCACTTAATAGGAATTGGCATTTGTACTCCAGAGCAAATGCAGTTTTACTGAAACTAACATCTAGAAATGAACACGATAGAGTAATGCTTATTTATTTAATGTTGCTGTGATTAAAATTCCTTTCTTAGGTTGTTCATGTAATAATAATTCTTTCACTTAGTCCATCCCATCTAACCAATTTAAGGTACTACTAGTTCTGCAAATGCTATTGATATTCATGCAAGATTTGATTAATTTGCCGCAGATAATTATAGCTAATCAACCAGATGCCAAGGGATATTTACTGTATTTTCTGTGCATATGACCCATTTTTTTTTCCTAAAATCATGACACAAAAATTTAAGGGGTTTTGTATACACAGAAGTAAGCCTTTCCCAGTGGGGATGGGGGTGGAGGAGAACCCAAACTCACTTTGCTGTTTCCGTCCGTGGTTTGTTTTTTGCAGGAATGGGCTCCTTCTTTCCTTGCGTTCTCCGCCTCCACTCCCACTCCCACCCCCACATCCCCACTTTAATTTTCCCCTTCTAATCACTCCTCTCTCCTTTGGTGGGTTTGGTTTTGTGCTCATGAAAGAAAAGAAAAAAGCCACACCTTTTTGTGAAAAGGCATTTCTTAATAGGCTGCTCAAGCCCAACAGAGCCTGATCCTGCAAAAATCAAACCCACCAAAGCGGAGAGGAGTGTTTAGAAAAGGGAAATGAAAGCAAACACTGGGGGTGGAGGGGGTGGAGGAGATCTCAAGGAGAATTTATTTATTTTATTTATTTGGGGGTCTAAAAATTGGTGGCGACTTATAGACGGATAAATACAGTAAGTTGAATAAGCTGGCATATGTTGAGGCATGCAGTGTGAACACACCTAATCTCCTTGTCAATTAGCCACAGTTAGTTGTGGCAACTTGTGCAAACCTTTCACAAACAATTGTACTATGATCCTGTAAAAAAAAAAAAAGATTAACTAAATAGCAAAATTTCCTTTAGCACTTGAAAGATTAATGAGTTAATTTTTGTTAAATCTTTATAGCACCATAGCTTTGTTTGTTGTTTCGTCTGTAGTAGATTAACGCAAAAAATCTTTTGGAAACAGCTAAATGCTACAATATGATAGTATTGTGGAGTGTGCTGTTCTGGGTGTCTTCAGGCAGAAGAATGAGCAGCCAATCGGTCAGTCAATCAATCGATGGATGGATGGATGGATGACTGTTTGTCATAAATGGAGTCCCCTGACAAATTCTAATTGACCAATGTTTAGCAATTTTTGATTCATTAATTGATTGGGCTATTATACCCCCCCCCCCCAAGGAACCTAGAGACAACCAATCTGGAGAGAAGCATTCCCTAAATGTCCTCTACAATCCCTCCAAATTTGGTGAAGATAGGAGTTTTGGTATCTGAGTTATATACCCCCAACTATGCCCCCTAGGAGAGTTCTCCCCAGGCACTCAGAGACTCCAAACATGCAGAGAAGCTTCTTCTCAACCTCCTCTACAATCCCTCCAAGTTTGTTGAATATTGGGTTTCCCCAACCTAGTAACTTAAAGGCAGTTTCCTGGAGGGGACAGTTTGTGGTGTATAAACATGGTGGGATTGTAGAAAAGAGTTGGGAGAAGCCTGTTTGCAAGTTTGTGGCCTCCATATGTCTTGGGGGCCATTTTATAGCATTTTAAAATGGAGATGGATTGATTCATTTTTTTTTTGCCACTGGAAATTCATTGATTCATTGATATAACAATTTATGAGCTCCGGTGAATCACAAATCATGATGAATTACCATTTTTATTCATCCCCATCTCTAGTCCCAACCACTCCATTTATATGTTTTATCTCTTCCCTCACCTCTTTCTCACACACACCATCTGAGTATCAAAGTGTAAGTCTTTTCATTGTAATAATTACATGCACCACCAGTTTGTCTATCTCTCGAAGCTTTATTTACCTACCTTGTGTTTAGGTCCCAAAAGCAAAAAATCACTTCAGAATTGCTGTAACATCCAAGAGTCTCACAATTAGTCAAAACCTGTAGACATATATACTTAAAATATATATGAAGACTAAACTTAAGGAGCTATGCAATTGTGTGAAGATCTTGTGTCTATCCTTTATAAAAACAAACAAAACGAAACATGGGCAAATTTTGGTTTGGGTTGTATGAATAGGTGGCCAGTGTTCTTGGAGAGATGAAAACCACCACAGGGCAGGCTTAATTTTTTAAAAAAAAAAACCAATATTGTTTGTCTCAAGGAAGGCTTTGTTTTGCCCATGAATCAGAGTTGCTTCATGCAGATTATTCATGGGTTGAGTACAGGTGCCCCTGGCTAGTGTGTCTGTTTTGAAGGCTATCGATGATGTATTGCTTGTCTTCTAGGCAGTGTGGTGGGAGGGTGTCCACCAGCGGGAGGGAGGGGCTGTCTTCCAGGGACAGGCTTGTCAACAACTTCATGGGATGCCAGAGCCTCAGCTGTGTTCTCTCCTTGGAACAAAGTCACACTGCTTTGACATTTGCCAAACAATTCAAAGTTATACCTAGATAAGGTAAAAAGGTAAAGGTCCCCCCCCCCCGCACATGTGTGCTAGTTGTGTCTGATTCTAGGGGTGTTGTTCATCTCAGTTTCCAAGCCAAAGAGACAGTGTTGTGTAAGTCTGTGGCCATGTGGCTGGCATGGCTAAATGCATTTCTGCATACGGAACACTGTTTACCTTCCTGCTTTTTACGCTGGTACCTATTTATCTACTCACATTTATATGCTTTCAAACTGCTAGGCTGGCAGGAGCTGGGATTGACAGGGGGAGCTCACTCCACTGCAAGACACCCGGGATTTGAACTGCTGAGCTGCCGACTTTGCAGCTGACAGTTTTCAGCGCTCTAACCCACTGAGCCGCCACACCCCAAAATATACCTAGATACCATAGTGCCAACATTGAGGAGGCTTTCTAATCATGTATAATGCTGTTTTATTTATTGTAAATCCAGTGAGAAATAAATCCAGAGCCTTCCTCTGGAACCACAAAAATACGGAGCATGCTTTCTCACATTCTGTCATTATTCATTTCTCTTAATCCTGCTACAAATGTACATGGATAGTGTGTCTCACACGGCAGCCTTCTGGATACACATTCTCAGTCTATTGGCAATGAAGTCTGATCTCCTGTCTTCCTGAATGTGAACAGTAGGCACTTCAATGAAACTGTTGCTAGAATAAAGGCAAAAGAATTAAACTGTTTTTCCTTATACAGTATTTTTTAAGCAAAAGCTAACTCAAGTTAAAGCTATGACTCCATTGGAGAGCTGGATCAGAACAATTCGGTTTTGCTGAGACTTGATACATAGCCTGTATTATGTCTGAAATTCGTGCTCAAACAGGGGTTAATTGTTACAATATGAATAACATTTCAGCCCACAGCCCTGCCCCAACACCCATTCTTTCTTTCCTTCCTTCTTGGATCTGCCTCTGCTGATTAGACATGGGCACGACCAGAAAAAATGACGTTTCGAGTTTTTGTTTGTCGGAACGGGTCCATTTCGGGTCGTTTCCGTTTGTCACGAAATTTTTCAAAAATTTGTCATTTCTGTTTGTCGTTTGTCATTTGTCGTTTCCACTGCGATTTAGCGCGATTTGACTTCCCAGAGCATAGGGGCATCCCGCAATCAGGGCCGGTGCTAGGTGTTTTTGCGCCCTAGGCGGTGGGCGGGGCGGTGGGCGGACGGTGGGGGGGAGGTGCGGACGGGCGGCGGTGGCGGTGGCCATGGGCAGGCGGCGGCCACGTGGGCGGGCGAGTGGGCGGGTGGCGGCATGGGCCGCAGGCGGGTGGCGGCGCGGGCGGACGGGCGAGTGGGCAGTTAGGATATCACTTAGGATAGAGGTTCTGTTCTTGGCTTGCACCCCAAATGTGTGTGTGTGCAAGCAATTTGAAGTTGGGAAAATAGAAAATAAATGGTAGTATATAATATATTTTTAAAATAAATCGAACCTCCCCCTTTATCCAATAGAAAAAATCCTCAAACTGCCAGAGAAGAAATAAAGAATAAACTGCTATTCCCTTCAGCAGACAAAGCTGCAGGGAATCAAAGAAATTATTTTCTAAATTCAATTCCCTCCCTGCCTGCCTAACTTAAATCCTAAATCCTCCAGCCTCCCTCCTCAATCTCGATCGGATCACACCAGCACCAGCAGCCAGCCCTCCTCCCTCAACCACATCCATACACCGACCCAACTGTGATTTCTGGAAGGTGCCTCGGCTTTTTATGCCCTCCGACCGAGACATCCAGAAGTGTCAGTCAAAAACCTGGCGATGCCATTGGTAGAATGGTTCAAAACATTTGCATGGTCCCATCCCATGCCCAGCCCAAATGGGCAGGTCTAAAAAAAATAAAAAATAAAATAAAATAAAATAAAATCAATATGATGTTTTATTGCTATAAAAAACCCACTGCTGCTACTATAAAAATTCAGGCATTTAAAATAAACAAATTTCACATGTTTCTGTGGTGATTTGGTGTGTTGTTTTACCACGATTTCAAAAGAAAAATTGCGGTCGCCATTTTGGATCCCCCCCCCACCGCATGGCATGCAGCGAGAGACAGACGGCGAGGATGACCCTCCCCCAGCCTGGTGCAAGCAGCCCAGGACAGGAGAAGAGGGGGGGGAAAGGCCGGGGACCCCCCAGAAACCACCCCTCTGGTAGGTGGCAAAGCCTCAGGCAGGCATATTTTCGCCTGCTTTTTTGGCTGGGTGTCGGGTTTTTTTTAAAAAAAAAAACTTTTAAAAACTTTTTCTGTGCTTCACATCGCGCGATCGCCGCGATGCCACAAACGGAAATGAAAAACCCGAACAAATTTTTCTTTTTTCGGTTCGAGTTCGAGTTCTGACGGCTTAATTATCATTACCATTTCCGTTACGTAACGGAAACGATAACCGAAAACGGAAACGACAATTTCGCCGAGTCGTGCCCATGTCTACTGCTGATCTTTTAATGGTTTGCCTCCCAGAGGAGTTTCCTACTCCAGAACAAGAGTGAAAGCAGGGAGGGGGAGTACATACAGAAGAGAGCTAAGGAAAATATGGTCTCTAAGGAGCCACCCAAGCACCAAATCAGACTTTGCTCAAGAGTCAGAGTGAACATAAAAGAACATAAGAACAGCCTTGCTGGAACAGGCCACTGCCCATCCAGTCCAGCATTCTGTCTCTGACAGTGGCTCACCATTTGCTTCAGGGTATTCCCAAGTAGATGTCTTCACCTGCTTACGATTCCCCGCAAATGGCATTGAGAGCTATCCTGACTATCTCTCCAACCAGCTGCTCAAATCGAACCTCCCCGCTTCCCATTCACGGTGAAGGGGAGGAGGGGAAAGGCTCAAACCATTTGAATTTGGTTCCGCACCAGCGAGGGTGCTTATGTAGTGCCAAATTCAAATGTGGGGGGGTGGGGCAGTGGTGGGGAGAGCGCGCATGCTCACATGCATGCCCGCACTTGGTGGGGAGCCCGTGGGGACGTGTGGTGGGTGGGTAGGAGCCCGCAGGCTGTTCAAAGTTGGACAGCCCTGCTGTAGTTGAAACATGGTTTCCCCGTGGTTTTGCATAGCTGCACTGCTGCATCATATAATTTCTGTTGTGAAACATGCCTTCTCTTGCACTCCATTTTTCATTGCAGAACTGCTGGGATATTGCTGGCAGATAGGTAGAAGTTTGAGTCAAAACTGGCCATGTGTGGACTAATAGACTATACAGTACTTGTTTTCCTGAGGAAGCATCATAGATCAGTGGTAGAACAGGTACATGCAAAAAAAAAATCACAGAGAGGGGTGGAAGACTGATTAATATAGGCTTGAAGGCATTGTTTAAAAATGCTCTTATAAAATCTGCAACTAGTCTTTTCAGACCTCTGGGAAGAATAGCCTTTTGACCAGGGAAGACAAGAGGAAAAAGAGAGAAAGGCATGTGTGCACATGTTGCAGTTTTATACCACAAATGCCTTTGTGTTTAGATTTGTATTTGCGTGCATGGTAAATAACTGGGAATGTGATTTGTATGGGAGAGATGTGTTAGGAGTGGCAGTTATGATAGATAAGAAGTGTAAAAGAATTTCAATGAATGGAACCGTGAGCTGATTGGTTTTTATGGTTCCTGGCTGGAGACATTCCATTTTGTACATAAGGGCATGTGTGAAGGATACAGCCTGTTACTTAAGAGTTTAGCTAAAGCTGTGATTTAGGCAGTTACTTCACATCCCTCTCATCGCTGTTCGCCATCCCGCTTCGGACCAGTATGAAAAAATGTTACCGCACGTCCATTGCATGATGATGGGAGTTCATCCCGACCACGCCCCCTGAACTGGGATTTTAGCGTGATGAGCCATGCCTCTCCCTTGCCTGGGGAATCTGCTTGTCTCGGTTCATGTTTTGAGACAAGAGCCAGTGAAGCAAGGCTCATTGCAGAATGAACGCATTCTCCATCTAGTGGCAGGAGTGCGAAGTGCCATTCGCCATTACATTCCCTATGGTGTTAGCAATGCAGTGCAGACAGATAAAAAGACATAAAACCTCGAACTTTTCTTTTTAATGCATGGAAGGCAAAGTAACGGAGATTTGAAATATTGAAAAACAGAAGGTCGGACCAAAAAGGGGGGGGGCAGATGAAGGCAGGGAAATACAGATCTTGTCACGAAACAAGGACGTGCAGTAACAGTCATGATACCATTGATCACGCCCGTGGGTACACGAAAACAGGAACAGAACCAGGACAGGACCACGTGACCGCAAACAATGTTATCCAGCAGCAAACGTAATCTCAGAAAGAGGAAGGACGTGAAGTAACCGTCTCAAAATGCAGTCAGTTGGAGACAGAAGGTGGGAGAATGAGCTGCGAGAGTGAAAACGAATGGTCAGCTTTACGAAGTGTCTGTGAATGGTAAATAAACTGGCCTGATTTGTCCTTCTGTTTTTAGGTCAGCCCGTCTGTCCATCTATCTGCCTGTTAATACCGCACACTCAATTTGTCAGTGCTGCGACACATGGTTTATATAGTTTTTAAAAAGCAAATCTGTATTTCACCAAAAATGTTTTTTCTTTTTCAAGGGCCCTTGTGAAATCAGCCGTTAGATGGGGGATGGGTGGGCAGGAAACACTGGCTGTTTGCCTGGATTGGCCTATTTTTCTTCCTGTCAGAAACACCAGAATGCTACTAGAAATATACCAGATATTTTCCATCTAATAATTGGCAATATCAATATCATTTGGGGGCACTTAACATCAAATCTTCCACAGTACTTGTTGAGGGGCACAGAGTACCCTTGCACAGGTCTGACTTTGCCAGTCCTTCCCCGAAGGCACCAAGGTCTGTGTCTTAATCTCACTTGGGGTGTCTGGTTGGGCGATAGGGATAATCCAAGAAATGGAGTCCCTGTTCACATGTTGGAACAGCAACCCCAAATTTAGTACAAGGACCTGGGAGTCATTATTCTTTGGGAAAGCTGGACACACACGTAGAGAAAGGTGCTCAAGTACTTAGAAGGAGAGGGTGCTGGTGTCAGAATCTGTGGGTGAGAGAAGGGAACCAAAGGAGGGGGGTCATCTTTCTTTTCTGCTGGCTCTCATATTGTCCATTGTGGCCTATGCTCCACCCACAATCCCCATGACTCTTCAAACGCACTGTGATGCCATTACAGCCCTTCATGGGGGAAACAGGGTGCTTAACTTCTAGTAAGGCCAGGCTCAAGCAGACTAGCTCTTTCACTAAGATTTCACCAGTGCACCTTATAGAATCATAGAGTTGGAAGAGACTTCAAGGGCCATCTAGTCCAACCCCCTGCCATGCAGGAACCCCGTCACAATATTTCCGACAGATGGCTGTCCAGCCTTTGCTTAAAAACCTTCACCACCCTTTGTGGCAGCATATTCCACTGCAGGACAGCTCTAACTGTCACGAAGTTCTTCCTAAAGTTCAAATGGAATCTCTTTTCCTGTAGTTTGAAACCATTGCCCCGAGTCCTAGTCTCTGAAGCCATGGAAAACAAACCTGTTCCCTCTTCAATATGACATCTTTTCAAATATTTAAACATAGCTAACATATCCCCCCTCAGCCTTCTTTTAGAGAGGCTAAACATTCCCAGTTCCCTAAGCCGTTCCTCATAAGACATTTCCTCCAGACCCTCAACCATCCTGGTCACCCTCCTCTGCACCCGCTCGAGGTTGTCAACGTCCTTTTTAAACTGAGGTGCACAGAACTGGACACAGTACTCCAGGTGGGGTCTGACCAGAGCAAAATAGAGTGGTACTATCACTTCCCTTGATCTAGACACTATGGTTCTGTTGATGCAACCAAGAGTCGCATTGGCTTTCCTTGATCACCTCTTGCACCATTAGGATGGCTTTTTGAGTTAAACAATCCGTTTCACTTAGCAGCTAGGACAGGTGTATGACTTAGCAGTGGCACATGCCACTGTTGTCCTGCAGTGTTCTTTTCAGCTGCCTCCATCATTTAACGGACGCTAGTTCAAAGGAAAGCCATTAAATAAAGCGACAGGTTTATCATATTGCTGTTTTGATATCACTCTTATCATATCACTGAAGCCACTGCTTGAAAGCTACTAGGAGCCACTTCAGGAACAGGTGCAAAAATGTTCATGGGAACAGCCTCACTTCAAAGAAAAACACTCTTGATTTATCTCCCCCCCCCCCCGCTGCCACCCGAAACAAAGTGAGAAAATAACCATTTCCCCCAGGCCTGTAGACACAGACATAATTCACAAGAGATAAAGCTGTAAATGGAATGACAAGTGGATTCAACATTATACTGGAATCAGATTGAAGCTGAAGTTGGCTGGTTTGACCTTGTGTGAGGAAGGTTTCTTTTTTAAATAAGTTGTAAGGTTTTGCAAATGATTTGCTTTTTATCTTTTATCTTCGCCTTTTCTTAGAAAATCTGGTGACATGTATACATACACCAAGCTGTTATCTCCTAGGAGAAACAATTTTGATTTAAGAGGACACTTTACTTAGAGTTTATTAATTTCCCTTAGCTGCGTCCTATTGGTGAGGAATTGTTGTTTGAGGTTTACCATTAGAGATGGGCATGACTTGAAAAAAATTTTTTTCGAGTTGTCGTTAGTCGGGCCGGTCCCGTTTCGGGTCGTTTCCGGTGTTCGCGAAAATTCGCAAAAATTAGTCGGTTCGTTTTTTCATTTTTTTGTTGTCGTTAGTACTGGTTTGGGGGGGGGAGCGGGCTCCTGGAGGCACCTCTGTAGGGTGGGTGCCTCCTCTGGCCCGCTATAAAGGGAAAGTGGGCTCCTGGAGGCACCCGTGGGTGCCTCCTGCCACTAGGAAGGGGAAGCAGGCTCCAAGAGAGACCCCTCTACATGGGGGTCTCCCCTCCTCACCTGCTGCTGCTGCAAAATGCTATGCAATAGCCATATGGATATTGCATAACATAATGTGCAGACAGTGAGACCAGTGTGAGAGTGATAGCGTCATGCCTTCCCTGCACAAGGCTCTGGCACCACCATGTCTCACACAGAAGGGAATTGTACTTGCTGCGTGTAGTGCAATGCAAGCAAGTAGATCTGGCTTTAAGGTGGCTTAGTGCAATGGCTAGGGTTAGGCTAGTGACGGGTAAGGTTACGGTGGGCTAGTGGGTTGCACCTCTGGGTGCCTCTCTGACCCACTAAGAAGACAGTCTGTGACGTATGGGTACGGAGTCAAGGGTTAGGGTTAAGGCTAGGGCATGTTTTAGGGGGCTTTTTGGCACATCCCAGAAGTCTCCATGGCCAAGTGGCCATGCGACTGGTGGGATGGCTCCAAAAATTTGCATGGTTGTCCACTCCCACATGGCTGGCCACTCGGCCAGCCCATCATTGCGCAGGTGTAAATAAAATAAAATAAAATAAAATCAATGGAGGACAGAGGAGGAGAGGAGAGACATTTTGTTGGAAGAAAAAACCCACTGCTACTGTGAAAAATCTGGCAGTTTATAAATTTTCGCGTGTTTCTGTTGTGCTTGTGTGTTTTTGGACCACGATTTCAAAAACAATATTGTGTTTGCCGCCCCATTTTGGATACCCCGCCCGCACCGCATGGCATGGCGAAATGGCAACTCGAGTCCGGCTGCCCAGGACGGGGGGGAGGCGGGACCCCCCCTCCAGAAACCACCCCTCCGGTAGGTGCCCTGCGCCCTTAGTCAAGCAGGCATTTTTCCGCCTGCTTTTTTGGCCCGGGAATGGGTGGGGGGAGAGTTTAAAAGTTTTTTCCTGTGCCGTCCGTGCCGCTTGCTTGCGCTTTAATTGCGGGCGGCCGGCGGCGAGACTGGGCTTTTTGCTGGCTGCGAGCCTGCGGCGAGTCCCACCAGAGCAGCCCAGGACGGGGGATGAGGGGGGAGGCCGGGGACCTCCAGAAACAACCCCTCTGGTAGGTTCCCTGAGGCACGGCAGGCATTTTTCCGCCTGCTTTTCAGCCGGGAACCGGGTTTTTTTAACTTTTAAAAACTTTTTTTCTGTGCCGCGTGGCATCGCGCAATCGCGCGATGCAAGGAACGAGCACGACAAATCAGACCAAAATTGTTCGTTCGTCGGTTCGAGCTCGAAGTCTGGGGGAGTAATTCCCGTTACTGTTTCCGTAGAGTAACGGAACCGAGTAACGGAAACGGAAACGGGAATACCGCTAAGTCGTGCCCATCTCTATTTACCATACATCTGTCCTAGCTGCCTGGCTTGCTTTTTATTTCCTGTTTTGCAGAATAGTGATAACTTGAGATGGGCACAAAATGAACAATTTTTCGTTTCTGTTTTCATTTTTTCGTTTCGTTATGCAACGAAACAACAAACGAGTTTTATCTCTAAAATGAAACAAAATGAACAGAAACACCAGAAATTTTGTCGTCTGTTTCATTTTCGTTACGGCAATACATTGAACTGCTTTAAAAGCTTAAAAAAATCACAAAAAAATGGAAATAAATGGTAACGAAATGGTAAAGAAATGAATGAAAATGAAAACAATTTTTTTTGCAAAAAATCACAAAAAACGGAAATGAACCAAAATGGACCCCCTAAATGACAAATGACAAACGAAACACCATTTTTTTTATTCGTGCCCATCTCTAGTGATAACAGTTCCCTCCTGGTTTCCCCCATCTCACAAAATTTAGGTTTTCTCTTGGGCTGTCAAGCCGGAATCGACTTATGGTGACCCTAACAAGTTAAGCAAGATATTTAAGGAGTGGCTTGACCGGTTCCTCAACCCCGCCCCAGTCAATTTCTGTGGCTGAGCAGGGATGCCAAACCTCTCTGTCCATTACATCGCACTTGGGGTTTCTACCTTCTCCTGTTAATGGATTTAAATTACATGAGAAGGATGTGTTCCGCACTAGTGTTATCTTGTTTAAAAGATGCTCTCATGCATTTTTAAATATGCCTCTTCTAACTCCCTGTTCCTAACTTGAGTATGTCTTAAATGTTCTGGGCTGTATATTGTCCCTCATTATTGTAAGCCACCTTGGGTGCTTTTCCAAGGAGAAAGTTGGGGTAAAACTATTCAAAATATATAAAATGAAATGAATAAAGCCAGTGCTTTTAAAAAGGGGGAAGTGAGCAGCCAGAGACAACAGAGGCAGGAAATGTGCAGTCCTAAAAGAGAGCCTCACAGTTCTGAAACTCAAGGCATGTGCAAGTTATGTTATGTGAAAAGCATGTCTGTTGTGTAACCCGTGTGCTAGTGACGACGTGCACCGACATGAAGTCTGCTCCAGGATCCCGGACCCTGGTTAGGCAAGCATCTGCTCTTGTTTGGCGGAGCCAGGGCCAGCAAGGTGGAAACCACCGGATATTTTGAGTAGAAGGAACTATTATTAATATTATTTATTTTATTATTTGCATTTTATACTACACCCAGAAGGGACTCTGGGCAGTTTACATAAATGCAAATAAAAAGCAAACAATGCAAATTAAACAAACAGTAGAATAAACAACTAAAATAAGCAGATAAATACATAATACATGCAAAACTATGGCATCAACCCTCCTCCCCGGCCAGGCTCCTTTCTAAATGTAGAAGCAATTGCCACAATAAGTGAGAGCAACAGGAATCAGCAAATTGTTGCAGGCATTTTATTGTCCTAAAAAGTATTTAGTATTGGCTTGCCCTTCGATGGGTGGTTAAGAGTCTTTCATCCTATAAAAGACCTGCTCCTCATTGACTGACCCAATTACCTGCAATTTTTGACTCTCTTTATAGTCAGGGCTGGCTATGGACATGATCATGAGAGGACCTGGACCTCAGAATTTATTGTTGCATTGCTGCCCATCCCTCCTACCCTTGCCATCAAGTCCCCTACTCAGGGACCCAATGATTGAGTACTGTGAAAGGTTTTCAGAATTGTTTTTGATATCAAGACAGACGATTCCCACGGTGCTTAAATGTCATAAAATGGCACACAGCAGAGCAGGATTGCATGTACATATTCAGTGTGTGTACTACGTCTACAGATTGTACAGCCATAAACGGTGTTGTCGTTCCAAGTTTCCTTTCAAATAAAGGATCAAGGGCAACAGGGCATTCACAACAGACCTTGGAAATGCAACTGTTATTTGGATTATCAATCCAAGAATGCCCGAGCTAAGATAGCTACTTGCTCTGTTGACTATCAGGGGTTTTGAGAAGCTGCCGCCCAGTTAGTAAGATAAGAACCTGACTTACCAGGTTGGACGATTTTTGCCGGAGTGGCAAGGCAAACAAAAGGCAATGCCGTCGGCCACGTGTGCAGGCAGAAAACAAAACCATCATGTCCGATACACAGCCAACAGGCAGGTGAGGACAATGCACGTGGCATGAAGTGGCAAAGGCCACCGGGAGAACATGACATGCTCTTGAAGGGCAGGGTCATCTCCTGTTTAAAAGGGGGAGGCGGGAACAGAACCCCCATTTTCGAGAGCGGAGGTCGGAGCAAGCCCAGCCCGCTCACCATATGTACTTCTGCAGTGTTGCAAAAAGAGAATTTTGCCACAAAACTCAAATGTGTGCAACATTCTTTAAATATCTCAGTCAGTACTCATTTCAAATAAAAACAGAAAGCTAAAGAACAGATGGCCAAGTTGGCTAAGGATATTCAGGTTATTGTCTTCATATCTCTTAAGACAGTAGGATTTTATGATTTCTTAGTCTTTGATTTCTTGTTAAACTTTGGGTTCTATACAACTTCTTAAGGCAGTACACTTTCAGAATACAGAACAGAAGAAACAGAACTAGCTATCATTTAGAAAGGTGATACTAACTGACAAGACAAACCAGCCATCCCAATCTGTTTGATTGACGCTCAAGGATGAGCAAGTGTGAGTCTGATATTTTCTGAAACATGTTACAGTATTTATTTTATTTTTCTAAAGCACTACTGACGGTGCAGGGAGCATCGTACAATAATGCAGCAGCCAAGTCCTACCTTAGTATTGATTGTGGTTTGACTCTTTCAATAGATGACAATAATAATAATAACATATTAGTATTGCTAAACCCATTTTCTGAAGCATCCACCATGAGAGCTTTGTGCATGGAAGGTAACAGGAGGAGGCTGAAATGTTAACCAGAAAATCCAGGATTCCAGTAAAACCACAAGAAAGAACACTTCGACCACTTTTTTGTGTTCTTCTGTCCTTTCAAATGTCAGCCTCTTTGTTTCTATTTTGTTTTCGCTTCAGATCAAAAAAAGGGACACAGTGCTCTCTAATGCAGTCGACAATGACATTTTATTTATGGCATCATTTTGATTGCAAATAAAACAAAACAAATAAAAAGCATTGTTTCAGGCATCTCATTCAACCTTTATCTTTCGAGTGAAAAACAAGTCATCATAAGTAGCTGATGCTAGACATATATGAGTTATCTATCTTGGAAGGACACCACTGTTTTTCATGATAGTTTTGGCACAGGGTGGTCTTCCACTGGCATGCTAGACCACAGATTTTTATCTGTATTGAATCCCGCCACAATTGCCACTTGTAATGCCCATATATTAAGTTTCCATGGCTTCTGGAAGGTGAACTTCTCTCCTTCCATGCTGTGCCCACTGTGCAAATAATTAGGTATCTCGTCATCACTTCCCCAGTTCCTGACACGTGACACCGTCTCAGCGCAATCTGAAAGCAATGCATGTTACTAGATAAGGCTCTCGGGACCGAGGGGGACAATATGGCAGCATATGTCTGTACTAGAGATGGGCACAGAACGAACATTTTTTCGTTTCCCTTACCGTTTGTCGTTTCCGTTACGTAACGAAACGACAAACAAAAATTGTGATGAAAATGCAACGAAACGAACAGAACCACGAAAATTGTGGTCGTTACGTTTCGTTTCCGTTAATGGCGACGCGCAATGAAATGAGCTGTTTTAAATGTTAAAAAACGCCCTGGACATCCGTAAAAACACAGCGATAATTATTTATATTGTCTGATAATACCTACCAGGGGGTTGGGGTCCTTAAAATGTTTGTTTTTGTCTTCTCCCATCGCGATGTATTTTTCTTTTTCCTTTAAAATGGATGTCACACCAGCCACAAAATGGAGGCAAGCCATGTGATGGGATCATGTTCAACCAATAGCATGCCCAGGTTGCAGACTGTGCAGGCAGGTCTGGCAGCCACAGAGGGCATAAAAAGTTCTGGCAGCCCCCGTCCTCCTTGCAGTCTCCGGGGGGAGTTAGGGTGGGATTGCTGTCTCTGCGACTCTAGCTTCAGTCCTGCAGCCTCCCTGTGTGCGTGCGTGCTGCGTACCTCTCGGTGAGTACCCTCCCCTCCCCTGCAGTGCAGTCACTCTGCGGCTGCCTTGCACCCTGGGCAACGCCCGCCGCTGCCTTTGCAGCCTCCCTGCATACCTAGTCTATACTGTGTCTCTGCCAGCATCCCTTTTTTTAGTGTTTTCCCTCTGGTCTGGGGCGTTGGAGGATGCCTGCGCACTGAAATGCTTTAAAAATCGCGCAAAAAGCGAGTAGAAACGACAAACGAAAAAACAAAAAACGGTAACAAAATTTTTCAAAAAATTCCCGACAAACGGAAACGAACCAAAACAGACCTCTCAATGACAAACGAAAAACCAAAACACCATTTTTCTGTTTTGTGCCCATCTCTAGTCTGTACACTGTATGTGTCTGTATTTCATCTTGAATCAAATCAGGCAAGTAAGGAAGGTGACCAAATGTCAGAACACAGGCCAATGCCAGAGAGATGTACATGGAGGCTGAACCACAGCTCAAGGAAGATCATGTTGGCCCTGTAAACTTTTTGACAACACATTTCATGGTGACATCCAGAGCTCGGTTGGGTTCCTTTATTGTGATGTATCTTTTATGTAGTTACTTGCTAATGGATCTGACTTATCCCAAGTTCAAATCCTTTGAGTCTCACCCTCAACCTTTTCCCTTCTATCTGCTTGCTATACTTTCTTCATCTTTGTATATATGTAACTCATCTGAACAGTCCAGCTCCCATGAAGTCCCCAGCCAGCATTAATAAATATATAAAACCTTTCCCTTCCATAAAATTCAGCAGCACATATACATTTCTGAACTTGGCTGATAAAAAGCTTTCTAATGATATGCCGCATATTTATGTAAGTAACAAAAACACTAATAGGGCTGCCATACCTGTCAAGTTTTGGATTTGAAAGTAAGGGAAATTTTCCCATCACCACAACCAAGCTCCAGTATCTCTCAAATTTTAAGCTAGGTGTACAAACTATCTGAATACTGTATGTAAGTACATAAAGAAACCTGATGTGATATAAATTCAACAGGCAGCTGTAACTAAATTCTGCTTTTCTCCTTATGTTCTTATGCCCACATTCATGATACTATAATATTTTATTCTTTCAGTCACAAACATATGTCCACTTCATCTGTTGTTTCTCTGTAATGAAATGTCTTAGTCTCTGAGCATAAGCAGAGTTCAAATGAGATAGCCTTTGTCTAGGCAGAGAAGGCTTGATTCCTCCCCTGTTCCTTAGACTCTGCTCCCCCTCTCTTCTCAGGTTGTTCCTTTTGTCACATAGACAGGCTAAACAATAGCCCTTCTCTGGCAGAAGCAGCCAGATACCTGCATTTCTAAAGCTGTTTTCCAGCTTTGGGGAGCTAATCTTTACAACAACTAAAGAATTAGTCTGCCAACTGTGAATGGCCTGCCTGGTGGGTACCAGATTTTTTTAAAATATGGGACATTTCCAGGAAAATAATAATCCAGGAAGACAGCAGGAAAGGGGGGGGGGTAAAAATCCAGAGTTTCCCAGGCAATATGGGACATTGACAGGTATGAGGGCTGCCCCCAAAATTACTTCCCCCAATTATTTTGTATGTACCACATACAAGCCTGATCACTATATTTCAAGCCCGATCACTGCAAATATGTCCTTCAAAATGGGAGAAAACACATTTGAAAACAGAAAATAAATGAGGTACCACTGAGCCCCCAAAAGTAATTTTCCCATATGTGTTTTTAAAGTCAATCACCTTCAATCTACTCCTCAAGTTTGATGAAAATCCATCCAACTGAGATTGTGAGTTATGATAACAAATGGATAGACAGTGCTCTTTACATTGGTTGGCTTCCTATCCTATCATCCTCTTGAGATGGTGTACTTGGCAACACTTAATTCTTACTAGAAGCTTGTGAGATAACAATGATGTAAAAAGATGGTTGTGTTGGATCAACCGTAACCCTAGCCATTGACTTGGCATGGACTGGTAGATTATCTTATCTAGGGTTTAACTGATCTGAACTTGAGGCCACTATATTTTACAGTACAAATACTATACTGTAAATTAACCATGTGTCATAGGAAACCTTCCTTCCTCTGATCTGTCCTGATTCCCTGACCATCCATCTTCACCATATGGCCCAAATTCTCATATTTGCAAGTCTTGGTCAAGCCTGTCAGGAGGGCAGAGTCAAGGAGAAGCTAGGAGGCGCCTCTCCATTTGGGTTGCAATGGAACTGTACACATAAAATGAAATGCATACAATACTAGGAATTAGAATGCAGGCTTTGTGTACTCCCCAAAGTTCTGCTGATACATTTACACTAGCAATCAGACATGTCACCTCAGACATTCTCAGGTCCATCTCATGTGCTCTTCTCTGGCAAATTTCCAACCCTAGTATGGTCTTGTAGTGGATAACATGTTGGATAGTTTCTCAGAACAGGATTCCTCCTTCTTCCCCAAATGGCTGCAAAAGAAGTGGATATGGGAGAAGGATGACAATTGGACTGCCGTGGCTGTGCTGCTGGGTGGATTCTGAGAGTCCTGGTTTAAAAACTCTTCTGAGCTGTGGAAATAACTTGCAATCAGTTTCATGGGGAGGTCTCTTGAGTATGACATCGTTTCTCCCTCTGATGGTTGTGGACTTACTCTCAACAAATTCCTACATCCCTGAAGGTGGTTCTGAGGCAGGAGTGAATACCAGATGGCATACCAACCAGTCTGCTCTTTAGAGGGCCCGGGACCAATATGGAGGACATCAGTATTACTATCTCTTATTTAAGTAACTGTCCAAAGTGGAAAACAGCAACTTCTCTTCTGTCTCCTGGTCTGATGAAGCAGCAGTGACAAATGTAGACAGACACCACCTTACCCACTAACTTTGAAGACCAGTCTGCCATCAATAATAGGTTTTGAAGTATATTCATTTAGCAATACATTCTGAAGCGAAGCCATCCAGTGTGCCTGTAATAAAAAGGAGTTATGTGGTTGCCATCTATACTTGAGTGCCAAAGTTTAGGGAGGCCTTTATTTATTTATTTTTAGCATCATTACTTGCTGAGGCCATTTTTTTTCATTTGCTTTGCAAGGCACTTGCTATCATCTATATAACCTCCACAACCCGTCTGATGATCGACACAGTTACACTGAACTTAATGGAGCATGCAGCTGTTTCATGTGTGCCTGGGTGGGCTATTTTACATGACACCCAATGTTGTGTAATAAATCAGGAAGAGGACAACAATGGGGAGATGGTGTTTCCCTTTGATACAGAGGACATCAACATTTTTGGCTCCCTGAGATCAAAAAACATCAGCATCAAAAAGGATGGACCACAAGTGTGTTGACCACATTCGGTGACAACTGCGGTTATTCATTTTCAGTTCCAAAGGACTCGGTGAAAACGTAGAGATAACGAAAACAAAAGCACAGTAATTTTGGTTTAACTTGCTTTCCTGAAATTGGAGCCTAAAGAGCAATGGCAATCAGACCATTGGTCTGTTTGGCTTGAATTGCCTGCACTTCGTCAAGACTGACTTTTCACCTTTTCAGAAAAGGTTCTTTCTCAATTTTACTTGGAACTTTCAGTTCAAAAATGGAACATTACTCATGCTTTGCCTTTTTACCCCTGACTATGTTGGTTGGGGGATTGTGAGAACTGTCACCCAATAAAGCAACTGTTCTATGCTGTGGGCCATCTGCGAAAATAAGGTTATAAGACAAGCCCAGTTGCATCCAAGAGGAGACCTTTCTAGTCTATCATCCTTCATTGGTAATCCATATGCCTACCAGAAGCACACTAGCAGAGCATGGAGTCTGCACTTCCTCACTGCTGATACTTCTAGCAGATGATGTTGAGTGGCATGCTACATCTGAACAAAGAGGGTCCATATAGTTGTCTCAGCCTATCATTATTGGCATAGGCAGCCCAAGATATAGGTTGGATCAGATCACCTGGTCACAGGGCCAAGTGGCCCGGAGTTAAATGCCAGCTAAGATCAAACAATGTATGAGGGTCTGTTGTGGGGTGATGTACCCTGCTTCTTCCGTGGCTTTCGGTTTGAGGGTACCTCCAGAAAGAGGGGGCGTTAAAACAATTCTGAGCATTTTATATCCAGAAAACCCAGTGGGAGGGTGGTTTCCCACCATTAATCAGAATTGAATTGACCACACATTATGGCGCTTTTACACGACCCCTAAGATCTGCAGGTCACTTAAATTCGGACCAGAGATCTTAGGGGTTTGTCGCTCTTCGTGTGTCCCCACCCCTCCGCACTTCCTGGCTGCTGGCTGCATGAGGGGAGGGAGAAAAAGGGGGACAAAAGAATGCAGGCTTACCTCCGGTGCCGGTGCCCCGTCGTTGTGATTCCTTCTCTTAAAGGGGCAGGAGGCAAAAAACAACAGCAAAAAGAAGCGAGGACAGCCCGGAATATCCGCATTCAAGATTTTTCACCCTTGGAGAGCAGGTACATGAAAAGTGCGCTGGGACACGCTTAGGTGGACGTGGTCGCACTTAATTTTCAGTAAACTCCGGAGCTGGTGGGTAAACAATTTTAAGCTCCGGAGCTGGGAGCCATTTGCGGCAGAGTTTAGGGGTCATGTAAAAAGGCCCAATGACAAGGGTGATTAAACATACACACACACAAAACCTCCTTGATGATTCCTCTCCTCCATGTATGCACCCTTGGAGCTCCTGATCAAGAACCCAAAGGAACTATCCCTTTCATGGCAGCAAAGATACTGTAGGAGTCCTTAGAGCCAGCAAATTGCATTCAACCTGCTTCCGGATACACGTGCAGGGAAGAAATGAAAGACACGAGCACAAGGGTCTTCATGCTAGTCTACCTTTTTGTAAAGCTATGAGTCTTCTTGGTTGTGTGCAAAAGATGGAGAGGCATGCAGGGCCAGTGGCTGCTGGCATCTTGGACATCAAAAGGCTTCCAGAGGTCAAGGAACAAAGTTGCAGTGCATTTGGCGCTGTTCAAGTCTCACGGCTACATTACTTCACAGTCTCATAAAGAATGCATTTCATATCCCAGATATCATCTATTTGTACTCGGCTCTGTCATGCGCCTCACTCCCCTAGTAATTAGATTTTGAAAGTCTGCAATAAAGTTAGTAAAACACTTAGTCTTAGGGAATGTGACAAAGTCCTGGGATGCAAAGGCAAGCTCTGGGTGTCTGAGACAGATTGTGTTAATATTAATCTTCTTTTTTTTAAAAGTTAGTGTCTCAGTCTAATGAATTCAAGGAAAATAATGGAAAGATGATGGATGGCAGTGTTGGCACGGCAACATAAAAAGACTTCCTCAGCTGGAAATTTATCACCCTTTGCACAGATTACATAGCATATGCACATGGTTCATGGTGCACTGAAAACTGCCTTATTGGGATCTTTTTTTTTTTTTGCAGTAAAGGGATAATGTTTAATTTAATGGACTATAAGCTGAAACCTAAACTAGTGTATCACCTTTTAGAAAGCATTTGAGGAACCACCAGTTTCTTTCAGTGTCTTATTTTATTAATTAATTGGTTTATATACCACTACCATGTGGTCCGAAGGCCATGCTGGTTGGTCAACAAAAATTTAAAATGCAAACAACACAATATACAAAGTAATACATGTGCATAACAATATGTGAACAAAACAAATTCCAAGAAACAATAAAAGTAGGGGGGAAATTAAACAATAGCCAAATCAGAAAGAGTGGCAAATAATAAGAAAGAAAAACAAAGGCAGAGGTATAAAGCTTGCCCAGATCTTGATCAACATCAGCAGAATTCAGGGAAGGGGGGTCTAGGTTTTTAATTGACATTTGAAAGCCTGCAAAGGGGGGGGGAAGGCAGATTTCTGCAAGCAACTGATTCTTCAGTCATGGTGCAGCCACCAAGAAGGCCTGCTTCCTTGTTCCAGGCCTCCTTCAGGGTTGGCACCCTCATACACCCAAGTTGGCCTGGGAAGAACAAGCATTATAGGGAGTTCTTTGTATAGTCGCTATTATGTCAGATAATGAGGTTCTAAACCATTTAGGGCTTTGTAGGGCAACATTAAACACTTGAAATCAATGCAGAAGCATATCGGCAGCCAGTGTAGTGCAGCCAGAGTTGGGTTGCTATGCTGATGATCTCTTATCCCCATTGTAAGTCTGGTAGCAATATTCTGCACTAGCTGGAGCTTCCGCATAGGCAGCCCCAAGGAGACAGCACTACACTATTGATGTCCTTCCCTTCTTTCAAGGAGCTCAGTGCAGAGCCTACACAGTTACCAATATTTATCTTTATGCCCAACCTGTAAAGTACCTCAAGCTGAAACTCAGGAGGATGCAATGAAATTCCACGACTAGATGGGTGGGAACCTAATGCTGCATACATAGTATACACGTGCTACACCACATTACTGTTTCTGGCTTCCATGCCTTGAAAGGATGTGTGTTTTGTCTGCAAACATAACTTGTTAGACACAGGTCTTACTCTTCCATAAGGTTGAGGGATAGGTCCTCCAGATGATGTTGGACCACAAGTGCTAATCACCCACAACCAGTCCAGCTAACGGTGAATCATAAATAGGAGTAGCAATCCAAGCACATCATGATGGCAACATGTCCCTCCTAGATTCATATCAAGGTATGTACCATATTCTGTACAGTAAGCTAAAGTTGGACATTAAATGCCATTTCTTATTTTTATTTAATTCTGTATTCTTGCAGATTCTGTGATTGGAAAGAAGTTTAATTTTTTAAAATGCTTATGACTATTGTAATCTGCTGGCTGGCATGGGAAAGCAATGCACGGGTTAGCTCTTTCTTAAATGACAAGACATTCAACAACCGCCCTAGTTCCAGATGTATCAGCAGGCCCTCAGGCAGTTCACAGTTTGGCCCAGTTTTGAAAGATTTTGATTGCTGTGCCTAGGACGGGCTCAAATGACCCATTTGTTGGTTTGACAGATAAATCGCTTGTATGTAAGTAGCAAAGTCTGTGATACCTAACCCAGCAGTTTCGGTGTCACAGCACTTGAGTTCAAAATGTGGTGGCGTGGGTCCGTCTTAGAATTCTGATTTTCTCATTGATTTTGGGGAAGAGAAGATGCCATCAACAAGCAGATCAACGAGCAGAGCAGATCTGATCCCAGAGTAAATAAATCATTGGCAGCAGGCAGGAAAGAGAAAGCCAACATTTTGAATCGTGTCAAAAACATTGCAAGCACAAGTACGTTTGTTTGGATGTTTTCCCCACGGCAGCTTCTGCTGATCTTCCAGAGAAGAACTGTTGGATAACTCAGTGGTTTAGGTCCTCTGGCTGTAGAGTCAGACTGCTGGCCCTCTTTAACAGGGGCTTGACCTGGTGATCGATAGAGTGACTTCTAGCCCCGCAGTTCTAAAATTATTATAACAAATGATTATTAAGATCTTGGTTGCTCCAGATTCCTGGAATACATAAAGCAAAGCAAAAGTGTTCTGCTTATATACCGCCCCATACCACTACAAGTAGTCTCTGGGCGGTTTACAATTTTAATTACAGTGTGCAGGCTACACATTGCTTGAAATGACTGAAGTCTGGAAAGATTTATTATTATTTTTAAAAAATATGTAATTCATGCCTATCTCCACTGGCAGAGGCATGCCAGGCTGTTCTCATTACTCAAACTATTTTTTTAAAGGCAGAGTAGCTCATTGTGTTACTTACTGTATTACTTACCATTTTCCATTACCTTTTCAAAGACAAAAAGTCTTTGTATTGATTTGGATGGCATAAATCTTGACAAAATTCACAGAAGATGGTTTAAAATGCCCTTAGAACACTGAGTATATTAATTAAATCAAACTGTTATTTATTTGCACCAAAATACCCACAATTTATGTAGTTTCAACTCATTCTGTTAGCTCTGAAATGTGGCTTTGTTATGTCCTTATTCCTTCTCTTCAAGTAACTTATTACATTAAGGACATCAATTACTGTTCCAGAGCGGATTCCAATTTCTTCAATCCATATCAAATGACTATTACTTGCATAACTTGACACATTTCCATTACTTTAAAAACCATTAGGATTGGTATGAAGATGACATAAAAAGGAAAGAAAAATTACAGCATCTTCCTTCAACAGTAACTAAACAAAGTAACTAGAAACTATTCCCACTCAATTGTGTTACTTCAGAAATGTAACTTCATTACTTTTGTTGTTTTGAACGTGTTTTTGCTGTGCTTTTGCTTTTGCTTTTGCTTTTGTTTGAACCTTTTTTCAGTACTGATATACTTTCTGCTTTTAGCTCCAAATATTGGTCTTTTAATGATGTGAGCTGTATTACAGCACATGAATAAAAAGTAATAAATCCTCAATATTGTAAAGACAAGAAAACTGCAGTATTTTGGACACATGATGCACAATAAGAAATACCATCTGTCGCAACTTATCCATCAAGGAAAAATAGATGGGAAGCATGGACCGGGGCGTAGAAGAACATTCTGGCTTAAGAACTCTTAAGCCAATAGTCCACAGTGAGCACAGCTGCTCTGTTTAGAATAGCATTAGATCAGTGGTTCTCAGCCTGTAGGTCCCCATATGTTCCTGGACTGCAACTCCCAGCTGAGCTGGCCAGGATTTCTGAGTATTGCAGTCCAGGGACATCTGGGGACCCACAGGTTGAGAACCACTGCTTTAGAAAGAAACCAGATCAGGCTACTGATTGCTAACATTCCACGGGAACATGGCACTCGAAGAAGAATGATGATGTGAGCCACCTTGTGTCCTTTTTAAGGAGAAAGGCAGGATAATTCTTTTTTTTTTTTAGAAAAATAAATAAAGCAATAAAGTATGCCCTCAATGCAAAAGAGAGAGAAAACCAAAGCATGTATTAGCAGCTTATGCCAAGCTCAGTCAGTGGCAGCTTCTGAAAGGATTTCAAGCCCTTTGGTCTGACTCAAAAGGGCAGCGGAATGGCACGGCGTTGGCCACTCAGTCTGGCTGTGCTCGTTATGTGGCTGATGCTCTGAACCAGCCTCTCCTGTTCTGCACTTGACTGAACCTCTGCCTGCCTGCATCGGTCTTTCATTGACGGATGGAGCTGCAGTGCTGAATAGCCTGGAGGGATGTCCACCCGTTCCTCATTAATTAGCATCGGGGAGTGGGGGAAGCCAGGCTTCTTAGGGCAACCAACAATGATTTCTGGTGTTAAAAAGGCCTGCGCTGCTGGAAACCAGGGCTGTTTTACGGGAACGGACAGATGGAAATACTGGTGTGTGTGTGTGTTTATGAAACCCTTTTATTCATCTGCTCGTTGGTCATGCATGGTAATTTGTGAAGTGCAGTACGGTTCCTGGAGACGAGCTGAAATACTGAGATCCATAACGAAAACAGCATGCGTTTAAACCCTTTTACAAGTGCCGGCCTCATTAGAAATGGTCAGAGGCATCCATTTAATGCAGCCCCATTGCTTTTCCATCTCTCAGTCTCTGCTCAATAACGAGGCCTCTGAAATGTTTAATGTATGGCGTGGTGCGAGGAGTGTTCTGTGCCGTCATGCCCTTTGCAATTCTCCACACTTGGATTGGCTGGTCATTTCCAAATCCCTCATCTAAACTCTTTAAAGGCCATGGGGGGGGGGACGGCTCAAACAAAAATGTTTCAGCGTGTGGTTTTTTGATCTGCCCCCCACCACACACACACCCCTCCACCCCTGTTTTTGTTACTTTATTGATCTTCTCAGAGCAGGAAAATGACGCAACCGGTGCAATGACTGGAGGTCCATGAATACGGATCACAAATCACCACGTGACTAGCTACTTGTACGGCCACCTGAGGCAGGGGCAGCCCCATTCCATAGAGAGAGGCAGTCCTCTCAAGCAGCAGATTCTCTGTGTTATAAAAAGCCCAGAAAATGGGTGGCCAGGCTCCTGTTATTTTAATTTTATTGACAGAGATATATAGAGAGGCTGTCAGGAGTTTTTCTGCCGCAGTGTGTCAAAAGAAATCATCCAGATTTGAGTTCTATGAGTGTCCCCTTGAAGGGATGATGGTGGTCATTTGCTCTTCTGTTCCAAACTCAGATGATTTACTTTTTCAGAGTACAATTCCCAGAATCCATACTAGGGAAGTTGTCTTCTGAAATAACCTTTCACCAGCAACCCTAACCTGAGGTATTCCCGTGCTTTAACAGCCCCGTCCCATTTGTTTTAACATTGTGTGAGCCACACTGAGTAACTTCTCCAGAAGAAAGATTGGATAAAATTGCAATGAATGAACGAATGAATGAATGAATCCCATCCTTCCCACTGAATATTTGGAACTGAAAGATTCATTACTGAATGGCTGAATTTGCCTAATTTTCCTTAACACTGGGGAAACATCTAATGCAGCCTCTTTAGGCCTCAAATCCAACTTCTGCCAAGCTGCAAAGGCCAATCTGTAGCAAGGAAAGGGTTTTGTAACTGTTGAGATAGTGTGAGTAAGCCTGGCCCAGAAGCTCTGGAGTCTGCAGTACCCAATAGCTGGTCTGTTCAAGAGTCTTTGCTTCTGGTGTAGGTAGTTTCTTTGTTCATTTCTTTGGTGACGCCGAGGGATGGCTAGCTCTGTCATGTTCACTTTTCCTCACAATTGAAAAAAAAAATCAAAATTCCAAGTTCTTTCTGTCAAATTGATGCAGAAATCTGTGACCTCGGGTTTGTTTTTATCAAGAACCAAAGGAAATTCAAAGCCATCTGCACTGGCAAAATTCAGAGGACTTTGTACACATACATAGCTGTTAAAAACAAAGATGTATAGGAAGAAAAAGATGGCAACCCTAATTCACAGTTACAAACACTATTGAATTCAAATGGATTCAGAGGCAGACTAAGCACTCAAAGACCTCTCTGTGGGTAAAATGGCTTTGTTAATTTAGCTTTTCCCAACATTTGAACTTTAGTTTTTTTCTATAATCTGTGAAGACAATTGTGGATTTGAAAGAGTTCTTGTCAGAACTGGCAACCAACCAAATCCTCACCTATCTGCTTTATGGTGGCCCATGGATTGTCTGATATATCTCAAATCCTAGGATCGGAGCTTGGGATGTGGTTCATGCTGGCGGAGTGATTCCGGGGAAAGTAATCCAAAAAACCATGAACTTGTATAATTAAGTTGGTGACGAAGAAAGAGATTACTCATTTGTTAGACCATCTGACAGATAACTTCACAGAAATCCACCTAGGAAAGCATGGATGGGTTTGAACATGAACTCATGTTTTGTGCTTGCCCATGTGAATGCCAACAACTTCATTGTGCTGATTTTTACATTATGAAATAAAAATATTGGTTACAGAAATGCAGCCTGAAGTTTCCATCTTGCCATCTTTAGGTCCACCTAATGGACCTAAAGTTGAATGGTGAGGTTAGAAAGGCCCTGCTGGCTGAGGTCTTCTACATGTTGTCATCTAAAAAGTAACCTTTGATACTTCTGGAAATTATGCTGCGGCAATAGAAAATACCTGACTTGTGCAATGTGGTGAAAAAAATCTACCATCATTGCTTGCATGTTGAATGGATAGGGCATTCTGGACCCAGAACAGCACCCTGGGCAGATGGTGGCAGATGGCAACATATCTGTGACCTGTAAATAGAATTTTAGAAGTATAATCCTTTGAACTAGCAATCCATCCATCCATAAGAATTACAGATGACTGTGATAAAGAATTTTCGTCCCTTGTTTGGTGACCTACTTGGTGGTTCAAAGTAAGGGGGAAAATCCATTACTTGCATCTGAGCTTTTTAAGGAAAAAGAGCATTATAACACATCAAGAAAAAAAGCAGAGTTTCTGCAATAGCATTACATTGTCAAGCATAGAAAAAGTTGTTCTGTCTCCAACTATCAAAATGATGTGGGATGACCACTCCCAACGCAGATTGAAAAGCTCAGAAATGCATCTTTATAATTAGAGAGGAACACAAAATAAAAAATGACATGCTATTTCATTGTTACATTCTATAATGAAATATTACAAAATGAAATAAAACACAAGAAAAGATTCCATCAAGTAACAAAACACGATTTCAGAAACAAGATGTTTCATCCTGCCTTATCAAAATATACCAATACCATTCCAGGGAGTCAGGAGAGCAGACTAGAAATTGTAATATATAGGCAGCAACCAATCCTATCTCTTTAAATTTAAATAAAAGAGGTTTATGGGTAAAAGAAGCCAGATCTTACTATATCCCCTTGATTTCATATGATTTTTGAATGGAATCTTTCCCAATCACCATTAAATCATCCTCCACACTGATCTACCTAGAGGCCCATCTCTTCCCAGCTGGACCACAATATCTTACTGGTACATCATCAATTCCTAGATCCCATCCCTCTGCACACAGATCGTGTTTTCCCGTGTACTCCCTCAACTCTTGAGCTACTAGTAAAATTGGGTGCCTTCAGTATAAATATTCAGAGTCTTGGTGCTAGAAATAATAAAAACGTTAATGTCAGAACAGAAACAGAACATATTCACTGGTTGCATAGTGTGGTGTTTTAATTGGCTAGCTTCATAGTTTCTTCACTAATCTTAACCAACTGTTTGTATGAACATTAAAAACACTGATGAGCCATCATTATAACTTGTGGGATTCCTCCATCAAAATTCCAACAGGAAAGTGCTGCGCAGAAAGAGTGGGTCAAAGTGATGTATGTTTATCTGCCAAAATAATTTGTTGGTGCTTCTGACACAAATAAAGGAAGATTATAACTTGTCTCAGGACTCCCAAATTACTAAATACCCAGGCAAGACAGAGGTCTTGCATGTAGGGGCCCCCATGATGAGTAGATTGGGAAGCTCCCTCTCTTTTGGGGGGGGGGTGATTCTTCTACTCCACGATCGAAGGAGCCACAAAGAGAGAGGGAAACAAAGAATTTAGAAACAGGCCTGATTAGGGAAATCCCCCAACGGGCTACTTTTTAACCCTTCATGGGCTACCGGTAGCACACGATCAATCTGTTGCGCAGGCCTGGCCTAAGGTTTCATGGCGGGAGAATTCTGGCTGCAAAAGGGGAGAGCAGAGGTTCCGTGGAGGAGACCTCCTTGCAAACAAGGAGATTTTTGACTGCGGAATCCAGGCTGCAAAAGGGGAGGTTTGCAAATGAGGTGATTGAAACTGTGGAATCCAGGCTGCAAATTGGGGAGGGTTGCAAACGAGGTGATTGGGAGTGGGGAATCCAGGCACCCTGGAGGAAGCCTATTTGCAAATGAGATGACTGAAACTGTGGAATCTCGGCTGCAGCAGGGGACGGGAGAGAATCAGTACAGATAACTTCTCTCTAAATGAAAATCTCTGATATATATGTAGCGGGGACTGCTGTATTCACCCTATAAGATGCACAGACATTTCCCCTTACTTTTAGGGGGGTGTCTTATAGAGTGAAAAATACAGTATATAGCTGACAGAACACATTACTTTGTCTTCTTGAGATTCCATAACTCTAATGCTAACAGAACCCTGACTGGGGAAAAAGGAGGGAGAAAGTATATGAGGCAGAGAGGGAAATGTTGTCTGTTATTGAGTTGATTGACATTCACTTCAGCCCCCTCGCAGCCAGAACCTCACAAAGGCATCATATGAGGGTGCAATATATCCAGTTGAAACTAATACGGAAGCAGTGAAATTCCACCTTGTCTGTCTATCAGATTACAAAGCTGAACCAAGGTAATAAAGAACAACTCCGAGCTACATTTCTAGGAAAGGAATTCTAGAGAACCATGACTACAATCATAAAGACCCTGTTTATAGAATCTATTATTATCATTAGCTTTGAAAGCAGGTCCAAAAGCAAACCTTTTTTAAAAAAAAAATAGGCCTAACCTGAGTGGTACAGCTGAAAGGAAATCCCTCAAATAATATTCTCATCCCTAAATTTAGGGTATTATTCACTGCCGGCATCTGAAGTTTGACATGGAAAAAAACAAAGTGTGTCAATGCTACTGTGTAAATGTTATACACTGTGACACCTTGGCCTTCACTAGCATTTCAGTGGCTGCATTCTATGCTATTTGGAGTTTATGAATTGTCTTCAGAGCAGAGGTGCTTGCACATGCAACACAGTCCAGGTTTCTAATCATGATATAACTGGGATTTGTGCAACTGAGATTTTTCTCAATATAATCTGAGTTGACAAGCCTCACTCTTGATAAAAGACGTTTTTAGACACTAAGGCTGCTTCATTGTAAGAAGCTGTGCTTCCAGGAAACCGATGCCCTGCCTAATCTCTCTGGTTTAATTTGTGGCATTATAGGACAGAAAAGGTCACACAGACTTATTGCTCGGAAATTTGTGTGCACCCCTGTGACCCCTTCTGTAATGAGCACAAGCATTTGCAGAAACAAGCTGTTCATTGGAGGAATGGAGCTCCTTTAATGGACAAACAGGGCCAAAGCACAAACTTTGTAAGTTTAGGGTGCCAGGGAGTTAACTTCACATCTCAAGTCTTTTGGGGAAGAGAAAACCCCTTGCCAGTCTTTCACTGGGAGGAGCAGCCTCCTCCTCCTCTACCTGTTTGAGTTCACCTCTTAGGGGAGCCAGGCACAGAATACCCAACACGGGCACTGTACTTAGCAGTAGAGATGGGCACGACTAGGGAAAATGACGTTTTCGAGTTGTCGTGTGTCGGAGGCAGTCCGTTTCGGCTCGTTTCCGTTTTTCGTGAAATTTCGCAAAAATTAGTCGGTTCGTTTTTTTGTTTTTTCGTTGTCGTTAGTACTGGTTTGGGGGGGTAGCGGGCTCCTGGAGGGAGCTGCAGGAGTCAGCCAGAGCCACAAGTGACGGACTGGCAGACTCTTTGCACCCGCTGTGTTTCACGTACTTGCATGTAGTGCAATGCAAGTAGATCTGGCTTAGGGTTAAGATGGGTTAGTGCAAGGGCTAGGGTTAGGCTAGGTACGGGTGACGTTAGGGTGAGTATTGGGGTGCACCTCTGGGTGCCTCTCTGACCCACTTAGAAGGACAGTGTACTGGCGTATGGGTTAGGCTTAGGGTTCGGGTTTGGGCTACGATTAGTGGGCTGTTTATGCCCGATTGGCACATCCCAGAAGTCTCTGTGGTCAACCCGGCCAAGTGGCCATGCGATTGGTGGAAAATTTGCATGGTCTACTCCCATGGGCGAGCCCATCATTGCAAATGTGCAGGTGTAAAAAAATAAAATAAAATAAAATAAAATAAAATAAAATAAAATAAAATCAACGGAGACTTTTTTTTGCAAGAAAAACCCACTGCTGCTACTGTAAAAATTCAAGCATTTAAAATAGCTAATTTTCGCATGTTTCTGTGGTGCTTTGGTGGGGTTTTGGGCAACGATTTCAAAAAAAATATTGCGGTCGCCATTTTGGATCCCCCGCACTGCATGGCAAATGGATGCGCCCTCCCAGCCTGGTACAGTCAGCAAAACCTGGCCATGCGATTGGTGGAATGGCTCCAAAACTTTGCATGGTCCACTCCCATGGGCGAGCCCATCATTGCGAATGCGCAGGTGTAGAAAAATAAAATAAAATAAAATAAAATCAACGGAGACTTTTTTTTGCAAGAAAAACCCACTGCTGCTACTGTAAAAATTCAAGCATTTAAAATAGCTAATTTTCGCATGTTTCTGTGGTGCTTTGGTGGGGTTTTGGGCAATGATTTTAAAAAAAAATGCAATCACAATTTTGGATCCCCCGCACTGCATGGCAAATGGATGCGCCCTCCTAGCCTGGTACCAGCAGCGCAGCAGTAGCAATAGCCAAGGAGAGGGGGCGGGGACCCCCCCCCCAAATAAAACACCCTTCTGGCCTGGTAGGTGCCCTCAGACAGTTTTCGCCTACTTTTAGGGCCGGGAATCGGGTTTTTTTTAAACTTTTAAAAACTTTTTTTCTGTGCCGCTTTGCATTGCGCGATCACCGCGATGCAAGTAACGAGCACGACAAATCAGACCAAATTGTTCGTTCGTCGGTTCGAGCTCGAATTCTGGTGGAGTAATTCCCGTTACCGTTTCCGTAGAGTAACGGATACGAGTAACGGAAATGGAAACGGGAATACCGCTAAGTTGTGCCCATCTCTACTTAGCAGACAACTGTCCCAGGAGGAGGATAGCCTGGGCTCTTTCCTCTGCTACATCCTTCATAGTCCCTGCCGGTGGCAGCCACCCTGTAATTGCGGTAATCCTCTGAAGAGGCAGCAGGCCTACCTTGAAACTCCAGGCTTCTGTTTGCCTGGGTTCATCTCGAGTTCTCTTCAGGCGGCACCAGAAACCCCTCCCAGTGTCCAGTGTCAGATCCTGGCAGCAGTCGGTCTCCCAGCTGGGTATCGAGCATCCCTGCAGTGGCAGCATCTCCTAGGCCTCAAATGGCACCTGTCCTCTCTCATTCCCCTTCTTAGGTTCCATTCCGATCACACCTACGGCTGTGGCCTTGAGCCCCGAACTGAGCTGCGGGTTGGGAGTCCCTCCCTGACTCCCACTTCTGCCAGCAGTAGGATTCAGGGGCTGGTCCCACAGGGATCCTGAACACTAGATACTACAAATCCAATCCGTAGTGCCTTGGGAAAATCTCCACCTCCCAGCCTCTCATCTGAGAAGTGCACACAATATTTGATACAATATGCCAAATAAGGCATTATAGGAGGTAAATACGGTGGACCTTCGTATAACAAATGGTTCATATAACATAAAATCTGTACAACATAAAAAATTCCTATGGTGGCGAATCCGTACAACATAAAAATGGTCGCAATTAGGGATTACTCCGTTTTCAATGCATTCCTATGGGAAATTTGTATAAACAAAAATTTGTTTAACAGAATTTCTTTTGGAACAAATTAATTCCTTTATACAAGATACCACTGTATAGGTAAATACACAGTGACTGCAGTACCCCCACCCCCAACATTAATGGATTGCACCTGCATGAGCTCTTGGCAGCCTAATGAACCATGAGAGATTTTATCAAGATTTTTCTACCCATTTGTTTTGTTTATTGTCTTATTTATTTTAAAAGTTTATACACTGCTTAACTGGCAAAGTCCTCAAGGTAGTCTTCAAATATAAAAACAAAGATAATAAAATTCCTGAACACAAACATTAAAGTTAGAACACGGGAAACAGTCAGAATGGAAGGATGATGCTAAAATAGTAGAAAACTAAGGCATTAAAAGGATGTTTACGGCCAGTAATAAAATCAGGGGCGGAACAGCTGGTCTTAGCCTTTTTTCCTGATAGAGAATCATTTTTAAAATATAAGCAATCGTATCCAGTCTCCATAATTTCTAGGTTCTCTGTGGGCCAGAGGGAGGCCGGAAGGGATGGTTTATAGTTAACTAATGTTGCTTATAACTCTTGGATTTTGAAGGCATGCAGCATAACAGTGTTATTTCTGTCAAATAGCCTATGAACCTGGAACTGTTAATCCTCCTGCATATGAAGTAGTATTTGTCCATTATTTCTGAACTGTCTTTTGATTTATTTAGGGCATTTTCAGTTATTTTTGGAGCTTTTTAAAAAAAACAAATAGATGTATTTTTGCAAAATATTAAAACCATTAATGGAAAGTGGATGCTTTAGTTGCACATTAAATACCAGTAAATTAATGGGTAGCCATGTTATGACTTGCTTTTAAAAATCTTTTCAAACTGATATATTCTTTACAGATAAATATAAAACAATAATTTCTGAGGTGATGAATATGACGGAAGAATTTTCTTACTTGGATTCTTTTCCACATACTACCTCTGTTTGTGTTTGGGAATCTTTGGGGAGGTGAGGGGGGCACTGACAATAATTGAACTACTATCTCCAGAATAATTCTAGCCAAAGAATTAACCACAAGGCACTTCTCATTTCCACATGAAGGGCCTTGAATTGCCTTGTCTTTTGACAGGAGAGAATATACAAGTTGTTTAGAACTGATTTTTGGTTTATACACTGAGGATGAATTGCAGGATATGAAATTCTGGGAAGTGAACAGCTTTTGGAAAACATCAAATCAGAATTCCGGATTTAACACCAATGCCTTGACATGACAGTCTTAGATAGAGAAGTGTCCTGTTTTAATTCCGTCTCTTTTCTAAATGATGTGTGTGCACTCTCTGGTCAATTTCCTTGCTTTTGTCAGACATCTCATGGTGAAAATCCTCCAGAAAGGGGTGATATTGGTGCCTGCAGCAATTTGTGAGAATCACATCTATTTAACCTCCAAGGTGACATACTCCAACAAAACATTTGATAGATATAAGCAGGGGCGCAACTGGGGAGGGGAAAGCAGCGGTTATTCCCCAGGTACTGCACCAGGTGGTGGTGGTGGGGAGATGCAAAATGACATAATAGTATTTGTAGTTTGTACTGTTCCATTTCCCTTCTGCTGGGGGGTGGGTATGCAGAATCCATGTTTGCTCCAGGTAACACCAAATCACCCCATCTCACTAAGGTAAGCACTTTTAGCAGTTGGCCTGGCCTGCAAAGCTTATCCCAAAAGGAGGTCAATTATTTAACACAATGACATTTTGAGCAAGATATCATTACTTAACCTGTCCTCTCTAGAAAAGGCACTGACTTCCATGTTGCTTGGCTCAGAATACCAACTCAGTAACCATACTGCTGAAATCATTTCATCATTCATGTCTAGTTGTTTTTCCTCCTATTATGTACCTATATGTCTCCAATCCTCATTATGTTTCTCCTTATTCACTTACCTGGTTGCTGCTGAGGCAAAAGTGAAAGAGAATGGATAGGATTCCCTATTTAGGGACCAATCACACCTATTATTATTCAGATCATGTCATAATTTGTGGTTCCCACAATGCATGGCCAATAGAGATGGGCACGAAACGAGCGATTTTTCGTTTTCATTTTTTTGTTTCATTACGCAACGAAAAAGAAATGAAATATTTTTAAAACAAAATGAAAACGAAAACGAAACAACCAAATTTGCCGTGTTTTTTGTTTTCATTGCAGTAGATGCATTGAACTAAAAAGAATGCTAACGAAACAGCAATTTTTCGTTTTCATTTTCATTTTTTTGTTTCGTTACCTAACAAAACGAGAATGATTTTTTTTGCAAAAAATGTCACGAAAATGAAAACGAACCGAAACGGACCCCTAAACGACCAAACGACAAACAAAACACCATTTTTTTGAGTCGTGCCCATCTCTAATGGCCAACATAGATTCATTTGCCCCAAAATGGGTTTGTTTCCACCTCTGAAGACTAGGACGTGTAGTCCATGAAATGTTACATTAAAATATGAAAGTTAATCTTTAAGGTGCCTCATGTTTTTTGTCTTTTTTGTTTTGTTTTTTTCTTTGATTTTTGCCTGAATTTTTAAAAAAGACTAGCGCGGCTACCCTCTCTGAAACTCTAACAAGAGGTGCTGCTGCCAATGCTTGCAACTTCTTGGCTCTGTGTTTCATCCTTGCAGTCACTGCTACAACCCCATCTTCCCTTGCCCTTCCTGTGTGGTCTTTTTGAATGGTGCACCCACACAGCAAAGGCATATGCAGGGTGACAGTAGTAAAGAGAAGTTATACCCATCCATGCATAGGAGGACTGTTTAAGCACCTTCGAAATAGGACATAGTACTGCCTGAAAGCAGCTACATGGATATCTTCCCACCACTACCGAAAGCAAGATAGAGAAGATAAAGAGGGGATGATGCACTTCTCTAGCAACATGTCCGTGGTTCTAAACAGAGGATGGCAAATAATGAACTGAAGGGCAGCCAAGAGAATATTTGATCTGCAGACCTGTCTGAAATGGGAGCCTTTTTGAGAGGCACAATAAACAGGATTCCCATCAAGCTGCCAGGAAGAAAGTAATAAATGGGCTTATTAATCAGAAGAAGTTAGTACCTGATGATATAAATGAGGCAATCCTTCTATCATTTCTACATTTTCTCCTTCGCAATGATGGAATGGATTTTTTACCTTTTTAATTTTTAAAATGTGCCGTTCTTACATATCTCATATAAACAGCTCACAGTGCATTATATGTCAAAAACAGCTTCTAGACAAATGACAACCAAATGACTTTCTGGTCATAATTCAATGAGCAGTAAAACAAATTCTACACAGTACACTGAAAGAGTGCAGAGTGTGGGAAAGCAACCAAATGGCACAGAGGGATGAGATTTGACAGCTATGACTTTGTTTCCGTACTTGTGAGATGTTGCTGTTTTATATGCTGTCAAGTCACCTCCTCCTCCTCCTCCTCCTCCTCCTCCTCCCATCATCATCATCATCCATCATCATCATCATCATCATCATCATCATCATCATCACAACCTTAGTCCAGCCCCTCCAAGGAGCCACAGTGGGAAATCAAACACCCGGCCTCTGGCACTGCAGCCAGATACCTAAGCCACTGAGTTACATGGTACCTGTGAAAGAGAGATCTCCAGAATACTCTGTCCTCAACAGCCCAACTCAGCTGTATTAAACTCAAGCCTGTGGTGACTCTTAGGGAGTAGATCCATCTCATAGTTGCTCTTCTGCTTTTCCTGCTGCCTCCCACCTTTCCCATTATGATCGCCTTTTCTAGAGAACCTTACCTTCTCGTGATGTGCCCAAAGTAGGACAGCCTTGAGAGTTAGGCGGTTACTTCACGTCCTACCTTGTTCCGCGATTACGTTTGTACCATGACAGTGTTGTTTGCGGTCACATGGTTTTGTCCCTGTTTACTCCCTGTTTCCGTTTACTCACGGGCATGATTACTTGTTCTGTGACAAATTCTGAATTTGTCTTGCTTTCTTAACCCTTTTTATCATAAATAAAGCTTTTTCGATATTTTGATTTACTGGTCTTCCGGGATTTACACATCAATGCTACAGAATTTTCAGTACTTTATTTGATAAACATTTGCACTGTATGGTGTTTCCCATAGGGAAACTAATGTTGAATGCCACTTCAGCCTCTGACCACTAGGTGGACAATGGTTGTTGCATGACAGTTGTTACCACACGGTCCCTTGTCTCGGAACAGGAACCGGGAACAAACCATGACAAGAGAATTCCCCAGCCCAGGGGCAGGTACGGCTTGTCACGCTCTGTTCCCGGTTCCGGGGGCGTGGTCGAGACAACGTTTTTGCTATCACACTATGGACGTGAAGTAAGTTTTTTTTGTACCAGTCCCACGTGGGACAGCAAGGAGGGATGAACGGGACGTGAAGCAACTGCCTTAGAGAAGGGGAAAACAGCTTGTTGGTTAATTCTTTGGGTGAGTGGACATGACACTTGTCTGGTGTGAGTGCTTCTGTGGCTGATTCTGAAGTAAGATGACCATGCTGATTTTTGCCTTTCATTCTCCTTCCTTCCTTCTCCCATGGCTGCCTTTTTAACCTAGCCACACACAACCTATTTGCATCCTTCTTCTTCTTCTTTTCCTCTCTGAGGGCTGATTGTCCTCTGTCCTTTGTGTTGTCCCTTGCTTGCCATAAATGTTTGCTCATTAATAAAACTGCCAGGTCAGCAGTATCCTACTCCCTGAGATTCAAGGTCAAAACCGGAGCCCTCAGGGCAGAACCTTATCATGATAATCATTACCTAACCATAAGTACTAAAGGGTGAGTAATGAGAAAGCATTTTGTTCACCACATAGCTTTACTGTAGCAACTGTCTGGGGTCAGAAAGCGTACTTCGCATCTGAGCCTATATTGGAAATGAGTGTGCTTTCTGATGGCTTATTTTGAAGTCAGCATGGTGCAAGCAGCTTGCGCCAGACAAAAGATGGATGGAGATTAATACATCAGGAGGCGAGTACGTGTTAGATGTGCACATGAAGGATGTTGTCGCTTTTCCTTCCCTGCATTAAACACACACACACACACACACACACACACACACACACACACACACACACACACACACACACACACACACACACACACACACCTAAAACAACAGTCTGAGTTTTGAAATGACAGGTTGTAAAAAGGGAAGAGAAATTGATGTGAACTTTCTGACTGAGGTGTCCATGCATGTCACTTTGCTGGAACAAAACCAAGATGGATGAATGGGTGACCGGCTGGGCCGATTGCATCACACAGAGACACAAATCTAAATGTAGATGTAGATTTATGTGCATGTGCCTAGAGTGTTAAAAGGTCTTCAGTCTTACCTGACAGAATAGGGAGGTCAGAATCTTTTTAAAAAAACTCCTCCTCCTAGATCCTCTGTACAGCATGGCCTTCTTTATGATGGCTGCCAATCATGGAAAATCCTATAAGCATATTCAACTAACACAAAGACCTTCACATTGAACACTCACAAAGGCTTGCAGGACTACCACGTAGTGACTGGAGAGTGTGGCTTATCTGTGTCTCCATGTTGGCTAAATCCAAATTCATGTGATTAAATTATGGACTGACTTTAATTTGTCTCATAATATATAAATCTGATTGAAATTGTTGTAACTCTATACTGTGCTTCCTCAGCCCTTTCTGGTTTTATTTTTAGTTGCCTCCCACTTTTATTATTTCCCTTTTCTGTCACAATATCAGAGAGTGAAGGAAAGCTGCTCTGCGTGCGGACCGATCGGTCATCCATGTGGCTTTGGGAGATATGCCACTGGGGCAGTACTGACCAAACACAGGAGAACGAGGGACCGATGGTTAAAATCGGTCCCCTGTTCCAGTACTGTGACCAGCTGCCAGATACAAGGTAGTCATTTCAGTAGACCCTCCACTCTCACACTGGTGCTGATAAATGCCAGGTCTGCTTCAAATAAAACCCAACTTATTCAAGATCTAATTTTTCTTATATCTATTATTTTTATTTTTATTTTTTTATTACTGCAAGCGCCCAGGAGGGGCCCCACGCTACAGCTGATTCTGGGCTTTTTTAAAAAAGCCCAGACCAGCTCTAGTGTGCCCCACGCTCAGTTCAATGGCAGCAGGGGCGGCGGCGGGAACGGGCGCTGCCCGGAATGGGAGGAAGAGGAGAGAAGCATGGGGAGCCTCCTGAGGTGGCAATGGCAGGACCCAACAGTGGTGGTGGTCGGCGACATCCCTTCCCCGCTCCCCCCCGCCACCTGGTCCAGCCCAGCCTTACCTCTCTCAGCGCCGGAGCCAGCCTTGGGATGAGGCAGCCGCGGGCATCTGGGCGCCAAACCTGATCCTGCAAGCCCAGCACTACAGCTAATCAGGGCTTTTTTAAAAAAGCCGCGACCATCTCTAGTGCGCCCCATGCTCGGCACATTTTAAAAAATATATTTTTATTTTTATCCCCCCCTACAAGCCCAGCAGGGGGCCCATACTACAGCTGATAGGGGCTTTTAAAAAGAAGCCCCAACTAGCTCCAGTGCGCCCCGTGCTCAGCACTTTTTTAAAATGTATTTTTTATTTTTATTTTATTTTTTCTCCCCCCCCCCCCCACAAGCCAAGCCAGGGGGGGCACACTATAGCTGATCAGGGCTTTTTTAAAAAAGCCGTGACCAGCTCTAGCACACCCCGTGTTTGGCACTTTTAAAATATATATATATATATAATGTTATACTACAGCTGTTTGGGGCTTTCTAAAAAAAGGCCTGATCAGCTGTAGGGCAGCCCCCATCCCACGCTACGGCTGATCGCTGGGGCATGGGGGAACAGGTTTTTCCCATATGAAAGGTCTAATGCAGGGGTCCTCAACCTAAGGCCCTGGGGCTGGATGCACCCCCCCAAGGACCCAAATCTGGCCCCCGGGACCAATTGCAACCCCCCACCTACCCCCTGATTTGTGAGCAAGCCAGCCTCTGCAGCTGCTTCTATTGCTGAGGCAGTTCAAAGCAGTGGGCTATGTCGCTTCTCCCACTGCCCCCAACTACCGCCCAGATGATCAGCATGCTGGCTAGTGGGGCATTCAAAGTGGGAGGGTTACGGCAAGGTCCCCCACTCCCCCCACCCACCGCCCAGATGGCCAGGGTGCCGGGTGCAGCCGAGCAGGGCAATTTAAAACAGGAGGACTGCGGCAAGGTCTCCCACTCCCTCCATGGCCCTGAGGCCCCACCCCTGCTCCTCCTCCACCCTGCCCACCTGCCTGCCTTGTGTGGCTGCCACCTGTGTTTGTGTAGTGCGGAATGAAAGGGGGCAGGCGGAAGCAGCGCCAGCCAGCCTTCTGAGCCAGAGCAGCCATGGCAGTGGACCGCTGGAGGGATGGACGGCAGGCGACTGAGGGGGAAACGGAGCTACAATACAAAACAATACAAAAACAAACAGATGAAAATGCACCATTTATTTAGAAAGAGTAACAAATTTATTGGGGCAATGGCTTATGTAGGCAATATATTTATTTTACCAGATCCGTGAAAGTACACTGATTGGGAAGAATATATATCAAATGCACCCTGCCCTGTTTAGTTGGGAAGGGAACATTTGCAACACAGGATTTTAATAGGATACAGCTCAGACTGAGTTCAGAGATCCACTTACACTGGGTGATGGAGAGATAGGATCACAGCCAGCCATCTAATATGGTGAAAATAATCACTGATGTCATAAATGGAACCACTGACATTCTAGAGGACTGTATGCAGGTCGTAACGTTGAAATGTGGGAATATGTAGCTGTGTTAAATTAGAGGCAAATGGAAGATGCTTGGTTAGGTCAGGATGTATTTCAGTGGATCTGGAGGTCAGTTTTCTGCCTTCTGGATTCTTTTGGGGAGATGCCTAGACTACTAAAAAAAGAGGGAAGGAAGGAAAGCACATAGGCAGGCAGACAGATACACCAAATTAATTGCACCCCTGAGTTGCACACACTGGGGAATGTTATGCCCCAGTTACATATAAAAGATAAACTGAAAAGCTAGCCTTCAATGAGGAGATAGATCAGATCAGGGGTGGGTAGCAGGTTCCAGAGTAGGTCTCAGGTTAAGAAAGCTCAGAATTAAACTGAAGGTCCTCAGGGCTTAATGTGTAAGGCAGTTCTCTGGCTCAGGCTCTATTGAAGTGTGTAGAAATGCTTCTGGATCAGTGCGCACCCATCTCATTTGGAACAATGGCTTTCCCCCAGCCTCTGGAGCATTACAATGAATGCATCTGTGTGCAGTGGTAGACTACACAGCATGTCCAGAGCTTGGATTGCTAGTTGTTCTAATTAATTTTTCCACATTCATCTAGATTGTAACTGAATGATTACAATGTGCCTGCAACTTTTAAAAGTCTCGGATGTAATTATGGGATTGTGGTCTCTCTAAATCAGAGGTGGGGAACCTTCAGCCTTCTAGATATTTTGGACCACAACTTCCAGAATTCCAAGCCTATATTGACAATGATAAAGGACGGTGGGAGCTGTGGTCCCAAACATCTGGAGGGCCAAAGGTTCCCACCCCTGGCCTAAATCACGCTTCCCAACCTTGGATCCTCAGATGTTCTTGGACAGCAACTTCCAGAAATCATGGCTGGCACTGCTGGCAGTGAAGGCTTCTGGGAGTTTTCGTCCAAGAACTACTGGGGATCCAAGATTGGCAGCCACTGCTCTAAACGATGTAGGAGGAATGCCCCCATGGTTTAAGTGCTGGTTTGTACTGTTTCCATACTAAATGGTCTTCATATGACTGATCGAAGATATGGAGCTACCTGGAGCAAAGGACAGAGTTGTGCCGTTTGCCACCATGTACAGAACAAACTGTAATGGGGGGGGGGGTTAAAGTCAAGGCCTCTAAAGAATCCCAGCCCTCCTCTTCCTCTCTTTAGAGCAGAAAACTAGTTTAGGGACCAGCTCAAACAGTCTCAGAGTGCCCTCTTCATTGTTTCTTCCATTGTTCATTATGGTGTCTGCGTGTCATTATATTCCTTCATTTTCCAAGCCACTTTTGAAGCACTGATGTAGAGGCGAAAAACCATCCAAGTAGCAAGTGACGTTCTGTCCTGCAATGGAGCAAATACAGTCAGGATATTCCGAAGGAATGGTGTGATGGACTCCAGGACTGGGACAGGAAAGTCTACCTGACAACACTGGACTGAGTCATGACTGGGTGTGGAAGAACCAGGGACAGAAGCAATCAGAGAATGACAGAAGAAGATTTATATATGAGATGCCAGAAGGATAGATGTTACAGGAGTCTCAGCTCAGAGCCTGATACGAGAGTTGTTATAGGAAGAATATTATGTGGAGGTAGTTCTGTAGTGACAGGATTTTGAAAAGTTGGCTGCAGCAGAAAGATAGATGGTGGATTCAGTTAGCATGGCTCATACCAAATTATTTTGAGAAAACTTGACTAAAATGATAAGATCTAAGTTTCATGTATGAGTTCACCCAAACCAGTAGTACCTTGGTTTACAGTAGAGGTGGGCACGAATTTGTATGAACCAAACCAAAACAAACTGTTCAGATTACCTGGCTGGCGGTGTCAGCGATCTTGGAGGCGGCAGCAGCAGTGGCGGCAGCTGCTTGGAAACCCCTGGCAGCAGCTGCACCGGGTGGCAGTAGATCTCACCGCCACTGCCTCCAGAGCCCTGGCAGCGGCTGCACCGGGTGGCAGAAAGCCTCACTGCCACTGCCACCGGAGCCCCGGCAGTGGCCGCACCAGGCACTTGGAGGCCTCCGAAGCCCCCTCTGTGGAGGCTTCTTGTTGGTGATGGTGTGAGGCCTCTGGAGCTGGGGGCATTTGCCCCCCACAGCTGAGAGGCACTGGCTTCCCACACAGTTTTTTTTCTTTTAATTACTTCGGGTTGGCCCGCAGGCCAGACCCAAGTTGTTTTTATTTTATTTATTTTTTTAAGTACCATCCAGGGCCGGTGCCATTTTTAATTTTTTTAATTTTTTTTTAAAAAAATCCCAGCCCCGACTATGCACCCCCCCCCCCAGGGCCGGGTCAGCACTTTTTAATTATTGTTTTTTTTTTAAATTTTACAAGGCCGATCATGCAGCTCCCTGGCCGGGTCGGCACATTAGCTTTTTATTTTTTTTTATTTTTTAAAGTCCCCTATGCCGGGGGCTGTTTTTTTTTCCACAGCTGAGAGGCACTTGCTTCCCAGCGCCCCATTTGCTGCCGGAGTTCCAGGAGAAGAGAAGGCCAGGACTCCGCACGACTCAAGGTAGATGCACTGTCCGGAACAAAAAAAAATATGAAATGAATGAAATGGAAATTTCCATTTTCTTTTATTTTGTTTTTCTTTGATGGGTTGGTTTGTTATTCGTTTCGTTAGCTTACAAAATGAATAACGAATAATGAAACTAATTAAAAATTCATTTTGTGCCCATCTCTAAAACTTATCCATTATGAACCATTATGCAGTATTAATGAACTTTACATGTATGGTTCCATGAAATATTTCTCAGCATGGCTTGACAGTGGCAATGGGTTTATTTTGTGGCTATTCACTGCTGATCATATCTACCAAATGAGACGGCTACCTCACACTGGCTAATTGTAGGGCTGGTTCTGAAAATTAAATAGGAGGGAACAACTATTTCTTTGAAACCTATGGGCTTGTCAGTGTTGTAGATTTTTGAATTTCTGGTAAAATTCTCTTTTTTGCTCTATACAGGGATTCACAGATAATAATAGCTTTACGTTTCTAGAGCCCATCCTTTTCTCTTTAGCTGGCACATAAAAGTCCCCGTAATGCACTCTGAGACATTTGTTGGAGAAAGAATAAATAAATATTTCTATACTTACAGTGGCTTGAAATTATAGACTTTTGTGTACAGTTTTCTTTACTGCACACATGCTAGCAACCAACCAAACAGATAAATAGCAACAAACAACTGCCAACAACCAACCAACGAAAGGGATAGAATACTCAGCAGAGAGGCAAGTCTCTCTTTGAATTTCAGAAAATTGAACGGAATGTTGATTAGTGCGTATCTGGGGTGGGGGGGCAGAAGGGTACATCTGCCCCAGACGCAGACAATCTGGGGGCACCTGGAGGGGGAGCAGGAGGAGGAAGCTGTGCACCCTCCTGCCGCCCAGCAGTCCTCCTTCCCCCTAAAGCTTGGTGACGGCATCCCCTCCGCCGCCTCCACCACCGCATGCCAGGCGAGCAGCAAAGCAGGCAGGCAGGCAGGAGCGCAGTGGCCGCTGTGCCCTTCTCCTCCTCTTCCTCACCTTGGTGGGAGAGGTGTAAGGCATTTCCCCATCCACCCATGTGCATGCCACACATGCACACCCACACCCACACCCACAGGGTTCGGCCCCTTGTTGCTGGGTGGGTGCGATGCGGGGGGCAAAAGGAAGGGTGCAAAAACAAACTTTGTCCCCAGGCAATCCAAATCCTGGCTATGCCTCTGATTAGTGCTGGACAAATAGACAGCCAGCTCAGCCTGAAAATTTTGCTGATAGTTACTCAAACCTCAGGCAGCATGCCTGGTTGTAGAAAATGAACAGTCAGGGGTGTCTGTTGAGTCATCATGCAAAGCAGAAGCTGGTTTAGATGAACCTTCAACTGACTCCTTGATTCTTAAAATATGTTATATATAGACTATAAAACAGAATACAAAACATGCAATAGAATAGAACAGTGTTGGTGAACCTATGGCACGGGTGCCAAGGGTGGCCCTTGGAGCCCTTTCTTTGAGCACCCGACATTGCCCCTTCGCAGCCACCTGTATACAGGTTAAATTGCTGTATTGCCACTTTGCAAATAATTAGTGGATTTTGAATTGCACTTTGGGCACTCAGTCTCTAAAAGGTTCGCCATCACTGGAATAGAAATTCTGTTTTCTTATCTGTATTTTCTGTACAGCACTCCTCCCCATGTTCATATGGCAGAAATCGCTAGTATATATTCTTTGCTATCATTAATTAGAGATTTCTAATTGAATGTAGTTGAAACAATTCCGGGAATAAACAAAACCGCCTCTAATAATGAATGCACCAGGTTATGGTTCTAATCCTTATTTATGCAGTTAGATTTCAATTCCTCAGTCATAACTCTCATTTGAATTAATCTCATTTAAGTCCATTTTAACTACCGATCTCACAGATGCCTGTTTATATTAAAGGCAGAAAGCTAAAGCACCACTCTCAAGACACTGCTCTAAAGAGAGCTTTCTATAAGAAAACAGTCACAGATATATCAAGGGGGAACAGGCCAAAGGCAGTCTCTCATTCCGTAGATATAATAACCTTTAGCGTGGCTGTGCAGAGGAAACCACTTTGCCCGCGTTAGCTAAAATCTAATTTGTGTGTGTTTTTTTTAGAGTGTTGTGAGTAGGAACCAATCCCACTGCTTCATTCAATTTAAATGAGCACTGTATGGTTATCACATGGCCCTGATAAGCAGCAGGCTCAGGAGGAAAACAACAGCAACAGAGGACAAGCAGAGTTTAAAGTGCAATCCTGGCTTTTTAACCTTCATGGGACAACCAGCAGAGCAAGCCTGATGGGTCTTATTTTATTTTTTATTCATTTTATTTTAGAGTATTTTCACCCTGCCTTTCTCCTTGGAAAAGGACCCGAGGGATAATATATAGTCCAATACATTTAAGACTTGTTCGAGTATTTGAGAACAGGGAATTGAGGGACATCTTACAGCATTTAATAGACATTACATTAACGCTACAAGGTACAGGTTGCATCCCTATCCATTGTTCTCCCTTTTGACTGACCAGGAGCACCTCTGTCTTGTCTGGGTTTAGTTTCATTTTGTTCATCCTCATCCAGTTCATTACTGTAGCTAAACACTAATGTAAGATTGATATTAGAGATGGGCACGAACTGAAAAAATTTCGTTTTGGTGTTTCATTTTTCGTTGTGGGTCCATTTTAGTTTGTTTTTGTTTTTTGTGAATTTTTTGAAAAAAATTCATTTCATTTTTTCATTTTTCATTTTTACCCTCTGTTTGCGCGACTTAAAGCATTTCTGCACGCGGACGTCCCCCAATGCCCCAGACCAGAGGGAAAAACACTAAAAAAATGATGCTGGTAGAGACACAGTATAGGCTAGGTATGCAGGGAGACTGCAAAGGCAGCGACGGGCGTTGCCCAGGGCGTAAGGCAGCCGCAGAGTGACTGCACTGCGGGGCAGGGGAGGGTACTCACTGAGAGATACGCACGCACACAGGGAGTCTGCAAGAGAAATCTCTTCTTTCTCTCCCCTAAGAGCCAGGCTGCAGCCAGTAGGAACACAGAGACACACACCTGCCTGCCTGGCCTATAGTAATGAGTCGCAGAGACAATAATCCCACCCTAACTCCCACCACAGACTGCAAGGAGGACGGGGGCTGCCAAAGCTTTTTATGCCCTCTGTGGCTGCCACACCTACCCAGTCTGCAACCTGGGCATGCTATTGGTTGAAATTGTCCAAGAATTTACATGATCCCATCACATGGCTTGCATCCATCTTGTGGCTGGAATCCATTTTGTGTCATTCTTAAAGGGAAAAGAAAAAATACATCACAATGGGAGAAAGACAAAAACAAACGTTTTAAGGACCCCAACCCCCTGGTAGGTAATAATTTCAATTAATTATCACTGCATTTTTACGGATGTCCAGGGTGTTTTAATACCCAAGAAATCAATATTAGGCATCTGGGAGCCATTTTGGGTCGATGTCCCCTAACTCACCTTAAAGGAAAAAAATACAGTGATCCGAGAAAAGACTTAAATGCACGTTTTAAGGACCCCCAACCCCCCTGGTAGGTATTATCAGGTAGAATAAATAATTATCGCTGGGTTTTTACGGATATTCAGGACGTTTCTTAACATTTAAAAACAGCTCATTTCATTGCGCATTGCCATTAACAAAAACGAAACATAATGAACCTAATTTTTGTGGTTCTGTTAGGTTTGTTCCAATTTCATCACAATTTTCATTATTCGTTTCATTACAGAACAAAATGAATAACAAATATCAGAACGAATTTTCCCCCCGTTTTGTGCCCATCTCTAGTTGAGATAGTAGCTCTCTTAGAGTCTGGAGGTGATGAGAGTTAGAGCTGGGTATCATCAGCATACTGGTGCTACCTGATCCCAAAAGACCTGATAATCTCCCCCAGTGGTTTCATTTAAATGACATAGGAGACAGAACAGATCCCTGGGGAACTCCACAGGTCAGTGGCCGTGGTATCGAACATGATTCACCTAACACCACTTTCTGTGTTCTATCCTGCGGGAAGGACCAGAGACACTTTAATGCAGCACCCGAATCCCCATTTCAGAGAGATGAGTCAGGACGAGGCCATGGTCGATAGTGTCAAAAGCAGCTGAGAGGTCTAGCAAAACCAAAAGGGACACAGATCCCCTATCCATTTCATTGCATAAGTCATCTACCAATGCAACCAGTGCCGTCTCAGTCCCATAGCCAGGCCTGAAGCCAGATTTTAATGGATCGAGGTAGTTTATCTCATCCAGAAACCTCTAGAGCTGTGAGGCCGCAACTCGCTCTAGGACTTTCCCTAAGAATGGGATATTTGATACCGGACAGTAATTGTTCAGTATCATTGGGTCTTGATGTGGAACCAAGCGGAGCCTGTACCCCAACCAACAACTGCACGATCTGTATGGCTGTCGGCAGAGAGATATACAAAGGCATGCCCTCAGTGCTCTCTGTACTGTCATTGTTAGCAGCTCTCCACGGTTCAAGCTGTACCAGGAGTAGAGATGGGCACGACTTGAAAAAAAAATTTTTCGAGTTGTCGTTAGTCGGGCCGGTTCCGTTTCGGCTCGTTTCCGTTTTTCGCGAAAATTTGCAAAAATTAGTCGGTTCCATTGTCGTTAGTACTGGTTTGGGGAGGGGGTAGCGGGCTTCTGGAGGGAGCTGTAGGAGTCAGCCAGAGCCCACAAGTGACGGACTGGCAGACTCTTTGCACCCGCTGTGTCTCACGTACTTGCATGTAGTGCAATGCAAGTAGATCTGGCTTAGGGCTTAAGGAGGATTAGCGGTGACGGACTGGCAGACTCTTTGCAGCGTCGCTGTGTCTCACGTAGCTGTACCTAGTGCTTCTGGATGCCACAAGTGACGGACTGGCAGACTCTTTGCACCCGCTGTGTCTCACGTACTTGCATGTAGTGCAATGCAAGTAGATCTGGCTTAGGGTTAAGACGGATTAGCGCAACGGCTAGGGTTAGGCTAGTTACGGGTGAGGTTAGGGTGAGTATTGGGGTGCATCTGGGTGCCTCTCTGACCCACTTAGAAGGACAGTGTACTGGCGTATGGGTTAGGCTTAGGGTTCGGGTTTGGGCTACGATTAGTGGGCTGTTTATGCCCAATTGGCACATCCCAGAAGTCTCTGTGGTCAACCTGGCCAAGTGGCCATGCGATTGGTGGAAAATGTGCATGGTCTACTCCCATGGGCGAGCCCATCATTGCAAATGTGTAGGTGTAATAAAATAAAATAAAAAATAAAATAAAATAAAATAAAATAAAATCAACGGAGACTTTTTTTTGCAAGAAAAACCCACTGCTGCTACTGTAAAAATTCAAGCATTTAAAACAGCTAATTTTCGCATGTTTCTGTGGTGCTTTGGTGGGGTTTTGGGCAACGATTTCAAAAAATATATTGCGGTCACCATTTTGGATCCCCCCCCACCGCATGGCAAATGGATGCGCCCTCCCAGCCTGGTACAGTCTGCCATGCGATTGGTGGAATGGCTCCAAAACTTTGCATGGTCCACTCCCATGGGCGAGCCCATCATTGCGAATGCGCAGGTGTAAAAAAAAAATAAAAATAAAATAAAATAAAATAAAATCAACGGAGACTTTTTTTGCAAGAAAAACCCACTGCTGCTACTGTAAAAATTCAAGCATTTAAAATAGCTAATTTTCGCATGTTTCTGTGGTGCTTTGGTGGGGTTTTGAGCAACGATTTCAAAAAAAATATTGCGGTCGCCATTTTTGGATCCCCCCCACCGCATGGCAAATGGATGCGCCCTCCCAGCCTGGTACAGTCAGCAAAACCTGGCCATGCGATTGGTGGAATGGCTCCAAAACTTTGCATGGTCCACTCCCATGGGCGAGCCCATCATTGCGAATGCGCAGGTGTAAAAAAATAAAATAAAATAAAATAAAATAAAATCAACGGAGACTTTTTTTGCAAGAAAAACCCACTGCTGCTACTGTAAAAATTCAAGCATTTAAAATAGCTAATTTCCGCATGTTTCTGTGGTGCTTTGGTGGGGTTTTGGGCAACGATTTCAAAAAAAAATATTGCGGTCGCCATTTTGGATCCCCCGCACTGCATGGCAAATGGATGCGCCCTCCCAGCCTGGTACCAGCAGCGCAGCAGTAGCAATAGCCAAGGAGAGGGGGGCAGGGAACCCCCCCCAAATAAAACACCCTTCTGGCCTGGTAGGTGCCCTCAGACAGTTTTCGCCTACTTTTAGGGCCGGGAATCGGGTTTTTTTTTAACTTTTAAAAACTTTTTTTCTGTGCCGCTTGGCATTGCGCGATGCAAGTAACGAGCACGACAAATCAGACCAAATTGTTCGTTCGTCGGTTCGAGCTCGAAGTCTGGCGGAGTAATTCCCGTTTCTGTCCGTAGAGTAACGGATACGAGTAACGGAAACGGAAACGGGAATACCGCTAAGTCGTGCCCATCTCTAACCAGGAGTTGGTGCGTGACCTGTGAGTGTGGCATGCAAAAATTGGGCTCCACTGATAAAATGCAGCCCATTCTCTAAAGCCCCCACCCGATGGTGTCCTCTGGATCTTTCAGGCTACACCCTTCTTCCTCCCTGACAATAGGCTGTTTGGGAGTTGTGGTCCAAACCATCCAGAGAGCCCTAGGTTGGGCAGTAAGGCTGCACTAAAAGATAGCCCTTTTGGAAAGAACGTCAGAACAATGGCGCTGAACCTGGATTAGCTCACTGCACCAAGGACAGGGATGGAAACCAAAAGCGACATCCAGGGGCTGCTATGGAAGGGTAAGGGAATGGGGAAAGGTGCCTTTGTGGGAGTGGGCCATTCTTAAAGCATTTGCTGAGTGGTCTCATTCCAAGGAGTCTCCAGGGAACTGGGAGCCCCTAGGCTTGAATAAGGAGATCATCTCCCCCAGGCCTGCATCTTCCGTGCCAAAGGACGTACGTTCCCATTATGTCCTTTGGTCTTGAACCAAGGAGCCAAATGAATGCTCACCACAGCAACCATTTGCATTTCAGGGGCAAGATGCAGAGTCCCAGGGCATTCACAGAAGAAGGGAATGGGGATCAATTTCTGAGTATACTCTACCTGAAAAGGGTTTCCATAAGTTAGAATTAACTTGATGGCACAGTATGATTATTAGTATATTAGGTATGGTTATTCTTATATTGTATTACTATATTATACTGTACTAAAATTAAAATTCGTAGTCAAAAATTAAAAAGAGTTTTATGAACATCTGTCCAGGTTTTATCTTGAAGTCGAAATCTGAAAGTTATGTACACGTGCACTAATACCCACTCTCGTCAGCCCTAACCAGCACAAGCTGCCCACAGATATACAAACCTTTCTTAAGCCACTATCTCACCTGGGGGAAGATCCGGATATTGTGAAAGTCCGGCTTTTCTTCTTTCTTGGTCACGTGACTGAAGATGTGCGTTCTCCGTTCCCACTACAAGGATTTTTTAAAAGTGCCGACCAGCCTCAGGCCAGCTGGTCAGTGCTGGGAGGGGGGAATAAAAATTTAACAAAATTAAAAAGCCCCGACCAGCCCCAGGGCCAGCTGGTTGGCACTGGGGGGGGGGGGAGCAGAAATCCGGATCATATGTGCGTTCCACAACTTCTGGCTCCTGAAAAATGTGGATTTTTAACTGGAGCAAAAAAATCCCTACTTCTCAGGTAGGTCTTGGAAAACTCACTAAAGGTGGCGTTACCAGGTTGTTGTTTTTTTTAAAAAAGCCCAATGGCTGTGGGGACAAGATTTTTGGAAATGGTTTATCTGGAAATTTAATCAGGATTTTAAAGGATGTGTGATAGAGCCAATTGTAGTTATCATCACCATCATCTTTGCACTGCATCGCTGGAAGAGACCGCTATGGATCACTGAGTCCCACCCCTGCCAAGGAAGGAGGCACAGTGAGGAATCAAACTCCTAGCTTCCGGCTCCACAGCTGGAGAGACCTGAGCCTCTGAGCTATTCAGCAGTTCTTCAGATGTGTTTTTGACACACGACGTCCCCCCAACCCTTTCCACATGTATTTCCACTCCTCTTTGCCAGGCTCTAGTAGTTCTTCTAATTTTATCATTGAAAAAAACAACAATCCGAAGTCTAGCAAGTGAAGTGTGGAGACGGGTCTGGCTCAATAATTAGATCAGTTAT